>CM062809.1:50045951-50670951 GCA_031772625.1 Pinus tabuliformis
CTAACATGGGTCAGACCTCGAACGATGCCCCGAAGGTTGATGTAGCTAAAAATAAAAGAAAAAGCATAATTTGGCGGCTCTCAACAGGAAATATACTGCAAAATGCAAAAGATGGCCGGGACATACAATTTTAGCACGTGGGCAAAAGCCAAACATGAGCTCTACCCCTTACCCATGGCCATCACCCTAGTTCCTCTGGGCCCTAGATGAGCCCTCTCCATCATTAAAGAACCCATGATTGTCCCAACCCTTAGTGGGTAATGAACCGCCCCACGTTAAGGGGGTGTCCACTGCTATATACTACATATCGTGCTCTAATCCCCTGGAGCACCGAACTATTATGAAGAAGAATCAATCAAAGGAAAAAGCCATATGAAGAAGGGTGGAAAAACAAAGGTCAGGATAACTCATGTACCACGATTTTCTCCCTCCTACACTCACATGCCTAGGTGTGGGCTTCCCATATTATAGCTACCCTTGTACCATGACAGGTGGTCTGGATGATTTCCCATGATCCCCACTCCATTCCGTTATTATATCATTTTCCACCTACCACTTTAGGGATGTACCATGGACATGTCACCCCCTTTAAAGGTTGAAACCACCTAATAAGGTCCTTGATTAACCCCCTATTGAGCTTGAAGACACTTGTACATGCCAAAACCCACTATGGAAGGGAACACCATCATGAAGTGCCCCATTGTATCCATGACTTGTAAGATCTTTTACTTGATTATTCTAATGATTTCTTGTATTGGAGGGCAAGGGGACGCATTGGATCTTATGCAGGATTGTAGGTGAGTCTTCATTTGAGGCTTAGTCTCCCTATATGGGTTCCTGACCCTTGAGAGGCCCACATTGGCGCTTGTAGGGTGAGCATTGAGAGCCATGGGCCTCCACCATAACAGAGAGTACTTCAAGGATCCCCAACACCACTCGTTGATTGCTCGTGTTCCACATTTTGGATGAGGATGATGCACCTGGTTCACCATGCCCAATCGACTCCACACGTGCACCATACACTTGGCAGATATTCTAGGGTCCATAGGATGTCTCCTGCTGCAAAGGGAGGGCTTATGTCATCATCCTAGCACTTACAGATGATCTACATGCATTTTCGATCCACTTATAGACTCATGAGGATGTCCTTATGCCTCCACACCCATTTTGGAGCACCACAGGTTCTTGCTTGGAAAACAAGGGGCCAACCCCTTGTCCACTATGTTTGGAGTCCAACTCTTCATCATGGCACCCCTTGGACTTCATTAGGCCTCCTCAAAGGCCCAACGACTCACTATATTGACCATTCTGCCCTCTTGAGAGGCTTATTCGTATGTTATTGAATTTTTTTGCTGGGCTTGTCACCAAAAGTATTATTATTATGCATATTATTTTATTTTAGGGGCATTATTAATCCAAATTAGGCCATTTGAATCCCTTAGAGGATTGTATAAATAGAAGTGAGATGATTCATTTCATAGTCATCACTTGGATTGGGTTATTTAGCTATTATGAGATTTTCACTATCCCTTTTGGAGGATGGGTTTGGAGGATATGGACGAATTTTGATGTTTGGATTTCTCTCTCTTTTCTTAGAGCTTCATTATTGACATAATATGATGACTAGATATACTCTTTTGTACATGTAAGTGCTATTTTCATGCTTATTCTTGTTATTTACTTTTTTCACATGAATGTTGTTGGGATTTTCACTATACAAGTCTGAAATTTACTGCTTTTCTATATGAATTGGTGGGAATTGAGATATTTTATAGTGTTGCATCATGGCGTGGGCTATGTATGAACGAGTGAATATTCCTAGAGATAATTCATGTTAAATACATCTCGACAAGTCATTAATTATTGCAAATCAAGGTATAAATACCTTGAAGTAGCTGCTCTCATGCCCTAATGCTATGCGAAGTTGTTTGAAGGCCTCCTAGATTGGGTGAACTCTTTCCAAACCATAAATTCTCCTTGACTCCATCTCTCCCAAAGGACAAGGCACTAATCCTCCACAAGTGATCACTTTCAAAGTTTATTTCTCTCACCTCCTTCTCTTTCTAGGTCTAACCATCATAGGTCACCTAGGGCATCAAATATCTCATGTTCTAGCCAACAAATTACTTTGGTATCTTGCCCTCTATTGCATTAAGGTTTTCTCTAGGATCCCTCCGAATTTCACAAAATTCTAATGGTGGGATCTCTAGATATTGCAAGCCCTAGCCCAAGGATCGTCTCTTGCCCTAGGTTTCCCTTGGCTAGTGACCTCATTTGGATCATTGCACTTTATTTCAAGAATATTTGTCCATTGATCCTCTTCTCTTCCATAATTAGGTCAAGCCCCTCCTTGGTTGATCAACTCCATACCCTTGACCTAGTTTTGGGTCTGCTTGGCCTCGTGTGGTCCCACAACCTATTAATGCCAATTTCACAAAGATCACATAAAAGCCAAGTCTCCATAAATATCTCTAGGTCTAGGAACCATCTTGACAAAGCATACTCTCAAAACCTAGCCCTAAGGATCCTCTTGGCCCTTCCTAGAGAACCCATCACCTTGCTTCCAAAGCAAGCAACCCATCTAATTGAGTCTCTCTTGTGAATAGGCCTAGGAATCACCTCCTTATCTTATCATTGACCATATATTCTCGTGATTCCATCATACTAGGTCTCCTCCCATCAGTGAAAGTTCGTAAAGAGCAGGGAGCCTTAGTTGAGGTGACAGTGGGCTATCGCTCCATTGTTGCCCTTGACCTAGTAGTTGCCGTATAGGATCCCCTCCTAGGACCCCTACTAGTTTGAGCGGTAACATGCCTCTCTTAGGATAGTATTATTACTTTCCTTCAAGAGACTCACCCTTTACTTCCCTCTTGTGAAAGTCTCCTTTTACACATTGTAATCAGTGTTTCACAGTGTCAACTTACTCGCTGATTTCAAAGGTTATGTGCATAGACTCTTATGTTATTCATTGCAGCTAAGGCTAACCTTAGAGTTATGTTGGTCAGGATGATACTACGGATGGGGCTCCTACTCCAAATGGTGTGAGATCTAATTGGGACTTCACATTGGGGAGACCCCCTTGGTTGATGGATTTCCAAGACCGTCAACAGTTGGACCACTGAGCTTGTTAGAAGAGGGTGTGCTTAGTGAAAACAAGTGGTCATCCAATATACTTGAGCACTCATCACCATGCATATCAGTGGAGTCATTGTTGTTAGGATGATGGTTTCCCAAGGCTTCATTCTCAATAAGGGCTTTGATTTCATTTGAATGATTGCCAAGATCACAAGATTCTAGATCAGCCAAGAATGAAGGAACAACATCTTGACATAGAGGATTTTGAAAAAGGAAAAAGAGATTAAAATCATCTTCATCCTTATGCTCCTCCACTTGTGAAGTGTGACCACCCTGTACTTGATTAAAACTTGGACCAACAAACTGAGGATTAAAAGTATCTGAAGAACATGCTGGTCGAAATATCGATAAGGTGAATCAGGGTACAAAAAGCTATGAGATGTAGATGATGGAGGATGGCAGGTGTCTTGTGAAGAAACAATGCTTTCAATTGAGACAGGTTCGGGATCATAATTATATGCATTGTGATCATGAAAAATCAAAGGATCAACCTCCACCTTAGGCTCTATAAATTTATTAGAACATTCAAAGTTTTCTCGTGCAAAAAGATAAAACGAGGATGAGATGAAGGGATCAACAATCTGATTCCCAGATTTCCCAACTTCAACAATAACACCAAAGACAACCTTGTTAGGCAATGAAAAAGGAGGAGGACAAGGGACAAAAGCAACAATAGATTCCTCCTTTGAAATTGGAGGTGTCTCATGATTAATAAAAGTTGGGAGATCATTGTTAACCACAGATTCAGATTCAAATTGCTTCAAGGAGATTTGAACCAACTACTAAAACTTTTCCTTGAAGAAATCCCAATCCACATCTTTTTCAGGAAACTCACAGCATAGGGGAAAAAGTCTAATAGAAAAGTCCTCTATTGATTCATCGAACTTCATTCTAAGTTGATTAATTCTTTCATAAACATCTCGGTAATCATACTTGTCAAAGGCTTGATGAAGCTCCTTGAAAAGTTGTTCAAATGAATGAATAGAATCAAATGGTAAGGTATGAAACCATAGTTTAACTTGACCTTCAAGAGTGAGGGTGAATAGTATACAAGCAACATCTTCACAATCAATTTCATGAGATTCACAAAACTTGAGAAAATGAGATGTATGTTCGACTATGGATATTCCACCCTTGCCATCAAACCTTAATTGAGACAAGTTGTAAAAAAGTTCCACAAGGATTGAAAGTTTAAGATTGGATCTATTAGAAAAACATCCCGGGAGTATGATTTGGGAATGAGCCATTCAAGATAAGAGATTCAGAATAGACTCAACGGGGTTTAGCTTGTCATCTTGTCCTCCTAGCGCCAACTGTTGACGATGTTGGAAATCTGTCAACCAAAGGGGGTCTCCCCAGTATGACATCTCAATTAGACCTCACACCGTTTGGAGTAGGAGCCCCAAACGGAAATAGGGTTAGTTGCCATTACTCTTAGGAATGTACCATACAATTATCAACATAAGAGATTATGCAAACAATCTTTGAAACAAGCAAGTTGAACTGTGAGGCATACAATCACAATGTATATATGGTGCTTTCACGACAAAGAAACACAAAGTGAGCCTCTAGAAGAAAAATAATGGTACTATCCTAAAAGAGACACACAAGAACATGAGAGGATCGTTAGTTAACCTGCAAATTAGTTCACAAGACAACCACGACCATAAAAGCAAGTAACAATGCACATTCAACATGATACATACCAAAGGCAACGAAATAGTTCATTTTCATTAGTATGTGTTAACAAAACATACACCATAAATAATGAAAGAATAGTTTCACAATCATTCATGACATATGCATGAAAGTGCGCTGACTCAAAGAGCTTCATATATTAAGTGAAAGTCCCAAGATATCAAATTACAATGCTGCCACACTAGTTCTAATAGAGGAAATTAAGTCACCACTTGCTCCTCCAAAGAAAGATCTTCTCTCCTATGCCAAGCTAGAGAAGCCAAGGTGGAAAGTTGCAGTCCTAGAAAGTGCCATTGCTTCAATTATGAGGGTGTATATATAACAAATGAGGTGACTTTCCACCTCCCATGCGACTCTTGACCTCCCTCATGACATTTCAGCATCTACTATGACTTTTCAAATTCTTACATGACCTTTAGGATTTTATATGACTTTAGAATTCTCTAATGACTCTTCATATTCCATGTGGGATCCTTAGGTTTCCACACATTTACATTTTCTCATTTGAAATTACATTATTATATCCACAAATGATGTGGCAAGACACATTGAGACGTATAACATTGTGATGACACTTACGCAAGCCATGACTTGGCAATGATGACATGGAACTCCATGATAATGTGGCAATGCCAAGTTCTTCTCTTTGCTGCTACGAATTTGACTTTTTCATGATGGATCCTTTCTTGTTCTTCATCTTCATCTTCATCATCCAAAGAATTTGGATGGGTATCAGAACCTTCCAAGTCAACATGAGTTTCCATCCTTTTGTCTTGGTCCAAGATTCCTTCATATCATTCATGATGGTTCTTCATTTTGCTCCTTCTTTGCAAGTGTTCTCTTGTAGCCTCTCCTTGGTGACCTCCCATGTATCTTCATGATAAGCCTTGCATGTGTTTCATCTTCATCCTCCCATAGTTTAGATGATATGGAGTCTTCCTTGTGATTTTGACCTTCAATCTTCCGTCGTGATCTAGTGTCCCTTCATCTTCTTGCTTGATAGTCTCTTTGTCTCTTCAGCTTCACAAGTGGGTTCTTACATGATCTCCTTGGCATCCTCCTTGAGCACCATCCTGTCATGTCAAAATATAGTACCTATAGATGAAATTCACTCATGACAAGATGACATCAGTCCGGAAATATCCTAGTCTATCTTGTTCTTCATGCATTTCATTGATGGAGTCTGGGGCTAATTGCAGGATTGAGGAGGAGGCTCAAGGATTGCATAGTGCGTAGTTTTAGAGGGCAGTGATGGAAGTCTAGTCACTATGACTGTGCAATGCGCAGAAACTGAGGGGCGGGGAAGAAAAATTGCATAGTTGAGGGAATGAGTGAGGTAACGGGGAAGGCTTGCTCACTGTGATTATGTAGTGTGCAGTTCTAGGAGGCAAGAGATAGAGGACTACACAATTGAGCAACTTAGTGAGACAGTGAGGAAGGCTTTCTCATTGTGATTGCGTAATGCACAGTGGCTAAGGGACTGGGAGACAAAATTGCACAGTTGAGGGAGACAATGATGCAATGAGGCAGACTTGCTCACTGTGATTGTGCAATACGTAATTCAAAGAAGACTGAGCCTGGTGATTGCGCAGTTGCACAGGTCAAGGAGACAGTGAGGCCTGGTTGTTGACTGAGATTGCACAATGCATAGTGGAAGACTCACTAGGAGTGAGAATTGCGCAGATTTGAGGGACAGGAAGAAGAGATTGTGCACTGTGATTGCGCAATGCACAGTCTTTGAAGGTAGTGACTACGCAGTGCGCAGTTTCGGGAGGCAAGGGTGCTTCACTGTGAGATAAGATTCTGCAATGTGTAGTTCCAAGGGGCAAAAAGATTGGTCTAAGATTGAGCAAGTGGCAAAGACAGTGAAATCTCCAAACATGGCTAAGTGTGGTGTTGTCGCGCGGATTGGCACGACAACGCTCGGACTGGGGGCTGTCACTCTGATCCCCGATCCCTCCGTTTAAGCCTGTTCCCCGCGGCTAAGGGGGGTAGTCCCTGTGAGATGATGAGGCCAACTGTCGACCAGTTGTTTGGGAAACACGAGATACGATATAAAAAAGGCCGCGATGGATTTGGTTAATTTAGCAGACCAGTGCCTTGTGGAGTTAATGTTTAAATGATTACTTTTTAAATGATATAGAAACATGGACCATGAACAGCAATCATCTATCATCAGCTAAATCACATGACCAAAATGATATCCAACAATTGAAAATTTGAAAAGATGAAAGCTTTAAATCACCACGAGAATCGTAGATATCATATTTCGTATCTCGGCCTGAAAACTTTAGATCTCAGCAATAAAGATATAACGTGAAAGCATCTGAAATCTGGCAAAATAATTTTCCAAAATTTTAATATTTTTTCAAAACATTTTAAATCTTTTTTCAAAGTTTTTTATATTTTTTATTTTTCAGTACTATGGAAACTTAAAAATCCTAAAAAGGTTAAAATTCTAAAAAAAAAACTAAATTGAAAAATAAAACTAAAAATATATATATATATATATATATATATATATATATATATATATATATTTTTTTTTTTTATATCATGGAAATCTATAAAAAATAAAAAAGAACTTTAAACTAAACTAACACAAAATTAAATTCTATTTTAATTTGAACTAGATTTCTAAAATTTAAAATCTATTAACAAAACAAAAATCCTAAAATCGAAATTTTTAACATGGCTAAAATCTAAACAACACATTCACTAAAATGAACCATTACGCATATATGTACATTAACCAAATGAAACCTGAACTAAAAAAATCGCAACCCTAAACTACAGATGTGCCCAAAAAAAAAACGCGTATGTATAATATGACCTATGGAAAACGACGCTGGTGGAAGAACAAACGTTTTACATGACAGGGAAAGCGATTTCGAAGCACCGGCAGTCTACGGGTTAGAATAACTGCGTACCTGAAGGGAAAACGACGCTACCTCAGACCACGCATCAAAAATTACCTTACCAGAACTTCTTCAATCACTGTCTGCGACTTGAAATGGAATAATCTTTCATACAGCCTCAATGTAACACTTAACTCCAGATCCGATTCCTATGCAGACGGCTTGATCGATTTTATATATGCAGGTGCGTGGGTAAAAAAACGTAACCCTCTCCTTACTTGCCTTACGCTCCGGGTGCATGCAAAATGGCTTGAAAGTGAGCGTGCAGATGCTTGACGGAGACAGTCGTTTAACTTTTGCATTCGATGGAGAACAATGCACATCCAAAAATCTCTTCACAGAAAACTCGTGTCAGCCCACGTGAACTGGAGGGAGGAATTCATGACAGGGTCACGCTGAGACCCCAAAATGTGACTGCGCGTCGGTTCACAAAAAAAAATATGCGATTTCTGGAAACGGATTGCATATGACAACTGATCTGTGCTTTTCCTTAACGTATTCAGCGGTTTTGGCAGCGAATAGGGGTGCGGTTAGCTTTATAGGCTCTGATCATACTGATGCTTACAGCATTTCAAAAAATGTGCCTTTCCTTAAAACGCTCTCTCATATACAGTCACCTCCCCAGCAAAAGATGAAAACCAAGAATGTCAGGGTCCTTTGTAACCTGCAAAATATACAACAAAACCGGAAGATATATGCAAAATTTGGGAGTAAAGCCCTTCGAAACTAAATTAAAATTACAGAAAAAGGAAAAATTTACAGTTCTAGAACAGCCTGATTTAATTTACAGATTTGTGGGCCCTCTTCAGCCAAATTTACCCATAATAACAGAAAATTTTCAGAATATCAGAAAGAAATTTGAACTTCACTGCGAACAGAAAGAAAATCTTCTCATGTAAAACAGAAAATAAACCCTTAATGATTAACCCAGGGCACAATCAGCTGGGCTCTGCACAGAAGAGCCTGCGGGAGTTGGCTGGTTCAGCCGAGAACTTCCCCGAACGCCCACAAAATTTCCTTCAAAAAATGTTTTCCTGCACATCTCAAGCAACCATCAGCAAAGAGAGAGAGAAAGCTGCTAGATCTCAGGAAATAATGGAGATACCTGCCATTATTTCAGAAATCCTAGCAGCCCTCAAACCCTAGCAGGTGAACAAGATACCTGTGCTCACACTACTCTAAAAACTAGCTATGATTAATGGCTGAAAACTGAAATATGCAGAAAATTAAAGATCTCACAGCAATTCCAGAGAGCAACACCAACACGATTTGGACCCCAAAGTCTTTTTATTAACCAGAAAATCAGATTTACAAGAGAGCTTTTCAGTACAGACTCACAGATCAGATGATCTCAAATGACCCCCTAAGACCCTATATAAAGGAAATGATCCTAACGGCTAGTTCGAGTGATCCATGTAGAAATGATCTCGACCGTTGATGAGGATCAAGACATCTCTTGATCTCATCCGTCGATTTATTAACTTAAAATATTATTATTTTATTAGTTAGGGTTTTTGCTTGATTTTTTAATTTTTTTATTATTTTTCATTATTTTATTATTTTTATTCATTTTTTAATTTTTTAATTCATTTTAAAATGGATCACTGAACTAAGCCTTCGGAAACATCACCTAGGACCTAGGACTTAGGACTCAGGACTCATTACATCATGACTTTTACAAAATTACATCTTAAGGGACAAACCCATTTAATACAGACCCTCACAAAACACCCAGCTCTGCGACACAACGATAATCTAGCAGACTTAACACACTAGGATTTTCCTAGAGTTCTAATGAAAAACTCAATCCCGGCTTTGGGGTCAGGTTTGAAGGAAAACTCTGCCGATCCGTGGATCGGTGAGACAAAAAACCTTCCGGGACGTAGATTATCATCAGAAAGTTAGGTCCACCTAGGCAAATTACATACATGACTTCATGTCTGCTAAGATTATTTACAGTTAATACATGCAGACTGGGTTTACAATCAAAAAAGATCAAACTGCTGATGATGGCAGGATGGCACGAACATGCTGATCAGGTGCTGCTTCTTTCTGTCAAAAAACGGGGTGCACTGCATGGGCAGTTGATCAGTAGGGGTCAACATGTGGGATCAGTGAGACAAGAGAGAATAAACAAGCCCTGAAATGATGATCTCACACTTAGATAACATCAACACATGCCACATGCCTACCTTAAAATGACATCAAAGCAACACTTATTTCTAAGTGGGATAGTTGAAATGTCAGTTTACAAGTTACGACAAGAGTGTCGACTGCAACCAGAAAGTGCGATAAGTTGTGGACGGTGTCTAGCGCATATTCTTATGATATATGTGATCAGCTAATGCAGAAGAGTGCGCTAGAGCTGCCTCTAGTAGTGTGTTAAGGTGCGACACATCCAGGAGTGAAAACAACCAAAAGCGACACTTGCGACTATAAGAAAAGGTGAAAATGACACTTATGAAAGCAAGAGTGCACAAAAGCAACATTTGAGAAAACTCAACGGAATGATAATACAATTGCAACTAAGATTGACTCATAGATTGCATACTCACTGTTAACTAAGATTGCGCACTGACTGTCAACAAGAATTGCACAATCACTGTCTTTATGAATTGCGCGGTGACTGTCTACAAAGGTTGCACAGTCACTGTATCTAGAGACTACATAGGCACTGCTTCCAAAGATTGCACAAGCAATACTCTCAAGGATTACACAATGCTTGTTTGCAAGGGTGGGCATTGACTTTCTAACTTGCTAAAACAAGTGCGCTCATGAATGCATCAAGGGATGAACATGTGTTAGCAAGTGGCTTTGACACTCAAAAAAATGTCAACCAATCATGAAGTGACCATGAACAACTTGGGCTGATAGATCATGAGATCATAGGTAGGCTCCAAAATTCTAATGTAGGAAAATTTTTAGAGGGTGTTTGTCGCATCGAAAACACTTAGAGGATGCCAAGGAGATCATGCAAGAATACACTTGTGAAACTAAAGAGACAAAGAGATCATCCAACAAGAAGATGAAGGAACACAAGATCATGACGTAAGATTGAATATCAAAATCACAAGGGAGACTCCATATCATCCAAGCTTTGGGAAGATGAAAACGAAACACATGCAAGACTTTTTTTGTATTCAAGATTCTGTGATCCATAATGAATTAAACAAAGTCTTTTGGTATAGTAGACAGCATCTTTAATAATGGGTATAGTAGACACCAATGTACTAAGGCTTTCCTCAGAGCTGAAAAAGGTCCTAGTGCTAAGAAAGATACCAAGGATCGATTTTCTGGTGTTCATCTTCCTTTTATCCAAGGCACCACTGACAAGATTGCAAGGATCCTAAGGAAGCATAAGGTGGCTTCAACCTTTCGGCCTTTAAATACCATCCGGAGCTCCCTTAGATCTGTAAAAGACCTAGTGGACCCCGAGAATATGAAAGGTGTTTACTTTATCCCATGCTCTTGTGGGACTCCCTACATTGGTGAGACTGGTTGCTCGATTAATCGAAGGATTCGTGAGCATGCTGCTGACATCAAGCATGGCAGGACCCGCTACTCTGCTTTGGTGGAGCATGCAGATAAATCTAAGCATCACGTCTGCATTGAGGAGGCCGAAGTCGTTGCTAAGGTTAGTCATTTCCATCATCGTAAATTGAGGGAGGCCCTAGAAATTGAGAAAAGACCCAATAATTTGAATAGAGATGATGGTTGGAATATAAGTAGTTGGGTCCCTGTCTTGTCCTCCTAGTTTTTTAAGCTTCTTTTTGGGATTTATTTTGTTTGTTTGTTTATCTATGTAGGTATTGGCATCCTTTTTATAGTATTTGTTGTTGATTTATTCTTCATTAGAGTTTATTTTCTTGATCCTTCGTGTTTTCTATGTATTTTATCATCCTATTCGTTCTCAACTGCTCTTCGTATTTTTGTTATTTGTTTAATGGGTATGAGCCCCATATTTTATTGTTGACCCCGTTTTATTGATTGATTATTTTTTCTTTGGATATATATATATGTTTCTGTTTTTATATTTTTATATTTATATTTATATTTATTTATTTATATATATATTTATTTGGACTTGTGTATATTTTTGTTTTATTTTATTTATTTTTCCATTAATTATTTTTAATTTATTTTATTTTATTTCCATTGGTTATTTTATTTATCAAATGATCTTGTCTCGATTAGGGTCTTCCCTCATTTTTATAATTTTTGACTCCCCTCCTTTAAAGTTTGACTTTGATTATTTATTTATTTTAAATATTATTTCTCAAAAACTAGCTGTTTAATATAGCAGTTACTTATTAATATTTGTTTTTAATAAATTAATAAACTAATATCACAATTTAAATATTATTTTTCAAAAACTAGTAATATTTGGTTTTAATAAATTAATTTAAATATTATTTTTCAAAAACTAGCCGTTTAATATAGCTGTTACATATTAATATTTTAATAAATTAATAAACTAATATCATTATTTAAATATTATTTTTCAAGAACTAGTAATATTTGGTTTTAATAAATTAATTTAAATATTATTTTTCAAAAACTAGCCGTTTAATATAACCGTTACCTATTAATATTTTTAATAAATTAATGAAATAATATCATTATTTAAATATTTTTTTCAAAAACTAGCCGTTTAATATAGCTATTACTTAATAATATTTGTTTTTAATATATTAATAAATTAATATTATAATTTAAACATTATTGTTCAAATATAGCCGTTACTTGAAATTATGTTTCTACATTGCTCTCTATTTAAGCCTTTGCCATGGTCTGCCTCTTTATCTGGTCCTGATGATGAACCACACTTGTTGGTTCGAAACGCGTCGGCCAAAAATTCTCTCATGTGATTTCTACCGAAAGACTTTGTTTAATACATGCAAGACTTATCACAAAGATACAAGGGAGGTCATCAAGAAGAAAGCACTTGTGGAGAAGAAGCACCAAAAGAATCATCATGAAGACATGAAGAAATCTTAGAACATGACAGAATGATGGCATCTCATGTTGACTTGGAAGGTTCCGACATTCACCTAAGACCCTTTGGAGGATGAAGATGAAGAACAAACAAAGATCCATCATGTAGATTGTGAAGGAAGGAGCAGGGAGAAGAGCTTGGCATTGCCACATCATCATGAAGTTCCATGTCATCATTTCCAAGTCATGGCTTGTACAAGTGTCATCACAATGTCATATGTGTCAATGTGTCTTGCCACATCATTTGTAGAATGCAATTATTATATTTTCTAAACTGATAAAATGTAAAATGTGTGGAAAACCAAGGGTCCCTCAAGGAATATGAAAAGTCACCAGAGACTTCTAAAGTCATATAGAAGCTCAAAGGTCATGTAAGAATTCGAAAAGTCATAGTAGAAGCTCAAGAGTCACAAGGGAGGTCAAGAGTTACATGGGATGTGGAAAGTCACCTCATTTGTTATAAATACACCCTCATAACGCAAGTAATGGGACTTTTGGGATTGGAACTTTCCACATTAGCTTCTCTAGCTTGGCATAGGAGAGAAGATCTTTCTTTGGAGGAGCAAGTGGTGACTTAATGTTCCACTATTGGGATTAGTGTGGCAGCATTGTAATTGTATATCTTGGGAATTTCACTTAATATATGAAGCCCTTTGAGCCGACGCACTTTCATGCATATGTGGTGAATGATTGTGAGACTATTCTTTCATTGTTTATGGTGTATGTTTATGTTAACACATACTAATGAAATGGACTATTTCGTTGGTTTTGGTATGTACCATATTGAATGTGCGTTGTTACTTGTTTTTATGATCGTGTTTGTCCTATGAACTACTTTGCAGGTTAACTAACGCTCCTCTCATGCTCTTATGTGTCTCTTTTAGGATAATACTATTACTTTTCTTCTAAAAGCTCACTTTCTCTTTCCTTGCCGTGATAGTACCATATATACATTGCGATTGTATGCCTCACAATGCCAACTTGCTTGTTTCAAAGATTGTTTGCATAATCTCTTATAATGATAATTGCAGGGAAAATTCCTAAGAGTAATGGCAACCGATCGTATTTCCTTTTGGGGCTCCTACTCCAAAAGGTGTGAGGTCTAATTGAGACTTCATACTGGGGAGACCCCCTTTGGTTTACAGGGTTTAATGTTTTGGCCCATAATATTATTAAATAATATTATCATTTTTCTCTTTTGGTGTTTGACTTCTTTAATTTCTTTGATAATGGACCATAATAATCTTTTGGACCTTCTCCTTGTTTTGGACCAAGATAATTCACCTTTTTAAATTTATTTATTTATTTATTTAAATCATTAACTTGACCTCCTTAAAATCATAAATATATATTTTTAATAAAAGCTCTTCTTATGATACGTGCCATAGGTTAAGCCGCCACAACATCTACAGCTGGGGTTTTGACCGGGTTGCCACATCATCATCCATGAAGCCACATCATTAACCAATGTAATGTCACTTCCACATCTTTAATCATTTAATGCCACCTTTGTGAAAATTTCTGAATCTAACAAACCAGAAATCCTACTGCAATCACTGGTTTATCATCTCCTACTTGCTTTTACATTCAACAAGTTATTTAATTATTTAAACACTGATGAAAAACATTACTGTAGACTACACTGGCATACAAATCATAAACTGAAATAGATACGAGACAAACACACAAGGGACATCGTTATTTTTGGACAAAAACCCAATGCGGGAAAGCGGGTGCAACAACTATGAGGGCTTTCTATTATTAAGTAGTAGTTCTGAATACAACTCTGGATGCCCTCTCAGCTATCCAGTTACATAGATAAAATATACTGGCAGAAACCTAAGTGAGATTACCTCACTTCACTTGGCAAAATCTCTCTGATTTGACAACTAGACTGACTATCCCCGACTACAACTGTGCTGCCCCTTCGCAGTAGCTGCATGGAGCACTCTAAGACTCTGCGTCAGCACTGCGTTGCCTCCTCTTCCTCCTGGAGCTCTGACGTCAACCTTCTCGATTGATCCTGCTGCCCCGCGGCTGAATTCAAACTTCTGCAAGAGGGCAACTCTTCCTGTGCACTGGCACTGCGTCAAGCAATGCGTGGGCCCTCTTGGCCCAACGTCAGCCTCCCTTGGTTTGCATTGCCTCCTCTGGCTTATCTCTGCCTCTCTATGTTGTGTATTCGGGGTCTTGGAGAAGATCCTCCAACCCCAACTATTCCTACCCCTCTGCTGCAACTCAGATCACCAGTTTGATTTTCTCAACAAACCACGCCCCTGAAAAATCAAACTTTTTTTATCACTTGTTGTGTCTCCAACTAACCCTCAAACATCCTCTTATACTTTTCTTGTTGATGAATCAACGACCGAGATTAAGTCCCTAATCAATGGCTAAGATTAAAACATACTTGATCCTCGCCTCTTAGAAGCTTCTCACCCATATTTTTATTAATACCCATTAATATTTTTATTTTCCTAAGTTTAGACCCAGGAACCCATTAAAAATTTTAATTATTTTAATAACTCTCAATCCAGGTGGAATTCTCCAAACGATTTCTAGGTCTTGGAGATCTCATGCGTTCTAGCGCCTCCACAAAATTTCAGAGCTAGAGCACATCCAATGCTATCCAAAATCAACACTCCCTTTCAACGAGGAATGTGCTCTAGCAATATTTCCCAATAGAAGCATCACACTGATCCATGGCATCAGTCCTCTATGCTGTTGATGCTTGCCCTGCTGCCCTTCATCCACTGCACTGCTACATCCTGTATTGCTGCCCATGACTTTGCCACTGTCACTGCTACATTTGTACTACAACTCCCTCTCAAAATGCTGCCCATAGCACTGCCACTGCTAACTGCTGCACTACAACTTAGTTGCTGAGAAGTAAGCAATTAAAAAGCCAGCCAAAGCTGACATGCTGGTCAGTATGGATGCCTCATGATGCTGAAGCTACCTCTGCTGCTAATCTGTGTTGACCCTCTGCTGCAATCTGCTCTGTGCCTCTCGCACTGCTACAACATCCACTGCGCTACTTCAGACTTTGGCACTCTAGCTCTGCCATTGTTGCTCCATCACACCTCGCACCAACCAACACCCGTCATTTTGCTACTATCGTTAAGGGCTCCCGTAGCCGTATGTGATCCAAGAGTTTGGGCACCTCAAGGATCTTTCCCGCTCACGTAGTCCTCCCGACTACAACTCTATGTCGCCCCACCTCTTCTCTAGAGGTGCATGAGCACTCATGGCACAATCCTCATCATCATCCTCCTTGTCAGCTTTCGTTGGAGCAACGTTCGAGTCAGAAGCCTCTTCCTTGCCCTTCTTCAGGGGGCACTGAGTGGCGAAATGTCCTCGTTCCCCACACCTAAAGCATCTAACCTTGGATATATCCTTTTTCTTCCTTTTCTACTGCCCATGTTGTCTCGATGATATGAGAGTTGCATCTTCCTCCTCCTCCTTCTTGAACCGAGCTCCTCTGCCACTACTCCCTGCCTTGGTCAGCCTCTTGATCTCTTCTTATCGAAGAGCTGCCCACATCTCCTCCCAACTGGGGAGAGAAGCTCTGCCCAAGATACTTTGGACAAATGTCTCCCAGTCTTCGGTGACTGCATTTAGGATAGTCCTGACCATGAACTCAGGATTTGGTGTAGACCCCACAGAAGTCAGTGGGTCTCGAATCCCTTGCAACCTGAGGAGGAAGGGATCGATTTCTTCTCCCTTTTGCATCTGGTACTGTCTCCGCTGATTCTCCAATAACATCTTCCGTTGAACGAAAGTCCCCTAGTACAAGGTGGTCAGCATTTCCCACATCTCCCTTGTTGTTTCCTTCTTAAAAATGTGTGGAACCACATGATCTTTGACCCTGTCTAGAAGCACACATTTAGCCTTCGCCTGGGCCTCCTCATACTTCTTCAGTGGATCAATGTTGTCTGGAACAAAAACTACCTTCAAGGCATAGTCCTTGATGCGATTCTTGTCTAGGAATTCCAAGATCTTGGCCTTCCAAATGACAAAATTAGATGCTCCATCCAATCTGTCCTGATCCCTTAGTCCATTAATTGCCATCTCTGCTCAACAAATATAGGACTGATTCTCTTCTCCCTCTCCTGTTGTTAATCTAGCAAGACTCGGATCTGGATTTCTTCGACGTTAGAAATCCTCTAAGGAACAAGCTCCTCTAGACTCCCTCTAAGTCCTGATTTCCTTCACGGAAATCCTCCGGCCAAATGTCAAATCACTCCTCTCCAATCCTCCTTTGCTGTTGCAACCCAGATTTAGATTTCTTTAGCTAGAAATCTGTCAAGGCAGTGACTCCCTCTACCTCAGCTTTGTCTCCATAGACATTGTTCTGCACCAACAACAATAGCGTCCTACCAACTCCACTGATCGAATCTACTCAACTCCTCAAGCGTCGACAACTAACTGATTTGAGCCTCTCAGGCTCTGCACTGGCCTAGAGAGTTGACACAGTCACTGCGTGAGCTCCTCTTAGGTATTGTGTCACCCTCTACAGGCTCGAAATGCTGACACAGGTACTACGTGAGCCTCTGCGTCACTTCTCTGGCTCTGCATCACTCCTTCAACTGCTCCTCTGCCTCTGAAACAACGTTGTCACTCGGGACAACTGCTTCTCTGCAGCAAATTCACTGGATCTCCTGCTGATGTCTTCAATGTCCTATGATCTGCAATGCTCTGATACCACGTGAAAATTTCTGAATCTAACAAACCAGAAATCCTACTGCAATGACTGGTTTATAATCTCCTACGTGTTTTTAAATTCAACAAGTTATTTAATTATTTAAACACTGTTGAAAAACACTACTACAGACTACATTGACATACATATCATAAACTGAAATAGATACGAGACAAACACATAAGGGACACCGTTATTTTTGGACAAATGTCTTTGGAAAAACCCAATGCGGGAAAACAGGTGCAGCAGCTCTGAGGGTTTTCTATTATTAAGAAGTAGTTCTGAATACAACTCTAGATGCCCTCTCGGCTATCCAGTTACAAAGATAAAATATACTAGCAGAAACCTAAGTGAGATTACCTCACTTCACCTGGCAAAATCTCTCCGATCCGGCAACTGGACTGACTATCCCCGGCTACAACTGCGCTGCCCCTTCGTAGTAGCTGCGTGGAGCACCCTGAGACTTTGCGTCATCTCTGTGCTGCCTCCTAGAGCTCTGACATCAGCCTTCTCGGCTGATCCTGCTGCTCCCCGACTGAATTCAGACTTTTGCAGGAGGGCAACTCTTCCCCTGCGCTAGCACAACGTCAAGCAATGCATGGGCCCTCCTAGCCCAACGTCAACCTCCCTTGGTCTGTGTTTCCTCCTCTCGCTTATCTCTACCTCTCTCTGTTGTGTATTCAGAGTCCCGGAGAAGATCCTCCAACCCCAACTATCCCTGCCAATCTGTTGCAACTCAGATCACCAGTTCGATTTTCTCAGCAAACCACACCCCAGAAAGATCGAACTTTTTTTATCACTTGGTGTGTCTCCAACTGACCCTCAAGCCTCCTCTTATACTTTTCCTGTTGATGAATCAACGACCGAAATTAAGTCCCTAATCAACAGCTAAGATTAAAACCAACTTGATCCTCGCCTCTTAGAAGCTTCTCACCCATATTTTTATTAATACCCATTAATATTTTTATTTTCCTAAGTTTAGACTTAGGGACCCATTAAAAATATTAATTATTTTAATAACTCTCAATCCGGGTGGAATTTCTCCAAACGATTTTCGGGTGTTGGAGATCTCATGTGTTCTAGCCCCTCCAAAAAATTTCGAAGCTAGAGCACATCCGATGATACCCAAAAGCAACAACCTCAACAACCCTATGGGGTTTTAAACCATAAACTGGGGCCTCAAATTCAACTGGGACAATCTCACAAACTGTGAGGGCTCACAGAATGATCCACATACCATCAAAACCAACAAGATGAGTAGAGTCCAATGGTAGGTGTCTCCGAGACTATATCGACAATTTGTTTCTCCAAAAACTCCAATGAAGGCAGGGTGTCTCAATTGTCCAAGGAACCCAAACCCTACGATTAGGGTTTCATCCTACAATGAGATTTCTGTTGCAACACCTCTAACTGTTTCTATTACTAGACATATTGTAGCTCATCCTGCACTTGTTTTGACATCAATGACCTAGTCCACACATACTCAATCATCCTGTAACTACTCTCACTTTGACATCAACGACAACCTGTTCAACATTCCTTGAGGAATGATAGTTTCCTCTACGAGCAAAAGGAGCTTCTCTGCTTCTTCTGTAATCAAATTTGTTGGAACAATTGTTGAAGTCGAATTTTGATGCTATTTTGTTTTCTGAACAGTCACGAGTATAGTGGCATTGCTTGCGACAGTTGTAGCATTGGACTTTTGATAAATCTTTGGTCCATTGAGAGGAGTTTTTGGGAGCAAACTTTCTCGAATATTGCATTCCTCTTCTTCCTCTCTTCTTTTTTCCTTGTACAACAAAGGCAGTAGGTTCTCCTTCCTCATGCTTGGGAATTCTCCCTCTGGAAATCATTCTGGCTTCTTCTTGAATGCACTTTCTCAAAAACTCATCAAATGTAAGAAACTTGTCATTATTACTGATGGCAGTAATAAAAGTTTCCGAAGAAGAAGGAAGACCTCCAAGCATAATTAGTACCAATTCTTTATCGGAAACAATTTCACTAGAAGTTGACAATTGACCTTTGATTTTTGATATCCTCATGAAGTATGCTTGAATGGTTTCTCCTCTGTTCATCCTAACATCCTTGCGCTAATTCTTCAAAACAAGAATTTGACTCAAGTTGTTCACTTGATACATTCCAATCAGCTTGTCATTCATTTCTTTGAATTTCTTCAAATTGGAGACATAAGTGATGAGGTGGTCTTCAAGAGAGTCAAGGATAATCTTTTTAGCCTTGACTTCTCCTTTCTTCAATTTGGCCTTGATAGTAGCATTGAAATTTCCAGTTGGTTTTGCTACTTCTCTTTCAACATACTTTAGAATATCATGTTCCTCAAGAGTAATATCCAATCTGGTCTTCCAAGGGAAGAATTTTGAAGCATCAACCAACTTTTCTTCATTCTTAAAGTAGGAGGAACACATCTTGATCTGCTCAAAATTTCAACAGCAAATAAAAAGAGACGAGATATTTCAGCAGCAAAAGGGAAGAGAAATTTCAATAAAAAATGAACAGCAAGTAGAAGGAATAGCAAGAGATATTTCAACAAAAAGAGAGTTGCAAATAGAGCGAACAACAAGCTATATTTCAGCAGAAAGAGAGTTGCAAATGGAGCAGGAAACAAGCTATATTTCAGCACAAAGAGAGCTGCAAATGTTGCAGACAACAGGTTATATTTCAACAGAAAAAGAGTTGCAAATGGAGTGTACAACAAGCTATATTTCAGAAGAAAGAGAGTTGCAAATAGAGAGGGTCTTCAACAAAACTCTGATACCATGTTGAAATTTTGATGTTCTATGTTGTTACAATCACTTAAATCCAGAACTTCTTCACGCTGCAAAATAAGAAGTAATTGTAGATAGAACATAAACCATATAAACCATATGCACAATGGAAGATAGTCAAGACTCAATGAGACAAAGAGAAGTTAGGTCAATGACTAGGGTAAAAGCCACAAAGAGAAAACCCAACCACATTCTTCTATTAAAAATCAATTGTTCAACAAAGATACAAAGTACAATGAAAGAATGAATAAGTTATAACAGTATCTGATGCAAACACTGAATCACTTTGGCTCTCCAAGATCTGCTCTTGCTCTTTAAGACACTCTCTTTCTCTCTCAATCTTCCTCTAGATTCTCCAACTCCCTCTTTCTCAAGTTCAAATTCTCCTTTCACAAGCACAAGTGTGTCAAGTGAGGATGAGAGGCACACATATATAGGAAGAGGAAGGAGGTCGAATTCATGAGGGAGTAACTCCTATGCCTTGAGGAGGAGTGTAACTTATGCCATAAAGAAGAGGAATGTAACTTATGCATTTAGGAGAGAAGTGTAACTTATGCATTAAAGAGGTGTAAGAGGAATTTTTTTATGACGAGTCATTAAAGTGTGTAAGAGAGTGTAAGAGGTGCATAAGAGCATTAAGAGAAAGATGAATGAATCCATTAAGAGCGAGAGAGTAACATATGCATTAATTGAGCGGAGTTGCACATGACATGATTGAGTCTCATGATTGAGAGGCTTGAATTTTTAAAGAGGTGTAAGAGGAATTTTTTTATGATGAGTCATTAAAGTGTGTAAGAGGTGCATAAGAGCATTAAAGAGAAAGATGAATGAATCCATCAAGAGCAAGAGAGTAACATATGCACTAATTGAGGGGAGTTACACATGACATGATTGAGAGGCTTGAATTTATTTTTAATAATAATATAATAATACCAGAAAGAGGATAATAATAATAATATTGATGATTAAGTTAAAAATTAAACAATTGAGACTGATTAAGGGCAAGTTTAGTGATTTTCCATCATATATATATATATATATATATATATATGAATTGATGGAAGATGATTTACTATTTTTGGAAAACCATGGTTGCAATGATACACATGACTTTCTATTTTTATAGTCACTTTAGAAAGGTCAAAAATGAAATTTTATTCAAGGAAATTCATCCCATAGCTACCAATTTTCAACACTCTTCCCCCCTTCCTGAGCACACAGGGAGAGGAATTGAGCTAGAGAGATCTTGCAGTTGAGGGAACTCTGGACAATAGGATAGTTGTGATCCTTACCTCATGGTAAGTAGTATCCTGCCTATTGTCTGACAATAGGATAGCTGAGATCCTTACCACATGGTAAGTAGCATCCTACCTATTGTCATCTTTGGGACTTGACAAAGTATACCCCAGTTGGCATCCTACCCACAAGCTGGGCTTGTTGGGATTTCCACCCATCTGGCCAATGGGTGAGGAGACTTGGGATAGCTGCAATCCTTACCTCATGGTAAGTAGTATCCTACCCAAGTGAGAGGATGCAGGTGTTCTACCACTGAATCTTGAGGGTCAAGTTGGGAAGATCAACAAACAATAGGATAGTTGTGATTCTTACCTCACGGTAAGTAGTATCTTGCCTATTGTTGACGATATAATAGTTGTGATCCTTACCTTCCATGGTAAGTCGTATCTTGTCTATTGTCCTTGGATAGAGGGTGGTAGCTTGAGCTGCCCTATGATGTCAAATTCTTCTTTTAGATTTGAGAGTGTTTAGCAGATAAGCAAAGATGAACAAAGACGAAATTTGACTTGATGATGACAAGACATTTGAGATGGAACATATGATGCAATCGAAAATTTCTCTCTAGCTGAGAGGGAGTGTTAAATTGGCAACTCAAGAACAAATTCCCTCCATTGGACAACCTTCCTTATCAAGAAAGACCCCTACTAGCCCTTCCAAGAATTTAATTTGGTCAAGGAAAAATATTATTTTAATGTGAAACCCACATGTGCACAAAAGTTCAAGTCACCTTGGAAGAGGCAATTCGACCTCCTCGACCACATATAAATAGAGATCATTTGACATCATTTGGAGGCATCTCATCACACATAACATCATTCATTCATTGGTTCGTACATTTATGAAATTGTAGGGTTGAGCTACAGAAAGTATGAAATCTGTGAGCTATCAAAAGTTTTCTTTCTACGATCTGCGAACTATAGAAAGTCTGTCATCTGCGAGCTACCGAAAGTCGTCATTCTGTAGCTACCAAAATTTGTCTTTCTATGATCTGCGAGCTACCAAAAGTCATCATTCTGTAGCTATTGAAAGTTGTCTTTCTGCGATTTATGAGCTACAAAAAGTTGCTTTTCTCTGAATTTGTTGACTTTTGCAGATTGGAATCTTTAACCAGATTTGACTTTGAGGCTTATGTATTGGATATTGGTTGGTTGATCTCTTGGATAGTCACATAATTGACTTTGAATCTTTTTGTTGATGAATTGAATCATTGCATCTCCTTATTGAAAATTTGACGACAACCTAATAAGAAGAATTTGAAAGGGTTTCCCCCCTTGTGGGATTTTTCCCTAGTCTTCGACCAAATCTTGTATCTCTTGTTATTGCTCCTAATTGTCTTCTATTGTAAATTACATTTATTTTTCTATCTACAATTGATATTTATCATTGGAAGATTAAATTTGATTACTAATTGAAGAAAATATTGGGATAAGTGATTGTAATAGCATAGAACAGTGGAAAATTAACATTTGGGATGTGTCAGCGGAAAGAAGTTGAGGGGACCATTCCCCTCCAGCAAAAGCAAGACCAATGATATTCTTCAACTCATACATTTTGATCTATGTGGTCCCATGCTGGTAAAATCTCTGGGTGGCTATCTATACTATATAATCTTTGTGGATGAGTTTTCTCGGAACACATGGATATTCTACTTAAAGCACAAGGACAAAGCATTCAAGATGTTCCAGGACTTCAAGGCTTTGATAGAGAATCAAATAGGGAAAATGATCAAAGTCTTTAGGTCTGACAATGGTGGAGAATATACTTCTAATGAGTTTGATGACTTTTGCAAGAAGGCTGGAATTAAAAAGGAGACAATTGTACCTTATAATCCCGAGCGGAATGGCGTGGCTAAAAGGAAGAATAGGACTATCATGGAAGTTGTCCAAGCCATGTTCCATGATCAAAAGCTACCAAATTTCCTTTGGGGAGAAGCCACTAATACAATGGTCCATGTTCAAAACAGGATTCCTCATAAGCCCTGGGTGACAAGACTCTCAAAGAAGTGTTCATAGGTGTGAAGCCTAATGTTAAACATCTGAAGATATTTGGTTGCCCCATGTACTTTAATGTGCCAAAGGACAAGAGGAAGAAGATGGAAGCCACTGGAGAGAATGGTACGTTTGTTGGATATTAAGATAATTCTAAAGCTTTTAGAATATACATGCCTGGTCAAAGGAATATTGAGTTTAGCAGGGATGTGACTTTTGATGAAGATGTTGCCCTTGGAAAAGCAAGGGCCATTCCTCCTCCTCCCGCAGAGAAGAAGTATGATGCCATGGACCTACTAGAAGGTCCTTCTGTGTTTGAGTTAGAGAAAGATGTTGTTGATGATCCTATGTGTTAATTTTTGGTATGTTCTATGCTTAAGAGCAATTTACTTCAATTTTCTTATTAGCCCAATATCAATATTCAGATTAGCAATCACATCAACATGATAGTAAAATGCAGATAGAACATAAACATAAACAATAGAAGAAAAGCCAAGAAAAGAGGACACAAGATGTGGCACCAGCCAAGGACAAACCCCAATGTGGGGAAACCCTTGATCAAATCTTCTTCAGTCTTCAATAGTTTAGCAGAGAGATAGATATAGAGTGCAATGATTTAAAGTCAATACTGACTTGCCAAATAGGAGATCAGACATCAAAGATCTTCACCATGAAGATGACACAATGAGGTTGAAATTCTGACACCAAGGTCTGCAGATTTCTATACAACAGATGTTCGCCCTAAAACTGCTTCACCAATCACCTAGAGTACTGCAACTTTCCTTCCAAAAAATCCTCCTTCCTTTGCTGCATCAAAGGCTGCAAGTTTGACACACTTTACATGCTCCAAGGATTGGTGGCAAAACCGGTCACTGGTTAGGGCATCATGGTATGTTGCAGCCTGCACCAGCCCTGAAACATACACCCAAACAACCTCCTAACACTGCAACTTGTTCTCTCCTCTTTGTAGCTGGCCTACGTAGGAGTATAGGGCTAACACCAGCGCCTATACTCACCCAACAACCCATTGTTTAGGGCTCGGTCTCCTTGCAATCCTTCCTGTGCAATCTGCTGTCCAAAACAGTGTTGAACCTTGCCTTAACTCGGTCACAACAGACTTGCGGCTTCCCTTTTCTAACTCGGCCCTCCTACAGGATGAGACAACCTCCACGCAGTCACAAAAAGGCTCCTCAAACAATCCTTTTCTTCCTTGTTGGTCTGCTTCTTTTCCTGTGGCCAAACAATGGTAACTCTCCTCTCTTCCATGCTGAAAGTTGCACTAACTTGCGGGTTAGAGCTCCTCTTGACAGCGGATTAGAGCCTTCCTCAACTGCGGATTAGAGCCTTCCTCTAGACAACGTATAGGAGCCTTCCCTTTGATTGCAGCTTTAGAACTTCCTTGATCGTGGCTATAGGCTTCTTCTTAATTGCGATAAAGGCCTCTCTTTGTTGCAACTAAGCCTCCTTTTGTTGCTGCGGATAAGGGCTCCTTTAACTGCAGCCATAACTCTTCTCAAGATAACTGCTAGGGCCTCCCTTCAACTGCGGCTAGGGCCTTCTTCTTTGACTGCGGCTAGGGCACATCTGAACTGCGGCTAGGACTCTCTTTGATAACTCTTTCGACAACGTCTTCCTTAAGAGAAGACAAACCCAAAACATGTGGAGAGAGAGATCATGTGAGATGTGTGTAAAAGATGTCTTGAGGTCTCCTCTATTTAAATGCAATGTTGAGGTTGAGCTAGGGGTAATTTGCTTGTTGGTTGACCTTGACAAATTGTCAAATAACATAAATAAATTCATATCTCAATAAATACATGTCGAATCGGATGATATTTAGATCAATCCTACACCTCTCGAAGAGAGGAATCTAAGAAAAATATCAGCTGCCATAAATAAGATGACCCGCATGGAGTTTGGCCCTAGTTTCCAATTTTAACACTCCCTTTCAACTAGGGAGAAATCCATCTGCTAATCCATCTGTCAGTTAGTACTGTCTCTGCCATCAATGCAGTGCCCTGCACTGCTCTGCTGAACTATGAAGAAGAAGAAGTGATCGAGAATGTATCATACCATTCTCTACTAACCCGAAGTGAGTCCCATATAAAGAGAGTGTCTCATACCACTCTTACTGACACGAAGTTAGTTCCAATTGATCCCAGATCAATAGCGGTCATCCTAGCATAGGGAGTACGGTAGTACACGATGCATCCATCGGTAGTACTATGGTCCCTATCCTCATTTCCATACTCATTGACCAGATAAGAGGTACTTCCCATGAGTCCCAGACTGCATGGGTGGGATGTCTCAGCAGGAGAAGGATGAACCACTCATCCTGCCTACATGTCGCCATGGGGTATCCTAGGGGAAGGCTAAACCACTCACCTTGTACACAAAAAATCACTAGGAGAAGGCTGGACCACTCACCCTATGATTGTGTCTCAGTAGGAGAAGGATAAACCACTCATCCTGCCTACATAGCAAACCATCAGGGGAAGGCTGAACCACTCACCCTATGGTTGCTCATCGCTCCAAGAAGTACCCCAAGCCCCCGGAACTCCCAGAGCTCAATGTCCATATCATACAGGACCCTCAGGAGAGGGTCTCTCCATGACTCATAGTCGTTCTCGGAAAGTCAAGAATTTGACCTTTCCCAGGGGCTTTGTCAGAATATCGGTGACCTGCTCATTAGTCCCAATGTGAGGGAGCCTTATTGCTCCACGTTGTACCATATCTCGGATAAGTGGTACCTGATGTCTATGTGCTTGGAGCGATCATGACATACGAGATTCTCTGATAATCAAATCCCACTCTGGTTGTCACAGAGGATCACGGTGGTATCTAGCACGTGTCCAAGCAACTCACTGAAGAGCTTCCCCAACTAGACAACTTCACATGAGGCCATACTCATAGCTATGTATTCGGCCTCAGCAGTGCTCAAAGCAACCGACTTCTGCTTCCTGCTCATCTAAGACATCGAAGTAGAACCCAAAGAGAAACAACACCCAGAAGTGCTTTTGTGATCCACCATACTGCCTGCCCAATCAACATCAGAATAACCATGCGGCCTCACATCTTTGGTAGTGTTTCTTAGTCCATGAGTGATTGTGCTCCGAAGATATCTCAAAAGATTCTTGGCACCAATCCAATGTGAGTGATGAGGCTCAACCATATATTGGCTCAACCTGTTAACTGCAAAACATATATCTGGACGAGAGTTCACCAAGAACATCAGTGCTCCTATGAGTTGACAATACTCAGAAGCATTTCTCAATATGGGTCCGATAGCACTACCACATAACTCCTTGAAGTTAAGTTCCATCGGGGTAGTCATAGGCTTGTAGTCCACCATCCCAAATATTTCCAATATCTTCACAACATATTTTCCTTGAGATAGGAAAATTTCTCCTGGCTTTTGCCAGACCTCCAACCCTAAGAAGTAGTGCATCAGTCCTAGATCCTTCATCTCAAATTCGGAATCCAACTCCCTTTTATGTTTGTAAATGAGAGGGTCTGTACCTGTCAGAAAGAGGTCGTGCATATAAAGCACCAGTATGAGAGGTCTATCATCTTCAACCTTAAAGTAAAGGTTTGGATCGGCTTCACTCATAGTGAATTCCAGCTTCATCAGATAGTTATCGATCCTCTCATACCAAGCTCGGGGTGCTTGCTTCAAACCATAGAGAGCTTTCTTCAACTTGCATATATGAGATTCCTGATCATGAACCTCATGCCCCTCGGGTTGTTCCACATCTGTGATCTTGATATTACTTGAGGGGAATGGTCCCCTTGTAAGCTTTCCCTCTGTACATCCGGGACATATACCTTCATGCTCTTCTTTAAATTCAGGCATCCCGATCACCATCTGTCTCATAGTGGGTAGGGCCTTGTAATGAAGATGAGCAAACCTCCAGTGCCATAGTTCAGATTGAAGAGATGTGTCACAAGACATGGCTCCCAATGGACTTCTTGCAACTTGATACAAAGTGCCAACCCTGAACCCAAGAGTAAAAGCATCTTTAAAATTTATTTTCCAAACACGTACCTTTCCATCAATGAATGCCACCTTGTAACCTTTGTCTTCCATTGCCGAAATGGACACTAGGTTCTTCTTGAGATCAGGTACATAAAGAAATTTTTGTAAATGAATCGTGTTACCCTGATTCAATTGAAGAGTAACATTCCCTACACCCTTTACGGGATAGGTGGCATCGTCTCCAAGAATAATCTCCAAGTTTGTTTCCTTCTCTATCAGATTAGAGAGAGCTTCCTTATATCCGGTGAAGTGCCTTGAAGCACCACTATCAATAAGCCAATTTCCCAAAGTGTCCGAAGGAGAAGTAGTGGAGAGGGCCAATATAAGATAATACTCCTTTTGCTTATTGTTAACAACATTCGATTCTTCATACCTGGAGTTCCTTGCTTTCTTGGAGGGTCGACCATTTCCTTGATGTCCTGCATTCCTTTTTCCTTTGCCATTGTACCTGTCATTCCTTCGATCGTTGTTGTTGAAGTTGCCCCTGGAATGATTGTGATCATCATCATGTGATGTGTCCCTTCTATTTGGACACTCCCTTGCATAGTGGCCAAACTTATTGCAAGCAAAGCATCTACCTTTCCTTCCTCCCTTAGATCCAGGGTTTCCACGGAAATGACCTTTAGTCCCTACATTGTTTCTCCTTTTGGCATGAGCAGAGAAAGCAGTAAGGTTTCCTCTATTAGAAGGCATTTCTTGCTCCACCATTTTTGTTTTTTCTTGAATGCATCTCGACATCAATTCTTCAAATCCTGGAATTCGATCATTATTGTGAATAATGGTTCTAAATATATACCACTTGGGTGGGCGTCCTCCAAGGGTAGTGATAGTAAGTTCCATGTTAGGAATGACTTCTCCAATCAATAAAAGATCATTCTTGATCTCAATGATCCTTAAGAAGTAGGATTGAATATCCTCGTCCTTGCCCTTCTTAATATCCTTCAGCTTATTTTTGAGAAATAAGATTTGATTTGCATTACTAACCTTGAACATGCTTACCAATCTGTCATAGATCTCCTTGGAGGTGTTCAAATCGGAGATGTAGGCCACTAGACGCTTATCAATGGAATATCTGATAATATTCTTCACTTTGACTTCAGCCTTGGTGTACTTGTTCTTTGTAGCAGATGATGCATTTGATGGAGGCTCAGGGATTTTATCATTCACATAATCCAGCACTTTTTGTTCTTCCAATGTTAGATCAAGAGACATCTTCCATTCGTGATAGTCAGACTTTTCACGAAGCTTGTCTTCAGCCGGGAAGTGAGATGAGGAATCCATTGAGTCTTTTGTCCTTTCCAACTGTCTTCGGTGATTGCTCTTTCACTCTTGCTTGGGCTTTGTCTTCACCTCAAATCTAAAACCATGTTAATTTCTGGTATGTTCTATGCTTAAGAGCAATTTACTTCAATTTTCTTATTAGCCCAATATCAATATCCAGATTAGCAATCACATCAGCATGATAGTAAAATGCAGATAGAACATAAACATAAATAGTAGAAGACAAGCCAAGATGAGAGGACACAAGATGTGGCACCAACTAGGGACAAACCCCAATGTGGGGAAACCCTTGATCAAATCTTCTTTAGTCTTCAATAGTTCAACAAAGAGATAGAGATAGAGTACAATGATTTAAAGTCAATACTGACTTTCCAAATAGGAGATTAGACATCAGAGATCTTCACCATGAAGATGACACAATGAGGTTGCAATTCTGACACCAAGCACTGCAAATTTCTATACAACAGATGTTCGCCCTAAAACTACTTCACCAATCACCTAGAGTACTGCAACTTCCCTTCCACAAGATCCTCCTTCTTTTGCTGCATCAAAGGCTGCAAGTTTGACACCCTTTACATGCTCCAAGGATTGGTGGCAAAACTGGTCACCAGTTAGGGCATCATGGTACGCTACAGCCTGCATCAGCCCTGAAACATACACCCAAACAACCTCCTAACACTGCGGCTTGGTCTCTCCTCTTTGTAGATGGCCTACGTAGGAGTATAGGGCTAACACCAACCCCTATACTCACCCAACAATCCACTGTTTAGGGCTCGGTCTCCTTGAAATCCTTCCTGTGCAATCTGTTTTCCAAAACAGTGCTGAACCTTGCCTTAACTCGGTCACAACAGACTTGCAGCTTCCCTTTTCTAACTTGGCCTTCCTACAGGATGAGACAACCTCCATGCAGTCACAAAAAGGCTCCTCAAACAATCCTTTTCTTCCTCGTTGGTCTGCTTCTTTTCCCGCGGTCAAACAATGGTAACTCTCCTCTCTTCCACGCTAAAAGTTGCACTAACCTACGGATTAGAGCTCCTCTTGACAGCGGGTTAGAGCCTTCCTCTAGACAACATATAGAAGCCTTCCCTTTGACTGTGGTTAGGGCTGCCTTTGACCTTCCTTGACTGCAGCTATAGGCTTCTTCTTGATTGCGGATAAAGGCCTCTCTTTGTTGCTGCTAAGCCTCCTTTTGTTGCTACGGATAAGGGCTCCTTTAACTGCAGCCAGAACTCATCTCAAGACAACTGCTAGGGCCTCTCTTCAACTGCGGCTAGGGCCTCCTTCTTTGACTACGACTAGGGCACATCTGAACTGCGGCTAGGACTCTCTTTGATAACTCTTTCCACAACGTCTTCCTTGAGAGAAGACAAACCCAAAACATGTGGAGAGAGAGATCATGTGAGATGTGTGTAACAAATGACTTGAGGTCTCCTCTATTTAAATGCAACGTTGAGGTTGAGCTGGGGGTAATTTGCTTGTTGGCTGACCTTGACAAATTGTCAAATAATATAAATAAATTCATATCTCAATAAATACATGTTGGAATTAGATGATCTTTAGATCAATCCTACACCTCTCGAAGAGAGGAATCCAAGAAAAATATCAGTTGCCATAAATAAGATGACCCACATGGAGTTTGGCCTCAGTTGCCAATTTTAACACCATGGGACCTATGGACCCCTTGGATCCTCCTCCAAGTGATCCCCTTGCCAGGAATTAAAGTGATCCCCCAAAGGTGTTGGAAAATCCATAGAAGTGGTAGTTAAAATGATTTCCCTTATTAATGACATTACATTATTAGTATTAGATCTCTTAATTATCTTTTCTTATCATCAAGATTAATGTCAAGCAACAAATAAAAGGACACAAGATATAGGCACGTTTCCAGGGAAAAACCCCCTCGAGGGGAAAACCCAATCATAAATTCTTCTTTCATTAGATTGAAGATGAGATGACCAAGACCCTTACAATCTAGACTAGAGACTCGTTCCATCAAGTCATCCTTGTCACTGTAATTCCACCGAGAGATCATCACTGTAATACCTAGACCTCCTCACTGTAGTTACATTGAACTCTTCTCACTGAGGTTACACCGAGACAGAGTTTGCACTGGGACTGTGTCATGTAGCAACACCGAAACTGTGATAACACCGAGTGATAACTCCTTACTGTTATAGCACCTTCACTGTGATATACAAAAGGTCTTCATTGTAATGTTGAGCTTGTCTTTCATAATTCAACCGAGACATGTCCATCACTTATCCGAGTTCCTTCCAACAATGATATTGAAATCACACTCTTTGAGATAGTACTGAATTTACTCACTGTTGAAACATCCTTCCTGAGCTCCTGTAGAGACACCAAGACCTTTCTGTAGTCCGAACTCCTGTGATTGCACCGAGAACCTTCTTGTGACATCATTGAAGTATAGCCTCTATAATTATCGAAAATATATCTCTGAAATCCTAATCCGAACTATTCTGTGGTCACTGAAAAGGATCCCTTGAAATCCGAGTTCTGTTCCATGAGAAATGCGAGCTTCTAGGCTTGTATTTATAGTTGATTCCACATTGAAATGAGCCGACATGACCAGGTGAGGAGATGTGTCATTGTAGTGAGCCGACATGTGTTTTTTCTGAGTTTCGCTGACTGGATAAGGATTCTTTGGAGACTAGATGGATGGAGGAGTCTTTACATTTTGACTTTGACAATAACCTAGAGCCTATAATGGAGGCTTGTCCTATACATTTGACTCAAGCATGAAACCCATGCTTTAACAAGTCAAATAAAATAATAATAAATTTCTTTTCACTTTCTTTTGACAAATATATTACATTTTGACTTCAAGTACAATAATGAAGACCGAACCTAGTTACATTTTCCAACAAAAGGAAGAATACGACTATCATGGAAGCTGCCCAAGCCATGTTGCATGATCAAAATTTGCCAAAATTCCTTTGGGGAGAAGACACTAATACAATGGTCTATGTTCAAAACATGATTCCTCATAAGCCTTGGGTGATAAGACTCTCGAAGAAGTGTTCACAGGTGTGAATCATGATGTTAGACATCTGAAGATATTTGGCTGCCCCGTGTACTTTAATGTGCAAAAGGACAAGAGGAACAAACTGCAAGCCACAGGAAAGAATGGTACATTTGTTGGATATTATGATAATTCTAAAGCTTTTAGAATATACATGCATGGTCAAAGGAATATCAAGTTTAGCAGGGATGTAACTTTTGATGAAGATGTTGCCCTTGGAAAAGCAAGGGCCATTCCTCTTTCTCATGCTGAGAGGAAGTATGATGACATGGACCTACTAGAAGGTCCTTTTGTGTCTGAGTCAGAGAAAGATGTTGATGATCCTATGGGACCTATGGACCCCTTGGATCCCCTTCCATGTGATCCCCCTACGAGGAATTGACCACATTGGCTTTGTGATACATTACAAGACGTAGAAAGACATGTTGCTGCTAGAGGAACCTTCAGAGAAAGCAAGAAGCCATGCCGATACGAGGGATATGTGGTAGCTTTGAGCACCATCATATAGGTCGAACCTCCCACCTTTGAAGAAACAGTGAAAGAACAGGTTTGGAAGGATACTATGGTTGAAGAATATGAATCTATTATGAAGAATGATTTGTGAGATGTTGTACCGAGACCCAAAGGGAAGTCTATTGTGATTCCAAAGTGGTTGTACAAGATCAAGCATAGAGCTAGTAGAAGTATTGAAAAATATAAGGCAAGGTTAATGGCTAGAGGTTTCTCTCAGAAAGAGGGAGAAGACTATGATGATATATTTGCAGTTGTTTCCCGTTATAGTACAATTCGATCGATTGTTGCCCTTGCTGCCAGTCAAGGATGGACACTTCCCCAGATGGATGTGAAGACTGCATTTCTTCATGGCATACGACATGGAGAAGAATATGTTGAGAAACCACTGGACTTAGGAGTACATGACAGGAAGACTCACATTTGTAGGTTGAATAAGGCACGTTATGGATAAAGCAAGCCCCCAGACCCTGGTATCCTGTATTGATAGCTACTTGGTGAAGCTTGGATTCACGAGAAGCAATGTTGACTTGAACCTCTAATTCAAAGTGGTCCAAGGTATGCCTCTTATTTTAGTTTTATATGTTGATGATTTATTCTTGACGGGTAGTGAGCCTCTGATGATCGAGTGTAAGAGGGAGCTGACCTTTGAGTTCAAAATGAAAGATCTCGGTTTGATGCATTATTTCTTGGGATCAGTAGTTTGGCAAAAGCCCAGAGAGATTTTCCTTTCTTAAGGAAAATATGTTATGAAGTTGTTGGAAAGATTTGGAATGGTAGAATGCAAGTCTATGGCCACACCAATGGAGATGCTACTGGACCTGATTTGGCAAATCCCTCTGAGTATTGACAATTGATTGGGGCATTGATGTTCCTTGTGAATGCTCATCTAGACATATGTTTTGCAGTTAACACTTTGAGTCAATTCACCATTGAGCCTCTTCATGCACACTACGTTGCTGCCAAGTATGTGTTGAGATATTTGCATGGGACGATTAATCTTGGTTTGAGATATACTGTTAGAGATGTGAGGCTTCATGGGTATACTGATGCTGACTGAGCTAGAAATGTTATTGACAGGAAGAGCACATCAGGGTCCTGCATTAGTTTAGTTTCTGCCATGATATCTTGGATGAGCAGGAAGCAAAAGTCCATAGTTTTGAGGACGACCAAGGCATAATATATTGCTACTAGCATGGCTAGCTTCGAGGCAATATAGTTGAGGAAGCTCATAGAATAGTTGTTTGAGTAGGCTTTGGATACGATAGTGATATATTGCGACAACAAGAGTAGGATTTGATTAGCAGAGAATCCCATGTTTCATGACAAGTCCAAGCATATTGAGATCAGGTATCACTACATTCGAGACATGGTGAAGAGAGGAGCCATGAGACTCCATCATATTTCTATTGATGAGCAAATAGCAGACATACTCACTAAGGCTTTACCGAAAGGGAAGTTCTTGGTCTTAAGAGAGCAACTTGGACTTATGGATGTGACCCTCCCAGGTAACGGTCCCGACTGATCGAGAACACTAAGTTATGCTTTTCCCCCCTGTCTAAGCTCCCAGGGTGAGGAATTGAACATTAGATCTCCTAGGGTTAAGGGAACTCTAGAAAATAGGATAGGGTGCGATCCTTACCCCTGTGGTCAGTAGATCTTGCCTATTGTCATTGTATGGTGTGTGTGTGTGTGTGTGATTCTTGTCATTTATGACAAGTGGGTATCTCCTCCTACCATCAAGTCTGGGACTTGACAGAGTATACCTCAGTTGGCATCCTACCCACAAGTTGGGCTTGTTGTGATTGGTCCTCCTCATCTGGCCAATGGGTTGAGGTGACTTGAGATAGGGTGTGATCCTTACCATTTATGGTAAGTCGTATCTCGCTCAAGTGATGGGATGCAAGTGTTCTACCACTTGACTCTTGAGGGTCTAGATGGGAAGATCAACAGACAATAAGACATAGTGTGATCCTTAAGTCGATCTCACCTATTGTCATTAGACGATAGGATAGAGTGTGATCCTTAAGTTGATCTCGCCTATTGTCACAGGTCAATAGGATAGAGTGTGATCCTTACCCTTGCGATAAGTAGATCTCACTTATTGTCCTTGGATATAGGGTGGTAGTTGGAGCTACCTTATGATGATGATTCTTCTTCTTTAGATTCGAGAATGTTCAGTAGATGAGCAGAGATGAGCAGAGACGAGATATGACTTGGTTCAGTGATCACAATGACGAGACTTCTAAGATTCATGATGTAGTCAAAAATTTCTCCCTAGCTGAGAGGGGATGTTAATTTGACAGCTCAGGGACAAATTCTCTCCTTTGGACAACCTTCCTCATCAGGAAAGACCCCTTGCCCTTGGAAGAATTTAATTTGGTCAAGGAAAAATTTAATTTTTAATGTGAAACCCACAAGTACACAAAAGTACAAGTCGGCCTGGGCAAGCAAATTCGTCCACCTAAGAAGCATATAAATACACCATAAGTCACATCACTTTGGAGCATCACATCACACATCTCTTCTTCTCTTGGAGGTTTGACTACTTCTGAAAATTGCAAGTTCTTTTCACACGTGAAGAGAAAGAGTCTTTCTGATTGGGCCAAATTCTACTTCTGTTTTGGGACTTTGACCAACCTTTGATCAACGTTGACTTTGCTCATTTTGACTTGGTCATGTTTTGGAAGGCCGAAGTCAAAGGCTATTTGACCGAATTTTTCTGGGTTGTTTGACTATTGTTGATTGAAAATATGCAACTAGGGCTTCAGTAGGTCAAAGTTTGACTTTGACTAGATTTAAGGGACTGCTTTCACTGATCTTTGATTGGCATTCAAGGCAATAATTTTTTACTATTGACTGAGCTGAATTGAAGGAGTTTTAATTGTTGACCATTGACTTGCTAGGGTTGCTACAACTACTGTCGAATTTGACCAAAACTATAGGTTTGATTTGTTGACCAAATTTGACTTTTGGGCTCATCTCTTGGATATTGGTTAGTGAATTGTTGGATAAGTTAGATTTGACTTTGACTCTTTATTGTTGAATTGGAACATTGCAATCTCTCTGCTGAACATTTGATGATAATCTAATAGAAGAATAATTTGAAAGGATTTTCCCACTTGTGGGGTTTTTCCCTGGTCTTTGACCAATCTTGTGTCTCATGTTATTGCTCTTGTTTGTCTTCTATTGTGCATTGAATTTACTGTTCTATATATAATTGCTCATTGGAAGAAATAATTGAGCTAAGTGATTGTGCTAGCATAGAACAAAGGAAAATTAACATGCCTAAGGTGCAGATAGATCATGAAGGAGTATGTAGGGGGTGTGCTCTTGGAATGAATGTTAAGAAATAGTTTCCTAGTAGTGATAGTAGATCCAAATAAGTTTTGGATCTAATCCATTTTGACGTGTGTGGTTCCATGTCTATGAAATCTCTTTATGGCTCTCTCTATTATGTGACTCTTGTTGATAACTACTCACGAAATAAATGGATCTATTTCATGAAGTCTTAAGATGAAGTATTTAGCAAGTTCCAAGAATTCAAGACCGATGTCAAGAATATATCAGAGAAAAGGATCAAAATTCCGAGATCTAATAATGGAGGGGAATATACTTCAAGAGAGCTTGTTGCATTATGTAAAGGAGTTGGGATTAAGAGGGAGCTAATAGTTCCCTATAATCCACAACAAAATGGCGTAGAAGAGAGGAAGAATAGGTCTATTGAATAATTCCTCAGAGCTATGCTATATGATCAAGACCTTCCCAAGTTCCTATGGGAAGAAGCATCCAAGACAACTGTATATATTCAAAATAGAAGTCCTCACAGAATTCTAGAAGACATGACTCCTGAAGAAGCATTCATTGGTCACAAGCCAAGGGTTGATCATCTAAGAATCTTTGGTTGTCCTGTCTACATTCACATTCCCAAGGAAAAAAGGAAGAAGCTTAACCCTTCAAGAAAGAAGGGAATATTGAATCATCGAAAGCCTTCAGAATCATCAAAAGCCTTCAAAATATACATTCAAGGACAATGTCAAATTGAAGTAAGTCGAGATGTCACTATTGATGAGGATGTTGCCTTCAAGAAGTTTAAAGAAGTCCCCATGGACTTTGATGACAATGAAGAACCTAAGTCTCCTAAAGAAGAAATTCCAAGGCATTCCCATCCTTCAGAACCACCTGTTGATCATCAAGAAGAAGAACTTGAAGGACCAAGTGAAACTGTGGACCCCATTATTGTTCCCGAGAACAAGAAAAGACCAACATGGCTTAGAACTACTCTTCAAGAAGTAGAAGGACATGCAACTCCCCGTGGCACATTTAGAGAAAGCAGCCAAAGAAGTATTCTAGGTATGCAACTTTGATGACTAAGCTCATCAATTCTGAACCTTCTACTTATAAAGAAGTATCAAGACAACACGTTTGGAAGGATGTGATGGTGGAAGAGTATCAATCAATTATAAAGAATGATGTATGGGAAATTGTACCAAGGTCCAAAGGAATATCAACTGTAACCTCCAAATGTATTTATGCGATTAAGCATGCAACAAATGGAAACACTGACAAGTACAAGGCTAGATTTGTGGATTCTCCCAAAAAAAAGCGAGAAGATTATGACAAAATATTTTCTCTGACTACCGAGTACACAACTATTAGATCTCCTTTTTCTATTGCAACTTCTATGGGATGGAATATATATCAAATGGATGTGAAGACAACTTTCCTTAATGATGTGATTGATGAAGAAGTATTTATAGAGCAACCTCAAGGGTTTTGAGGTTCATGGAAAATACTTTCACATATGCAGATTGAAGAAAGCCTTATATGAATTGAAGCAAGCTCTTAGAGCTTGGTATTCTTGAATTGACGCTTATTTGACGAGGCTTGGTTTCATCAAGAGAGATGTGGATTTGAACCCATACATCCAGATTGTGAAGAATGAGGTTATGATTCTATTGCTATATGTGGATGACTTATTGCTGACAGGTGTGGAGCATCATAATTTTCATTTTTAGAGGGAGTTAGTTGTTAATTTTGATATGGAGGATCTTAGGTTAATGCATTATTGCTTGGGACTAGAAGTATGGCAGAAACTTGGTGAAATCTTCCTTGGTAAAGGGGAATATGTTATCAAGATCCTCCAAAAGTTTGGCATGATGGATTGTAAACCTATGGCAACTCCTATAATAACAAATTTGAAGAAGCTAAGGAGTTTTGAGTCTAATCTTGTTATATATTGGTAGTTGGTTGGTTCATCGATGTATTTGGTTAATACGAGGCCAAATATTTGCTTTGTTGTGAACATTGAGCCAATTTCAGATGGAGCCTAATCATGATCATTGGATTGCAACAAAGCATGTCTTGGAATATCTTCACGGTACTGTTAACTATTGCTTAAGATATGTTGCAAGCAATGAGGTTCAACTGCAGGGATTCTTCGACTTTGATTGGGTTGGAAGTGCTGAAGATGGGAAAAGTACATCTAGTGGATGTTTTAGTTTGGGATTTGTGATGGTTTCCTAGATGAGCAGAAAGAAGACCCTCATCGCTCTCAGCACTGCAGAAGATGAATATATGGCAGCATGGGCAATTAACTGTGATGTATTTTGGCTTCGTAAATTACTTGTAATTTTATTTAAAGAGGTGTTGAAATCGACCGTGATCTTTTGTGATAATCAAAGATGTATAAAGCTTTCAGAGAATCTTGTCTTCCATGGGAGGTTGAATCACATTGGAATCAAATATCACTTCATTCGAGACATGGTGTAGAAGGGAGTTGTCAAGCTCCAATACATCTCCACCATTGAGAAAATTGTTGATATACTTACAAAGCCTATTTCCAAAGTGAAGTTCGTGTACTTCCGGGACAAACTTGGTCTTGTGGAGAATGCCCCTCTCATTGAGAGGGAGTGTTGATTGCATCATGGATGTGTTTTCTCCCTGTGTCATGTACTTTGACCGGAATTAGGGATGTTATCCATGTGTCAAGTACATTGACTGGAATTAGGGAGAATGGTTTGATAGATTAGATAGCATCATGGACTGACATTCTTCATGTGTCATGTACTTTGATTGGAATTAGGGATGTTATCCTTGTATCAAGTACATTGACCTGAATTAGGAAGAATGGTCCACATACTGTCTTTCTCCCTATGTCAAGTACTTTGACCTGAATTAGGGAATGTATCCCTGTGTCAAGTACTTTGACCTGAATTAGGGAGATTGGTCTGACAAAGAACATACTCCCTATGTCACTTGACCTTGGGTGTAGTATGGTCTTAGAGGTTGCAACCTCCAAGCATCATGCTCTGATATCTTTCTAGAGAGAGCTTGTTTATCTTGGTGAGGCCTATGGAGTTTTACCTAGACTATGTCTATAGTTGTTTGATGGTGAAACATGTTTTTTGTTGATGGTGGTGATTGTGATATTGATGCTGCTTACCTTAATCTTGATCTTTCCTTTGAGAAATTGTAAACTTGAGATTATCTTGATAGTCATTATGAATACCTCCTTAGCTAAGAGGGAGTGTTGAATTTTTGTAGCTATGGTCAGTCTTCATATTGATATATTGATGCATTTATTCATGTAAAGCATGTTCTTCATGCTCATAAGAAAATCAAATTTTGTATTTATCAAAAGAACACAAGTTTAGATTTTTGAAATTGGTTTTGGCTCCCAAGTGTTCAAGTTGGCCCTCCATCTCCTACAAGTCGACTCAGTTAGCATTCACACGCATTCAACCTCATGAAGTGGCTATAAATAAGAGCTCTTCATCCTCCTCAAAGTACAACTTGTCTGAGCATACATAAGATAGTTCAGGGCATTGAATCAAGTGTAGAAGTAGATCGAAGAAGTCTCTTGGAGTAGCGAAGTATCTCTGTGGTCTATATATGTTCTAGAAGGATGAAGCTAGTGAATTGTATCATATGTATGAGCCAAATTATGTGGCATATAATTTTGTAGTTTGATTCTATAAGAGAGGTCTGAATTCTGTAATATACCACTTGTGCAAGAAGGTTGAACCTGTGGTGACACTTGTGATAGAGGTTTGAACCCATGGATGAATTTTGTGACAGAGGTTTGATGTAATATCCAAATGGATATTAACAGTGATAAACAAAGGAAATTAAGCACATTTAACACAAGAAATTACACATGCAATCAGGTAGGTAGAAATGCTCCAAAAACACGCCAAAATGGGCCAATTTTATTATCAAATGATAGGAGTACAATGTGTGATGGAAGGAATGCACCTGGGCTTGCTAAAGGCAAGCTACAATCCCCCAAGTGTCCAAAAATTACTGCCCAATTGCTATAGAGAAACTCCTTTGCAAGGTCTGCGCTAGCCCTAGTGAAACTGCACTACTGGCTGGAAAAGCTGAAGATTTGCCCCACCTTCGGTGCTTAAAAAATTCTGCAAAATTAGCCTCGGTCTCCTCTCAATGCACCCACCAATACCCAAAAAGGGTTTGGTCCAGTTCTGACCCTCGAACTTGACTCCCAAATACCACAACCTCCACAATTGGCTGGAAAATATGACCCTCCTGAAAACCCTCTACTGCAACCCTCCAAATGGTGCCAAAATGTTGGGCTTTCCTCCCCCGGATGACTCCCTCAATTCCTCTACACAACCCAGCTCCACAAGTCCTCTTCCCAACTCCCACGTATGCCCAAAATTTGACTCCTGTGCCGGCCCTGGAAAGAGAAATTTGACCTGCCCCAAGGCAGCAGTCTCTGGCCCCCAAATTCTCCATAAGGCTTAGTCTTCCCCTAGAGCAGTTGTACTAAATTTCTCCCGACAAGACACCCCTGGAAGCTAGCTGAAATGAGTGGTACGATTTCCCCAATTTGTCCTCCCTGCAGTAAGAATTGGCTGAAGGAAACCTACTGAATTGAGCTCCAACTCCACAAATCTCCTTACCCACGTAGCAATGGATTACCTCCCTAGGGTGGCACTCGAAGTCCACCGAAAGAAGGGTGAGCTCTCCCCTTGGAAAGATTTGTGCTAAGCAACACTTGTGACCCAGCTAAACAACTTGAGCAACAAAGAAAATAGATAAGTTGACAAAAGATCCCAATAGTTGTTATGCCCCTTCTATTTATAATTTTGACTTGCCTCCCCATGTGGGTCCCTCCATCCACTATTTCGACATATTTCCTTAGCTAATTTGGCGTTTCTCTCCAAGGGGTGTGTACTACATGTGGGCGTGGCCCCACATTCCACTAACAAAATTATTTCGGCCCCCTTCTCCTACGTCTCATCCCTAAAATTTCGTGGGCTTCCATAATCGTAAAAAATGCAAAATTGTGAAATTGATTTTAGGGAAATTATTCTGGGAAGGAACATTACAGTCCTCCCCTCCTAAATGTTGCTTGTCCCCAAGGAAATGCAGTGTTGGATGCTAAAGTATGTGCTCACCCTCTCAAGTGGCATCCTCATCTAATAAGTTCCTCCAGCGTACCGAATATTCCCTGATAGTTCTGCTCCTCAGTTTCCTTTCTTTGGTCTCCAAAATGGCCTCTGTCTCTAGCACTAGATGTCCCTCATCATCCAGCGGGGGTAACTTTGTATTTGTTGTCACTTGCTATCCCAACACCTTTTCGAGAAATGAGACATGGAAAACATTGTGGATCTTGCTTCTAGGTGGAAGCTCTAGCTCATAAGCCACCTCTCCAACTCTCTTGATCACCCTGGACAACCCATAAAAACATGGATGTAGCTTTTCGGCCCCCTTCTGCTTTAGTGTGGACTGTTTATATCGCTGTAGTCGTAGAAAGACCAAGTCTCCCTCCTCAAAATGCCTCTCGATCCTGTGCTTGTCTGCATACAATTTATGTTGATTTTGGGTTGTCAACAAGTTGTCCTTGAGAGCCTTGAGGATATCTTGGCTCTCTTGGATCCAATCTTTGGCCTTTGGGGCCCTACTATCTCCAAATACAATGTTAGCAAATGATAAAGCATCATAACCATACAAAGCACAGAAAGATGACATACCGATGGACATGTGATGGGTGGTGTTGTAGCAATACTCTCCCAAATGCAACCACCGGACCCATGCTCATTCTTGCCCTGTCACATAGTTTTGTAGGTAGCCTTCCAGCCATTTGTTAACTCTCTCGGTTTTCCAGTCTGTCTGTGGGTGGTAACTTGTACTAGGGGTGAGCTCAGTGCCCACTAATCGGAAAAGCTCCTGCCAGAATGCTCCCATGAAGCAGTTGTCCTTGTCACTGACTATGGTCTTGGGAAGACCATGCAAACAAAAGACCTCTTTGAAAAATAGCTCTGCGACATGCGAAGCAGAGTATCGGGTTAGAATAGCAAAGAAGTGTGCATACTTGGTCATCCAATCCACCACCACATCAATATAGTCTCTGGCCTGCAACATGGGAAGCCATATGATAAAATCCATAGAGATACTTTCCCATTTCCCCTCAGGAATGGGAATTGGCTGCAACAACCTGGCCGGATGGGTCAACTCTCCTTTGTTCCTCTGACAAGCCTCGCACTCCTGCACATGCCTCAATAAATGATCCAAATTGGATCCTTAAACATTTCCATGACTCTTTCAAATTATGTCAGGCTTAAAATCTTATGAATAATGAGCTTATCAAAGATGACCTCTAGATAATGGCGATTTGTGGCTAGCACGGAACAACGAGGACCCTCGGTCAAAGAGCGCTGACTGTTGGCCCATGCAGACCGCGCATGTACACAAATTGGTAATCGGAAGCCTAGATCCAAAAACAGAGCCCATGGAGACCCTCGGTCAAAGCGCTAATCGCGTGTCGTAGGGCGTCCCTCTCAGTGAAGGAAAGCCTCGAGCACTCGGTCACGAGGAAAACAGGAAACCGTGCGGAAAACCGTCAGAAGGGGGGTATCACACCCAAAACCGGCAGGATATCACGTGCACTTCGAGCAGTAAGCGGGTTTGGCCGAGTTCAGCGCGATGCCACACGTCGGGCGACACGCGTCCAGCGGATGTGAGAGAAAACCGCTTACATCGCGTGAGTAACGGTTGAGCAACTTACCCGCGCGATATAGATGAAGACCATAGGATCTGGAGGCTCCAGATCAATGGCGGAGAATCAACCTGATGGATGACCGGATTTGATGGGGAAATAGACTGAGGTACATGAGATTTGAGGTCCGGCATGACCGCTGAGCTGGCAGAAGAATCAGTTTCGCGGGCAACCTTGGAGTAACAGAAATAACGACTGTTCAAAGAGAACTGACACTCAGTTCGTGAGGAGACAAGTGACCACCTCTCTGCGAAACGTTACACAGTGATGATGACGCAGAGCAGGGGAATTCCAGCGGACAGAGGCAGGCGATCCAGAGAGCCGGGAAGGGAAATGAACAGTCAGGGAGCTGGTTGGCAACACAAGTAGAGAAAGAAGTGAATTGCAGAGAACAGAGAAGCCGAGCTGACCTGCAGAGCAAAGGAAGCATCAAGCAAACAGAACAGAGAGAGTCCGAGAGTCTGTGAACTCCAGAGAAGGCTTGAGAGGTTCAAGCAACTCCTCTGTGTATACCTGTCCGGTATTGAATACCAAATTGGACTCATACCATTGAGACCAGTTGAGGTCGAGACTCACTAAGGAGGAGTTTGTGTACTCTAGAGGCTTGGGGGATCCAAGTACCACCCTACTGATCATCATCTGTTAAGTGAGACTCAAATTGAGCTCCCTATTGTAAAAACTCTGCTTTAAGACACAATAGAAAAGGCCACCACTGAAGGTTGGACCAGGAGACGTAGTCCAGGAGGATTGGGTGAACTCCTTATTAAATTTGTTGTGTTTTGTATTTGCTCACTGTTTCAAGTGTCTGTGTATTTCTCAATCTTATCGATCCGTTGCTTAAAATAACATAGGCACACCCTAGCACATGAGTCCTAGCACATGAGTCTGTAATACCTTCATTAATTTCCTGAGGTCATCTAAGGGTGATTTCAGATCAAATGGTATCAGAACTTAAGGTTGTTTAAGGTTAGACAAGCTTGCGCTGGATTTTGTTGTTGAATGCTAACTAGATCAAAGCTTAAATTAGGATAAGGAGAGTTGGTTGAAACTAACCCAGAGATTGGAAGAGTCTATCCTCAGAAGAAAATGTCAGAGGAAAGTCCCTTGGGGCCAGACCCTTAATTTATAGATAGTTTTATGGCCATAAGGTCCATGGTAGAGGAAATGTATAGGGACTTTAGGAAACATAAAGATGAAGATTCATTAGGCTCCAAACAAGATAAAGGAGAAGAAAAGTCTCTCCTCCATGACCACTCAAAAGGCAAAGGGAAAGAAGAAAACTTTCTCACACCTCCTAATAGCTCTGAACATAAAAGGAAGACAACTTTGATTAAATTAGATGTTAAATTTGATTTACCAATATATGATGGAGAGTTGAATGCAGAGAAGCTGGATAATTGGATCAGACAAATTGATGTTTATTGTAGAGTGCAAAGTATCGACTCAGACAAGAGTAAGATTCAGCTGGCCAGCCTATGCCTCGGAGGCACTGCCTTGGTATGGTGGGAAGGCAGGACCCAAGCTGACATGAAGAAACATGGTAAGATTCTTTCTGTCTGGAGTGAATTTGTTTCTGCAATCAAAAAGCAGTTCTATCCACTAGCTTACATGCAGCAAGCCATGATGAGCTGGCAAACTCTTCGCCAATTGAAAGGGCAAAGTGTACAAGGTTACACCCAAGAATTTAGGAAGAGAGCTTTGATTCTAGGAATTTCATTAGACTCACCTGAGACTCTGTTGAAGTACATAGGTGGTCTACACAGCTACATGAGGCACACTATCCTCATGTTTAATCCCACTAGTATAGATGAGGTATCTGTTCAAGCTACACATCTAGAAGCTAGAGGAAAGAATGGGAACCCAGAAGTGGGAGGATCATCCAAACCCATTGCAAGCAAGAATAAGGAGAAAAGAAAACAGAAATGGTAAGAGAGAAAGGCCAACACTGCACAAAAAAGCAAGTCTTCATGCACTGACTGTAAGAAGGATGGGCATGATGATGAGCACTGTTGGATTCTGCATCCAGAGCTGAGACCTAAGAAGTTCGAGGGCAAGAAGAAGAAGATTGCTACAACCATTCAAAAAGATTTGGGGTCAGACTCAGGAGATGAAAAAACCATTGCAGCGACAGGTATAAAAGGTAAAAATTCTGAAGCATCTACTAGTAATTTTGCACAATCTACTAATAATGAAGAAAATGAGAGAAAAAGGCATGAGCTTTTCCATATTCGAGTTGTTTACAAGCATCAAAAGATTGATACTTTGTTTGATAGTGGCTCACAAGTGAATTTAATTTCTGAAGCAATTGTAAAGAAGTTGCGATTACTGACTACACCTCATAAGAAACCATACCCATTAGGTTGGTTAAGTGATAAAGCACAACTACAAGTGACTAGACAATGCAAACTTAAGTTTTCTTTTGGGTCAACATTTGTAGATGAGGTTGAGTTAAATATAGTTCCTTTGGATATATGTGGAATTGTTTTAGGTAGTCCCTACTTATATGATAGAAAAACTATTTTCTATAGAGCTGAGAACAAGTATCTCCTCGTTAAAGATGGAATCGAATATTTTGTAAGAGCTCATAAGCTCAACAATAATTATACTCTCATAAACTCAGCGCAGATGAAACGAATTGTAAATTCATGCAAACAATTTTTACTGATGGTTGTAAAGGAAAAAAACTTGATAAAACCAATGTATTTGAGGGCTGTGATGCTAAACAGCAAGCTGATTTAGAAAAAGTTGTTTCAGAGTATGATATCTTATTTCAAAAACCTAAAGGTCTGCCACCCAAAAATGAAATAGTGCATGATATTAATTTGCAGCAAGATGCTCCATTGCATAACATTGGAACGTACAGGTTGTCCGCTTTAGAGAATGCAAAAATCAAGAAGCAGGTGCAGGAGTTGCTCGAGGAGGGGTTCATCAGACCTAGCACATCGCCATGTGGGTCGCCAATCATTTTGGTGAAAAAGAAAGATGGCTCGTGGAAAATGTGCATTGATTACCGAGCATTGAATAAGATAACAATCAAAAATCGTTATCCCTTTCCTTACATAGATGATCTGTTAGATCAGTTAAAGGAAGCTATTTATTTTTCGAAGTTAGACTTGCATAGTGGATATCATCAAGTCAAAGTTGCAGAACAAGATGCATGGAAGACTGCTTTCAAAACAAAGCGGGGATTGTATGAGTGGCTGGTTATGCCTTTTGGCTTAACTAATACTCCTGCTACTTTCATGAAAATAATGAATGATGTACTCAGACCTTTTCTTGATGATTTTGTTATTGTATATCTGGATGACATTCTTATATTTAGCAAAACGTGGGAAGAACATTTAAAGCATGTTAAGCAGACACTAGATGTTTTGAAAAGAGAAAAACTTCATGTTAAACTCTCAAAATGTGAATTTGGCAAAATATCTTTGAATTATTTGGGACACATAGTAGGGGGTGGTGAATTGAAGATAGATCCCTCTAAGGTGGTAGTCATTGTGAACTGGCCTAAACCCAAATTTGCTACAGAAGTAAGAAGCTTCTTAGGAGCAACACAATACTAGAGAAAGTTCATTTCGAACTTTTCCTTAATTGCAGCTCCCTTACATGCTTTGACAGGATTGAACAAGGTGTTTCAGTGGGGAGGCAAACAGCAAAAAGCATTCGACACCTTGAAAGAAAAGATTAGTACAGCACCAGTACTAGCACTGCCTGATCTTCAAAGACCATTTGAGATCCAAACGGATGCCAGTGACTATGCCATGGGAGCGGTGTTGATACAACAAGGTAAACCCATATGTTATCATTCTGAGACATTTAATTCTGCGGTAGTTAACTATCCCACATATGATAAAGAATTGTATGCATTAGTACAGAGTGTGAAAAAGTGGAAACATTACTTAATGGGAAAAGAGACAATTATACATACTGATCATCAACCACTTCAATATCTACATTCCCAAGCTAAGTTGCAGTAATGAAGACACTATAGGTGGATGGATTTTCTACAACAGTTTCATTTAGTCATCAGATATAAAAAGGGCATACACAATAAAGTTGCAGATATGTTATCTAGACCTGTTATAAATGCATCTACTATACTTAAGCATAACTCAGTATTGCATGAGAGCTACATTAAACAATATGCTAAAGATATAGATTTTAAAGATATATATGCAACTTTAAGTCAAGGAAAACGAGTAGAAGAATTGGATTATCACATTAAGGACCAACTCTTGTATCATTGTGGGAAGCTATGCATTCCACAAACTGAAAGAGTAAAGATAATTCGAGAAGCACACACTTCTCTAATATCAGGTCACTTTGGGGTAAGTAAAATGGTTGCACAGCTGCAAAGGTTTTGTTATTGGCCAAAAATGAATGAGACAATTTCTAGATATGTAAGAGGGTGTACCATGTGTGCTAAAAGAAAGCCTAGCAATAGAAAAATAGGCTTGTACACTCCATTGCCAGTTTCTTCTCATCCTTGGGAAAGTGTTTCCATGGAATTTGTTGGAGGACTGCCTAAATCTAGTAAAGGTCATGACTATTTATATGTTGTTGTGGATAGGTTTAGCAAAATGTGTATTTTGATACCTTGTAATAAACAAATTACAGTTGAACAAACTGCAAAGTTGTTCTTTCAACATGTATGGGTTCATTTCGAATTACCCACTTCCATTGTATCTGATCGAGACACCCAATTTGTTGGGAAGTTTTGGTCAAGTTTGTGGGAACTGATGAACACCAAACTGAAGAAAAGTACAACCTTTCATCCACAAACAGATGGCCAGACAGAAGTGGTCAACAAGACAGTGATCCAGTTGCTTAGAGGCTATTGCAGCAAGCATCCCAAACTTTGGGATGAACATTTGTGTTATGTGCAGCATGCTTACAACCGAGCAAAACATTCCTCTACACAGAGATCTCCTTTTGAGACCTGTTTCGGTTTCATACCAAGGTCTCCCTTGGATTTTGTCTTTGGTAAAGACATAGCAGTTGATGGACACAATGATGTGGACAAGGCAACTCGGTTCATTGAACAAATCCAAGAGATTCACCAGGCAGTACAAGAACAACTGGAAAAGAGCCAAGCCAAATACAAGGCAAGGCATGACAAGCATTGGATGGAGCATAGTTTTCAAGTTGGTGATCAAGTCTGGCTGTATATCAGCAAGGACAGAATGCAAGATGAAGGTAGAAAGCTAAAGCCAGTAAGGTATGGACCTTTCAAGATACTTGAGAAAATTGGTGAGAATGCTTTTCGCCTTGATTTACCAGCTTACATGCACATCTACTCAGTCGTTAATGCAGACAGCTTGAGACTATTTGAAACTTCATTAATTGAAGATCCCGAAGAGCAAAGTCAATTGCCTTCTATTGATGATCTGTTGCTTGAATACTTCAATGAATTATAGGAAGATAGTTCTTGATAGGAAGGTGAGGACGACGCGCAGGGGAGATGTTGAGTATCTCAGGATTGGACTCAAGGGTTCAAAGCCAAGCAGTGCAAAATGGATGGAGATTGAACAAGTGAGACAGTTATACCCTCACTTAGTCGATGCTTGAAAACCAACTTTTGGTGGTCCAAAAGCTTTTTTAGTGGGAAGGTCGTGATCCGAATTGGATCCTTAAACATTTCCATGACTATTTCAAATTATGTTAGTCTTCAAAATCTTATGAATAATGAGCTTATCAGAGATGACCTTTGGACAATGGCGATTTGTAGCCAGCACGGGACAACGAGGACCCTCGGTCAAAGCACGTTGATCGTTGGCCCATGGAGACCGCGCATGGACGCAAATTGGCAATCGGAAGCCCAGATCCAAAAACAGAGGTAGTTTCTGATACGCGATTAGCGCTAATCGCATATCGCAGGGCATCCCTCTCAGTGAAGGAAAGCCCTGAGCGCTCGGTCACGAGGAAAACAGGAAATCGTGTGGAAAACCGTTAGAAGGCGGGTCTTGCACCCAAAACCGGCAGGATATCGCGTGCACTTCGAGCGGTAAGCGAGTTTGGCCGAGTTTAGTGCGATGCCACACATCGGGCAACACACGTCCAGCGGATGTGAGAGAAAACCGCTTACATCGCGTGAGTAACGGTCGAGCAACTTACCCGCGCGATATAGACGAAGACCGTAGGATCTGGAGGCTCAAATAGACTGAGGTATATGAGATTTGAGGTCCGGCATGACCGTTGAGCTGACAGAAGAATTAGTTTCGCGGGCAACCTTGGAGTAACGGAAATAACAATCGTTCAAAGAGAACTGACACTCAGTTCGTGAGGAGACAAGTGGCCACCTCTCTGCGAAACGTTACACAGTGATGATGACGTAGAGCAGGAGAATTCCAGCGGACAGAGGCAGGCGATCCAGAGAACCGGGAAGGGAAACGAACAGTCAGGGAGCCGGTTGGCTTTAAGCCACGAACAGACAAAGAGCAGGGGGAACAGAAGTAGAGAAAGAAGTGAATTGCAGTGAACAAAGAAGCCGAGTTGACTTGCAGAGCAAAGGCAGCATCGAGCAGACAGAACAGAGAGAGTCCAAGAGTCTGTGAACTCCAGAGAAGGTTTAAGAGGTTCAAGCAACTCCTCCGTGTATACCTGTCTGGTATTGAGTACCAAATTGGACTCATACCATTGAGACCAGTTGAGGTCGAGACTCAGTAAGGGGGAGTTTGTGTACTCTAGAGGCTTGGGGGATTCAAGTACCACCCTACTGATCATCATCTGTTAAGTGAGACTCAAATTGAGCTCCCTATTGTAAAAACTTTGCTTTAAGACACAATAGAAAAGGCCACCACTGAAGGCTGGACCAGGAGACGTAGCCCAGGAGGATTGGGTGAACTCCTTATTAAATTTGTTGTGTTTTGTATTTGCTTATTGTGTTTCTCTTACTATTTCAAGTGTCTGTGTATTTCGCAATCTTATCGATCCGTTGCTTAAAATAACATAGACACACCCCAGCACATGAGTCTGTAATACCTTCATTAATTTCCTGAGGTCATCTAAGGGTGATTTCAGATCAATAAAGCTCCCTTGAGGCCCTTACACGTGAAGCGTTCTCTGACTGTCCTATATGTTTTCAAGAACCCCTGGTGTCCTGACAATGGGGATTCATGGGTTGCGTGGAGAATCTTCTCCCTCAACTATGAACCCGACACCAAAAATATGTGTCCCTTGTAGTAGATGATGTCAACCATCACCCTGTAATGCTCATCAGCATGTGTACCCTCCAAGATCTCGCATGGTCGTCGATATTTGGAATACTTTACCAACAACTGTGCCTTCCAATCATGGCAGATGCTCATAAGTGAAAGTGTCGCAGGTCTCCTGGATAATGCATCTGCTACTACATTATGCTTGCCCTTGACATACTCGATATCAAAATCATAGGTTTGGACTTTGCTGACCCACTTCTACTCCCTGTCATTAAGGCCCTTCTACCCCATAAAATGGTGAAGACTGTTGTGGTCAATCTTCACTCTAAGCCTGTTGCCCACCAAGTACTGCCAGAATTTGGCCAATGCATGCATAATGGCCAACATCTCCTTGTCGTAAATGGAATATGACCTCTCATGCGGAAGGAGTTTCTGACTCTCAAAAGAGATGGGGTGGCCATCCTGTGACAAAATTGTGCCAACGCCTTCACCTAATGCATCACACTCCAAGGTGAATGGCTGAGTGAAATCGGGGAGTGCTAATACTAGACAGTTGCTCATCACCTCCTTGAGGTGCTCAAATGCTACTTGTGCCCTATCTGTCCATGTGAAGGCCCCCTTCTTGGTCAAATCAGTGAGGGGAGCTGCCAACTGTGAGAAGCCCTTTACGAACTTCCTGTAATAAGTGCATATGCCCACAAAGCCCCTCAACTCAGTCACATTTCGGGGTACTAGCCAATCCCAGATGGCTCTAATCTTCTCCTCATGCACCCTCATGCCATCCTCTCCAATAATATGCCCCAAATAGAGCATCTTTGTCAACCCAAACTCGCACTTGGACAACTTGGCGTAGAACTGTTGCTCCTCTAGAATGCGCAACACTACCTCCAAGTGTTGCAGATGCTCCTCCCAGGTTCTGCTATAGATCAGAATGTCATCGAAGAACACCAACACAAATCTCCGCAACTGCTTATATAACACATGGTTCATGCAGGACTAGAAAGTGGCAGGTGCGTTGGTCAACCCAAAGACATGACCGGGAACTCAAAATGCCCATAGTGACAGCTGAAAGTTGTCTTGTTGATGTCCTGATCCCTCACTCTGATCTGGTGGTATCTCAAATGCAAGTCTATCTTAGAGAAGTACTTGGCTCCTTTAAAAGCTCATCCATCAGCTCATCGATGTGTGGAATGGGGTAGCGGTTCTTCAAGGTCTTCTTGTTGAGTTCTCGGTAATCTATGCACATGCGTAACATCCCATCCTTCTTCTTCACCAAAACAACTGATGAAGCAAAGGGGCTAGAGCTAGGCCTAATGTGCCCAAGTGCCAGCAACTCCTGAATGACTCGCTCAATCTCATCCCTGTAGGCCTTGGGATGTCTATATGGAGTGGTAATAACCGCTTGTACCCCAGCTCTAGCTCAATCGTGTGCTCAAACCCTCTGTCAAGTGGCTGCCCTGGTGGTATGTCCCCAAACACTATCGGATACCTGTCCAAGATAGCCTGTATGTCGGGGTGTGGTGGCTTGGGCTGAGTCCCAGCTTTAGAAATCCTCAACTCCACTACACATTCTATGTCCCCATGGCTCAAGTCAACCTCCATCCTGTGCACTGAAATTGTCTATGGAGGATATGAATGCATGCCCCGAAGAACAACTAACTTGCCATCCGACCCCATAAACTCCATCTCCTGCTTCCTCCAATTCATAGTGACCCATCCAAGAGAGTAGAGCCATTGGACACCCATTACCACATTAGTGTTTGGCACCTCCACCACGAAGAAATGATCCATCACTGAGTAGTTCCCCATAGTCACTATCAAAGCGGGGACATATTGGGTATACTGTATGGTCCTATCCCCCAGCACAAGGACAGAAAACCCCTCAAACTCTTTTGTAGTGATACCTCGCCTCTGAACCATCTGTACATCAATGAAATTGTGGGTGGCCCCACTGTCTACCAAACCCGAGACACACTGCCCCTGCAACGTGTCTCTGATCCTCAAGGTAAAAAATTTGGGAACCCCACGCAACGAAGCTAGGACTCCTCCAGTTGGTGCAAAAGGTGCTCCCCCAGGTGGTGGTGGTGGAGGTGGTCCCTTCTCTACATGTGTCTTGCTGTCACCCTCGCCTATCTCCAACTCCACGTCATCCTCCTAGTCACTATTAGAGAACACCTCAATGTAATGGGCCTTGCCTGCTGTGCATCTATGGCCTGGTGCCCAAGGCTCCTGATAGGTGCAGCATAGCTTCCTTGTAATGTTCGTAACTTGCAAATTCAGTGATAAACAAAGCAAGTAGACAAACCAACAATCATAAATGAAATGAAATCACCAAACACCCATGAAAACACTAGAAATAGAGAACTTCTGAGCCATTTTATTAAATCATCATCGAGAAAATACAACAGTGAATGGAATGGTGCACCTGGGCTTGTCTCCAAGGACAAGTGTGACAAAACCCAAGCGAGCAAATGATGATCTGAGGGCCCCCAAGGAACTCGTCCTCCTCCTTAAGCTGGCAAACTCAACTTGTCTGAAATGTGTTGGGAAAGCTCTCCAAATCTGTTGCAAATCACTGAGATGCTATCCCTCATGAATTTCCACCCTTCTCTGATCTGATCCCAGTGCTGTGGCTCACTCCCTCAATGCCCACGTGATGCCCAGACTGACCCTCCATGCAGTCCTCCAAGGATGAGTTTTGAACTGCCCAAATGTTGCACCCACCTGCTCCAAAACTCCTCCCCAAGGTTGGACTCCTGATATACTCCAACTCTCCAAGTTTCTCCGGCAAGTGTTGCTCGGATGAACCCCTGATCACAATTGCGTGTTACCCTCTCTGCGTGGCCCAGAAATACACATTGCTGGTTTGTGCACTGAATGTTCTGGCTATGAATCTTCCTCAGTGCTTCGCAAGTACTGAAAATGCCTTCCTAGAGTGGCACTTGTAGTCCCCCGAAGGTAAGGTTGAATCCCACGCTTGAGAGATTCGTGGCTAAAAAACTAGTTGACTTGGCTAAGCAGCTCGAGAAAACATACAAGAGAGTTCGATGTGCAAGTATGAATGAATGCCCAAGTGAGGAGCTCTTCCTCCTTATAACTTCGTGGGCCTCTCTTTTCCTCATGTGGGCCCCTCCACAAGCCATACGATTTCCCCTCCAAGGCAAATTCGAATTGCCCAATGCATTTTCCCACGTGGGTGGCCCCGACCTTCCATTAACAAATTAGTCCAGCCTTCATTTCTCCTAAGTCCCTAAGTCAAAATTGCTTCAATGTGGACTACCTGTATGGCTGTAACCTGTTACAAATCCATTTGGGAAGGGACATGACAGTCCTCCCCTCCAAGGCAAATTCAAATTGCCCAATGCGTTTTCCCACGTGGGTGGCCCCAACCTTCCACTAACAAATTAGTCCAGCCTTCATTTCTCCTAAGTCCCTAAGTCAAAATTGCTTCAATGTGGACTACCTGTATGGTTGTAACCTATTACAAATCCATGTGGGAAGGGACATGACAGTCCTACCCTCCCAAATGTTGCTTACCCTCAAGCAACTTCAATGCTGGGTGCTCCCGAATGTGTTCACCCTCCCACATGGCATCCTCATCCGGCAAGTTCTTCCAACACACCAAACGCTCCCTAGTGGTCTTGCTCCTTAGTGTCCTCTCTTATTTCTCCAAAATGGCCTTAGGCTCCAAAACCAAATGGCCCTCATCATTTAGTGGGGGTAACTCAACCGCTGTTATCACCTGTTGTCCCAGCACCCTTTTGAGGCATGAGATATGGAATATGTTCTGAATCCTCCTCCCCGGAGGCAGCTCCAGCTCATATGCCACTTCCTCAACTCGTCTGACTACCTTGTACAACCCATAAAAACGTGGCTGTAGGTTGTTGGCTCCCTACTGCTTCAATGTGGATTGCTTGTACGGCTGTAACCGGAGGTACACCAAATCCCCCTCCTCGAAATGCCTCTCCGTCCGGTGCCTATCTGCGTACATCTTCTGCTGATTCTGCGCTGTCACTAAGTTATCCTTGAGAGCCTTGAGGATGTCTTGGCTCTCTAGGATCCAATCTTTGGCCTTTGGGGCCCAACTGTCTCCAAAAACGACGTCATCAAAAGATAATGCATCATAACCATAAAAGGCATGGAAATGAGTCATACCAATGGACATGTGATGGGTGGTATTGTAGCAATACTCACCCAAGAGTAGCCACCGAATCCAAGCTCTCTGTTTCCCAGTCACATAGTTCCTTAGGTACCCCTCCAACCACTGATTAACTCGCTCGGTTCGGCCATCTGTCTAGGGGTGGTAGCTCGTGCCAGGGGTGAGCTAAACACCAACCAACCTAAAAAGCTCTTGCTAGAATCCTCCCATGAACTTGCTGTCCCGGTCACTCACTATGTTCTTAGGAAGCTCGTGTAACTGGAAAACCTCCCTCAAGAACAACTCTGCAACTTGTGAGGCCGAATATCGGGTCGGGATGGCGAAAAAGTGGGCATACTTGGTCAGCTGGTCAACTGCTACATAGATGCAATCCTTGCCCTGTACTGTGGGGAGCCTAGTGATGAAGTCCATGGAGATACTCTCCCATTTCCCCTTGGGAATGGGGAGCGACTGTAATAATCTGGCGGGATGAATCAGCCCCCCTTTGTTCCTCTGACATGCCTCACCATCTTGTACATGAATCAACACGTCCCCCTTGAGGCCCTTCCATGTGAAACGCTCCCTGACTGCCATGTATGTTTTCCTGAACCCTTGATGCCCTGACAATGGCAAGTCATGTGCTGCCTGGAGCACTCTCTCCCTCAACTGCGAGTTGGGAACCAAAAATATGCGCCCCTTGTAGTAGATGACCTCGTCCATCACCCGGTAGCACTCATCTGCGTGGGTACCCTCCAGAATCTCGCATGCCCTCCTGTCCTTAGAATACTCAACCAATAACTAGGCCTTCCAATCATGGCAAATGCTCATGAGTGATAGGCCTGCGGGTCTCTTGGATAGGGCATCAACCACCACATTGTGTTTCCCCCGCACATACTCTATGTCGAAATCATAGGCCTGCACCTTGCTGACCCATCTCTGTTGTCTGTCGTTGAGGCCCTGCTGCCCCATGAAGTGACAAAGACTATTGTGATCAGTCTTCACCTGGAACTTGTTACCCACCAAATACTGCCGAAACTTGGCCAAGGCATGCATGATGGCCAACATCTCCTTGTCATATATAGAATATGACCTCTCATGGGGTAAAAGCTTCCGACTCTCCAAAGCAATGGGATGCCCATCCTGAGATAGTACTGCTCCAACTCCCTCCCCGGATGCATCACACTCCACGGTGAAGGGTTGGGAGAAGTCCGAAAGTGCCAATACTGGACAACTGCTCATCACCTCCTTGAGGCGGTCGAAAGTTGTCTGTGCCCCATCTGTCCATGTGAAAGCCCCTCTCTTTGTCAAATCTGTGAGGGGAACTGCTAACTGCGAAAAGCCTTGACGAACTTCGAGTAATACGTGCAGATGCTCAAGAAGCCCCTCAACGTTGTCACATCTCTGGGTACTAGCCAATCACGGATAAATCGTATCTTCTTCGCATGGACCTTCACCCCATCTGCGCCAATGATATGCCCTAAGTAGAGCATCTCTATCAGGCCAAACTCACATTTGGACAACTTGGCATAGAATTGTTGTTCCCCCAAAATACGCAGCACCTCCTCCAAGTGTTGGAGATGCTCCTCCCAAGTCTTGTTGTATATCAATATGTCATCGAAGAAAACCAATACAAACCTCCTCAACTGCATCCGAAACACATGGTTCATACATGACTGAAAGGTAGCCGGGGCGTTGGTCAACCCAAAGGGCATGACTAGGAACTCGAAGTGCCCATAATGGCATCGAAAAGTTGTCTTGGGGATGTCTTGATCCCTCACTTTGATCTGATGGTACCTCGAATGTAGATCTATCTTAGAGAAGTACTTGCCTCCTCTAAGCTCATCCATCAACTCATCGATGTGAGGTATGGGGTATTAGTTCTTCAATGTCTACCTGTTGAGGGCCCGATAGTCAATGCACATGTGCAAGGTTCCATCCTTCTTCTTCACCAGCACCAATGAAGAAGCAAAGGGACTGGAACTTGGCTTGATGTGGCCCAATGCCAACAGTTCCTTGATGGCCCGTTCAATCTCATCCTTATAGGCCTTAGGATGCCTATAAGGGGTGGTAATCACTGCCTGCACACCAGGCTCTAGCTCGATTGTTAAAATTGGCAACTAAAGTCAAACTCCATGTGGGTCATCTTATTTATGGCAGCTGATATTTTTGTTGGATTCCTCTCATCGAGAGGTGTAGGATTGATCTAACGATCATCCAATTCCGACATGTATTTATGGAGATATGAATTTATTTGTATATACTTGACAATTTGTCAAGGTCAGCTAGCAAGATAAAGTGTGTGGCACACCCCCAACTTAACCTCAACGATTCATATAAAAGGAAGATACCTTGTGGCATTATTTCACATCATCTCAACACACATCTTCTCTCTCCTTATCTTATTGGGCCAGCGTAGGAGCAATTTCTCTCACACGTGCAAGAAGAAGGACGAAATTTTCTGTTTAGGGCAGCGTTGACTGTTTCTAGGGCAATGTTGACTTTTCTGGGTTGCGTTGACCAAGGTGCAACGCTGTTAAATGATGCATTGACCAAGAGTTGACCTATGCATGTTGTTTGGGTGTTGCGTTGACCAACGTTGACCAAATTGTTGACCAGCGTTGACTGGTTAGGTCTAACCGTAGGCTGCTGATTTGTTGACTACTGTTTTGACCGTTGACTGAGGGCTGATTTGGGCTGTTGAAGTTTGCTGTTGAAGACCAAGTTCTTCATGATTGACTAGAGTTCAATCTGGGGCTGTTTGATTAGCTTTGACTTTGCTCGTTGCTGATTTATTAGTGCTGATATAAAATATCAGACTTGTGATATTGTACTATCTCTCTCTCTGCTGAATTATTGAAGATTATAGAAGAATTGATCAAAGAGTTTCACCACATTGAGGTTTGTCCCTGGCTAGCCACCACATTTGGTGTCTCTTGTCTTGGCTTGTCTTCTGTCGATTTATTTATGTTCTATCAGCATTTTACTTTACGTTAATGTGATTGCTAAACAGTGAAATTGACATTGGGCTAATAAGAAAAAATTAAAGTAGATTGCTCTAAGCATAGAACATACCATAAATTAATATGGTATCGGAGGTGAGGTGAAGACAAAGCCCAAGCAAGAGCAAGAGTAATCACCGAACACTGTTGGAAAAAGTCTTAAGACTTCATGGGTTCCTCATCACACTTCCCTGCCGAAGACAAGCTCCATGAGAAGTCTGATTATCATAGATGGAAGATGTCTCTGGATCTAACATTAGAAGAGCAGGAAGTGTTGGACTATGTGAGAGGCAGAATAACCGAGTCTCCATCAAATGCACCGGTTACTACAAGGAACAAGTGGACTAAGGGTGAAGTCAAAGAAAAGAAGATCATCCGGGACTCTATTGACAAGCCCCTGGTGGCCTATGTTTCCGAGCTAAACACCTCCAAGGAGATCTACAATAGACTGGTAAGCTTGTTTAACGTTAGTTATGCAAATCAAGTTTTGTTCCTCAAAAATAAGCTGAAGTAAATTAAGAAGGGCAAAGATGAGGATATGCAATCCTACTTCTTAAGGATCACCGAGATCAAGAATGACCTCCTATCGATTGAAGAAGTCATTCCTGACAGGAAATTGACTATCACAACTCTTGGAGGGCTCCCATCCGAATGGTATGTATTTAGAACCACTCTTCTCAACAATAATGTAATTCCGAGATTTGAGGAATTGATGGCGAGATGCATTCAGGAAGAGACAAGGATGGAAGAGCGGGAAATGATTTCATTTAAAGGCAACCCCACTGCTTTCTCCTCTCATGCTAAAAGGAGAAATAATTTTGGGTCTAAATCCAAAGGAAAGGTCGGATCAAAAGGTGGAAGGAAGGGAAGATGCTTCGTTTGCAATAAATTTGGCGACTATGTGAGGGAGTGTCCAAATAGAAAGGACTCATCACATGATGATGATCAAAGTCACTCCTGGGGCAACTCCAACCACAATCAAAGGAATGGCAAGTTCAATGGCAAAGGAAAGAGGAATGTCGGAAATCAAGGAGTGGTCAACCCTCCAAGAAAGCAAGAAACTCCAAGTATGAATCTAATGTTGTTAACAATAAGCAAGATGAATATTATCTGATATCGGCCCTCTCTACTACTTCTCCTTTGGACTCGTTGGGCAATTAGCTTATTGATAGTGGTGCCTCAAGGCCCTTCACTGGTTACAAGGAAGCTCTCTCTAATCTGATAGAGAAGGAGATCAACTTGGAGATTATTCTTGGAGACAACTCCTCCTATCCCATAAAGGGTGTAGGGAATGTTATTCTTCAATTAAATCAGGGTAACACAATTCATTTGCAAGAAGTCCTATATGTACTTGATCTCAAGAAGAACCTGGTGTCCATTTCGGCAATGGAAGACAAAGGCTACAAGGTGGCCTTCATCGATGGTAAGGTACGTGTGTGGAAAAGGAATTTTAAAGATGCTTTCACTCTTGGGTCTCAAGGAAAATATGTGGTGAAGATATTGGAGAGATTCGGTATGGTGGATTGCAAGTCTGTGACTACCCCGATGGAGCTTGACTTCAAGTTATGCGGTAGTGCTGCCGGACCTGCTTTGGTAAATGCTACTGAGTATCATCAACTCATAGGAGCATTGATGTTCTTGGTGAACTCCCATTTGGATATATGTTTTGCAGTCAACACGTTGAGCCAACATATGGTTAAGCCTCACCACTCACATTGGATTGGTGCCAAGAATCTTTTGAGATATCTTCGGGGCACAATCACTCATGGGTTGAGATACACTTCCGGAGATGTGAGACTACATGGATATACTGATGCTGATTGTTCAGGCAGTGTGGTGGACCGAAAGAGCACTTCTGGGTGCTATTTCTCTTTGGGTTTTGCCTAGATATCCTGGATGAGCAGGAAGCAGAAGTCGGTGGCTTTGAGCACCGCTGAGGCAGAGTACATTGCTGCGAGTATGGCCTCTTGTGAGGTTGTCTGGTTGCGGAAGCTCTTCAGTGAGTTGTTTGGACATACATTGGATACTACCATGATCCTTTGTGACAACCAGAGTGGGATTTGATTATCCGAGAATCTCGTATTTCATGATCGCTCCAAACATATCGATATCAGGTACCATTTTATCTGGGATATGGTACAGTGAGGAGCAATAAGGCTCCATCATATTTGTACAGATGAGTCGGTTGCCGACATTCTGACTAAGCCCCTGGGAAAGGTCAAATTCTTGACTTTTCGAGAACGACTTGGAGTCATTGACAGACCCTCGTATCAGGGTCCTGTATGATGCATGCATTGAGCTCTGGGAGCTTCGGGGGCTTGGGGTACTTCTTGGAGCGACAAGCGACCATAGGGCGACTCACCCTCCCCTAGTGGTGCACTGTGTACAAGGTGAATGGTTTAGCCTTCCCCTATGATACCCTGTGGCGACTTATGGACAGGATGAGTGGTTCTCTTGCCGAGGCATCCTACCCATGCAGTCTGGGACTCATGGGAAGTACCTCTCATTTGGCCAATGAGTAGGGAAATGAGGATAGGGACCATAGTAGTACTAATGGACGCATCGTGTATCTACTGTACTCCCTATGCTAGGATGACCAACATTGATCTGGGATCAATTGGAACTGACTTCGGGTCAGTAAGAGTGATATAGCTCACTCTCTTGGAACTGATCTAGGATCAATAAGAGTGGTATGACACACTCTCTGGGACTAACTTCGGGTCAGTAAGAGCACTATTGAGCACTATCTTTATTTGGGACTGACTTTGGGTCAGTAGAGGATGGTATGATACATCCTCGATCATTTCTTCTTCTTCATAGTTCAGCAGAGCAGAGCCGAGCAGTGCAGGGCAGTGCATTTGATGGCAGAGATAGTACCGACGGACAGATGGATTAGCAGATGGAGTTATCCCTAGTTGAGAGGGAGTGTTAAAATTGGCAACTAGGTCCAAATTCCATGTGGGTCATATTATTTATGGCAGCTAATATTTTTCTTGGATTCCTCTTGTCGAGAGGTGTAGGATTGATCTAACGATCATCCGATTCCGACATGTATTTATGGAGATATGAATTTATTTGTATATACTTGACAATTTGTCAAGGTCGGCCAGCAAGATAAAGTGTGGCACACCCCCAGCGTAACCTCAATGATTCATATAAAAGGAAGATGCCTTGTGGTATTATTTCACATCATCTCAACACACATCTTCTCTCTCCTTATCTTATTAGGCTAGCGTAGGAGCAGTTTCTCTCACATGTGCAAGAAGAAGGACAAAATTTTCTGTTTAGGGCAGCGTTGACTTTCTGGAGAGCGTTGAATTTTTTGGGCTGCGTTGACCAAAGTGCAGGGCTATTAAATGATGCGTTGACCTGCGCATGCTGTTTGGGTGTGGCGTTGACTAGTGTTGACCAAATCGTTGACAGTGTTGACTGGTTAGGGCTGACCGCATGCTGTTGATTTGTTGACTGCTGTTTTCACCATTGACTAAGGGTTGTTTTGCACTGCTAAAGTTTGTTGTTGAAGACCGAGTTCTTCAAGATTGACTAGAGGTCAATTCGGGGCTGTTTGACTAGCTTTGACTTCACTGGTTGTTGATTTACTAGTGGTGATATAAAATATCAGACTTGTGATATTGTACTATCTCTCTCTCTCTGCTGAATTATTGAAGATTATAGAAGAATTGATCAAAGGGTTTCCCCACATTAGGGTTTGTCCCTGGCTAGCCGCCACATCTGGTGTCTCTTGTCTTGGCTTGTCTTTTGTCGATTTATTTATGTTCTATGAGCATTTTACTTTATGTTAATGTGATTGCTAAATAGTGAAATTGACTTGGGCTAATAAGAAGAAATTGAAGTAAATTTCTCTAAGCATAGAACATACCATAAATTAACATCGATGGTGTGCTTGAATCCCCTGTCTGGTGGCTGCGCTGGCAGGATATCTCCAAATACCATTGTGTACCTATCCATCAAGGAATGTATGTCTGGAGGTGGTGGCCGGGCTTGCCCTCCAACCTCTGAAATCCTCAGCTCTACTGCCCATGCTATGTCTCCATGTCGCAGATCTGCCTCTATCCTATGCGCTGAGATTGTCTGTGGTGGGTACGAATGCATGCCTCTAAGGACCACCGATTTGCCATCCGAGCCGGTGAACTTCATCTCCAGTTTCTTCCAATCAGTGGTCACTTGCCCAAGGGAGTACAACCACTGGACACCCATCACCATGTTGGTGTCTGGCACATCGACCACAAAGAAATGGTCTGTCATAGAGTAGTTCCCCATGGCCACCATCAAAGCAGGTACATACCGACTGTACTAAATGGAACGGTTGCCCTACACCAAGACTGAAAAGCCCTCAAACTCAGTTGTGGTGAGGCCCCTCCTCTAAACCAACTAAGCATCTATGAAGTTGTGGGTAGCCCCACTGTCAACTAAGAATGACACCCGCTGCCCCTGTGTCATGCCTCTGATCCTCAATGTAAGAAATTTGGGGACCCCACATAAAGAAGCAAGGATGCCCCCCCTGTGGAGGTGGTGGTGGTGGTCCCCTCTCTTCTGGACTCTCACCGTCTCCCATACCACACTCCTGCTCCACCTCGTCCTCCTGGTCACTATCTGAGAAGACCTCAATGTAATGTGCTTTGCCAGTTGTGCACCGATGGCTTGGTGCCCAGGGCTCCCGACAAGTAAAGCACAACTTCCTCCTCCTGAGGTCCTTTCGTGTCTCATCATCTAGTTGCCCCCATCCCTGGGTGGTTCTCTGAGGTGGGGGTCTAGTGTCATTCCCCTTTTGGGGGTAGGGGGTATGTGCAGGAAAGGGTTCTCGTGTCTTGGGGATGGCCTCCTGTAAGTCTTTGGCACACATAACTACTTCCTGCAACATGGAGGGTCTCCGTGACTTCACCAGTCCACGCAGGGGCTCGAGTAAGCCCTCTAAGAAGGTGTATACCCTCCAAGCATATGATAGGTCCGACATCATCATTGAAAGTCTTAGGAACTCCGATATGTACTGTTCTGGGTTGCCCGTTTGTCAGAGTTGGGTTAGCTCCCTGAAGTGAGCCTCACATCCCTTTGGTCAAAGAAATCCACCACACACTTAGTGAAATCCTCATATGAAGTCACATTGGCATGCTCCTTGGTAGCCAAGTCATGAAACCACTAGTCGTGGGCTTCCCCCTCCATGTGCAACGTGGCCATCTTGATGGCTTCCAGCTCCGTCATCCAGTTAAGCTGGAAATAAGTGTCCATCTTCTCAACCCAAGCCCAAGTAGTGCACTTGGCAGTGCCATCGTACGTGGGGAAGTACATCCTCCCTATCGTCCTCTGCAACTCATAGCTCTGTGTGCCCCGTCCTCCATAACCCTTGCTCTTCTCATTCTGCTTGAGCTTGTAGAAATCTTTGAAAGAGAGTTCTTCCCTAAAGTCTGCACCCATGGACTGCCATTTGCTGAAGTGTTCTCCCATCTGTGAAGGGTCTTCAACCTCTGCTGGTTCATCCTGTGCCAAAAGGCACAAAAGAGGGTAGTGTGGCTCGAGTTGGCCCACTCATTGATGGAGATTGTGTTGCGGGTGAAGGATTGTCGAATTGTTGAGAGGCCCCCGAAGTCTCCCCAAATAGGAATCCTCTAGGAGTGGTTCTCTCCTAGTTCTGAATTTTGATTTCCTCTAACATTTCCTTCTGCCCCTTTGCTAGATCATTCAGAGCCTTCAAGAGGCTATCAAATGCCATCTCCTCTCTGCTCTTCAGCTCTCCCATGTCTACCTCTACTACCACTACCTTTCCCCTATCCTCAGTGTCTGGAGTGATCTCCAACTCTATTTCATTGCTTCGGTACCTCTGCCTCCTGTATGTAATATTCTATTGGTCCCCTTCTCTCATAGGAGAAATTCCCCACAACTGAGCCAAGATCTGGGCTCTAATACCACTGTAATGTTCCTAACTAGGAAATTCAGTGATAAACAAAGTAAGTAGACAAACCAACAATTAGAAACGAAATGCAATCACCAAACACCCATGAAAACGTTGGAAATAAAGAACTTTTGAGCCATTTTATTAAATCATCATGGGGCAAATACAATAGTGAATGGAATGGTGCACCTGGGCTTGTCTCCGAGGACAAGCGTGACAAAACCCAGGTGAGCAAATGATGATCTGTGGGCTGCCCAACTGCTGCTCTAGAAATGATCCACATTGCCCAGAAACTACGTTATCTGCTGGAAATGAAGTGCTGGAACCACTACTTTCCTTGCTCAGAAAATTGTGAAACTTCAGCTCTCGGATCCTCGACAAAACCCAACCAAAACCCAGGAAGGGTTCGGCCTAGTTCAGACCCCTGAAAATCGACCCCAAAGGAGCCCATCCTCCTCCTCAAGCTTGCAAACTCGGCCTGTCTGAAATGTGCTGGAAAGCTCTCTAAATCTGTTGCAAATCACTGACATGTTATCCCTCATGAATTTCAACCCTTCTCTCATCTGATCCCGATGTTGTGGCTCACTCCCTCAATGCCCACATGATGCCCAGTCTGGCCCTTTGTGTAGTCCTTCAAGGCTGAGTTTCCAATTGCCCAAATGCTGCACCCACCTGCTCCAAAACTCCTTCCCCAAGGCTGGACTGCTGATATACTCCAACTCTTAGAGTTTCTTCAGCAAGTGTTGCCCGGGTGAACCCTTGATCACAACTACGTGTTCCCCTCTCTGCATGGCCCAAAAATACACACTGTTGGTTTATGGGATGAATGTGTTGGCTATGAATCTTCCCCGGTGCTCTGCAAGTACTCTGAAAATGACTTCCTAGGGTGGCACTCGTAGTCCCTCGAAGGTAAAGTTGAATCCCCCACTTGAGAGATTCATGGATAAACAACCAGTTGACTCGGCTAAGTAGCTCGAGCAAACATACAAGAGAGTTCGATGTGCAAGTATGAATGAATGCCCAAGTGAGGAGCTCTTCCTCCTTATAACTTCGTGGGCCTCCCTTTTCCTCATGTGGGCCTCTCCACAAGCCATACGATTTCCCCTCCAAGGCAATTCGAATTGCCCAATGCGTTTTCCCACGTGGGTGGCCCCCACCTTCCACTAACAAATTAATCCAACCTTCATTTCTCTTAAGGCCCTAAGTCAAAATTGCTTGGGTCCTTTACTTAACAAAATTTTGTACAAAATTGGGGAGAGACCAAAACTTGTTACAAATCCAATTGGGAAGGGGCATGACATTCCTCCTTTGGAGGTCACTCCTGGTCTCCTCATCCAACTATCCACGCCCCAGGAAGATTCGTTGTGGTGGGGGCCTCGTGTCATGTCCCCTCTGTGGATAGGGAGCTCGTAGTGATATGGGTGCTCGAGTCTTAGGGATTGCCCCCTATAAATCCCTGGCACAAGTCACAACCTCCTGCAAAATAGTGGGTCTGTCGGATCTCACCAACCCACGCAATGGCTCAAGCAAGCCCTCTACAAATGTGTACACCCTCCTGGCATCAGATAAATCTGGCACCATGACTGAGACCCTCAAAATATCTGATATATATTGCTCTGAATGGCCAGTTTGCCTGAGCTGGGTCAGCTATCTGAAATGGGCCTATGGGTCCTTCCTATCAAAATGCCCTAGCTCTCTGTGTGAAATCCTCCTAAGAGGTCACGCTGGCGTGCCCTAGCATGGTTAAGCCATGAAACCACCAGTCGTGTGCCTCTCCCTCCAAGTGCAAGTTAGCCATTTTGATGGCCTCCACCTCTGTCATCTGATTAAGATGGAAATAAGTATCTAGCTTCTCTACCCAAGCTTGAGTTGTGCACTTGGTAGATCCATCAAACGTGGGAAAATACATCCTCCCAATGGTACGTTGCAACTCTAAACTTTGCATGCTAGACCCACCAGTGCTCCTGCCTCTCTCGTTCTGCTTGAGCTGGCAGAAATCTCTAAAGGATAATGCTGCTTTGAAATCCTCCCCCATGGACTGCCACTCCCAGAAATAATCTCCAATGGGCATTTGATCATCTTGCCCCAGTTTCTCACTTGGATTTGCTGGCAAGAATGTAGGTAACGTGGTCCTGGTTGGCCCATTATAGGCCCGAGGATGAGTGGTGGGTGATTGGTGGTCATATTGGTGAGATGCACTTGAATTCTCCCTAAACAAAAAGTCTCTACTAGGTCCCTTCTCCTTGTTCTGATGCCTGAATTCCTATAGTAACTCCTGCCCCTTGCCAAATCGTTTAGAGCATTTAGGAGACTCTTGAAAGCTCTATCCTCTTTGCTCTTCGGCTCTCCCATATGAACCACCTCCTCTTTTGGTTTTGGTGTCTTAGTGTTAGGGGTGATTTCCAACTCTCTTTCCCTACTCTGGTACCTTTGCCTTCGGTAAGTAATGTTCTGCTTATCCTCCTCATTCATAGAAAAAATCCCCCACGGCTGAGCCAAGATCTGAGGTCTGGTAGCACTGTAATATCCCAAATGGAGATTAATAGTGATAAACAAAGAAAATAAAGCACATTTAACACAAGAAATTACACATGCAATCAAGTAACCAGAAATGCTCCAAAAACACACCAAAATGGGCCAATTTTATTATCAAATGATAGGAGTACAATGTGTGATGGAAGGAATGCACCTGGGCTTGCTCAAGGCAAGCTAAAAGCCGCCAAGTGTCCAACAATGACTGCCCAACTGCTGTAGAGCAACTCCTCTGCAAGGCCTACGCTGGCCCTAGTGAAACTGCACTGCTAGTTGGAAAAACTGAAGATTTCCCCACTTACGATGCACAAAAAATTCTGCAAAATTAGCCCCGGTTTCCTCTCAACAAACCCACCAAAACCTAGAAAGGTTTTGGTCTAGTTCTGACCCTCGAAATTGACCCGTAAATACCACAACCTCCACAAACGGTGGGAAAATATGGCCCTCCTGAAAACCCTTTGTTGCAGCCCTCCAAATAGTGCCAAAATGTTGGGTTGTCCTCCCCCAGATGACTCCTTCAATTCCTCTACACAACCCAGCTCCACAAGTCCTCTCCCTAACTCCCACATTTGCCCAAAATTTGATTCTTGTGCAGGCCCTGGGAAAGAGAAATTCGACCTGCCCCAAAGCAGCAATCTTCGACCCCCAAATTTTCCACAAGGCTTAGTCTTCCCCTGGAGCAGTTGTACTAAATTTCTCCCGACAAGACACCCTCGGAAGCCAACTGAAATGAGTGGTACATATTGATTTGGGGTAGCATCAGATGTGCTCTAGCCATGAAAATTGGTGGAGAGGCTAAAGCACATGGGATCTCCAAGACCCAGAAATGGTTTGGGCAGATTCTAACCGGTTTGGGAGATATTAAAATAATTAATATTTTTAATGGAGTTCCTAACTTAGGAAAAATAAAATATTAATTGGTATTAATATAAAATTGGGTTAGAAGGTTCCAAAAGTCATGGATCAAGCCAAATCTAATCTTAGCCGTTGATTAGAGATTTAATCTCAGCCATTGAAGGACCAACAGGAAAAGTATAAGAAGAGGTCTGAGGGTCACTTGGAGGACGCACTGAGGGAGACCAGTCAGTTCGATTTCTGGAGCAGGGTTAGCTGAGAAATTCGAACTAGTGGTCGGGAGAGCAGCAAGAGGCACCAAGTACAGAACAGAGAGTTGGGAACAACACCAGGGGAACAACGCAAAGGTTAAAGAGACAGACGTAGAGCCTCTCAGGCAGATGCAAAGGTTGCAAGACTGCGCAGACACTGGAGGGCCTGCGTGGGTGACACAGAGAGGCCCAATGCTGACGCAGAGAAGCAGGGGCTAACACAGAGGGTCTGGGAGCTATGCAGAGGTCAACCAGGCTGATGCTGAGACTGCGGGAAGTGCTGAAGAATTTTCTCTCTGTTGGGTAAGCCAGTTTGGCACCCAATTGTACTGAAGAATTGCTAAATAATAAAATCCTCCCTTGTTGCATCGATTTTCCCACATTGGGTTTTTCCGGGGACTGGTTGTCCAAAATATTTGTGTCGATGTGTTAATTCTTGTGCATGTGTTTGTTTCTGTATTATGATGTGATATCTACAGAAGAATTTATTTTAATGTTTACTTAAGGATATTCATAAATAACAGTAGGTAAAATAAATCAGTGGTTGCAGTGATAGAATTTTTCACATGGTAATGGAACAAGTAATTAGAGACAGGAAGGGAAAATCAATTATGGGTCGAGACCATGATGCAGAGGCATCTACGTCAGGAGACTCACACAGATTTTCAGAAAATTGCACAAGAGAAAGTGATTTCGATTTCTATATGTTGGCTTCTAGGCTGGAAGAAGAAGTGGCTTGTGTGACTAGCTCTGCATCATCAGAGGTATGGTATATAGACAGTGGGGCCTCTTGGCATATGACGAGAATCTGGGAATGTTTCTCAGATTATCGGGAGGAGAAGATGAACTTTCAGATCACCATGGGGAACAAGGCAAAATGTACTCTAGTAGGGAGGGGTACCATAGTTTTTCAAATTCCGTGCTACCAATTTGTTGTATGTACCAGGATTGGGGATGAACTTACTTTTCATGTCGCAACTTCAAGGCAAAGGCTATGAAGTTTTCTTCATCAAGGAGAAAGTATACGTCAAACGCCAGAGCTGGAAAAAGAAAGTGCAGATCGGGATCAAAAGTAACAGGTTGTACAGACTACAACTAGAATCACCAATGGCACTAATAGGCAGTCATGGAGACAAGGATTTGAACGAACTATGGCACATAAGAATGGGACATTTGCACCATGGGGCTCTGAGAATTCTCAAGAGCATTGTAACAGGAGTTCTGGATCTTAGTACAAAACGAGATGGTGTGTGCAGAGGAAGTGCTCTAGGAAAGTATGCTAAGGCAGCATTTCCTAGAAGTAAGAATAGGGCCAAAAGTGTACTAAGATTGATACACTCAGATATCTGTGGACCCATGTCCACTAAAGCTCTTAGTGGTGTCGAGTACTTCCTTACCCTCATTGATGACCATTCAAGGAAAACTTGGATTTATTTTCTGAAAACCAAGGACGAGGTTTTCTGTCGATTCAAAGAGTTTAAGGCTCTGGTAGAGAATCTGACTGGGAAGAAAATAAAATTTTTGCGCTTAGATAATGGTGGAGAGTATGTCGATAAGGACTTCACTGATTTTTGTGCTAAGGAGGGCATCAAAAGAGAGTGGACAACTCCGTACAATCCGGAGCAGAATGGAGTAGCAGAAAGAAAGAACAGGACTATTGTAGAAGCAACTAGGGCCATGATGTATGATCAGGATATGCCAAAATTCTTGTGGGCAGAAGCATGCAACACAATAGTCTATGTTCAGAATAGAACTCCTCATCGGGCATTGGGCAAGATTACTCCAAAGAAAGTCTTCACAGGGAAGATGCCTGAAGTCATTCATTTCAGGATATTTGGGAGCTTAGCATATTGCCGCATACCCGAGGAAAAGAGGAAGAAACTGGATCAAACCGCAAAGAAAAGATATCTAGTGGGATATAGCGAGAACGCTAAGGCATATAGAATCTATCTTCCAAGGAGCAGGAAGGTAGTAGTTCGACAAGATGTGAAGTTCATGGAAGACAGGACTTTCAGAAAATCTCGAGAAATGCCTTCTAAGGAGTAGTCAAAAGAGAAACTGTTGGTCAAACCTCTTCAACCAACAGAAGAAAAGAATTCTTCCTCGGGTCAGGAAGAATCACAGGATGAGGAGGAGCTAACAGAAGCACCTGCTGGCAGAGGAAGAACGAGCAGGGAACTTCGTCAGATTCTGTGAGATGCAAAGGACTTCATCGATGTGCCAAAGAACAATAAGAGGGAGCGAAAATAGCCAGACAGATATCAAGCATTAGTAGCTCAGGATGGGGAGCCTGCCAGTTTTCAGGAGGCAACTCAACATCAGGTTTGGTTGGATGCGATGGTAGAAGAGTACAACTCCATAATGGTGAACGATGTCTGGGAGGTAGTGCCAAGGCCTCAAGACAGATCAGTGGTAGGTTCGAGATGGATCTACAAGATTAAATACGCTGTAGACAGCAGTGTTGAGAAATACAAAGTGAGGTTTGTGGCTAAGGGGTATGCTCAGAAGGAAGGAATTGACTACGAAGAGACCTTTGCCCTGGTAGCCCGGTATACATCTATTAGAACTGTGATATCTCTTACAACGTAGATGGGGTGGGAGATTCATCAGATGGATGTCAAAACGGCATTTCTGAACGGTGTGATAGAAGAAGAGGTATACATTGAACAACCAGAGGGCCTTGAGACACATGAGAAGAAGTCACATGTATGCAAATTGAAGAAAGCCTTGTATGGGCTGAAACAGGCACCTAGAGCGTGGTATGGGCGAATTGATGGCTACTTGCAGAAAATGGGATTTGTCAAGAGTGACGCAGATCCAAATCTCTACTATCTGGTTGTAGAGAATGAGCCTCTAATCTTAGTATTATATGTGGATGATCTCTTCCTGACAGGATCATCCAGGCTCATAGGGGACTGCAAGAAGAATCTAGCCACAGAGTTCGACATGAAGGATTTGGGACGAATGCATTATTTCCTGGGGTTGGAAGTTTGGCAACAAAAGGGGGAGATCTTCCTTGGGCAAGGGAGATATGCTACAAAAATCCTGAAGAGATTCAGGATGGAGGACTGTAGACCCATGGCTACTCCAATGATAACCAACTAGAAGAAGATTGATGCATCAGAAGACAAAGATGTTGATCCCACCTTATACAAGCAGCTCATAGGGTCCCTGATGTATCTAGTCAATACCAGGCTAGACATTTGCTACGCTGTCAACACCCTCAGTCAGTTCATGGTGGAGCCGAAGAGGGTGCATTGGGCAACAACCAAACATGTTCTCAAGTATTTACAGGGAATAGTCGATTATGGACTCTTGTACACCAGGGGTAAGGATATCATATTGAGTGGGTTTACTGATGCAGATTGGGCAGGAAGTTCAGTGGATTGGAAAAACACCTCTGGGTACTGTTTCAACATTGGATCAGGAATGACCTCCTGGTGCAGTAGGAAACAGAAATCCGTGGCTCTGAGCTCAGCTAAGGCAAAATATATGGCTGCAAGCACAACTTCGTGCGAGGCCATATGGCTTAGAAAACTGCTTGTGAACCTATTCAGAAGAAAGATGGAGGCGACCAGGATCATGTGTGATAATCAGAGTTGCATCAAGCTCTCTGAGAATCCAGTGTTTCACGATCAGTCAAAGCATATTGATATCTGGTGTCACTTTGTCAGACACTGTGTCCAATGAGGAGTTGTACAATTGAGCTACACTCCTATAGGCTATGTTGCCAGGAAACGTGGGTTCGGGGACGGGGACGGGTACGGGAACGGGGACGGGGACGTCATTTTTTGAAACAGGGTGTGTGGGTTCGTTGGGGGTATATTATAATTTATATATATATATATATAATATAAATATTATATTTTATAAATTATAATATATATGAATTTGTATATTTTTCAACTTTAAACAAGAAAACTAAAATATTTATGATTTAAATTTTAACCGTATTGATTTCAGAGGTTAAAGGCTAATCGAATATCCTCTTTCAAGATATAATAGAGCCCAATTTATGTATCCTTATTCACTGTCCAGATTTCAAGATTTTTGCCAAATCCCTTGCCTACTCAAGAAATCAAGTTAATTGCAAAAGCTCTGACAATCAGCAAGTTTAAGTTCTTATGAGATGGAGCATGTTCCAGGTGTGTCCTTCGCAATGGCATTGTAAAATTTGGGAAATTTGCTCTTAAACAATATCAGACTTTGCCTTATTAAACAACGATTTTTCAGAGAACAGGCTATGTTTATTGCTGATCCATCTCTGCTATAGAAGACAGATTTTAATGGCTGAAGATCTATTATTTAAAGGCTGATATTCCATTTATATACTGCTGTAATGCTACCAGGTTCCACCGTTTTGACCTTCACTACATCTATTGGTGTCTAGTTAATTGCATGGCTGTTTATGCTCAGAAATTTTCATCATTTTAAGTTGTAACAGCAGTGAAAGTCTAATTCTGAGTTTATAAATAAGTTGTCTAGTTATTTGAAGCATTTTCTCATTATTGCAATGACCCCTGTCCATGTCACTTGAGAGAAAATATAAAACCAACATGTACAGCAGTTGTCCTTCAACTATTTGATAAAATACCTCAATTAAGACTCATTGAAACTCAATTAAAAACTCAGAAATTTTAAGAGAAAATTGAGTATGTTTGAGTTGAGAATATAACATCTACATCGACACTTTCCAATCCTTTCCGATGTATCAAAAGAAACCGGTTTATGATTTTGAAGTCTCGGGTTCTTTCAAGAAGAACCGGGTTCTTTAGGGTTCTTCTCAGAGGTACCCATCCCAGCATCCGGAACGTGGGGAACCCCACCCCTGGGTTCGGGAACCCATGCAACATAGCCTACAGGAGAACAGGTGGTAGACATCCTTACCAAGGCCCTTGGAAGAACCAAGTTTGATTATTTTAGGGAGAAGATGGGGATGATAAAGAATCCATTTCAGTAGCAGAAATGGGTATGATGTTGCAGTGCAGTAGCAGTCAGCAATAGCACGATGCAACATGATGAGAAGGAGTTTGCAGTGCAGATGCAGTGTTGGGAAGAAGGACCAGCAGCAACACGGATGCAGAGGGAGTTGCAATGCAGATGCAGTGTTGGGAAGATGGACCAACAGCAGCACGGATGCAGAGGGAGCTGCAGTACAAATGTAGCAGTGGCAGTGATAGAGCCATGGGCAATAGTACAGGATGCAACAGTGCAGAGGATGTTGGGCAGGGAGGCTTAGCATTAGCACAGGTACCGATGCTGTATGATCAGAGTAATGCTCAGTGTGGAGTATTACTAGAGCATAGTCCTCACTAAGAGGAAGTGTTGATTTGGGGTAGCATCGGATGTGCTCTAGCCATAAAAATTGGTGGAGAGGCTAAAGAACATGAGAACTCCAAGACCCAGAAATGGTTTGGGCAGATTCTAACCAGTTTGGGAGATATTAAAATAATTAATATTTTTAATGGAGTTCTGAAGTCTAAACTTAAGAAAAATAAAATATTAATGGGTATTAATATAAAACTGCGTCAGAAGGTTCCAAAAGTCATGGATCAAGCCAAATCTAATCTTAGCTGTTGATTAGAGATTTAATCTCAGCGATTGAAGGACCAACAGGAAAAGTATAAGAAGAGGCTTGAGGGTCAGTTGGAGGACACATTGAGGGAGACCAGTCAGTTCGATTTCTGGAGCGGGGTTAGTTGAGAAATTCGAACTAGTGGTCTGGAGAGCAGCAAGAGGCAACAAGTACAGAAGAGAGAGTCAGGAACAACACCAGGGGAACAACGCAGAGGTTAGAGAGGCAGACGCAGAGGCTGCAAGACTGTGCAGTCAATGGAAGGCCTGCGTGGGTGATGCAGAGAGGCCCAATGCTGACGCAAAGAGGCAAGGGCTGACGCAGAGGGTCTAGGAGCTACGCAGAGGTCAGCCAGGCTGACGCTGAGACTGGGGGAAGTGCTGAAGAATTTTCTCTCCATTGGGTAAGCCAGTTTGACACCCAGTTGTACTGAAGAATTGCTGAATAATAAAATCCTCCCTTACTACACTGATTTTCCCACATTGGGTTTTTCCTGGCACTGATTGTCCAAAATATTTGTGTCGATGTGTTAATTTTTGTGCATGTGTTTCTTTCTATATTATGATGTGATATCTGCAGCAGAATTTATTTTAATGTTTACTAAAGGATATTCATAAATAACTTATCGGGAAATAAGTAGGTAAAATAAATCAGTTGTTGCAGTGATAGAATTTTTCCCAGTAAAATTTCCCCAGTGTGTCGTCCCTCGAGTACGAATTGGCTGAAGGAAACTTTCTAAATTGAGCTCCAACTCCACAAATCTCCTTACCCACGTAGCAATGGATTACCTCCCTAGGGTGGTACTCGAAGTCCATCGAAAGAAGGGTGAGCTCGCTCCTTGGAAAGCTCTGTACTAAGCAACACTTGTGACCCAAATAAACAACTTTAGCAACAAAGAAAATATATAAGTTGACAAAAGATCCCAATAGCTGCTATGCCTCTTCTATTTATACGTTTGAATTGCCTCCTCATGTGGGTCCCTCCATCCACTATTTCAACCTCTTTCCTTGGCAAATTCGACCTTTCTCTCCAAGGGGTGCGTATTACATGTGGGTGTGGCCCCCACATTCCACTAACAAAATTATTTCGGCCCCCTTCTCCTAGGTCTCATCCCCAAAATTTCGTGGGCCCCCATAATAGTCAAAAATGCAAAATTGTGAAATTGATTTTAGGGAAATTATTCTAGGAAGGAACATTACATTTGAACTTGTGTATGCTATCTATGATAGAGGTCCGAACCTGTGATTGATATTTGTGATAGAGGACCATGTACATCTTATATGTCCAGTTTGAGGACGAATGGCTTGGAAACTTGGTGAATGCTGGTTAGTTTGACCATAACTTTTCAACTAGATATCTCTTGTTGAATTGATTGTTTAAGGAAAAAAGTTGTTGGGTTTTTACCCCAAGTGGGTTTTCCCAGGGTAATCATCGTGTTGATATTGTGCACTATGATCTTCGTTTTCTTACTTTTGTATAATTGATCTTTTGAAGTATAGTTACTAGATGAAAAATTAGTAATTGTTGGGAGAATTCTATATATCTATATATATATAATCACAAGTAATTATCAGTGTTTAGAATTCAGTATATTGCCCTAGAATTTTTAACACATAGACCGATCATGAGTTCAATTCCCAACAATTACGTGGGATATTTCACGATAGGATCTCTAATTCTACGGGTTTAGAAGACAAGAACCATGATAATTTGCTAGAAGAGGACCTCGATGACCTCAAGTTGGATTATAATGGTGACTTATGGAAAAAGGAGGAAAAGATGAAACGTTGGTGGTTGGGAGAAAGAAGTTGTTGTCCACCAAAGCTACTTCATTTTCAGAGCTACAAGGGGGAAGCGTTATTGTATCCCAAGTAGCAATGGCAGGCCTACAGAGGGACAGAGAAGTGGCAAGGTGATAGAAAATGGACATAAACGCCTAAGCTTGGCTCTAATACCATTTCAGGCCAAGGAATGACTCTCAAATGTGTATTCTATTGCATTAATGAGAATAGAATTATATAACATAAAAGAGTGACCCTTGGGATTCGTCTTCTAAGGTCGGTTCCTATTCTAATTATTCATATTTCCTTTTATTTACATATTTACAACTTATTCACCCAATCCCCAAGAGTTAGGTGTGTAACAATATTTAACAATAAAATAATATTAATTAAAAATCATGACAAATCACAAAAAAAATAATTGAAAAACTCTGAAAAGAACAGTGCTTTTGAACCCTCATCAACTTTCCCAATTCAAAAGAAGGCCCCCACTAAAGAAGACTCATGACAAGTGTAATGATCCTAAATAGGAATACAAGTGATAAAAAGCAACAATTTATAAAAACAATATACACATTAAACATCCATAGAAAAGCTGCAAATATGGAATTGATGAGCCATTTTATTACTTTTCTGGCTAAATACAATGAATAACAAGATGGTGCACCTAGACTTGTCTCAATGGACAAGCATGACCAAACCCAGGTGGGAAAATGGCTGAAGTGATGGCTGCCCAACTGCTGCACCAATCTGCACTGCGCTGCCCCAAAAAATTGTCTTTCTATTGAAGTTCGAATGGCTGGAAGGTGACTTCTGCTGCCCAGAAAATTATGTGCTTTTAACCCCGGCCTCCTTGGCATAAACCCAGAAAAACCCACGAAGGATTTTGGTTGGTTGACTTCTGAAATTCGACCCCCTTGGAGCCCAACTTCAGCTGCAACTACAAAACTCGCCCTGCTAGAAATTACCTGTAAATCCTCCTGGAAATGGTCCCAAAGTGTTGTGCTGCCCCTGTTATCAAATCCTTGACTTCCCGAATGGGCTTCTGGCCTATAGCTCCTGCTCCCAAGCTCCACGAAAACTATTGGAAGTGGCCTCTGCACTGTCTCCTAGCACAACAATTCAAATTGTTGGAATGATGGCTCTGCTGGTTGTGAAACTCCGCGAGAATGTTGGCCTAATGTTGCTCTCTCAACTCTCTAACTCTCCTGACAAACTCCTGATCTCTGATGGCTCCTAACTCCCTTTGTGTATTCTCTAGCTGCCCAGAAATACGCACTCCCTGCTATGCGATGAATAATGGTGCTGTCTCACAACCCCAAAACTCCTGTAAACTCACGGAATTGTCTCTCTGGGACGGGCACGGATGGTCGCCCGTAGTAGAAGTTGAATCTCCCGCTTGAGAGATTCGTGGCTAAATAGTCGGTTGACTTAGCTAAACAACAAAGCGAACAGTCAAGTAGTTTTTTTTGCAAGATGTAAGAATGAAACCCAAAATGATAGCTGCTCCCTCCAAATAACTCCTTGGGCCTCCTTTGCCTCATGTGGGCTCCTCCATCCACCTATTCGACTTTCCCTCCAAGCTATTCGAATGGGCCAATTCAAATTCCCATGTGGGTGGCCCCCACATTCCACTAGCAACCAAATTAAGTCAAATTGCCTCCTAAGTCCCTAAGTCAAAGAGGATGGGTTCTCTTCCTTAGCCAAAATTGGGAAAAATTATGTAGCAGCACCCTGTTACAAATGTGTTTGAGAAGGGACATGACAGTCCTCCCCTCCCAAATGTTGCTTGGCCTCAGCAACCTCAAAGCTGGCTGCTCCAATATGTGCTCACCCTCCGAGGTGGCATCCTCATTTGGCAAGTTCTTCCAACGCACCAAGAATTCCCTAATGGTCCTGCTCAATTTCCTTTCCCTGCTCTCCAAAATGGCCTCAGGTTCCAAAACCAAGTGGCCCTCATCATCCAGTGGGGGTAGATTAGCTGCTGGTATCACCTGTTGTCCCAACAACCTTTTAAGGCATGAGACATGAAAAACATGGTGGATATTGCTCCCCTGAGGCAGCTCTAACTCATAGGCCACCTCCCCAACTCGTCTAACCACCTGGTAGGGCCCATAGAAGCGTGGTTGTAGCTTCTTGGCCCCCTTCTGCTTCAACGTGGACTACCTGTAAGGCTGTATGCTCCAAGTTCCCCTCCTCAAAATGCCTCTTTGTCTTGTGCCGATCTTCGTATACCTTCTGCTGATTTTGGGCTGTCACCAAGTTATCCTTGAGAGCCTTGAGGATGTCTTGGCTCTCTTGGACCCAATCTTTGGCCTTTGGGGCCCGACTGTCTCCAAAAATAGTGTTAGCACAAGATAATGCATCATATCCATATAAAGCATGGAAAGGAGTCATACCAATGGACATGTGGTGTGTGGTGTTGTAGCAATACTCGCCCAGATGCAACCACCGAATCCAAGCCCTTTGCTGATCAGTCATGTAGTTCCTCACGTACCCCTCCAACCACTGATTAATCGTCTCGGTATAGCCATCTGTCTAAGGATGATAGCTGGTGGTAGGAGTGAGCTCGGTCCCGACCAATCTAAAAAGCTCTTGCTAGAAACCTCCCATGAACCTGTTGTCCCTGTAACTCACAATGTTCTTGGGGAGCCCATGCAATCTAAAAATCTCTCGAAAGAATAGTTTTGGAACCTGTGTAGCCGTGTATCTGGTGGGGATGGCGAAAAAGTGGGCAAATTTAGTCAACCTGTCGACCACTATGTAGATGCAGTCCTTCCTCTGCACTGTGGGGAGCCCTGTGATGAAATCCATAGTGGCTATAGAAATCCTGCAGGGTGGATCAGTTCCCCCTTGTTCCTCTGGCATGCCTCACACTCCCATACGTGCTGCAGTACGTCCCCCTTGAGGCCCTTCGACGTGAATCACTCCCTGACTACCATATAAGTTTTTTGAAACCCTTGGTGCCTGGATAATGGTGAATCATGTGCTGCATGGAGCACTCTCTCCCTCAACTGTGAGTTGGGTACTTAGAAAATGCGCCCCTTGTAATAGATGACCTCATCCATCACTCGGTAACGCTCATCTGCATGGGTATCCTCCAATACCTCATATGCCCTCCTGTCCTTGGAGTACTCCACCAATAGCTGAGCCTTCCAATCATGATAGATGCTCATGAGGGATAACCCAGTTGGTCTTCGAGATAGAGCATCGGCCACCACATTGTGCTTGCTGCCCAATGAAGTGTCGAAGACTATTGTGATCGGTCTTCACTCGAAACCTGCTTCCCACCAAGTAGACAGAATTTGGCCAATGCATGCATGATGGCCAACTTTTCTTTGTCATATATGGAATATGACAGCTCATGTGGTAGGAGCTTCTGACTCTTGAAAGCAATGGGAGGCCCCTCCTGTGACAATACTGCTCCAACTCCTACCCCGGATGCATCACACTCCATGGTGAATGGCTGGGAAAAATCCGGAAGTGCCAAGACCGGGCAACTGCTCATCACCTCCTTGAGGCGGTCGAAGGCAACCTGTGCCCCATCAGTCCATGTGAAAGCCCCTCTCTTGGTCAATTCGGTCAAGGGTGCTGCCAGCTGTGAGAACCCCTTGACAAACTTCCTGTAGTAGGTGAAAATACCCAAGAAACCCCTCAGCGCAGTCACATCTCGGGGTACTGGCCTATCCCGGATGGCCCAAATATTCTCCTCATGGACCTTCACCCCATCAGCACCAATGATATGCCCTAGGTAGAGTATCTCTGTCAAACCAAACTCGCGCTTGGAGAGCTTGGCATAAAAGTGTTACTCTTCCAGAATGCGTAGTACCTCCTCCAAGTGTTGGAGGTGCTCCTGCCATGTCCGACTGTAAATCAGAATGTCATTGAAGAAAACTAGCACAAACCTCCTCAACTGTCCCCGGAAGACATGGTTCATGCATGACTGGAAGGTGGCCAGAGCATTGGTTAGCCCAAATGGCATGACAAGGAACTCAAAGTGCCCATAGTGGCACCAGAAAGCTATCTTAGGGATATCCTGATCCCTCACCCTGATCTGGTGGTACCCTGAACGCAGATCAATCTTAGAGAAGTACTTGGCTCCTCTAAGCTCATCCATCAGCTCATCTATGCAGGGAATGGGGTACTGGTTCTTCAGTGTCTTCCGATTGAGGGCCCAGTAGTCAATGCACATCTGAAGGGTTCCATCCTTCTTCTTCACCAGTACCATTGAAGAAGCGAAAGGACTGGAACTTGGCCTGATATGGCCCAATGCTAGCAGCTCCTGGATGGCCTTCTCTATCTCGTCCTTATAGGCCTTGGGATGCCTATAAGGGGTGGTGATCACTGCTTGCACACTTGACTCCAACTCAATAGTGTGCTCAAATCCCCTGTCTGGTGGCTACCCTAGTGGAATGCCCCTAAACACCACTGTGTATATGCCCAACAAAGCCTGTATGTTTGCTGGAGGTGGCTGAGCCTGTCCCCCAGCCTCTGAGATCCTCAGCTCAACTACCCATGCAATGTCCCCATGTTGCGGGTCTGCCTCCATCCTGTGGGTCAAAACTGTCTGAGGTGGATAAGACTACATGCCTCTCAAAACTACCAGTTTTCCATTCGGCCCAATGAACTCCATCTCTGGCTTCCTCCAATTTGTCATGACTCGCCCAAGGGAATATAGCCACTGGACACCCATCACCACATTGGTGTTTGGCACATCGACCACAAAGAAATGGTGCGTCATCGAGTAGTTCCCCATAACTATTGTCAAGGAAGGCACATATCTAGTGCACTATATGGTACAGTCATTTGGTAGTAGGACTGAAAAGCCCTCGAACTCGGTCGTGGTGAGGCCCCTCCTCTGAATTAACTAGGCATCTATGAAATTGTGGGTAGCCCCACTGTAAACTAGAAATGACACCCTCTGCCCCTGTACAGTGCCTCTGATCCTCATTGTCAAAAATTTGGGAATCCCGCATAAGGAAGCAAGGACTCCCCTGGCTGGGGCAAGGGATGCCCCACCCTGTGGAGGTGGTGGTGGTGGCCCTCTATCAGCCGAACTCTCACCCTCTGCCACACCACAATCCTGCTCCACCTCGTCCTCCTAGTCACTATCAGAAAAAACCTCAATATAGTGTGCTCTACCGGAAATGCACCAATGGCCTAGTGCCTAGGGCTCCCTACATGTGAAGCACAACTTCCTCCTCCTAAGGTCCTTCTATGTCTCATCATCTAATTGCCCCCTCCCCTGTGTGGTCCTCTGAGGTGGAGGTCTAGTCTCATGCCCCTTTTGTGGAAAGGGGGTCTGTGCAGGAAAAGGTGCTCTAGTCTTGGGGATGACCCCCTGTAGATCTTTGGTGCACAAGACTGCTTCCTGCATCATGGAGGGTCTGCGTGACTTCACTAGTCCACGCAAGGGCTCAAGTAAGCCCTTAATGAAGGTGTACAACCTCCTAGCCTCTGATATAGATCTAAAACCATTATTGATACCTGCAAAAGCTTAGAGATGTACTGCTTCTGGTTACCTTTTTGGCGCAGTTGGGTCAACTCTCAAAAATGGGCCTCTGGAACTCTTTGGTCAAAATGCTCCACCACATTCTTGGTGAAGTCCTCATAGGAAGCCACGTGGGCATGCCCTAGGGTAATCAAGCCATGAAACCACCAATCATGGGCTTCCCCCTGCATGTGCAGTGTGGCCATCTTGATGGCTTCCTTCTCTGTCATTCGGTTGAGTTGGAAGTAGGTGTCCATCTTCTCAACCCAAGCCCTAGCTGTGCACTTGGCAGTGCCATCGAAAGTAGGGAAATACATCCTCCCTATGGTCCTTTGTAGCTCGTAGTTCTGGGTCCCCTGTCCTCCATGACCCTTGTTCTTCTCACTCTGCTTGAGCTTGCAGTAATCTCTAAAGGAGAGGGCTTCCTTAAAGTCTTCATCCATAGACTACCACTCTCTGAAATAGTCTCCCATCTGAGGGGGGTCTTCCCCCCTTGCAGGTTTGATTTGTGCCATTGGCACAAAAGAAGGCAGTGTAGCACGAGTTGGCACACTGGTTGATGGGTGTTGCGTTGCTGGTGAGGGATGATCGAATGGTTGAGAGGCCCCAAAAGTTTCCCCAAACAGAAACCCTCTAGGAGTGGTCCTCTCTCTGTTCTGCGACTTGATCTCTTCCAGCATGTCTTTCTGGCCCTTGGCTAAGTCATTCAAGGCCCTCAGGAGGTTATCAAAAGCCATCTCTTCCCTGCTCTTGGGTTCCACCATGTCCTCCTCTACCACTCCTTTCCCTTTGCCCTCCATGTCTGGAGTAATCTCCAGTTGTCTTTCTCTACTCCGATACCTTTGCCTTCGGTAGGTGATGTTCTGTTGGTCCCCTTCTCTCATAGGAGACAATCCCCACAGCTGAACCAAGAACTAGGCTTAGATACCACTATAATGATCCTAAATAGGAATACAAATGATAAAAAGCAAATAATCTATGCAACAATTTATAAAAACGAAATACACATTAAACATCCATAGAAAAGCTGCAAATATGGAATTGTTGAGCCATTTTATTACTTTTCTGAAGGCTAAATACAATGGATAACAAGATGGTGCACCTGGGCTTGTCTCAATGGACAAGCATGACCAAACCCAGGTGAGAAAATGGCTGAACTGAAGGCTGCCCAACTGCTGCACCAATTTGCATTGTGCTGCCCTAGAAAACTGTCATTCTACTAAAGTTCGAATGGCTGGAAAGTGCACTTTTGCTGCCCAGAAAATTATGTGCTTTTATCCATGGACTCCTTGGCCTAAACCCAGAAAAACCCACAAAGGGTTTTGGTTGGTTTAGACTTCTGAAATTCGACCCCCTTGGAGCCCAACTTCAACTACAACTGCAAAACTCGGCCTGCTGGAAATTGCCTGTAAATCCTCCCAGAAATGGTCCCAAAGTGTTGGGTTGACCTTTGCTATCAAATCCTTGACTTCTCGGATGGGCTTCTGGCCTATAGCTCCTGCTCCCAAGCTCCACGAAAACTGTTGGAAGTGGCCTTTGCGCTGTCTCCTAGCCCAACAATTCGAGCAACTGGAGTGCTAGCTCTGTTCGCTGTGAAACTCAACAAGAATGTTGGCCTAATGCTTCTCTTTAAGCCCTCTAACTCTCTCGGCAAACTCCTGATCTCTGATGGCTTCTAATTCTCTCTGCGTATTCTCTAGCTGCCCAGAAATATGCTTTCCTTGATCCGCATTGAATGATGGTGTTGTCTCACAACCCCAGAACTCCTGAAAACTCATGGAACTGTCTCTCTAGGGCGGGCACGAATGGTCCCCCGAAGAAGAGGTTGAATCTCCCGCTTGAGAGATTCGTGGCTAAACTGTCAGTTGACTCAGCTAAACAGCAGAGTTTTGTTTAAAAGATGTAAGAATGAAACCCAAAATGAGAGCTACTCTCTCATAACTCCTTGTGCCTCCTTTGCCTCGTGTGGGCCCCTCCATCCACCTATTTGACTTTCCCTCCAAGATATTCGAATGGGCCAATTCGAATTCCCATGTGGGTGGCCCCCACATTCCACTAGCAAACAAATTAAGTTGAATTGCCTCCTAAGCCCCTAAGTAAAAAATGATGGGTTCTCTTCCCTAGCCAAAATTGTGCAAATTTGTGTAGTAGCACCCTGTTACAAATGTGTTTGAGAAGGGACATGACAACAAGGTCCTCATTGAGAAAATCAAGTGCAGATAATCACTTGATGTGTTGAGTGAAGAAATTATGTGCTTGGAAGAAGGGATGACACTGGTAGGTGTAAAAATTTCTCATTTCCCACCCCGTTTTTCAGTTTCACCTTATTTCTCCAAAATATTTAAATGCTCTTTCCCATATCCATACATTCAACAACTGGAAAATAAATTTTGCTGAAAACACAAATTTTGGAAAATTACAGAATGCTGGAAAATACAGAAATAAAAATCAGCGCATACAAACAGCCATTCAACACATTTAAACACAGTGATTTTTGGTCAAGGTGACCCTGGAAAAACCCCCTACAACTCTTGGGGAAAACCAGTTCGAAAGCTCCTTCTTATTTCTGGAAAATGCTTTTTACAGTGAGAGAAAATATTCAGCAAAAAATCAGCAAGCAAACTTTTACAACTTATCTTGTTTTCCGTGCCTCACAGCCAACTGGAAAAACTTGCAAACAGCGAAACTGAATAGCAATAAACGTTGTACGGCCTCCTCGATTTTTGTGCCAAATTTCAGCGTTAAATGTTGTTGTACAACCTACCCAGAAAAGCATGCAAGCTGCCATAAATGCTATTGTACGATTTCCTCGATTTCTGTGCAGAAAAAAACAACAGTATAGTATACAGATTTCTCCCTAGAAATGTGTGCCAAGGTATAGCCACTTGCTGTACGACCTCCCTTGAAAAATGTGCTAGCAATTTTCAGACTTTCTGCTCCTCGATTTCTGTGCAACCTTCATGTACGACCTCCTTGGAATCTGAGCCAAAACTGTTGTACAACCTTTCTAGAAAATCGTGCCCAAAACCTGCCTTTCACTGTGTGCTAACTCAGCTGTACGGACTTGCTGGAATGTTGCCTTGGAATGTGTGCCAAGCTGCTGCCTCCTCCTCACTGTCCAGAAATCTCCCTTGCTCTCTTGCTCTCCTTCTCTCAATCTGCTCATGAAAGAATAATGACCTTTTCCTCCTTTCCCTCATTTAATCTAACCATAAATGACTTTTGGGGAATCCCTAAATCTAATGGCTGAAATAGATTGAGATCTAGGGCTGAGATTAAATGCTCATTTGAATCTCACTTTCTATTTTTTAATTCACCCCACTTTAATAAAGACCCACTTAGTCATTTATTTCCAAAGTCACTTTTCCTTTCTAATTTTACATTGACTTTATTAAAGTCACTTTAAAATTAGACTTTAGTAACTTTATCACTTAAAGTCACTTTTAAATTAGATTTGACTTTATAAAAATTATAAAGTCACTTTAGGAGAAAAATTAAATTCTTTTGGACACTTTTCCCTAGGCCAAAGATCAAAGCCTTAGGGAACCACCTGCCCTGCGGTACCAAATTTCAACACTCCCTCTTACCGAGGAAGGTGTTCCTCACCACACCCATCTTGTCTCTGAAGTAGTCATGCTTGCCCCGTGGTAAGGATTTGGTAAGAATATCTGCAACCTGCTCATCAATGGGAATATACTCAAGCTTCACAGCGCCCTTCTGAACACAGTCTCTGATGAAATGATATTTGATCCCGATATGCTTTGACCTGTCATGAAATACTGGATTCTCCGTGAGTTTAATGCAACTCTGATTATCACAATAAATCACTGAAGGTCTCAACGGCTGACCAGATAAGCCAAACAACATCTTGCGAAACCAGATGGCCTCACAACTAGCTAGACTGGCTGCCATATACTCTGCTTCCATTGAACTCAATGCTACTGACTGCTGCTTCCGGCTGAACCATGACACTACTGCCAAACCTAACCCAAAACAACACCCTGAAGTGCTCTTCCTATCAGAAGCACAACCTGCCTAATCAGAATCAGTATAACCTGCCAATCTCACTCCATCCCCCTGCCTGTAGTCCAGACCATAATCCACTGTCCCCTGCAAGTACTGCAAAATGTGTTTTGCAACCACCCAGTGAACCTTCCTAGGCTCACACATAAGCTGACTCATTGTGTTGACTGCAAAACAAATATCTGGTCTAGTGTTGACCAAATACATCAAGGAACCAATTAGTTGCCTGTACAATGTGGGATCCACCAACTCGGAATCCGAAGCATGAAGCTTCTTCTAGTTGGTGATCATCGGTGTCGACATGGGTTTACAATCCTCCATGTGGAATCTGCCAAGGATGTCCACAATATACTTCCCCTGCCCCAGGAAGAAATGCCCCTCCTCCTGCCACATCTCCAAACCCAAAAAGTAATGCATCAAGCCGATGTCCTTCATCTCAAACTCCATCGCAAGATCTCTCTTGTAGTGCTCTATGAGTCTCTCTGCACCTGTAATGACCAAGTCATCCACATACAACACCAGAAGGAGAGGCTCCTCACCTATTACAATATAGTAAAGGTTCGGATCTACCTCACTCTTTGTGAAACCCATCCCCTGCAAGTACGTATCTATCCTGGAGTACCAAGCTCTGAGAGCTTGCTTCAGGCCATAAAGGGCCTTCTTCAGTTTGCACACATGGGACTCCTTCCCATGCACCTCAAAGCCCTGTGGCTGCTCAATGTACACCTCCTCCTGTATGAAGCCATTGAGAAATGCAGTCTTCACATCCATCTGGTGGATCTTCCAACCCATCTCTGCTACTATCGATATAATGGAGCGGATCGAAGTATATCGAGCCACGGGAGAGAAGGTCTCCTCATAATCAACTCCCTGTACCTGGGAGAACTCTCTAGCCACAAACCTCGCTTTGAATTTCTCAATGCTGCCATCTGCAGCATGCTTTACCTTGTAAAGCCATCTGGAAGTAACCACGGATTTGCCCTCAGGCCTTGGCACCACCTCCCAAACATCATTCTTCATGATAGAAGAGTACTCCTCCTGCATGGCCTCTCTCCAGACCTACTGGCTAGCTGCCTCCTCATAGCTAGAAGGCTCAGAGTCAAGGATGTTGGTAGCCATTGCCATATAGCTACAAAACCTCTCAAGTGGTCTACTCTCTCTGACCGGCCTCTTAGGCTCAGCAACAGATGTGGCATCTCTTAAGGTGTCCTGAAGCCACTTGGGCTTCCTTTTCCCTGAGCGTACTTCTCCCATTGGAGAATGAAACTCCTCCTCATCATCATCAGGAGCCTGAACTCTTGATTGTCTGTTGTTGTCCTCCTGCCTGCACCTGAACCTGTATAAGTTGAGGTACCATGTGAACTGTCCATCAGCAGATTCCCTAGTGAATTGCTCTACATGCTGCCCGGAGCACCACCCCTCTGGCTCGGCGAGCCATTGCTCACTGACGGACTTGACATCCTCATAGATGTACCTCTGGATCCTCCTGATCCCTGCCCACTGGATCCCTGCGACTGACTCAACTGCTACTGAGGGTTTGGCTGATCCAGATACTCTAACTCCCGTAATCTCCTAAAGGCCCTGTTCTCCTCGAACTTCACATCCCGCCTGACAACAACTTTCCTCTGTGCAGGAATGTAAATCCGAAAGGCCTTTGAGGTCTCACTGTAGCCCACAAAGATACCCTTCTTTGCAGTGGGCTCTAGTTTGGTCCTCTTCTCCTTGGGTATGTAGGAGTATGTAATGCACCCAAAGATACGAAGATGACCAATATCAGGCTTCTTCCCAGAAAAAGCCTCCTCCGGAGTCATGTGCCCCAAGGCATGATGCGGACTCCTGTTCTGCAAATAAACAGCTGTGTTGCAAGCCTCTGCCCACAAGAACAATGGCAACCCCTCCGATGGATCTATTCTTTCTCTCCGCAACCCTGTTCTGCTGGGGATTGTAACGAACAGTGAACTCCCTCCTAATGCCTGCCTCCGCACAATAGTCAACAAACTCTCCAAGGGTGTACTCTCCCCCATTGTCTGACCTCAAGGACTTGATCTTCCGACTTGTCTGTGTCTCCACAAGAGCTCTGAACTCCTGAAACCGCTTGAAGACCTCACTCTTGGTCTTCAAGAAATAAATCCAGGTCCTCCTGGAGTGATCATCAATGAATAAAACATAGTACTCATATCCACTCAAGGAAACATGAGACATCCGACCGCTCACATCGGAATGAATCAAATCAAGAATCCCAGTCGCTCTGCTGTCACTGCTGGGAAAAGGGGATTTGGCAAACTTGCCCATCGCACATCCTCTACAAGTATCAAAGTGATCAGTACTGAAATCTGCCACACCTGTAGTGATCTCCCGCAAGGTCCTCAAGACTCCATGATACATATGCCCCATCCTGCGGTGCCAAATCTCACACAGCTCAGAACTACTAGCTTTGCTGTCGGTACTACTGCTCAATGCCAAAAGGGGTTGGAATGCAAACTTGTACACCTTTGCATGGCGTACACCTATCACGCTAGCTGAATCAGTTGGAGTGCCCTTGGGATACATCAACACCTGTCCTCCCCTGAACAGTACCTCATATCCTTTGTCCTCCAAAGCTGAGATGGATATGAGGTTCTTCCTCATCCCTGGCACATAAAGAACATTTGACACCTTCAAGAGAGGTTTGGACTCCCTCTGAAATGTCAGTGTCCCCACACCAAATGCTCTAACAACTCTCTCATCACCGAGTACTACCTCTATATCAGTGCCACTCTCTAAAAGCTCTGAGAAGTACTCACGGACTCCTGTCATGTGACGTGAAGCCCCACTGTCCACATACCAGATACCCGAAGATGCTCCGCTAATCAAGGGAAAAGCATGCTCCCTCTGAACCTGTGTGGCAGGTGATCCTGCACTAGAGGACTTACACGCAGTGAACGCAAACTCCCGGTCAAAACAATCTGCAAAGTCCTCAATCTCTGCTGAAGCTGCCATGCTTTGGTTCTTCCCCTTCTTCTTCTTCTTCTCCGGACACACAACTGCATAGTGTCCCATCTTTTGAAAATTCCAACACTTCACCTTGGAATAGTCCTTCTGTGTGTTACCCTGTTTACCTTTACCTTTGCCTTTGCCCCCACCATTGCTTGTGGAAGCCTGCTTCTTCCCTTTGCCTTTCTTGCCTCCTGCCAACAGTGCTACATCTTCATCCTGCTCAACTAGCTTGGCTGCCCCAAGCTGACCTTTCCTGATCTCTGTCTGAATGCAATCATCCCAAAACCTCTCCCATGTGGGAAGGGTCTCACGTGCACAAACCCCATCAGCAAAGTTCATCCATGAACAGGGGAGGCCATTCACTGCAATCCGCACCAACTCAGTGGGTGGAATGACCTCTCCAACTGCTGCCAACTCATCTCTCACATTAGTAATCTTTGTGAGATATCCAGTTGCACTATCATTGCCCATGTTAATGGTCTTCAGCTTCTCTTTCAGGACCATTTTCCGGTTCTCATTAGTACTCTGGTAGAGATTGGACAATGCTGTCTACATCTCATGGGCATTTCTTTTTCCTCTTACATGAGGAATGCAATGGTCTTTGACTCCGTCTAGAATCAGTCTCTTACCCTTGTTGTTCTTTCTATTATAAGCAGCCAACTGAATAGCATCAGTAGGCACAACAACAGGGTTCTGTGTGGTATGCACCATGATGTCCCAGACTTCTGCCTCCTCAAAGATGCTATGCATTCTCTCCTTCCAAACGCTGTAATTGGAATGCCTATCCAACCTATCCTCCACCCTCAATCCCAATGACATCCTGCTGTCCTAAAACTGAAATATAGCACTGCTGTAGTAAGGATAAAACTGCTATTTGTGAAAAATCAGATTGCTGGAATTTTCTAAGTGAAAAATCAGCAGAGTGTAATTTTCCTCCTTGCTGTCCCAAACTGCACTTCAGCACTCAAGCTTTGATACCATGTAAAAATTTCTCATTTCCCACTCCGGTTTTCAGTTTCACCTTATTTCTCCAAAATAGTTAAATGCCCTTTCCCTTATCCATACATTCAACAACTGGAAAATAAATTTTGCTGAAAACACAAATTCTGGAAAAATTACAGAATGCTGGAAAATGCAAAAATAAAAATCAGCACATACAAACAGCCATTCAACACATTTAAACACAGTGATTTTTTGTCAAGGTGACCCTGGAAAAACCCCCTACAACTCTTGGGGAAAACCAGTTCGAAAGCTCCTTATTTCTGGAAAATGCTTTTTACAGTGAGAAAATATTCAGCAAAAAATCAGCAAGCAAACTTTTACAACTTATCTCATTTTCCATGCCTCACAGCCAACTGGAAAAACTTGCAAACAGCAAAACTGAACAGCAATAAATGTTGTACGGCCTCCTCGATTTTTGTGCCAAATTTCAGCGTTAAATGCTGCTGTATGGCCTGCCTAGAAAAGCATGCAAGCTGCCATAAATGTTGCTGTACGGTTTCCTCGATTTCTGTGCAGAAAAAAACAACAGTACAGTGTACAGATTTCTGCCTAGAAATGCGTGCCAAGGTATAGCCACTTGATGTATGGCCTCCCTTGCAAACGTGCCAGCAATTTTCAGACTTGCTGCTCCTCGATTTCTGTGCAACCTTGCTGTACGACCTCCTTGGAATCTGAGCCAGAACTGTTGTACGACCTTTCTAGAAAATCGTGCCCAAAACCTGCCTTTCACTGTGTGCTAACTCAACTATACGGACTTGCTGGAATGCTGCCTTGGAATGTGTGCCAAGTTGATGTCTCCTTCTCCTCACTGTCCAAATATTTCCCTTGCTCTCTTGCTTTCCTTCTCTCAATCTGCTCATGAAAGAATAATGACCTTTTCCTCTTTTCCCTCCTTTAATCTAACCCTAAGTGACTTTTGGGGAATCCCTAAATCCAATGGCTGAAATAGATTGAGATCTAGGGTTGAGATTAAATGCTCATTTAAATCTCACTTTCAATTTTTTAATTCACCCCACTTTAATAAAGACCCACTTAGTCATTTATTTCCAAAGTCACTTTTCCTTTTTGATTTTACATTGACTTTATTAAAGTCACTTTAAAATTAGACTTTAGTAACTTTATCACTTAAAGTCACTTTTAAATTAGATTTGACTTTATAAAAATTATAAAGTCACTTTAGGATAAAAATTAAGTTCTTTTGGACACTTTTCCCTAGGCCAAAGATCAAAGCCTTAGGGAACCACCTGTCCTCCGGTACCAAATTTCAACAGTAGGGGCAATGACTACCACATCACAGTGACACATGGAAATGTTTCTCCTAGCCATTGAAGACCCTTCCCATCAAGAAAGTCTTTGGGGACTAGTTGGCCTTCCCATCAAAAAGGAAGGACAACTAGTCCCCAAAGGCTTTTAGTTATTAAAAAAAAACTTATATATCCCCTCTTTGCTCTTGAAAAAAATACAAAATAAAAAAATAAACTTAAAGCTTTGTTGTTTATGTTTTCTTTCATTGCTACTTTTGTTAAAATTGTGTTTCTTTTAAATAAATGATTTTTTTATTAAATTTAAAATAGATAAGTAAAATATTTATTTTTATTTTTAATAGCAATAATAATCATCATCAAATTTTAAGGTCACAACCAAGTCAGACACCAAATTGGTGTATGAGACCTCTTGTTTATGGGACAAGAGACACACCTCCATGAAGCAATTTGATTGCTAAAGTCTACGGAGGTGCACATACTCTACCCTACTTTGGATTTGAAGCTGTAATCTCTTAGGAGGAAACACATATTCTTAACCATTAAACCCACTCAATTAAAAAAATATAAAAAAAAAGACAACAACAATAGTAATAATCAAGGGCAGAGACACAAAATCCCATGCTAAAAATGCAGGTGCAAACTTCACAGAAATAGAGCCCTGAAAATTAAGTTCTCAACTATATTTGATAATGTATTATGATCTAAACTTTAATTTGAAATTGCTTAATTTTGACATTACAGTGTCTGAAATTTTAGTTTCAATCAAGCTTTTGTCTTTTGCGAAGAAACACAAAAAATTATTAACTCCATAACTTTTTTTGGAAAAACAAAAGTAATTTTTGGTGAGTGCAGTTAATTTTCTTATGTTGTTTTATGCAATGTCTAATTTTCACGTACATCAAAAACTGCACATCAAAATTGTAGGTCCATTTCAGAAAATAGCCTACAACATGGAGATGTTAATGATTTTTCACATGCCATGTCGTGTTTTCATGCAAATTCCAAGGAGAAACTAGGGATAATATGACAATTCTCTTAAGGTTGTTAATTTCTCAACGTTGTCTATTTCACAATAGTGCTTGAAGATATTTTAAGATGCATTCAGTTGAAGAATAAGGATGGGCTAGTAAAATCAATGTAGTGGACAGTGACAGAATTCATCAAGAACAATGTAATAATTAATTAAGAAAACCCTTATTTTTTTACAATCTAAGTTTAAGATGAAACTTTGAGACAAATGAGCACATAATGAATAACATCTATACCTCTTCAAATAGAGACAATGGTCCCCAGTGGTCATCAATGCCAAAAAGAAAAGCCATTCGGTTTTCTTGTTCTTTGATGAATGCCCAGTCTACATTTTCCTGCAGCTGTTCTCCCATCAAATGAAATCATAAACATTTCAGTTAAAGTTCTTCCGTTGTTCAATCAATTTGGAAAAAGTTCAGAAGGGAAATTTCACTTCAACATGTACTCCGGTGAAAAATAAAATAACATTATACATCAATGGGTTAGGCACTATGAACATGGAAGTATTGTAAAGCAAAATAGAAGACTGAAGTGCATAATCTTAATGAAAAATAATTCAATTGAAAGAAATCCATTACTTAGCAAACTAATGGCTTTCAAGTTCCATTGACTGTATATAACCTATTCAAAAAATGATTAATTAAAAGCATCTTAGAGGTTAAAAAAGTGTTATGAAAATCGTGAAAAAAACTGGGCAGTGGTGATTTTTACCCTTGGTTGTTTTTATCTTCAATAAAAATCAGTGCTTTTTTAACAGCCAAAAAACGCATGATAATATTGTAAAAATCATGACGCGATCCAAAAAATCACCATGCCACAGATGGGCACTTTAAATAGTTTTTTTTAAATATTTGTTACTTATTCTGCAGATAGAAAGAAGGATTTGGAGAGCAAAGCGTTGAAAATTGGCAGCTATGGGATGAATTTCCTTGAATAAAATTTCATTTCTGACCTTGCTAAAGTGACTTTGTAAAAATAAAAAGTCATGTCTATATACTAATAGAGAGGATTGGGAAGGATGAATTAATGCATATGTTACTCTCCTCAATTAATGCATTAATTCCACCATGCATTGGGAAGGATGAATTAATGCATATGTTACTCTCTATGTCTATTTTATGTCTATCTATATAACAGTTGGTCTTATCAATCCATTCCCCTGCCTTGTTTATGGGGTATGGGGCCAAGAGAAGAGAAAAATCAGCAAGGTGAATATGTCAAATCTTGTTGATCTCAAAGTACACATTAATTCCAACTTGAAAACGGTAAAAGCAAGCAGAAGATTGAATTTCCACAAATATTAAAGCATTATTCCACCATAAAAGTTCTTCCATTATTTGGAATGAAGATGCGGCTGCAACGTCCAATCAGCAACGAAGAAGCATCCTCTTATACCCTTGACAGAACTAATCTAAATGTATATCAGATGAGATAAGATAGAATTAGACTGAACTCCAAAAATACCACTCATATTTGCATGAACCAGTCAACTATATGTTGATTTTTTTCGTGCAATTAGGGTTAGCACAATATTTCTGAAATTCTGATAATTACTTTTGATATCGATTTTCTTTTCGTTTATTCCAATATATCATTCAACAATGGTACTTCAGAAATTCCACCATAACGAACAGTAGAATAGTAGAGATCACAACACAAAAAGAAGACAATACTTTCCCTGGGAAAACCCACTACGGGGAAAAACCCAACAACCTTTTCAATAGAGAAATTCTTCTTGTTAAATGAGAAATACACCTATACCTATGGTCGAACCTAATATTTGTTAAAAAAAGCTACGACTGCAATAACTAGAAAATATTCTTCTAACTGAAGCAATTTATCTGTCTTTAGTTAATTATTTTAACGACAAATAACAAATAGCTCACTATTGTGATCTTCACAATAAAATAAATATGTCGTGAAAAATTAAACTGGAATTGAGAAATTCGTGCACACAATTAACACAGTTATTTGGGACAAATGTCCCCGAAAAAAACACCGAAGGGAAAACCGGAGCAGCAGATGAGGGTTTGTATTATTATTATGCAACAGTAAAAATATGAGTACAATAATATGGATGCCTCATTGGCAACCCTCCGACAAATAATCTCGCAAAACAATTTGGAGAAATTATCTCCCTTCTACAACAATTTGGTTGCCCTCTAGCTTGCTCGAACTTTCTCAATGGCAACTCGCTTTGCCAAAAGTCACATTGCCTGGCATGGGAAAATTTTACAACCTGCTAGCTGGCTCTAGATGAGTTTTTTTACTTCCCTTTGGCTCTAGAATGAAGTCACTCTGCCTTCCAGATAATCTTCCAGACTCTAGCAACTGAATTGACCTCCTTTCCGACACCTCGCACTGGATTCTGGCTCACTCGCACTGGCTAGGCAGCCCTCTCTGCAGAAATAATCGGCCTCCTCTTTCCTGCCAAACTGTAATATTCCTAATAGAAATTTACAATGATAAAGAAAGCAAACATAGTAGAAACAAATACAAAAATTTACAACACATCAAACAACCAAAAATCTCCATAAACTGCATTGCGCTGAGCCATTTTATTAATATAATTGTTGGGTACAAAGGTAAAATCAGAAAGCATGCACCTGTGCTTGCTCAAGGCAAGCTAACAATATCCAGGTGATGAAATCAGCTACTCTAACATGCAATATGGACGTCCTCAACAAGCTCTACGTTGTCCCAGTGAAAATTGCACTGTTGGCTGCAAATAATGGTTGTTAGGGCCTCCTCCGGTGCTCTAAAAATTCCGGGAAATTAACCTCGGCCTATCCACAATAACCCACAAAAACCCACGAAGGAATTGGCCAAATGTTGACCTTGGAATTTCGGCCCAAATTTCCCCTAGCTGCTGGTTAAATTGGGACCCCTGTTTGACCCCTCAAATCTGCAAAGAAAATCCTGCCAAATTATTCCAGAGGTCCTTGTCAAAAACCCAGAAAGGGTTTGTCCTAGTTTTGACGCTCCAAAATTGACCTTAAATGCTTGGCCCGCCTCCACAAGCAGAAGATGTAACCTACAACAAATACTGTGATTGTTGCTCCGCCAAAATACTGGAAAAGGCCCCAAAATACTTCTTCGGACTCCACCTCAAGTTTTAGGCCAAAACTCCCTTCAATCCTCAACTCGTAAGTGTGTCTCCTCCAAGCACTGCGCAGTCCCTATGCTGCTGCTAATGTCTCCTCCACACAAACTCACACTAGAAGGATCGAACTCCCTCCTTGGGCTGGCACTCGAAGTCCACTGAAGCAAGCGTTGAGATCTCTGCTCGGAGACACTTGTGTGCTAAATTGCACTCCCAGACTTGGCTTCCACTCAAGCGTGCTATTTCAAAGACAATTTTCTGAATAGATGAATGAATGACCAAAATGAGTGCTTCTTTCTCTATTTATAATTCGTGGCTCCTCTCCTTGTGGTCCCCACTCCCTCTCTCTCTCCTAATTCACACTCCCTTCTCTTCCCTCTCTCTTCCAAGAGTGTAAGTTCCCTCCTTGTTCGAATGTCTCTTTCTTGTGGTCCCCACTTTCCACTAGAGATGCAATATTCTCTTTTCCTCCTCAGTCCCGGTGTCGGAATTGAGTCCTCTCCCCCAAACTCATCTCTAACGTTGAAAATCAAAATTCGGGATACTACACAAACTGGCACTAGAGAGACACTGGAAATCCCCAGATCTCTTTGTTGTCGCTCCCTCAATCCTTGAAGTTCCTCCACTGGCTTGAATTCTATCCCTTATTGAATCACTGTGCACTGGGAAATCCGAATTGCCTGGATGTTTTCTCCCTGACTTCTATCTATCCTCATCAAATCAATTTGCTCTTATAATCTCTCATTGGAGCTTCAATGGCCATGATTAGATCGTCAGCAACGACTAAGATCATCTTAGACTCGATCCATGTGAGTCTCTAGAGCATTCTCGATCACCCTCAATTAATTCCCATTAATTAATCAATTTTCCTATTAGACTTCAGCATTTTTTAATTATTGATCAATTAATTTAATTGAGGCGTTTCACAAACTTATCTCATGAAACCTTTTTTGGGTTTTGGAGAACTTGTACTCCTTAGCCTCTTAGACACAAATCGAGACTAGAACACCTGTCCGATGCTACCTAAATTAACATTCCCTCTTAGTGAGGAAGGTGTTCTCTCCGCCAATACTACTCTCCTGCACCTGGACAATCCTATGCTGCAAATGTCTGACTGTCCTCCACTTCTCCAATTTTACCAATATCCCTGTCACTGGAAATCACTATGAAGAGAATAGTGTCCATCATGCTATTGCGCAAACTCTGATTTGTGCATACTGTCCCTCTCAATCTTGATCTCCCTATGAGAAATCTCTCTACTCCCTCTGGGAAACTCGCATTGTCCTCCTGCACTAGACACTAGACTGTGTAGCTTTGCATTGGGAATCTTTTGGTTGGAACTGCACCTACACACTGCGATTGGAAAATTCGCACTGCCTGTGTCACTGCAACTAGTTCTGCAATTGTCTCTCGATCATCTGATTGCAACTGGCTTTGCTACTGTCTATTTGAAGGTTATCTGTTGACATTGTGTTACTGCAATTAGCTCTGCAACTGTCTATTGAGTATCTAACTACAACTAGCTCTGCTAACACTGAATCTTACTACTGAATATTGTGGGCCCTTGTAGCAAAAGTGATGGTCTTGCTACAACAACTGGAATTGATCTGATTAATCTCCTTGTTTCAACTGTGTTGGACCTTCCCCAACTTGATATGCATAGGTATCAAGCTTCTCCTCCCCCTAGAGGTATTGTTGCTATCAACGCAAACTCCTCCAATCTTGTGGTAAGTTCATCAATCTCTGTCGAGGTTGTCGTCTGCTCCTGCTATCCTTTCTTGTCCTTCTTCCTTTGAGGACACTGGGTGACATAATGGCCATACTCACCACACCTGAAGCACTTGATCTTCGACAAATCTTTCTTCTTTCTCTCGCGTCCTCCTGAGCCTTATCCCTGACTGGGACCTTTCTTCGCCTTTCCCTTGCCTACAAGGGCCACATTTTCCTCATCCTCCTCTTCCTTTGGTCCCCTGATGTTGATGTTGGTAGAACCATTCGCAAGACTGAGCCTCAGCTCCTCGAGTGAAGTCACTCCATAGACGATCCCAACCAGGTAGCGTATCTCGCCTAGAAATAACTTGGACAAAGGTATGCCACTCCTTGGTGAAACCATTGAGAGTTGTTTTGACTAGCTCGTTATCTAATGGTTTTTCTCCAATGACTACAAGTTCATCTCTGACATTCTGAATCTTGGTGAGGTAGGGTGTAACACCTTCTCCCTTCTGCATTCTATTGGTCCTCAGCTTCTCCTTGAGAATCATCTTCTGATTCTTTGATGGATTCTCATACAACTTGACTATGACATCCCACATTTCCTTTGTTGTGTTTAATGTAGCAACATGCGGAATGATATGATCCTGAACCCCATCTAGGATCATCCTCTTAGCCTTGGCCATTTCTTTCTTGTACATTTCCTATTGTTGAGCATCTGTAGGTATGGCAATAGTGTCCTCTGCATACTCCTTCAAACCATACTCATCTAATAGGAACGACATGTTGGAAACACTGAGGGGGGGGGGTGAATCAGTATTCCTTTTCAATTGTTACTTTTACCAGTTAGATCATTTATATTTAGAACACAAAATGAACAATGAGAATAATGCTTTTATTAATTTCTTTTTCACAATAAATCAAGTACAATGTATATAGGGCTCCAACCCTAAATGAAGACACCGATCTTCAATCTCCCAGGCTCCAACCTGTTGCCAAGCACCAACTTGGACTTTTGTGAGCCTCCAACCTCTAGGGCACCGACCCTATCAGGGCACCGACCCTATCAGGGCACCAACCTTGCGTTTAGAGGCTCCAACCCCTAGGGCACCAACCCTTCTTTGATATAGGCTCCGACCTGGTTTCTTCAGGACACCGATCCTCTAGGGCTCCAACCCTATCCTCCAAGGCACCAACCTTGTCTTTTCGAGGCTACAACCCTTGCTGTACTTCGTCAAGATATGTTTAGTTGTACTTCATGGCTCCCAATGTCTTCTTCACCGAGCCTTGTCAATCTTCAACAATGCCTTCACTTAGTCTCCACGTCACGTCATCAATGACAACCTTGATCTTCACATGAAGGTGTCTCCTTGTTCTTCATGGTACCCAAAAAATTTCTCCAATGTCACCTCATGATGGCTAGTGCATCATGGTCTTCAATATTATCTCCAAGACCCAAGTCTTCATTGTTCAATACTTCTCTTGCCCAAAAACTTCACTTCCTCACACAGGTCCAAGGCTGCAACAGGTAGAGGCCTAAATGTGTACACACTCCACAGGTCAAAGCTCCTCCGGTGACTACAATACTCAAGCTCCACTGAGGTCAATGAAACCACTGTTTCAAGATGTCTACACAATGCTGCTCTAAGGCTTCTTCATGAAAAACTTCTTTAATATATTTTCTCAACAAACTCCAAAGGATCTTCAACTATGCTTAGAGATGCTTCAATGAGGCCTTCAATCAATATTTCAATGGTTTATACAAAAGGTTTACAATGTCTTCAATAAGGACATCACAAGGTCTGTTCTTTGACAAGTATTCTTCAATGTTTCTTCAGACTTTCACCCACCATAGGCCTACTATAAATGTCATCACAAGTCTGCAAAAATATCACTGAATATCTACACTAGAAGTTTCCATTAAACAACAAAGAATAGCCTCATAATTTCTTTCACAAATTCGCTAGAAAAAAAATATTACAGGTCTGCAATATATTGCCAATTTTGTGCCTTCAACCAAGGGATTTCTCTGTAAAAGGATCTTAATACTGTCCCTTAAAATATTAGTATTGTACCTCCAATAACAGGTTCAAAATATCTTGTTGCTGCTCCAGATATCACTGGACCGAGGTTTTGTGCTAGATCTGTAGCTTATTTCGAGCTCCTGCGGAGAAATATTACAACAGGTCCGATCCACAAAAATGCTCCAATTCTGTGCCATGGCAAGGTTACATGGCCTTATGGTCGAGCCCCTCACCCATCGGAATGAGTGAGTGACTCCGTCGATGGCGGCCTTGACAGTCGAGTGTGCTTACACACCCTCACCATCGGAATAGTGAGTGACTCCGTCCCTCCGGTCCTCTCCTCTCCCTTATGGTCGAGCACCTAAAGGTTCAATTTACTTATTGGGTGGGGGGGCGTTGGTCGAGCGTGCTCCGCATCCTCTCCTCTCCTTATCAGTCGAGCCCCGTTGCCGGTCCTCTCCCGTTGGTCGAGCCTGCTTACGCATCCTTAACAGTCGAGCCTGCTTACGCATCCTTAACAGTCGAGCCTGCCTCCGCATCCTCTCCCTATGGTCGAGCGCCTCCGGACCTTATGGTCGAGCCGATGGCGGCCTTAACAGTCGAGCATGCTTACGCATCCTGCCGGTCCTTGATGCTTATTGGGTGGCCCCTCTCAAATAAGTAACTAAAGGTTGGTCGAGCCATGCTTCGCATCCTCTCCTTATCAGTCGAGCCTGCTTGCGCATCCTTATCCACGGAGAAAAGAATGATGGCAGGTCCGAGTTCTGTGCAAGAAATCCGACCTTTAACACAAGACTGTCCTAAAAAAAAATCTGCCCAAAAACAACATTTTCCTGCTCCTCGACTTCCTGTAGTCTTGGTCTGATGCTGCAACATGAAAAACAAGGTATGTAGTCTTTAAAATGTTCCTGTAGCTTTTTCAGTTGTCTATTTATAACCCAAACTGTATTCTTTTTTATCTCTTCGACCTTGTTTCTCTTTCTGTACCTTATCTCTGAATTAATCACCGAAATCATGGTTAAAATGAGGAGCTAGACCAATGTTGCACGAAGCGCCCCTTCCCCGCCCGGTTCCAAGCCCCGAAGTGCGTCCCGTACGGAAGCGCCTAGGAAGCTTGGCCGGAAGTGCGCTTCCGAAATTCGGAAGCGCCGCTTCTGAATTTTTTGCCGCTTCCTGGAAATTTGGAAGCATGGTACGGAAGCCCCGCTTCCAGGGCTCCGAAGCGCGCTTCGTACGGCGCTTTGGGCGTCGGAAGCGTGGCTCTTCCGTACGATTCTGGAAAAGCTTCGCGCTGTTTAGAAAATCATCTTTTTTTTACTTTTAGGTGAGTTTGCTTGTTGGGGGTGGGTCCACCTTGGGTTAGGGTGAGGAATGAAGGCAAAAAAAATATAAATATAGCAGATGCTCCCTCACGGTAATGTTAAATGTTAAATTCTTAAAGTAAAAGTGACATTCTCTTTTATTTTTCATTTTCATCCTTTTACTTAAATTTTTAACATTACCATGAAATGACTCAGGATGTTTGAGAGTGGTTCCAGCCTCATTGGACTTCATATGGAGAAAACTGAATTTCATATCCTATTCAAAATTCAGCAGACTTAACAGTTTTCAAGAATTCAGGATCAATGGGATTGTGGCATTTCATTAGATTATATCAAGTATGAAGGTATGCGATTAGCATTTAATCGAGAGCACCAAGCCCAATGTTGCACGAAGCGGGAGCGAAGCGGAAGCGGAAGCGGAAGCGCGGAAGCGTCATTTTCCAAAAATCTAGGAAGCGAAGCGTCCGCGGAAGCGTCTGCTATATATATATATTTTTTATATTTTTTTGCATTTATACTCAAAACAAACATCCCAAATACCAAATTAATTGTAGAAGACATGAAAACATGCATATTTTTGCATAAATCAAGATAGATATGGCATCCATGATTCCATTGTAGTTACTAGTATGTACAACAATCATCTATATTCTAGCTATTACAAACATACATCAAATTTTTAAGCATATTATAAAACATAAAACATTTAAGCATATTATAAAACATAAAACATAGAGCATATTATGATTTATCTAGCAAGTGAGCAACTGTCAACATTTGTCATGTCCAAAATTCAAATAATAATGTTTACAAAATATGTCACTTGGTCACCGCCAAGCCAAAAAGGTTCAAAATTCAAATTCACAAGTCTACAAGTCTAATGAGTAATCTATGACAAAAAGTAGTAGATTGTGAATATATCTACTAATCTCTCCTCCTTCCACCACGAATAGAACGTGGTGGCGGGCCTCCACGTGGTGGCAATGAAGAAGATAGTGCCTCTGGAAGTCGTGGCACTGAAACTGATGAAGAAGAACCCCCTGCTGTTGGTGTTGAACCATGGAACCTAGGAACCAAGGGACCAGATGAGGGAGCATCTGCTATATTTATATTTTTTTTTTGCTTTCATTTGTCACCCTAACCCAAGGTGGACCCACCCCCAACAAGCAAACTCACCTAAAATTTAAAAAAAAATTGAAAAAAAAATGATTTTCTAAATGCTTTTCCGGAAGCTTTTCTGGAAGCGTCTCGGAAGCGTCTGGGAAGCGTCTGGGAAGCGCCTGGGAAGCGTCTGGGAAGCGCCGTACGAAGCGCGCTTCGGCGCTTCGGAAGCGCCAGCGCTTCCAAATTTCCAGGAAGCGTCTAAAAATTTCGGAAGCGCGCTTCCGGGGACGCTTCCTGGGCGCTTCCGTACGGGGCGCGCTTCGGGCCTAGGATCCGGGGGGGGGGCGCTTCCTGCAACATTGACCAAGCCCTATATGTACCCTAGTGTTGGTGGTGTTAATTGTTGAACTCCTTTGTCATGCGACACGCCCTTAGCAAAAAATTACCTTTCAATCAAGTCAAAATCATCGATCAAGCATGTTAAGCTTTTTCTACCATATTTTAAGTCTTGAATTAGGTAGTTTGATCAAAATTGGGCAATGTTGACTAATATCCCTAGACAATCGAGGTAGAGGCAAAGGCTAGACAAGAGTAGAAGACTCTAGATTCTAGATGGTTGATGCATCTAAATGGTTGATACTCGAATAATTAATCATTAATGTACAATGGATGTTATATCTATCTTGATTTATGCAAAAACATGCATGTTTTCATGTCTTCTACAACTAATTTGGTATTTGGGATGTTTGTTTTGAGTATAAATGCAAAAAAAAAAAAATATATATATATATATATATATATATAGCAGATGCTTCCGCAGACGCTTCGCTTCCTAAATTTTTGGAAAATGACGCTTCTGCGTCCCCGCTTCGTGCAACATTGAGCTAGACGTCATATTTATATAGGATTTCACCTTGAACTTAAGGGACACATCTTTCTGCAGGTAGGCCGACATGAGTGTCTAAGTGTAAGTCGGCTCAATATCAGAAATATATTTTTTTAACTTGAAAATTCGATATCTCACAAACTGCTAGGAGTTTTGGGACAAATAAGAGCCCATGTTGAAAGGTTGCCTCTAAGGTTGCAAAAATTATTTTTCTTTGTGACTGTCCTTGAATTATTTAGTGCAGAAAATGATTAGGACAATATGGCTTCTCTTGTTTGAATTCTTCATTGTCATAGGATCATAATGTCATCATGTAGTATCTAGCAATGAGTGTATCATCTTGTGTCATCATATAATGGTGCAGTGATACAGCATAGGCAGCATCACTAGGAAGGTTTCAAGGTAGTCTTCTAACCATCAAATGAGATTTTCCACGTCGTCATCTAGTCTTCCAACCTTCATCAAGTGCCATCATCAATTGTGGTCATTCATTTAGTGTATGACTCCATATGTCATCAAGGGTTAAGGTCTAGATCATCAAGGCACATGCAACATTATAGTTAGTTCAAGGGCTCCTTAAGACTTCTTCATGGCTTGACATCTTCATTATCTGGAACCAGGCATCTCAAGAATATTGACATCTCGGTCAATGCCATATTGACATTCAATGACAACCTAGATTAGCAATCTCCCCCTTTGTCATTGATGGAAATATTCTTGACCTTTCAAATATTCTCTCCCCCTTTGACATCAATGGAAAACAGGGTGTCCAAGAACTCCCCCTGTCGAGTTGCTTCTTTTCTTCATGAATAGTAGTTCTTCATAGGTACGTTACTCCCCCTGTCATGGTTCTCTTCTTTTTGGCAATGTGGTCCATGATAGATGTTACTTGCATTCCTTCATGTGATGAACCAACTCCCCCTATTTGCACGACCTCCTCTAGCTCATGAAAGATTACCTGCTTAGTGATCAAGTGGAAGAGATCTTCAATAGTAGTTCATGGATGAATAAGGGATCATGTTCTTCAATGGAAATGTTCCCGAGAGATGATCTATCAAAGAATGAATGTCCAAGTGGCTCATCAAGGATTTCATAGGGCCCATTCATGGATAGCTTCTGCAAGAGTGCTTAATCATCATAAGCTCCCCCTAACTGTATGCATGGTCTTCTTTTTGGCAGAGTCTCCCCATCAAATACTTGGAATATCGAGGATGACATCATCAAGTCAACAACATGTGTTGTTGGCTGGTGAGTTCAAGAGACTTCTGGATTGTGTTTGCTTCCTTCTCCATACTTGTGTAACCTTTTTCTCTAGTATGGTTCTAGCTTGTGTAGGGGCCCAAGTCAAGTTACAATCACGTGCCATATGTCCAATGTTATGACACTTGAAGCACTCTATATTGTTCATGTATAAAAATTCATGACTTCTTCTTGCAAAATTGCTTCTCGGAGATTGACGGGGACCATAATAATTATCTTTGTGATATGCCCTACAATCTTTTGCCATGTGCCCAAAGTTTGTACAAGAATAGCAATAACCAAGAAATATACTTTGGTACCTGGGAGAAGAAGGTTTCCTTGATGTACTTTTGAAGTCTTTTTGCCTTGGGATCCTTTGATGATAACCGTTGCTTCTTCCATCCTTGACACCATCTGCATTTCTTCTTGGAATAGGATTTCTTCCATTGTTGTCTTGACTGTTCTCCTTGCCTTTGTTGGAATTGGGAGCATCAACATTTCTTACAAGCTTCTTCACATCCTTGTTGTTTGAAGCATTAGGGTTTGCATCATTCTTGCTTGAGGATTCACCTACATAGTCAAGACCTGATTTATCAAGGGGAGACCTTTGATGACTTAGAATGTCATCTAGGGTTTGAGAGCTTTTCAAGTTCTTATTCGGCAAGTCAACTTCCTTTTTAAGAAAGACAATTTCTTCTTTCATGTTCTTGCATTCTGCATCCTTCTTTGATAGTATGATCTCCATTTCTTCCTTCATCTTGGTTGCATCACATGATTGGGCCTTAAGAGAAGTGATTTCTGATTTTAACTTGGTGATGTCATCATCCTTTTTTTCTAGTTGGCATATCATGGTGTTTCTCTCCTTTTCTGTTTCATCAACTTGTCCTTCTATGAATGTCAAAGCTTCCATCACCTTCTCAACTCCTTGTGCTTGTTTCCTTGCTTCTTCTAGTTGAGATCTAAGGGAGGAGATCTCTTCCTTGTATTGACCAATCTCCACTTCAAGTTTGTTCAAGATCTTGTGCCTTTGTTCAAGGTGGCTTGACAAGGTATCTTCGCGTTTCTTTGCCTTATCCAACTGATTTGTCATGGATATGACTTCTTCATGATGCTTTCTCTTATTTTGATGAAATTCTTCCTTAATCTTGGTGAGCTCCTCATCTCTTTCTTGTACTTGAAGCTTGACAAGGTCAACTTCCTTCCTTGTCTTGTCCTGGTCATCAACTTGCGCTTTCTTCTTAAGTTCCTCATTTTCCTTTTTCAAATTGTTAATCTCTTCCATGGCAGCCATAAGTTTAGTGAGGAGATCTTCAAAATCTTCTTCATTCTCTTCATCTTCCAAGTCTTCTTTAGCCTTGATGTTATCACTCTTATCTTCGGCTTGCTTGATGGGCTCTAGATTTCCTTCTTGTTTTCCATCATTTTCTTGTCTAAAGATCATTGTCAATGCTCCTTGAGTGAAGATCATGAAGTTTATCCCATATGCCTTTTGCTGACAATTATTTTTAAAAATTGGCCTTTATAGAATCAGGTAGCTCGTTCAAGATTGCTTTCATTGCTCTTGTATTATGTTCCTTGGATTCTCCATCCATCATGCTATCAGCAATCAGCGATTTCCAGACTTCAATGACTTGAGTCTTTAAGAAATTCCTCATTCTTGCCTCCCATATATCAAAGTCTCCATTGAACAATGGAGCCTTCACAAATTGATTGACTTCAATTTCAGTGGTTGAGGGAGACGCATCTTTAGGAGGACTGGAGACTTTCTTCCTTGGCTTCACAATTTGTGTTCTAATGATCAACCTTCAAGTTGTTAGGCTTTGAGTGAAGGTATTGGCTCTGATACCAATTGTTGGAAATACTGAGAGGGGGGGTGAATCAATATTCCTTTTCAATTGTTACTTTTACCAATTAGATCATTTATATTTAGAACACAAAATGAAAAATGAGAAAAATTCTTTTTTCACAATAAATCAAGTACAATGTATATAGGGCTCCAACCCTAAACGAAGACACCGATCTTCAATCTCTCAGGCTCCAACTTGTTGCCAAGCACCAACTTGGACTTTTGTGAGGCTCTGACCTCTAGGGTACCGACCCTATCAAGGCACCAACCTTGCGTTTAGAGGCTCCAACCCCTAGGGCACCAACCCTTCTCTGGTATAGGCTCTGACCTGGTTTCTTCAGGACATCGATCCTCTAGGGCTCCAACCCTATCCTCCAAGGCACCAACCTTGTCTTTTCAAGGCTCCAACCTCTTGGGCTCCAACCCTTGCTTTACTTCGTCAAGATATGTTTAGTTGTACTTCACGGCTCCCAATGTCTTCTTCATCGAGCCTTGTCAATCTTCAGCAATGCCTTCACTTAGTCTCCACGTCACGTCATCAATGACAACCTTGATCTTTACATGAAGGTGTCTCCGTTGTTCTCCATGGCACCCAAAAAAATTCTCCAATGTCACCTCATGATGGCTAGTGCATTATGGTCTTCAATATTATCTCCAAGACCCAAGTCTTCATTGTTCAATACTTCTCTTGCCCAAAAACTTCACTTCCTCACATAGGTCCAAGGCTGCAACAGGTAGAGGCCTAAATGTGTACACACTCCACAGGTCAAATCTCCTCCGGTGACTTCAATACTCAAGCTCCACTGAGGTCAATGAAACCACTGTTTCAAGATGTCTACACAATGCTTCTCGAAGGCTTCTTTACGAAAAACTTCTTTAAAATATTTGCTCAACAAACTCCAAAGGATCTTCAGCTCTGCTTAGAGATGCTTCAATGAGGCCTTCAATCAATATTTCAACGGTTTATACAAAAGGTTTACAATGTCTTCAACTAAGTAGCAGGAAACGCTGGGCAGGGGTCCGTTTCCGTACGGAAACGAAACGGAAACGGGTTTCCCCGTACCGTACGGCGTGGAAACGAGTTTCCGTCCGTACGGGCGCGTTTCCCGAGATGGAAACGCGCCCGTACGGACGGAAACTCGTTTCCACGCCGTACGGGCCCCGTTTCCTGTAAAAAAGCACTTGTTTTTAAAAAAAAAAAATTTCCTAATTAGTTTAGGGTTTAGCTTAGGGTTTCTAATCACTTCTAGAAAGCGTTTCTAAAGTTATAAAAGAGCTGTGCCTCTCATTCTCTCATCACACTATTCAGCAAGGAGTTTCTCTTGGAGATTGGCAGTTGTTTCAGTAGCTGGTGTTTTGAGCATTGAGCAAAGTAGATTTCAGCAGCGGGAGAAAGAGATTTCAGCAGCAAGAGAAGGAGATTTCAGCAAGAGATTTCTGTAGCAGCAGATTTGGCTCAGCTACAGCCATATTTATCTTCTCTTTTCTGGCATTTCCGGGTAGTTTCAACCACAGAAAATTAATTTGGGTAAGCCACATTCATTTTGTTAGTTTTTTCTTACTATTTTTTCAAATTTTCTAGGGTTTATGCAGCTAAATTGCTGAAAAACGTTTTTTATTTATAGATTTGTTTTTTAAATTTATTTTTGCAGCAGATTTGGCTCAGCTACAGCCATATTTCTCCTCTTTTCTGGCATTTTAGGGTAGATTCAGCCACAGATAATTCATTTGGGTAAGCCACATTTATTTCTTAGTTTTTTCCTTACTATTTCTTTAATTTTTCTAGGGTTTATACAGCCAAAAATATGAAAAACGTTTTTATAAATTTATTATTTACAGATTTGTTTTTTTAATTTATTTTTGCAGCAATGGCTTCCAGCCAAAGTGCAGCTGCAACTTCAAACCCTAGGGCCAACCCAAGGGCTGAATATTATCCTCTTTGGAGGCATGTGGTGAAGCTTCAAAAATGTGGAGGTGGTGGCTCATGGGAATGGCGATGCACTCTTTGCAATATTACGTACAAGGGCTCCTACCCAAGAGTGAAGGCGCATCTGTTGCATGGAGGAGGACAGGGGATTGTGGGTTGCACAAAAACAGCAGATCTGTTGGTAAGGAGGGCATATCAAAGAGAGCAAGATGAGGCGGATGGTACTAAGAGGAGGCATGATGAGCATACTCAGGCTACATCTAACGTTGAGCCAAGGATTGTAGTTGAAGCAAGAAAGAGGAGAGGTGGTCTGGGTCACAGTCAAGAACATGAACAAACAGCACCCAAACATACCAGAGGCTCAGGGGCATCCCAATCAGTTCAGGATAGAAGAATTGCTAGATTGGTGAATGTGCAAGCAAGAGAAGAAGCTGATTCCAGAGTTGCCAGGTGCATTTATGCATGTGGTATCCCATTCAATGTTGTTCGCTCTCCTTACTGGCAAGATATGTTGAGGGCAGTTAACAAAGCTCCTCAAGGGTACAAGGGGCCCAACTATGAGAAAGTCAGAACCCAGCTTCTCAAAAATGAGAAGGAACTTGTGGAGGACGTTTTAGCTCCAATTCGTTCTTCCTGGAGTAGCTCTGGGGTTACCATAGTCTCAGATGGTTGGACAGATATGAGGCGCAGACCATTGATAAATATCATTGCCACTTCCCCCAAAGGAGCAATGTTTATCAAGGCAGAAGACTGCTCAGGAGAGGTGAAAGATGCACAGTTCATTGCTGATATTATTATAAAAGCTATTGAACAAATAGGGGCTAACAGGGTGGTGCAAGTTATCACGGATAATGCACCAGTTTGCAAAGCTGCAGGTTTGATTATTGAGGGGAGGTATGACAACATATTTTGGACACCATGCATTGTCCATAATCTGAATCTGATCTTAGAGGAGATCGACAACAAAGTTTCCTGGATAAAGGAAGTCACAGGGGATGCAAGGGAGATTATCAAATTCATCACCAACCACCACCAGTCTCAGGCCATATTTCGAGAGTACTCCAAATTGGAGTTGTTAAAAGTTGCTGAGACAAGATATGCCTCAAACTTCGTGATGTTGCGTCGCCTTGTTGAGGTTAAGCATGCATTAGTTTCTATGGTGGTGAGTCAACTGTGGATTGAGTGGAGACAAGCAGATTCAGAGCGGGGATCTATGGTGCGTAGATTGTGCCTTGATGAGGAATGGTGGAGCAAGGTAGATTTCTTGCTAAAGTTCACAACCCCTGCATTTGAGCTTCTCCGGAGTGCTGACACTGACCAACCTTTCTTGGGAGAGGTATATGATGGCATGGATTCCATGGTTGAGAAAACTATGGAAATCATTTCGCAGGAGTCTCCACAACTTCTGTTTGTTGATGATCATTTTGCTGGTTTGATCAAGAAAATCATTGTTGACCGGTGGAACAATTTCAATACACCATTGCACACTTTAGCACATGCTTTGAACCCCAAATTTTATGATGAGGAGCTTATTGCTAAAAGCAATGGGAAGAGGAAGGCACCCCATAAGGATAGAGAGGTGGCTACTGGGGTGAAAAAAGCACTAATGAGAATGTTTCCTTCTCACCTACATAGGGAGGTAAAGGAGGAATTTGCCAGTTTTGCTGCAGGAATAGATGATTATGCAGATATATCAGCTTTGGAGGAGAGAAGCACCATGAATCCAGTTAGGTGGTGGATTTGTCATGGAGCAAATGGTGTACATTTGCAAAGCCTTGCCATTCGTATTCTTTCACAAGTGGCAAGCTCTTCATCAGCAAAAAGGAATTGGAGCACTTATGGTTTTATTCATTCTGTGAAGCGCAATAGGTTGGGCTCACAGAAAGCAGAGGATCTTGTTTATGTGCACTCCAACCTTCGCCTTGCATCTCGTAGGGGTCCAGAATACAACAGTGGTCCTTCTAAAGAATGGGATGTGGATGCAGAAAATCCTGATTTGGATCTCTCTCTTGCTGCCCTGAATATTGAGGAGGATTCTGGAAGTGGAATTGGTGCATCATCTTCTTCAGCACCACCATCCACTGTTGAGCATTCTGCTGCTTCTATTTTTGATGAGGATTGTTATGATGAGGATTAGTCTTTTGTGACTTGTCTCTATAGTTCTTGCAGCCTTATAGTCTTTATTGTACTTGCAGCCTCATATACTAATATAAATAAAGGCTGATTTTGGATTTTCCAGTTCCTATATTTTTATTTTCATTATGTGATGACTCATGAGTAAATGTGATCATTGTGATGTAAATTTAATCTTAATGTTAAAATGTTTAAGTAAATGTATCATTAATGCTTTATGATTGCAGTCTTGCACATATATATATTAATAATTTTTAAATGTTTTTAATATATATATATATATATATTATTATATATATTCGCGTTTCCCCGTTTCCAAAATTCGGGGAGGTCGCGTTTCGTTTCGCTTCCGCGTTTCGTGTCGCTTCCCCGTTTCCCCGTTTCGTGCAACTTAGGTCTTCAATAAGGACATCACAAGGTCTGTTCTTTGACAAGTATTCTTCAATGTTTCTTCAGACTTTCACCCACCATAGGCCTACTATAAATGTCATCACAAGTCTGCAAAAATATCACTGAATATCTACACTAGAAGTTTCCATTAAACAGCAAAGAATAGCCTCATAATTTCTTTCACAAATTCGCTAGAAAAAAATATTACAGATCTGCAATATATTGCCAATTTTGTGCCTTCAACCAAGGGATTTCTCTGTAAAAGGATCTTAATACTGTCCCTTAAAATATTAGTATTGTACCTCCAATAACAGGTTCAAAATATCTTGTTGCTGCTCCAGATATCACTGGACCAAGGTTCTGTGCTAGATCTGTAGCTTATTCCGAGCTCCTGTGGAGAAATATTACAACAGGTCCAATCCACAAAAATGCTCCAATTCTGTGCCACAACAAGGTTACATAGTAATGATGGCAGGTCCAAGTTCTGTGCAAGAAATCCGACCTTTAACACAAGACTGTCCTCAAAAAGAATCTGCCCAAAAACAACATTTTCCTGCTCCTCGGCTTCCTGTAGTCTTGGTTTGACGCTGCAACATGAAAAACAAGGTCTGTAGTCTTTAAAAGGTTCATGTAGCTTCTTCAGTTGTCAATTTATAACCCAAACTGTATTCTTTTTTATCTCTTCAGCCTTGTTTCTCTTTCTGTACCTTATCTCTGAATTAATCACCGAAATCATGGTTAAAATGAGGAGCTAGACGTCATATTTATATAGGATTTCACCTTGAACTTAAGGGACACGTCTTTCTGCAGGTAGGCCGACATGAATGTCTAAGTGTAAGTCGGCTCAATATCAGAAATATATTTTTTTAACTTGAAAATTCGATATCTCACAAACTACTAGGAGTTTCGGGACAAATAAGGGCTCATTGGAAAGAGGAAAAAGTCCTCTTTCAGATGGTCTAGGTCCCATGTTGAAAGGTTGCCTCTAAGGTTGCAAAAATTATTTTTCTTTGTGACTGTCCTTGAATTATTTAGTGCAGAAAATGATTAGGACAGTATGGCTTCTCTTGTTTGGCTTCTTCATTGTCATAGGATCATAATGTCATCATGTAGTATCCAGCGATGAGTGTATCATCTCGTGTCATCATATAATGGCGCAGTGATATGTCATAGGCAGCATCATTAGGAAGGTTTCAAGGTAGTCTTCTAACCATCAAATGAGATTTTCCACGTCATCATCTAGTCTTCCAACCTTCATCAAGTGCCATCATCAATTGTGGTCATTCATTTAGTGTATGACTCCATATGTCATCAAGGGTTAAGGTCTAGATCGTCAAGGCACATGCAACATTATAGTTAGTTCAAGGGCTCCTTAAGACTTCTTCATTAATGGTTTGACATCTTCATGGATTGACATCTTCATTGATGGTATCCTTGTCAAACAAGAGTCTTGACATCATCATTTGGAACCAGGCATCTCAAGAATATTGACATCTCGGTCAATGCCATATTGACATCAACGACAACCTAGATTAACATGACATTCTAGCCTTCCATATGGCAAAGTTGGAGGCTTCGTCTAACCTGTCTTGATCCCTGAGTCCTGTTGTGCCCATCTTCATGAGAGTCAAGTAATCTAGAGGTTAATCCTAGAAACCTCCTTTTCTTTCCTTCTTGGCTTTTCTTTTGCTACGTGCACCCCACTCTGGAATGTGCAGATCTGCTTACTTGCCTCTGAAAATCCTTCTCTAGCAACTCGCACTAGCTAGACTGGCAAGCCTACTATTGCATACTGCAATTGGAAATATGAGAAAATCCAGAAATCTCCTCTCTTCTGTGTGTTTTTTGTGAAATTCGGTGATTCCGAATCCTACTGCAGCGATTGATAATGTTTCTTCTATTTGTTAAATTAATCAAACAAATTACTTGCAGTTTCCTACAGCAAATATTGAAACATATACACTGCAGCCTTCACAAAATAAATACTATAGAAGAAATAAAAACACTAGAAGAATAGATGCACACACACAATAATACACCATTGTTTTTGGACTAACGTCCCTGGGAAAACCCAACTTGGGAAAATCGGTGCAGTAGTTGAGGGTTTTATTATTATGCAGTAGTAAATCTGAGTACAAATCTATGGAAGCTCAAATCTAGCTTTCCATACAGAGAAAGTGACTGACAGAAGTCTAGTGAGAAATATCTCACTTCCACTAGTGATCCCACACTGACCTTAGCTCAAGATGAGTTGCCCCTTGCTGCTTTTGTGCTGCCTTTGCGTTAGCCTACGGAGATCTGCGTCAACCTGCTAGGACCAACGTCTCTCTCACTCTGTTGATTAGCTGCTTGTAATATTCCTAATTAGCCATGGCTAATTGGAATATTCGATTTTGTTCAATTTTTGCCTTCTATAGTTATTTGTAAATAAAGAGTGAGGAAAGGGGGCATAACTCACTTTAGAATAAAAATTCAATTCCTAGGTAGCACAACGTTGTGACTTAAAAGGGAGCCAAGGGGGCCAAAGGGGGACGTAGAAACGGAGCCCATGCAGACACATGGAGAGACTGCACAGGAGGGAAGAACACGTGGCAAGAGGAGAAGCACGCAAGAGGAGGTGAGCCTACGGATTGTGAGAGGCAGAGGCTATAAAATAGAGAGGAGCCCCCTCATTTTGGATCATTCAGTTATGTGCATTTTGAGCTAGTCATTTCGACTTCTGAGCACGATAGCTGTTTAGCTAGTCTGCAACACTGTTTAGTGCATTGAGTGTCTCTGTTCGGAGATCTCACCCTTAGCCTCGGGGGACTTCGAGTGCCTGCTCGGGCAAGGTATTTCCTTGGCATTTCAGCAGTAGTTTTATCAGCATTCCAGCAGCAGTTCTAGCAGCATTTTGGAGGACTGCGCAGCACTGGGAGAGAGACGCAGTTCCTTTTGGTTGTAGTGCTGGATTGGGGTTTTGCAGGTGGATTTATGCTGGGAGATTGAGCAAGGGTCCAGCTCTTGTCTCATTGGAGGATTTTGGTAGGGTTTCAGGTAGTGTTTCAAGCAGAGTATAGAGGGGTTTCCTTCAGTGGCAGCGCAGGGCATTGGGGAATTGCGCAGAACCCCAAGAGGGTGTTTTTCAGGAGTTGGCCATTCTAGGAAATCTTTCTGGGGTTTTTCTGGGTTTCTTGAGTAGAGCCCGAATCCAGAGTTTCAGCTTTTTCCAAGGAGGGGAGCAGCCCCAAATCATCATTTGTTTTCTAGCAGCAGCAACAGCATCCACGCAGAGAGGCCATTCTTGTCATTCTGAGAGTATTTCTTCACTTGCCTTGTGCAAGTCGAGGTGTCGTCTGTCTAATCACCTCTTGTACTCACTTTATTGCTCAATATAATAAAATGGCTTAGCATTTCTTGTGTAAATGCTTATATTTCCGGTTTACATTATTATATGTTGTTCCACTGTTATTTTATCACTTCTGGGTTATTCTATCATTTGCATATATTTGGTTGGAGTTTTTGCGGGGGTTTGAGGAATATTCAGGGTTAGGAATATTATAGTGGTATCAGAGCATAGATCTGGTTCAGCCTGTGGAGCTAGAAATCTATGACACCAGGGGAAAAACCCTACATCTGTTACAGAGGTAGGAAATACAGAGACAGTGAGCGTAGGTTGGAGAATACCTACGGAGAGGGAGACTGTGTTCCGATGGTGGACGCAGAACAGGAGGAGCCTATGGTAGACACAGAGCAGAAGGATCAGATGGCAGATGAAGACGGGAAGAGATTTGCCGATATGCTCCTCAAATCAGTGCAGGATCTGTCGAGACAGATTGAGGTGATGGGGCAGAGATTCACGACAGTAGAGGCTAGATAGCGTGAGAGCCCATGGGTTTTCCAGGTTGGTGAGAGGTCAGGTGCATCTCACCATTTGCCAGAGCAGCGTGATACTGCGCAGCAGGTGGCCTCACATGCCCCGACACGCTCTACCATGCCCACTTTCTTAGGAGCCGACACGGGGGCTGTAGCCTAGCAGAAGGCAAAGCCCGGACATATGGGCGATTATTTTGCAAAGTACCAGGCCTATGGGTAGGAGTTCAGGGAAGCCCTCTCATTCAGAGATTTTGTTCAGCTCCAGCAGGATAGTAGACCCCGCGACCATGACAGAGGGTACCGGCATTACCATGATGGTGACACCCACCATGCAGCAAGTAGATTCCACTTGCCTACGTTTGATGGTTCATCGAACAGTTCGGCAAAGTCTTGGGTGGAGAAGCTGGACATTTATTTCTAGCTTAACCAGATGTCGGAGGTAGAGGCCATCAAGGTGGCAACATTGCATTTGGATGGCGAAGCCCAGGATTGGTGGTTTCATGGGATGGTTACACTGGGGCACTTCACAGTGACAACATATGCCGAGTTTACCAAGAGACTGATGGAGCGATTTGATCGAAGGGATCCAGAGCAGCATTTTGTGGAGCGGACGAGGCTCAAACAGACAGGGAGCCCAGAGACCTACATTGTAGATTTCTTGAGGGTCTCCGTGATGGTGCCAGACCTATCCACGGCATAGAGGGTCTATATGTATGTTGAGGGGTTAGCAGAGCCACTTCGGGGTTTAGTCCGATCCACTAAACCGGCCACACTCTAGGATGCTATCAGCAGGACCCAAGACTTACAGGATGTCTTACCTAGGACCTGGACACCTTACCACCAGATGGCAGAGACAGACTTTTTAGTCTAAGGGGAAGGACGTGAAGATTCCTCCTCCAAAGGGGAATGCAAGACCAGTACAGCTTGATGACGATGCCAAGAGGGAGCTGAAGAAGAAGCGGTTGTGCTTCACATGTCAGGAGCCGTGGGCACCGAGACATAGATGTGTTGCTCGCAAAGCACATTTTATTGAGGTCTTCTCCGAGAGCAGTGGAGAAGAGGATAACGAGGATGATGTGGAGGCAGGAGATAGCCATGCCATACAAGGACCTTTGCCACCTCCACCGCCAGCAGCAGGTGGTGCATCTTTTGCACCTACCGGAGGGGCCCTTGCAGCATTGCGAAGAGTTCCCTAGTATCTGACGCTACGCGTACGGGGGACAGTACATGGCCAGCGAGTATCAGTTTTGGTGGACAGTGGGGCGACCCACAACTTCATCGATGCCCAGATGGTTGAGCAGAGAGGTATTCAGACAGAGAGCTTCGATGGGTTTTCGGTATTGGTTCCAGGCGATTAGACCATGACGTGTGCTCGCTATGTTCCAGAGCTTTTAGTGACAATGGGCACCTACACATTGACTGACCACTTTTTCGTGGTCGATATTCGGACACTAACATGATATTGGGTGTTCAGTGGCTTATTACTCTAGGGAAGGTCACGACGGATTGGAAGACCCTAGAGATGGAGTGGGATGATGAGAAGATAGGGAGGCATGAGAAGATCTCAAATTGTTTCGGCTCATCGGATGGAGGCAGTCTTCCGGAAGGGAGACATAGAGTGGGCAGTGGAGCTGCGGGCATCAGAGGCAGGGACTACAGGACAGACGGTACATCCAGAGATACAGTCCATCCTTGATCGGTATGCCATAGTGTTTGGGGAGATTCCACCAGGACAACCACCGGATTTGGGGTTTGAGCACACCATCAAGCTTGAGCAGGGCATACAGGCCGTGATCACCACCCCCTATAGGCACCCCAAGGCCTATCGGGATGAGATTGAGCGGGCTATCCAGGAGTTGCTGGCTCTTGGGCACATTCGACCGAGCACGAGTCCTTTTTCTTCTTCTGTAGTGTTGGTGAAGAAGAAGGATGGTACATTGAGGATGCGCATTAACTATAGGGCCCTGAACAAGAAGACCCTGAAGAATAGGTACCCCATACCCAGGATTGATGAGTTGATGGATGAGTTGAGGAGAGCACGATTCTTCTCAAAGATTGATTTGAGATCTGGGTACCATCAGATTCGCGTGAGGGAGCAGGACATTCCCAAGACCGCCTTCAGGTGTCAATATGGGCACTTTGAGTTCTTGGTGATGCCTTTTGGGCTAACCAACGCCCCCGCTACATTTCAGTCCTGCATGAATCACATCTTCCATCGTCACTTGAAGAAGTTTGTGTTGGTATTCTTCGATGACATTCTCATTTACAGCAGGACTTGGGAGGAGTATCTCCAGCACATTGAGACGGTATTGCGTATCTTACAGGAGCAGCGGTTCTATGCCAAACTCTCCAAGTGTGAGTTTGGGTTGACGGAGATGTTGTATCTAGGACACATCATAGGAGTGGACAGAGTGAGGGTCCACAAGGAGAAAATCAGGGCCATCAGAGAATGGCCGGAAATGAGAAACGTGACGAAACTTTGAGGATTCATTGGCATTTGTACTTACTACCAGAAGTTCGTCAAGGGTTTCTCATAGCTTGCTGCACCCCTAACAGATTTGACGAGGAAGGGGGCATTTAGTTGGTCAGATACAGTGCAGTGAGCCTTTGACAGGCTCAGGGAGGTTATGAGCAGCTGCCCGGTGCTTGCGTTGCCAAATTTTACGCAGCCATTTGTTTTGGAGTGTGATGCGTTGGGAGAGGGAATTGGCGCAGTATTGATGCAGGGAGGTCACCCTATAGCCTTTGAGAGCCGGAAGCTCCTTCCGCATGAGAGGTTGTATTCCATATACGACAAGGAGATGCTAGCCATCATGCATGCATTGGCTAAGTACCGACAGTATTTGGTGGGTAACAGGTTCAGGGTGAGGGCTGATCACAACAGCCTCAAGTTCTTTTTGGAGCAGAAGCAGCTACAAGAGAGGTAGCAGAAGTGGATCAGCAAGATCCAAGCATATGACTTTGACATTGAGTATGTCAAGGGTAAGAACAACGTGGTAGCAGATGCCCTTTCACGTAGACCAGCCACGTTGTCTCTTATGAGCTTGGATACAGATTGGAGGGTTTGACTTTTAGTAGAGTACTCCAAGGACAGGTTTGCATGTGAGGTTCTGGATGGGCAGGTGGCAGATGACAGGTACAGGGTGGTTGATGAGATCATCTATTACAGGGACCGAATCTTCTTGACTGAGGGGTCTCAGCTCAAGAAGAAAATACTCCAGGCATCTCATGATTCACCATTGGCAAGACATCAGGGGTTTACCAAAACCTATAGGGCCATTAGGGAGAGGTTCTCATCGAAGGGCCTCAAGGAGGACGTACTCCAGCACATCTGGGAGTGCGATGTTTGCTAGAGAAACAAGGAAGAGAGGAGCCATCCTGCGAGATTATTGCAGCCTCTTCCCATTCCGAAATGGAAATGGGAGAGTATTTCGATGGACTTCATCACAGGGTTGTCCATGGTACAGGGCAAGGATTGTATCTTTGTCGTCGTTGATCGACTGACAAAGTATGCACATTTTTTTGCCATATCCGCACACTATACAGCAGCACACGTAGTCGAGTTGTTCTTCAGAGAGATCTTCAGGCTACATGGTCTTCCTAAGACCATCGTCAGTGATAGGGACAACCGCTTCATGGGCAGGTTTTGGCAGGAGCTTTTCCAATTGGTGGGGACGGAGTTGACACCGAGTACCAGTTATCACCCACAAACGGATGGACATACAGAGATAGTTAACAAGTGGCTAGAGGGCTACTTGCGTAGCTATGTTAGTGGGCAGCAACGAGCATGGTTGAGGTGGTTGCATCTGGGGGAGTACTGCTACAATACTTCACATCACATGTCCATTGGTATGTCACCATTTTATGCCTTATATGGGTATCATCCTTTATCTTTTGTTGACGTGATGTTTGGTGATAGCAGGGCTCCTAGAGTCAAGATTTGGATCCAAGAGAGTCAGGATATCCTCCGAGCTCTCAAGGATAACATGGCTACAGCACAGAACCAGCAGAAGCTGTATGCCGACAGGGGTCGCATGGAGAGGCAGTTCGAGGTAGGGGACATGGTCTACCTACGATTACAGGCATACAGATAGTCGTCACTAAAGCAAAAGGGGGTTGAGAAGCTCAAGCCCTGCTTTTATGGGCCATACAGGGTGATACGTAGGATTGGACAAGTTGCATATGAGTTGGAGCTGCCCCAAGGCAGCAAGATTCATAACATTTTGCATGTATCATGCCTAAAGAAGGCATTGGGGCAGCAGGTCATAGTGACAGATGAGCTACCACCCATGGATGACGAGGGGCATTTGGTATTGCAGCCGCAGGCTATCATTGATACCAAGGAGAGGCAGCTGCGGAGCAGGACGGTCCGGCAATTCTTGGTGAGGTGGAAGAATCTGCCGGATGAGGATGCCACTTGGGAGAGTGAGAAGATCTTGCAGCATCCATCACTTCAATTGCTTGAGGACAAACAACATTTTGCCGGGGGAGACTGTAATATTCCTAATTAGCCATGGGTAATTGGAATATTCGATTTTGTTCAATTTTTGTCTTCTATAGTTATTTGTAAATAAAAAGTGAGGAATGGGGACATAACTCATTTTAGAATAAAAAGTCACTTCCTAGGTAGCACAACGTTGTGACTTAAAGAGGAGCCAAGGGGGGCCAAAGGGGGACGCAGAAATGGAGCCCACGCAGACACATGGAGAGACTGCGCAGGAGGGAAGAACACGTGGCAAGAGGAGAAGCACGCAAGAGGAGGTGAGCCTAGGGATTGTGAGAGGCAGAGGCTGTAAAATAGAGAGGAGCCCCCTCATTTTGGATCATTCAGTTATGTGCATTTTGAGCTAGTCATTTCGACTTCTGAGCACGGTGGCTGTTTAGCTAGTTTGCAGCACTGTTTAGTGCATTGAGTGTCTCCGTTTGGAGATCTCACCCTTAGCTTCAAGGGACTTCGAGTGCCTGCTCGGGCAAGGTATTTCCTTGGCATTTCAGTAGTAGTTTTATCAGCATTCCAACAACAATTATAGCAGCATTTGGGAGGACTGCGCAACACTGGGAGAGAGACGCAGTTCCTTTTGGTTGTAGTGCTGGATTGGGGTTTTGCAAGTGGATTTATGCTGGGAGATTGAGCAACGGTCCAACTCTTGTCTCATTGGAGGATTTTGGAAGGGTTTCAGGAAGTGTTTCAGGTAGAGTCTAGAAGGGTTTCCTTCAGTGGCAGCACAGGGCATTGGGGAACTGCGCAGAACCCCAAGAGGGTGTTTTTCGGGGGTCGGCCATTCTAGGAAAGCTTTCTGGGTTTTTCTGGGTTTCTTGAGTAGAGCCCGAATCCAGAGTTTCAGCTTTTTCCGAGGAGGGGAGCAGCCCCAAATCATCATTTGTTTTCTAGCAGCAGCAGCAGCATCCACGCAGAGAGGCCATTCTTGTCATTCTGAGAGTATTTCTTCACTTGCCTTGTGCAAGTCGAGGTGCCATCTGTCTAATCACCTCTTGTACTCACTTTATTGCTCAGTATAATAAAATGGCTTAGCATTTCTTGTGTATCTGCTTATATTTCCGGTTTACATTATTATATGTTGTTCCACTGTTATTTTATCACTTCTGGGTTATTATATCATTTGCATATATTTGGTTGGAGTTTTTGCTGGGGTTTGAGGAATATTCTGGGTTAGGAATATTACACTGCTGCTATGGAAAATCGATCTTCTGGCTCTTCGGGCTCCCACTCCGGCTCCTGCCTCTGAAACTCGAGTTCTCCTCAGCAAATACGGATCTCCCTTTGAAGCTCTGTGCTGCCTCTCTACACTGCGTCAGCCTCTCTATGGAGTACGTTGTCTCTCTGCTATGCACTCACTGGACTGGAAAAACTTCCTTTCGACCTTACTGTCCCTGCCCCTCCCTCACTGCTTCAAAACTACTGAATTACCTCTGGCAACACACAACTTCTACTCTGAAGTTTGATTTCACAGCAATATTGAATTCCTTGCTCCTCAAATGTGTTCTCTAACCCACATCGAATTTCTTCTTATAATCTCTCGTTGAGGCTTCAACGACCAAGATTAAAACATAATCGATGACTAAGATTAACTAGAAATCGATCCATGTCTTCTTCTAGAAGATCCTCACCATGACTTAATTAATACCCTTTGATTAATTAGTTTTCCTAAGTTTAGACGTAGGCACTCTTAAAAAAAGATTAATTATTTTAATTAAGTCTTTTCTAGGTGGAATTTTTAGAAACAATTTCTGGGTTTTGGATAATACATGTATTCTAGCCTCTCCACCAAATTTCGTGGCTAGAACACATTTGATGCAACAAAAGTAAACATTTTTCTCTTACTACCCAGCGCAAATCTGCAACTGCAAATCTCTGCGCCCAAATCTAATGGATCTGCACTGCAAAAATAACAGATCTGCCCACTAGAACCCTATTTTTGGCAAATCCGCTGTCAGCTACTACAGATATGAGGCAATTCGCGCTTTTCCCCAAATCTGAATCTGGAGATCGAACTCTTCCTCTCTGTTATATGCACTGCTTCGCTGGCCCGTGCAAATCTCGAGATGGTGCTTCAAATTTGTCACTGAAACTGCATGATCTCACTCCTTCTTGCCTCTGAGCTTCGGATCTTATCAATCACGCTTTGATACCATGTGAAAAATACCACAGTTGCAATAACTGGAAACTATTCTTCTAATTGATGAAGTTTATTTGTCTTTAGTTAATTAATTTAACGACATATAAAGAATAGCTCACTACTACAATCTTCACAATAAAATAAATACACTACGAAAAACTAAACTGGAATTGAGCAATTCATGCACACAATTAACATAGTTATTTTGGAAAAATGTCCTTGGAAAAAAACCTTGAAGGGAAAACCGATGCAGTAGATCAGGGTTGATATTATTATTATGCAACAGTGAAAATATAAGTACAACAATTTAGATGCCTCACTAGCAATCCTCCGGCAAATAATCTGGAAAAATTATCTCCCTGCTACAACAATTTGGCCTCCCTCTGGTCTGCTCGAACTCTCTCACTAGCAACTCACTCTACTAGAATTCGCATGTCTGGCTTAGGAAAATCATATAACCCGCTAGTTGGCTCTAGAGGAGTCACCCTACCTCCCTCTGGCTCTAGAATGAAATTGCTCTACCTTCTGGACAATCTTTCGGCCTCCAACAACTGAATCAACCTCCTTTTTGGAACAATACACTAGGTTCTAGCTCACTCGCATTGGCTATGCAACCCTCTCTACAAAACTATTTGGCTTCCTCTCTCCTACCAAATTGGCACTGGAGAGACATTGGAAATTCCCAAATCTCTTTCTTGTTGCTCCCTATATTATTGATGCTCCTCCACTAGTTCAAATTCTTTCCCTCACTGAATCACTGTGCATTGGGAAATTTTCACTACTTGGATGCTTGCTCCTTCACTTGTATCTCTCCTCATCCCATCGATTTTCTCTTACAATCTATCGCTGGAGCTTCAACGGCCATGATTAGATGCTCATCAATGGCTAAGATCATCTTAGACTCAATCCATGTGAGTCTCTAGAGCATTATCAATCATCCTCAATTAATTCCCCTTAATTAATCAATTTTCCTAAATTAGATTTAAGCATTTTTAATTATTGATCAATTAATTTAATTGAGGTGTTTCACAAGATTATATAGCGAAACATTTTCTAGGTTTTGGAGAACTCGTGTTCCTTAGCCTCTTAGACACAAATCGAGACTAGAACACTTGTTCGATGCTATCAAAACTAATAGTCTTCTCCTCCAAGTCAGGTCACCCAATCTGATCTTGCACTTTGCTCTTGATCCTACATGTCAAAACTTCAGTGTTCCTGCAATAGCAAGTTGCCCCAAAATTTCGGCCCTACAACAGTTGCCCCAGTAACCCAAAAATTTCGGACCCCCTATAGCAGTTGCCCTTGAAAAATGCGAACCACAAAGAGAGAGAAATTACTTCACATGTCGAGTTGCTAGAGAAAGAGAGGAGAGAGAAAACTCAACCTTCATTTTGTCCTTCTTGTCCTTTTCTCACTTGCCCAGAGACTATCTCATGTGTGAGAATGCGAATCAAGGTTGCGGGGGACTCTCCCCCCTTTGAATCCGCTCTCGAAGCATGCTCCGAGTGGGAGTGCATCGGAAGCATTATCAGTTTTTCAGGATTTTAGGATTGGAGGATTTCAATGTTTCCATTGGATTTTGTCAAGTACTAGGGTATGGAACTCATATTTAATCAAAAGCACCAAGCCCTCTATGTACCTTGATGTTAGTGACATTGGTTGTCAAACTCCTTTATCATGACCCTACTAAAAATGTACTCATCACTCAAACAAAATCTTGACATGCTTTGTTTTTTCTATCTTATGTTAATGCTTAGAGGGTGATTTAATGATAAAGATCTCAAGATAGGTAATGATTTTGATGATATGTAGGCATTTGTTGTAGCATTATTTTTTTGGATGCTAGAGGCCATCTAGAGCCTAATTGTTGATGTATTTTCGGTTATGAGATGGATTGCACTCGATATTATTTTGCTTAAGTGCACCCTTACATGCTATATAAATGCGAACTTGTAATTTGTGGACCTGTGGTTCATGAAGATTATAACGACTAGATGAATGATGTTATATGGTTTAATCCATGTTTTTTATCACTAATTCATCATTCTACATGTTTTTGTTGACACTTATGCATCAAAATATATAAAAATATATATTATATAAAATTCGCTCCCAAAATCGCTCCGACTTGGGAGCTTTTGAAAATGTTGCTCCCTGCTTTTGCATCTTTCTTCTGCGCCTGCTCCCAAGCAACCTTGATGCAAATTACCAAGTAGAGGAGCTTGAGTTGCCTTTATATAGAAGTCTATCTAGGGTGAATGGATGTGTTTCTTGGCCAGGGCAAACTTGACTTGGAGGGAAGCTGACTTGTCGCTTTTGGAGCCAAAATTTTCATTTCAAGAATTCAAATTTACATCTTTTAAAAGTTGCAATGGGACTTTGACTCAAAAATATTATTTTCTTTTGACTCAAACATTTATAAATATGTTTTACAATGATAAATACAAATACATCAAGTGACCAAATGTACATTATGAAGACTGAACATAGTTACAAATTCAATAAAAATTACATTAACTAGGGAGGTATTCATAAAAATTGTCATAGATGTTCTCAAATTGAACAAATTCTCTAAAGAAAAGGTTATCCATCATTACCAACATCATCATCTATCATCAAAATCCTTTAGTGGCCATATCTAGGGGGGTACCAAACCCATGACAATGTCATCAACATATCAGGACTCACTCCTCCAGAATGATCGGTCCTCAATCCCATGGCCTCTACCTAGGCCAAAATGTTGAGACCCTCAACTAGCAAGCACTCACCTTTCCTGGTGAGCACTCTGGGTCAAGATCTCACTCTATGATGTTCCTTTTTCTAGTGTTCCTTATGGATGGAATTTTAGGGTTGGAGGTAGACAGGTCATAGGTGCAGATTTAATTCATTAAGAAGCCCAGGGGTTTTTGGATATGTTTCATGGGGTTTTGAGGAGTTTCTATGGGATCCGATTGCATTATCTTAGCATATTTTATCATCTGCACAACTTGTCTTTTGTTCCGTTGCATTCTGACAACTTTCGAGAAACAAAGTTATTATTGGACCTAACTCAATTAATTACACTTAAGGTGGCATTATGAGAGGAATACTTGACGTAACACCTTAGTGTAAGAGCTTGTTGGAACTGGAACGAGAAGATCTACAGGATGGGAGGGTTAGAAGTGATATTCAGTGACCTGAGGAGGCATGGTGCCCAATTTACCATTTTCCCACATTAGAAAGACATTTTAATTGAGGGAAATTTGCTCAATGATTAAAATAATAATAAAATAGGAGCTTCTAGAGGGGTCCATCAGATCTATAAAAAGAGGAGTAGGAGGCCATTAGAGGACATCTTTGATTTGATCTTCTTGTATGAGAGGTTGAGAATCCGCTTCTCTACTTCATTGGTAGCCCCAGGACGGAAACCCTCAGGTGATTTAGTGAGATTGGGCGAGTACCCATCTCCCCTTGGTGAATTCATCCAAAATTCACAGTGACATTTCAGTTCAGTTTTGAAGGGCCAGCACAACATTGGAGCAGATTCTTGAGGCCCGTTTTCCATCTCATCTATTTTATTGTATCAACATGTAAACCCCAATTTCTATTATAGTAAAAGTTGAGATTATTTCTGCTTATCGTATTATTGAATTACATGCACTCTATTTGTTCTATTTTACATGGCAATCTTCTATTAATTGAATGGTAATTTTATGGAGAAATTTTGGTTGAGTTAGATTTCTACAAAATTAGCCAAATATCCTGTTTGGGATATTACAGTGGTATTAGAGTTGGTTCTCCTGCTAGCATGAGCGTTTATCGCAGATTAGTTTGTGGATTATTTTTGCAGGTGCCAAAGAGAAATTAACCTAGAAGTCATCGTTGCAACGATTTGATGCAGAAGAAAATTTTATAAAGTGGGCAAGTATCACTTGGCCAAAATTATTTTGTGCTAAGGGTCAAATATCATTCGTTGGCCGAACTAAAAAAAAAAGGTTGTGAATAATTTTTATCAAAATCAAAAGAGTGGCCCAATTAATTTTTACTAAATCTTCAAGTGGGTCGTGGCATATTACTTCGAGCCAAATTGGTTCTTATTCAGGCTGAATCGCTCATCACTGGAGGGACAAATTCTGGTTGCATTCGTCGGGATTTGCATCAAGAAAACACACATTTTAATTTGGGGACAGAATTGTTGTGATCATTTCAGCTGAGTTCTTTTTCAGTGGCTGAGAACATCCTTGGCTGGGAAAATTATAAATTCCACAAGCAGAAAAGCACGAAGGTCACGTTGCATGGGTGAGACGTGCGGACTTAGTTTGTACCAACGTGCATGAGGGACAGTCCACCCTTTGCGACTTTCCATTCACAGGCGTAGATATCTGCAGGAGAAAGGGGTCTGTGTCAGTACATGCGATGAGATTCGAATGACTATATTTTAGCAGCACACGTAGGGAGGAAGATGAGCCGCATGACAACTTAATCGGTCGACACAGATTGGTCAAAGCATACAGATTTCGTGGCTGGGAAAAGATTTGTTTTTAAACACATTGATGCATCATGCTTTGATTGGATACCAGTACATGGACTGGATTTGAAGGGAGAGCGATGTGTATATGTGAGCTGGAGGCGGTGCATACACTAGATGCCACAAAAATTACTTGGGCCAATATAGAGAAGTCTTGTTGGCGCAAAACACAATTTTGGCAAATGGAGTAGATTCGATCTACGAATTTCCAACTTCGAGCAAAATGTATATGAGAGGTCAGGCATTCAACAATCTAATTCAATTTGGTGGGCATTGGGCATAATTTGATTGACCTTGTCTTGTATCAATTCAAGTGCGCACTTGAGTCCTTGGAGCATTGATAGTCTGTGCACGTAGACAGCGAGTAAGGAATCAATTACATGTTGAAATGCATAATAATTGATCGTTGTTGGCTTAATTTATGGGCTGAATAGTGGCCGATTTTACCATCAAAAGAAGTCTGCATTCATTTCTCGTGGTTGCTTGTGCGTATTCGTATTGTTGGAAGTCATGGACGCAATCTCCTTACTGGACAAGATTAGGTTTAGTGTCATCTGTGTTGAGGATGTATCACGTGTGGGGCCACGAGTACTTGTTGTTTCATTAGTAACTAAATGGAGGGAAAATGTTGTTCCTTATGGTTTAGTTGGACGTGCCTAGAGTGTATTTGTATGACGCAGCTAGACGACATCCTAACTACTGGTGTATTTTTCCTCATTCTGAAGACACATTTGAGGTGCTAAAGGAAATCAGGTTCCTCTATATACTCAAATGATATATTTCCTTTAGATTGATATGATGTTTATATACCAGCCAATTCATTTGAACATTAATGTAACTCCATGATATCTTGTCATTTCTGAGTTATGTACATCAAACAGTGAATAGAAAAAAATATGGTCTATATCCCTTTTATCATTGTGTCATAAAGCTGCTAGCACTGTGTAATGGTTTTCATAGAAGGCTAAGTGTTGTTAGCAAAGTTGGTTATTTGTATACTGCCATAGCTAGGGAGTTGAGTCCCTTGTGTTTTAATTTTGAATGATGTATGTGTGATGCTAAGGCTTGAGGCATCTCTGTACTATTTAAGAGGGAGAAAGGTTGAAGTATTGCCACTGTCATAAGGATTTGATAGTAATCTCATCACTGCTAAGGTGCTAGGGTTTGTTGGTATCAAGATAATGGTCATATCACTGTGATGTTGTCAGTCAAAGTCTTGTATGAGTGAGAGTCTTGAGCTACCAAGATTGTCCATCATCATTGTATGGTTGTGTTGTAAGTTGGGAGAATATCAGTCAAAACAACTTGATGTACTTATCATCATTAAACTAAAACATGGACGGAACCTTCATGAACTCCCTTAATAAGCTAGGACGGACAATCAACAAAAAAATTTCTAGGGTGATACTTTGTATGCTACAGCAAGAGCAGCCACAAAAAGAGCATGAGTTGGGACACAAAATCTTTAATCTTGGGACAGAATTGAAACACATGAAGGTCACAATGAAAGCTCTTTTCAAACTAAAAGAACTAGATGCACTCCTTTCCAAAGTACACCAGTTAGAGGAGAAGAAACTAATATGGGCCCTAAAACTAGCTATGCTTGCCCTAATACAAAACAAGTTCTTGGAGTGCCCTTGTGAAGGGGTCACACTTCTAGTTGCCTCTTGTCTCAGCAATATCATGATGCTAACTGCACCTATACCTCCTTATAGTGATGACATAATGTGGAGAGTCTTTAGACTGATAGTAGAGACCTTTTGGGATTTGGATAATAGTGAGGGTCCTACATTTAGGAAGAAGCTTGAGATTCTAGAAGTCATGGCCCTGGTTAGATCTTATGACATCATGCTTGATTTGCAGTGTGATGACTTGATTCTCTAAATGTTCCAATGCTTCTTCAACATTAGGAAACATCATCCTGACGCGGTCATAACACATATGCAGTGCATTTTGTCTCCACGTGTGGGAGGTCGTGATGCCATTTGCAAGGAGTTGCGGACTAGATTGTTGACCATTTGGAGGAGAGAACAACTAGTCTCACCTTATGAACTTGCCAAAAGGTAGGTTGAGCAGAACATTGGGTTGTTCATAAGACAGTTAACCAGGGAGAGTTTCTCAGGTTTGGATGATCATGCAACAATAATGAGTTGAGGAGGAAGGGTCTTTGCTTCATTTGCAAGGGACCTTGGGGACCTAACCACTCATGCATGGGTGACACCGAGGAGACGATAGGGGGAGATCAAGAGGAGATCCCTTCTGACTTTCCGAATGAGGATTCTTCTTCTATAGTTGAGTCCACAGACACTTATGAGGAGCATGAGCAGTCAGGGGGAGTTGTTAATAGCAACTAAGAGACGCAGCCATGTTTGCTAGAGGAGATTGATGATCAGCAACTTGTTCCCATTCAACATAAGAAGCACATAGTGGAGCACAATGTGCATGATGGGCCATTTTTAGAGAGTCAACTGGTGGCTCATGTTGAGCCCATGATGGAGGAGGATGAGCAGACATCCTTGGGGCCAACCATTGATGAGGAGCAAGCAGATGTACAGACGACCACCAGGGAGGTAGTATTTGCAGACATGGGTCATTAGGAGGCATTGGGACCTGACAGGACAATTTTGCAAGTGACGAGTGGACCAGTGGAGCATGGAGTTTTTGGTCAAATGAGGGAGGCTCTTTTGGAGACAGTGGTTCACTCATCTTTGTGTCTACCCACTGATGAGGTGCTTGTAGATGCAGTGGTAGCTAGCGAAGCTATAGTATTTCTAGGCAGGAGCCCTCTCCAGGAGTACATAGATAGGGTGTGTAGCATGGGTTTCCCTCTTATAGGGAGAGAGGCAGGGATTCCTAGACATATCCAGTTGATTGGTTGGGTAGGGTTGCATGAGCTGACCATGGTGCAACGCAGTGGACTCGTGCCATATGCAAGTGCACATGCATCTGATCTGTTGTCACTCACTGCTTTTTCAGTCACCAATGGCTTCAGAAGCCAAATAGCAGTGATGTTTGACGCCAAATTTTGAGCCACATAAGCTATCAGAACTAGATGGGACCCTCTCCAATGTGTAGTGCTCAGAAAGAGCTTTCTGGTGGTATATAGAAGTCCAAAAAAGGGTTCCTGGATCAGAAATTAGGGCCTGTTGAAGAATCCCTTTAGAAAGCTCAAAAAATCCAAAATGGCTAAGGGTTAAAGAAAAATTGCAATTGGGACTTGGGACAGTTCATCGCAATCACATATCGGTATCGGTGGGGACTAGGAGGCAAATACATCGGCGATTGCAAAAACCACAATCCGCTGATCACCGATATCATAAATTGGTGTCGGTGGGTCAGGGCACCACATTTATCGGCCGATCGATGGGATTTAAGTCCCGAACACTGCATGGGGGGGCCGATTGCGATACAGTGTAATATCGCCAGGGAGGCTGAGAAATTCATTAACAAAGAAAAACATGGCAAAACCAAGCCCCGAACGACCTTTTTCTCTCTCCTCCAGGGGGCCACGTGGCGGCTTCTAATTAATCCTCAGAGCTGATGTGGCGGCTGACGTCAGCGATGGTGTGGCACGTACGGATGATGACATGGAAGGGGGACACGTGTCACTCATTTTTGGCATTTTTAGGGGTCCTATAGGGCTGTTTCCGAGTGCCACATGGCACCACTCACAGGGTGACACATGGCAGTGATGACGTCAATAGGTTATCGACAATCAACGATCGGCGGCGTTGGGTCTCGAGTTTATCGACAATTGCGATGCGATGAGGAAGGGTCCCGGACACGATATATTATAAACGACGACCTATAAAATTTGGGTCTGGGAAATCGGTCAATAAGGGACTTATTGCAATATAAAGAAAAAGGCCCACCGCGCGTTTATTGAAGGCCTTAAGCACTTTAAGGAAAATCCCTCGGTCTCTGCCTGTGTTCCTATGGGGAAATTCATAAAAGGGGCTGAAACAAAGAGGGCCTAAGACTCAATTGAAAGCACCCGCTGATTCACCTGTTTGAATGATTTAACAGCCTGTCTATTCACTTGTTCAAATGGTTAAAAGCCCGCGATACACCGATAACACTGCACAGAGCCTTTGAAAGACGGATGAGTCGGTCGCTGGGCGTTTTACAAGGATTATGGGCGCATTTAAAGAAAGACGGCCTGCAACATGCCTCTATCAGTCGGCGCCGAAGGCATTTTAATGGCAGAATTGACTTAAGTCGGTTGATGTATAAATGAACCACCTCAAAACAACCAAAAAGAGTCTATGACAACAGGGACATGGCTCCTTCCAAGGCCTCCACTGAAGCAGCAAGGGGACACCTCCTCCTTTCTCTCTCGATTCTCCTTCTCTATGCATTTATTTCTATATTTCTTCAAGAAAGGGATTTGATCCCGTTGTAATCTTTTTGGGGGCAACAGAGCCTGTCACAAAGCCGAGACAACTAGTCTAGTATGACAACTGGGGCTTGGGCTCAGATCTTTTTGTAAACTATAATGATAGTACCCCTCTCTTCTTATAAAAAGGGGGAAGAAATATTATGTAGGCGGTCCTGGTTCTGGGTTGGTTCCGGATATTCTGACACGTGAGGGTTGAATTCTGTGATGCCATTTTGGTTCAATTTGTTGTATTCATGGGATTTCACTGATATCATTGCCGAATGTATGGACTAGTTATTGGCTTCTCTGAGATAAATGATATTTTCCTGATTGATTCCAAACATGTTAATGTGCAGTAAGTTTTCCCTTTTGTAACCTCTTTCCAATTTTGTATTTCTTCCTTAAAACAATGTTAAGGCAGTTGTTATGTTTATGGCTGATAAATGGATTTGTCTTCACTGCTAAATAGAAGAGAGTACCTGTGCGAGACCACATAATTACTTATGTTATCTTTATGCATGTAGTACCTGTCATCCTTTAGATTTACTCGTGTCTGTGAGTAGCTTACAGTACCTGTGGTGGCTCAGACTTACCTCAACTGTTGAACAAAGATTGATACCCATTACTATGCAAGCCTGAAGCTTTACATCAGCTCCCCCTATTGTTGTCATTCCACCTTCTTACTCTCTCATGTTTCTGTTGAAATACAGTGGTTGAGGACTCTATTTATTACAACCCTCTGCACCTGATTTCCTCCTTCTCCTCCCCCTCTCCTTCACCACTTCAACTTTAGTTCAAGCTGTCTCATTTCCATGTGTAGGCCACCAGAAGAAGAAACCATTTCTCTTTGAGATTGCTCCATATACCCCCAGCATCTGGATTCATGAGTTGGCTTGAATCTCCCTCATTAAAGGCATATTGAACCAAACCCTCTTACCACCATCTTCATTTCGTGACAATTGGAGTGCTGCAAACCCCTCTCATACCATCTTACAAGCACTCCTCTATTTAAGATGTCCTAGGCACTGGTCTACAATCAACCCATAGGTTGTCTCTAGGGAGCTTTCTTTGCCTCATGCTACACTTGTGTTGCATGGTGCAAGATTTAGCGACAACATGATCCTTCCCACGGGATGGATTGGCGGGAGATTATGAGTTGGTATCCTGTTGTGGGCACGATATTCTCAGTCAGGAGCATAGTGCAGCAGGGACCCTTAGACATGAGGAGTACCACATGCTCCAGTTGGTAGTGGGAGGTAGGCCAACAACTTTCCAGCACTTTAGGCCTGCATCTACCTAGTGGGACTGACCTTAGCCTATGCCAAGGGTTGGACTAGAGAGAGTTGATGAGTTGGGACGCAATTAATAGAGTAGCATTCATATCCAGAGCTATAGCATAGCAGGAACCATGGAGCATTGATGCTCGTCCTTGGTGGCACTGGGACCCAGGCGGATTTGTTGATGACAGGTTCAGTTAGAGATTGGTTTGGGATATGGGCATTGAGGGGTCCGTTCATGGTGGGGTGACACAGAGGCATAGCATCACCTAGTGGTTTGTATGGGATTCGAGCATTGGGTCTCAGTTGCATTGGGCCACCAGACTGGTCCACAGGTTTGGATTGCTTGAGGGCAAGCAATCTTGAGGCAGTAGGATTTATGATGTTCCTTTTTTTGGTGTTCTTTATGGATGGACTTTCAAGGTTAGAAGCAGATAGGTCACAAATTTACTTCATCAGCAGGCCCAGGGGCTTTTGGAGATGTTTCATGGGTTTTTGAGGAGTTTCTATGGGATATGATGGCATTTGCTTGGCATATTCCATCATCTTCACAACTTGTCTTTCGTTCTGTTGCATTCCGACAACTTTCGAGAAACATGGTTATTATTGGGCCTAACTTAATTAATTACGCTTAAGGTGGCATTCCGAGAGGACTACTTGATGGAACACATTAGTGTAATAGCTTGCTAAAACCGGAACGAGGAGATCAACAAGATGGGATGGTTAGAAGTGATTTTCAGTGACCTGAGGAGGCATGGAGGCCAATTTACCATTTTCCCACATTAAAAAGATATTTTAATTGAGAGAAATGTGCTCAATAATTAAAATAATAATAAAATAGGAACTTCTAGAGGGGTCCATTAGATCTATAAAAAGAGGAGGAGGCCATTAGAGGACATCTTGGATTTGATCTTTCTTCTTGTATGAGAGGTTGAGAACCCGATTCTCTACTTCATTGGTAGCCCTAGGATGGAAACCCTCGGGTGATTCAGTGAGATTGGGCGAGTACCCATCTCCCCTTGGTGAATTCATCCAGAATTCATAGGAGAGCTTAGCAATGACATTTCAGTTCAGTTTTGGAGGGCCAACACAACATTGGAGCAGATTCTTGAGGCCAGTTTTCCATCTTAGCTATTTTATTGTATCAGCATGTAAACCCCAGTTTCTATTATAATAAAAGCTGAGATTATTTCTGCTTTATCGTATTATTGAATTGCATGCACTCTATTTGTTATATTTTACATGGCAATATTCTATTAATTGAATGGTAATTTTATGGAGAAATTTTGGTTGAGTTAGATTTCTACAAAATTAGCCAAATATCCCATTTGGGATATTACACACTCAACCCTTTCTTGGTTAGTGATCGGGTCTAGATGCTAAAAGGACCTCACTCCACACTATTCGGTGTATGATCAGGGTCCAAGACCTCACTCTACCCTTCTTGATGTGTGATCAGGGTCCAGGACCTCACTCCACCCTTCCCAATGTGTGATCAGGGTCTAGATACTAAAGGACCTCACTCCACCATGCCTGGTGTGGGATCAGGGTCCAAGACCTCACTCTACCATTCCTAGTGTGCGATCAGGGTCCTCCAAGAGACACTCACTCAACACTGCCTATTGAGCCCTCTGGGACTCTTGGACCCCTTCTCCCTTTCAGGAGAATGTCCATCAGTGTTGCAGACATATTAGCACTCCCTCTCAACGAGAGGAGTAATCTCCACAAGCCCCAACTTTTCTCTGAAGTATACGAACTTGTCTCTTGCAATCAACTTCGTCAGAACATCAGTTGTTTGCTCATCCATGGAGATGTATTCAAGCCTCATTACTCTCCTTTGTACCATGTCACAACTGTAGTGGTACTTGATTTCAATATGCTTCGACTTGTCATGGAACATGGGATTCTCTAAAAGCTTCACAAAGCTTTGATTATTGCATTGTATCACCGTCGGTTCCAACTCTTAGTCGAACAATCCTGCAAACAACTTTTGGAGCCATACTGCTTCTTCACAAAGCTTTGATTATTGCACTGTATCACTGTTGGTTCCAACTCTTAGCCGAACAATCTTGCAAACAACTTCTGGAGCCATACTATTTCGATACAAGCCTCATTAGCTGTGATGTACTCTGCTTTAGCAATGCTGAGTGCAATCGACCTTTGCTTCCGGCTCATCCACAATATCATAGCAAATCAAACTGAAGCATACTCCCGAGGTACTCTTCTTATCTTCAACACTTCTTGCCCAATCAACGTCTGTATATCCCTAAAGTTGTACATCCTTGTTTGCAACATACCTCAAGCCATAGTTCATTGTACCACACAAATATCTCAAGATGTGCTTTGCTGCAATCCAATGCTCGTGTCTCGGTTCTACCTGGAACTGGCTCAAGGTGTTCACAACAAAGCAAATGTTCGGCCTGGTGTTAACCAAATACATCAACATACCAATCAACTGTTGGTACATAGATGGATCTACCAATCTGGAGTTGGAGCCTCTTAACTTCTTCAAGTTAGTCACCATGGGAGTCACCATGGATTTGCAATCCATCATACTAAATCTCTGAAGGATCTCTAACACATACTTTCCTTGACCAAGGAAGACTCGCCAGGTTTCTGCCATATGATCCCAAGTAATAGTGCATCAACCCAAGATCCTTCATATTGAACTCAGAAGCCAACTGTTTCTTGCACTAAATGATAAGAGGCTTGGCACCTGTTAGAAACAAGTCATCAACATATAATAATAGGATCACAAGTGCATTCTTCACAACCTTAAAGTTTTGGATCGGCTTCGCTTTTGGTAAATCCTAGTCTCATCAGATAGTTGTTGATACGAGCATACCAAGCTCTTGGAGCTTGCTTGAGTCCATACAAGGCCTCTTTCAACTTGCAAACATGAGACTCCTTCCCTTATTCCTCAAATCCTTGAGGTTACTCTATGTACATCGCTTCCTCAATTACTCCATTGACGAAAGCAATCTTTACATCCATCTGATGTAGTTGCCATCCCATAGAGGCAGCAAGTGAAATGATGGATCTAATGGAGGTGTACTCGGCAACTAGGGCGATCCCTCTTTCTGCGAGAATCCCATAGCCACGAACCGTGCCTTGTATTTTTCAATACTCCCATCTGCAGTGTGCTTAATCTTGTATATCAATTTGGAAGTCACTACTGACTTCCCTTCAAGCCTTGGCATAATACCCCAAACATCATTCTTCATGATTGATTGGTACTCTTCATTCATTTCTTCCTTCCACACCTGCTGACTAGCTACTTCTTCATACATGGAAGGTTCTTCATCAATGAGTTTTGTCATGAAAGTTGCATAGTTGGAGAACCTTTTAGGTTTCTTCACCTCTCTAGATGTGCCATCAGGAGTTGCATGTCCTTCTGCCTCTTCCAATGTCGATGCTAGTCTCTTCTTGATCTCCGGAACTATGATTGGTTCTGCTAGATCTTGAGGCCCTTCTGGCCTTCCGGTACATTCTGTAGAACTTGAATGCTCCTCCCTTGAGGCCTCCTACTTTACATCGTCCAAGGAATCTACGGAAACTTCCTTAGACCTCTAGTATGCCACATTCTCAACGAAGGTGAAGCCTTGGCTGACCTCAATCCATCGTTGCTCTGGAATGTATATTCTGTAGGATTTTGAAGATTCACTATATAAAACAGATTTACCTTTCTTTCCTAAAGGCTCAAGCTTGTTCCTCTTATCCTCTGTAACATGAATATATACAAGACAACCAAAGATTTTCATGTGCCCGACCTCTGGCTTCCTTTTATAGAAGGCTTCTTCACAAGTCATAACTTCCAAAACTCTATGAGGACTTCAATTTTGAACGTACACAGTTGTCTGTGATGCTTCACCACATAAGAACGAAGGCAAGTCCAAATCATGTGTCATGGCTTTGACAGATTCTTCAATGGAATTGTTCTTTCGTTCTGTTACACCATTCTATTGTGGATTATAGGGGACAATTAGCTCCCTCTTAATCCCATCCAACTTGCAGAAAGCAACAAGCTCCTTCGAGGTATATTCTCCTCCATTATCAGATCTCAGTATCTTGATCTTTCTTCCTGTCAATTTTTCCACTTCAGCTTTGAATTCTTGGAACTTGTCGAATACCTCATCTTTTGTATTCAGGAGATATATCCATGTCTTAAAGGAAAAGTAATCAATAAATGTCACATAATACAATGAACCACCAAGTGATTTGACGAGCATCAGACCACATACATCATAATGAATCAAGTCCAAGGCTTCCTTAGATCTGTTGTCACTATTTAGAAATGGTTTCTTGATGTTATTTACAAGAGCACAGCCTTTGCATACACCATCATTCTTAATTTCTAGTTCAGGAACCCCTAACACTATTTCGCTTAATTCAGGCAATGCTCTAAAATAAAGATGTCCATAGCTTCGGTGTCATAACTCACTTGGATCTATTTTGTCATGTACTAGTGCTTGATCTGGTTGATTGACAAGTCTACACAATTTTCCATCACGAATCCCAATAACCCTAACATCATCTAAAGAAACCCTATCACTCTTATCTTCTAAGCAAGAAACAAAGACAAGATTCTTTTTCAAACCTGGTACATAAAGGACATTGTTGAGATGTGCATTGTTCCCAGATTCCAGCTCTACCAATGCTTTTCCAACTCCTTTGGCTGTATAGCTGTTATTGTCTCCCAAATAACACTTTGAGACAACTTCTTTTCTGTCATTCTTGAAAGATTCCCATGCTCTCCGGTCATGTGCCTTAATGCTCTACTATCTACCAACCACATGTCATCATCATCTGCAAGGGAACCTGTCAAACGGAATAGTAGAAAAAATCCTTTTCACCTTTGGTCTTCTTTGGTTTTTCATCTTCCTCAACTTATGTTGTGGAAGCATGTTGTTTCCCTTTTCTTTTCTTGTTAGACATGTTACCCACCACCAATGGGTGACACCTATAGGAGAAAATTTTCTCTTAGATTTGTCTTCAGTCAACATCCAACAACCCCTTGCAACCAACTAATAGCTCGATGTGCCACTCTTCTCCGCCACCTGAGCCAGTCATTGTGTGCCCTCGCTCATCTGTCATGTTCGTTAGTTTGAAAGTGGACCTTCCAACCCCGAAGGTATGGTTTTTCATTATGTAATTGGGCGTTTATGCTTGCTTTTCTTGGGCAAATTTGGACATGGATTGGTGGGGGTATTTAGCAGAAAGAATGGGCTTGGACTGTACTCTTGTTCCCTTGCCTCAACTTGGGGGTTAATCTTGTATCCAAGTCCTGCGTGATCTCCTTTATGGGCTATTAGCTTTAGGAGTGGCACTACATGGGAAACCTTAATTTTGGTTGCGTGGTCCCGCTTCCCAATACCATATATCTCACCCCTCTCTGCTCATTACAACCCTTTTCACATTTTCCCATATGGGTCCACATTTGTCCATTGGGTCCACAAGGTGTTAGCCTACCCCTCCCCTTGTCCACATCTTTGGTCAGGCTTGAAACGATGCCCCGGAAGCTGAGGCAGCTAAAAAGAAAGATAGAAGAATAATTTGGCCACTTACACCAAGAAATGTACCAAAAAATGCAAAAGATGGTTGGGACATAAATTTTGGCGCATGGGCAAAAGCCAAACATAAGCTCTACCCCTTATCATCATGGCCATCACTCTGGTTCCTAGGGTCCCTATGAGTGCCCCCTACATCATACAAGAACCCATGATTGTCCCAACCCTTGGTGGGCAATGAATTGCCCCAGCTTAAGGGGGTAATCATTGCTACATCATACACACCGTGCTCTCATCCCCGGGAGCCGTGAGCAGTAAAATGAAGGAAAATCAATAAAAGGAAAAGGCATGTGAAGAAGGGTGGAAAAACAAAAGCCAAGGTAACTCATGTACCACTTTTTCTCCCTCCTATAATCATACACCCATGTGTGGGCTTCCTTCATCATAGCTACTCTTGTACCATGGCATGTGGCTTGGAGCCTTCCCTTTGCCCCCATTTTGTTCCATCATTATTTCACGTGACACCTGCCATTCGATGGTGTACCATGGACATGTCACTCCCTTAGAGGTAGAAACCACCTGTAACGACCACTAGTCGTATATGCAGCGGAAATATTAAAATACTTCGTAGACAAATACATCCATTGTAGGACACTAAGTGTAAATTGTATATTATATAAAAGAATTGATGATAAGATGAGTACAATTGAGAATGAGGGTCTTGTATATATAGCTAGGTAAGTACCCTTTCACGAACAGGCATGTCTCTAAGACATGCCTTTTCATTATTAACTAACTAACCATTAGTTAATTTACTTATTATTTATTATTATATTTATATTATTATGATTATTATTTATTATCTATTTTTACATAATTTATGTTCATAACATTGCCTTCTCCTTCAAAAAGCTTTGTCCTCAAAGCTTATTGATGAAGGATCGAATCTCTTCTATCGTTCAGAATATCTTCTTGTTTATGAGCTTTTATCTTTGTTGATACAAGACGATATGATGTTCTAAGTGATAGACATAATTGTCGTACTGAAAATGGATCGGACCATCCTAGATTAATCTTCTGGGGAATCTTTTGATCCTTGGAGATGTGTGGTGAATAGTTATTATATGACCAGATTGAGCTCACTTCAATATTCTTCAGAACATAAATTTTTTTATGTTCTGCGTGATATAGATTTGTAGATTGATTAAGGTGTTTTCTCTTGTGATTCGGATGTAGATAAGGATTTTTTCTTGTTTGAACTTCCTTAAACGTTTTTACGGTAGTTCCTTGATTTCCATTAGGCATTGTTGTTGTTGACTTAACTACTGAATCCTTATTTGGGGTGTCCTCTGTTTGAATGACAACCTCTGAGTACATTTTTACTTCAATAGGGTTTGGATTTGCCTGAACTGCGAGATTAGTGGTATTGATGTTTGTTTCTTCAGTTTGGACTAATACATCTGGATATTTTGATGCTTCCTTTGCAACAATTTCTTTGAATCTATTCGTCAATGATTTCTTTTTGTCCTTAAGTTTTTTAATCTGTTTGAGCAGATTTTGATTATGATTTTTGAGACGTAAGCATTCATCGTTCTCTGAGTCAACTTTATTTTGGCCTTCATGCTTCTCGTTTTTTAAACACTTGATTTGTTCTACTAATGTTTGGTTAAGGCTCTTTAAATGTAATTTTTCTTCTTCTTGTTCTAATAAATGCTCCTTGAGTTCCTTCTTTGGTGCTTTACTTTTCTTGACTTGTTCGACTAGTTTTTCTTGGTGATCTCTAAGGCACTGAATTTCTTTGTCTTTGTTGCAGATGACTTCTTCAAGCTCTTTTTGCTTATTTGATATAGTTTTTTCGTTATCTTGAAACATCAAGTCTGAGATATCCTTAAGGTATTTTAATGAAGATTTTACTGATTTTGATTTACTTGTTATGTCTCGAAACATGACCATCTTCCCTTTATAAGGAAACGTCAAAACTTGTTTCTCTATGTTTAACATGAATGTACCCAAATCCTTAAACCAGGGCTAACCGAGTATGATGTCAGTGTTTTTATCCATCCTTACAACATGAAATTTAGATATGTACTCATAATGACCTATTGTCACTTGTACATCACTAATTTTATACTCTTTTTGGTCAAAAATATTTTTCTTTACACCAATGCTTAGATCTGGAATTAATAGTTGATTTGCCAAGTTGATGTTGATATAATTTTTATCGTTTCTTGGGCTGATAGCGACATTAACTTCTCTTCCTTGGATACTTCCTTTTAATGTAATTACTCCGTGATCTGTAACTGAAATACCATTATAGGAAAACCTTTCTTCCTTCATCATTTTAGAATCGAGCTCCACCAGTTTGATTGATCCCATCTGTTTTGTCGAGACGACTTAAAGGTATTATGTAATCTAAATAGAATAAAATTTCTTTTAATTTGATGGATTGTGAACACTTAGCTATCAATTGCAATATTCACCAAATTCACCTTTTTATGTTTTATAAGAATATATATCTTCCCTTTAATCCACTAAGGAATAAAATTTAATACTACCCTTTTCTTATATTCACTTATATATATTTGTATGTTTCTCTTTATAGTATTATACTTATATAAAGAGATATGCTTTCACGTAACCTTCTTATTTTGTAATATATATATATATATATATATATATATTAAACTTTATATTCTTTCCCTTTTTTTTTACTTGACTTTTTCTTTAAAATACCCCTTTATAATATAAAACTTCTCTTTATATATCTTTTATTTATAATCTTTTTTTTTTTTTGAAAAGTTACAACCCTAGTGAAACGCAACTATTCATCTCTTTCGGGTATAATATAAAATATATGTCCACTTATGTTCCCTTCACTCAGTTAATTTTCTCCACGTAAAAGTAAAACTTACCATTCGCATATAGAGTTTTTGTATTCCTTTTGTTTTTCTTTTACCATGAAAATACCATGGGCAATTACCATGGGTTGCTAAAACCACGGGCTTGTAAACCACTTAATGAAGAATCATATACTCTTCGTTCTCTTCAGTGTAGTTTTAAAAATATTTGGAAAGATTCCCTCTTAACTTGATCATGCACTTTTTATCAATAATGTAGAACCTTTTATATATATATGAATGTTCTCCTTCAAATTTTACACCAGACTATATATATCTTTTTTTTTAATAGTATGTTTTTATATGATTTTTTTTATTCCATTTTTTTTTGTTTAATGGCCAAAGCCTTGATTGGTGAAACCGGTGGAATGGAGAATCTCCAAGACTGGTGTAGCAAAACGCTTAAATCATGACGACAACAAGGTTGACGATAGGTTGATGGCCAAAGGCCGAATCAGACGTAGCTCTGATATCAATGTAACAAACAAGGTTCGTATACTTAGAGGAATGCTCTAATACCAATGTAACGACCACTAGTCGTATACGCAGCAGAAATATTAAAATACTTTGTAGACAAATACATCCATTGTAGGACAGTAAGTGTAAATTGTATATTATATAGAAGAATTGATGAAAAGATGAATACAATTGAGAATGAGGGTTTTGTATATATAGCTAGGTAAGTACCCTTTCACGAACAGGCATGTCTCTAAGACATGCCTTTTCATTATTAACTAACTAACCATTAGTTAATTTACTTATTATTTATTATTATATTTATATTATTATGATTATTATTTATTATCTATTTTTACATAATTTATGTTCATAACACCACCTAACAGGGTCCTTCATTAACCTTTCTTGTTGAACAAGGTAACACCTATACAAGTTTAAAGCCCATTTGGAAGGGCATGCCACTATGAAGTATCCACTCATGCCCTTGATTAGCAAGCATATTTACTCGATTGCACTAATGATTAATTGTACTGGAAAGTGAGGAGATGCATTGGATCTTATATAGGATTGTTGTTGGTTCTTCATCTTAGACTTGGTCTCCCTATACGGGATCCAAGCCCTCCAGAGGGTCATAATGGCACTTATCTACAGAATAAGAGGAACAAAACCAGTGTCTCGACTTTTCCAAGTTCCCTAGGGAGTTAGAGCTCCAATAGGGCATGATGAAGTGGCAGGTAGGTGATGATGTAGCAACTCTAGGAAAGATATGACGATTTTGAGAGATACCTAGTTTGGATCCAGGCCGGTTTCAGAATGGCCAGGTGACAAAATTTTCAAAAATGCAAGGGTGTTGGAGATCCAACTTTCACGTGCCTAAATTGAATTACTAAAGGGAAAATTCAAGTTAAAAATAGTTGTTGGTGAAGTCAACTAAATGTTAGAGCGTCTAACTAGCAATTGGAGACCCGTTGGATGAATTAGTTGAGCAATGAACCATGGGCAAAGGGAATCTTTAACTAAATTGTGGAAATTTGTCCAAGTTGACCAACTAATGGGTGAATTAAAAATTATATTGTAATATTTTATGAATTAATTTGGTGAAACTCCAACTTGTGGATGACTGGTAAATATTTTTGTAATGTCCCTTCCTAAATTAATTTGGAACAGAATTAATCACTACATATTGGGGCCAATTTTGGAGGTGATGGGGCCCCTTTGATTTTATTAGGAGGCTTAGACTTTAGTACAAGTTATTCTGGTGTGGTTAAGTTATATGTGGGGGCCACTCACACTAGGAGAATATGCACTCCCTAGTTCAAATTGCATGAGAGGGGAAATCGATGGTTAAGTTAGAGGCCCACGATGGAGGGAAAATGAAGCGAAAAGTGCTCCACGAAATCTATAAAAGGAAGGTAACTCTCCTCATTTGATCATCTTTGGCATATTGAATTTCTCTTTGGTTGCTTGAGCTGCTTAGCCGAGTCACTTGTTGTTTAGCAAGAGTTCTTCAAGCGGAGAGCTCACCCTTTTTTTGGGGGACTTCGAGTGCCACCCTAGAGACGTTCATGTACATTCTTTCGGAGGAGGATTTCATTGTGATTTCCAGTAGCTGCATTCATTATCTCCTGGTGGTGCGTATTTTTGGAGGACACAATGAAGGGAGGTCGAGTTGTGATTGTGACATCTTCTAGAGGAGCTTTGGCCGGGAGAAATTCCGGAAAGGAGGCATAGGTGTTTGGCTGCCATTTTGGTGAGTTTTGGAGCTAGAGGAGAGAGCTCCTATTCAGTGTGACTTTCGCACTTCCTAGGCCAGTGCAGAGGCAGCATATTGTGCACACGTGGGAGGTGGAGTCTCAGCTATTGAGGCTAATCTTTGTCGAGAGATTTAAGGGAAGCACTTGTCGAGGAGATTGCTACTTTTTCAGAGCCTCGGAGGAGGGTTTTGTTGGTATCTTTGCAAGTCGTGTTCTTGAACAGTCTTGGAGGGCATAGGGAACAGTCTTGGAGGGCGTAGGGCCTCTTGGAGGTCGATTTTGGGAGGTTGGATTCAAACCAAACCCTTTCTGGGTTTTTGTGGGCTTTGTTCAAGGAGCTTGGGGTTAATTTTGCAGCATTTTCTAAGCAAAAGAGGTGGGGTTTCTAGGAGTTCCTTTCTAGCTAGCAGTGAAGTTTTTTGGGCAGTGAAGAGCATTAGAGGAACAGTCATTTATCAATATTTGATATCATTGTCTTATCACCTGTCACGCTTGCCATTGAAGCAAGCCCAGGTACATTTCTCCATACTATTGTACCTGCTCCATTTCTAGAGTTTTTATGAGTATTGGTTGAATGTTTAAAATTTCTTTGTAAATCGATTTTGCTTTATATATCATTATTTATCCAAGTTTGGAACTTTACAGTGGTATCAGAGCTCAGATTTTGGCTCAGCTGTGGGGATTGTCCTATGAGTGAGGAGGACCAACAAAATATTACTTACAGGAGGCAAAGGTATCGGAGCAGGGAGAGGGAGTTGGAGATCACTCCAGACACAGAGGACCATGGGAAGGCAGTGGTAACAAAAGACATGGGGAAGCCCAAGAGCAGAGAAGAGATTGCCTTTGATATTCTCTTGAAGGCTTTGAGCAATTTGGCAAAGGGGCAAGAAGGAGATGTTGGATGAGATCAAAATGCAGAACTGGGAGCGGAGCATTCACTGAGAGTTTCTATTTTGCGAGACTTCGAGGGCCTCTCAACAGCTTGATCATCTTTCACCCACTGCGCAGCCTCCAACATCGAGTGGGCCAACTCGAGCCACTCTATCATCTTTCTTACCTTTGGCACAAGGTGAACCGAGTGGAGTTGAGGATCAATCACTTATGGGGGAGCATTTTGTGAAAATTTCTGAATTTAACACATCAGAAATCCCTACTGCTATTTCTGGTTTATTATCTCGTGCTTGTTCTTTACATTAACAAGCTATTTAATCATATAAACATCGAAATAAACACAATAGAAGCCTTCACAAATATACAGATCAGCAATTGAAATAAATTGAGACAACACAAGGGACATCGTTATTTTTGGACAATCATCCTCAGAAAAAACCCAACGCAGGAAAACTAATGCAACAGATATTAGGGTTTTATTATGAAGTTTTTTAAATACAACTAGGGTGCTAGAAATGGCTAACCCTTCAGAGATTGTCCTCGGCAATAGTACCTCCCTTCGGAGACAGATATTCCGGCTAATCAGCGATCGGATGAATAGCCCCACAGTAACTTCGATTGTTCCTTAGCTGGACAGCGAAAGTTGCTCCAAGCTTTCTTCTGGAACTGCGTCACCCTCCTACGACTCTACGTCAGCTAACTAGCTCTCAATCTGCCCCACGAAAATTCCTCAGCACAGCCTCTTTTGCCCAACATCAGCTCTGCAGCCCTCTGCGTCAGCCTCTCCGGCTTCTGCGTAAGGGTCTTAGCCCTCTGCGTCCTCTGCACTGGCCTCCTCAGCCTCTGCGTCAACCCTTGTTGCCTCTGTGTTAGCCTTCCTAGGCTTTGCGTTGTCTCTTTGGCACTTTCTCTGCCTCTCTAATATGTATTCCCGACCTCCTACCGAACTACCCCTCGCTGCAACAAATCACTACCTCGATTTCTTAGCAAACCCTGCCCCAGAAAATTGAATTGATTGATCAACTTGGTGTGTCTCCAACTGACCCTCAAGCCTCTTCTTATACTTTTCTTGTTGACGATTCAACAGCCAAGATTAAGTCCCTAATCAACAGCTAAGATTAGATTTGGCTTGATCCTCGTTATTTAGAACTTTGTCACGCATATAAATTAATACACATTAATATTTTAATTTTCCTAAGTTTAGACTTAGGGTCTCATTAAAAATATTAATTATTTTAATATCTCCCCATCCAGGTGGAATTTCCCCAAACGATTTCTAGGTCTTGGAGACCTCATGTGACTTAGCCTCTCCACCAATTTTCACGGCTAGAGCACATCCGACGCTACCAAAAATCAGCACTTCCTCTTAGCAAGGAATGTGCTCTAGTAATGCTTCACCGTAGAAACATCACACTAATTCTCCACATCAGTACATGTACTGATGCTTGGCATGCTACCTCACATCCCTTGCATTGTTGCTTCCTCTACTGCTGCCCATGACACTACCACTACCACTGCTACATTTGTACTGCAGGTCCCTCTCAACGTGCTGCATCATGCTGCCCATAGCACTGCCACTACTAACTGCTGCACTACAACTCAGTTACGGAGAAGTAAGTAACTAACTTCACTCAAACACTGACATCCTGGTCAATCTGGAGCCTCGTAATGTTGAAGCTACCTCTGCTGCTATCCTGTGCTCCCTCTGTTGCCACTGTGCTGTTGCAAACACCTTTGTGCCTCTCGCAATGCTGCAACCTCCATTGCTCTGCTACAGACTTCTGCACTCTAGCACTGCCTTGCCGCTTCACCACACTTTGCTCCACCTGACACCTGTCATCATGCTACTGTCGTCAAGGGCTCTTGTAGCCATATGTGATCCAAGAGTTTGGGCACCTCAAGGATCCTGCCCCAAGTATGTAGTCCTCTTGACTACAACTCGATGTCTCCCCACCTCTCCTCTAGAGGCGCATGAGCACTCATGGCACAATCGTCATCAGTCTAGACATCCTTCTTCGCCTTTGTTGGAGCTGCCTTTGAGTCGGAAACTTCTCCCTTGCCTTTCTTCCTGGGTCACTGAGATGAATAATGTCCTAGTTCCCCACAATTGAAGCACTTGACCTTGGAGATGTCTTTCTTCTTCTTCTTCTGAACCCCTTGTGGTCCCGCAGATGCTAGCGCCGCATCCTCCTCCTCTTTCTTGACTCGAACTCCCTTACCACTACTCCCCGCCTTGGTCAACCTCCTGATCTCTTCTTGTCGAAGAGCTGCCCACATCTCCTCCCAACTAGGGAGAGTCGCTCTGCCCAAGATGCTTTGGACAAATGTCTCCCAGTCCTCGGAGACTGCATTCAGAGTAGTCCTGACCATAAAATCTGGATCTGGTGTAGACCCCACAGAAGTAAGCTGGTCGCGAATTCCTTGCAACCTGAGGAGGAAGTGATCTATCTCCTCTCCTTTCTGCATCTGATATGACCTCAGCTGATTCTCCAACAGCATCTTCCGCTGCACGGAAGAGCCCTAGTATAAGGTGGTCAAGGCCTCCCACATCTCCCTTGTTGTGTTCTTCTCAGCAATATGTGGTATGACATGATCTTTGACCCCATCTAGGATCATGCATTTTTCCTTCGCCTCGGCCTCCTCATACTTCTCATTAGCAGCTGGGTCAACTGGGATAGCTATGGTTTTCAAGGCATAGTCCTTGATGTGATGTTTATCCAGGATTGCCAGGATCTTGGCCTTCCAGATGACAAAATTGGAAGCCCCGTCCAATCTGTCTTGATCCCTCAATCTGTTTACTGTCATCTCTACTCCTCTTTTAGACTCCCTTTGAGTCTTGATTTCCCTCCTGGAAATCCTTTGGCCAACTGTTGAACCACTCCTCTCCAATCCTCCTTTGTCGTTGCAACTCGAATCTAGATCTCTTGGCTAGAGATCCATCGAGGTAGTGCTTCCCTCTACCTTGGTTGCGTCTCCTTAGACATTGTTCTACTCAGACAAAAACAGCGTCCCACCAGCTCCTCAAATCACAATTTACATAGCTCCCTTAGCCCCGACAACGGAAGAATCTGAGCCCTTCTGGCTCTGCGCAATCACAAGTGAGAGCTGGATCAGCTCCTCGTGGCCTCAGCATCAATCCTTCCTAGCTAAGAAAGATGACCAAGCACTGCGTAGGCCTTACCTGCCCCCCCCCCCCTCTGCCTCTATGTTGGACTTGCTCCTGGCTCAGAATGTTGATGCAGGCTCTGCGTGAGCCTCTACGTCACCCTCTTAGCACTGCGTCACTCCTCCTCTTGCCTCTTCAACTCTGGAACAACGCTGTCTCTCGGGATAGCTGCTTCTGCTGCAAATTTTTCAGATTTCTTCTGCTGGCGTCTTCAGTCCTCCTGTGATCTGCAATTGCTTTGATACCATGTGAAAATTTCTGAATTTAACACATCAGAAATCCCTATTGCTATTTCTGGTTTATTATCTCCTACTTGTTCTTTACATTAACAAGTTAGTTAATCATATAAACATCGAAATAAACAGAATAGCAACCTTCAAAAATATACAAATCACCGTTATTTTTGGACAATCGTCCCTGAAAAAACCCAATGCAGGAAAACCGGTGCAGTAGATATGAGGGTTTTATTATTATGCAGTTTTCTGAATACAACTAGGGTGCCAGAAATGGCTCACCCTTCAGAGATTGTCCTCGGTAGTAGTACCTCTCTTCGGAGACAGATATTTCGACTAATTAGCAATCGGATGAATAGCCCCATAGTAACTTTGATTATTCCTTAGTTGGACAACGAAAGCTGCTCCAAGCTTTCTTTTGGAACTGCATCACCCTCCTACAGCTCTACGTCAGCTAACCAGCTCTCAGTCTGACCCACGAAAATTCCTCAGCACAGCCTCTTCAGCGCAACGTCAGCTCTGCAGCACTCTGCGCTGCCTACATCAGCCTCGTGGCCCTTTGTGTCCTCTGCATTAGCCTCCTCAGCCTCTGCGTAAACCCTTGTTGCCTCTGCGTCAGCCTTGCTGCCTCTACGTCAGCCTTCCTAGGCTCTGTGTTGTCTCTTTGGCACTTTCTCTACCTATCTGATATGTATTTTTGGCCTTCTGTCGAACTGCCCCTCGCTGCAACAGATCACTAACTCGATTTCTCAACAAACCCTACCCCAAAAAATCAAATTCACTAATCAACTTGGTGTGTCTCCAATTGACCCTCAAGCCTCTTCTTATACTTTTCTTGTTGACGATTCAACGGCCGAGATTAAGTCCCTAATCAACGACTAAGATTAGGTCTGGCTTGATCCTCGTTATTTAGAACTTTCTCACCCATATTATATTTTTTTTCTATATAATACTACCTAAGCACCCACGGGGGATTTGAACCGGTGACCTATCACAAGGAGTGCCTTAACAGTGCACCCATTCACCGTCAATCCAAAGTCCTGTGGGCTCACCCATATTATATTAATACACATTAATATTTTAATTTTCTTAAGTTTAGACTTAGGGTCTCATTAAAAATATTGATTATTTTATTATCTCTCCATCCCGGTGGAATTTCCCCAAACGATTTCTGGGTCTTGGAGATCTCATGTGCCTTAGCCTCTCCACCAATTTTCGTGGCTAGAGCACATCCGGTGCTACCAAAACTCAACACATTTGAGGGAGTGGTAGTCCATGGGAGTAGACTTCAAGGAGGCACTATCTTTCAGAGACTTTTGCCAGCTCAAACAAAATGAGAAGGGGAAGGGCTATGGAGCCCATGGTACGTAGAACTATGAGCTGCAATGCATCATTGGGAAGATGTACTTTCCCAGCTATGATGGCACTACCAAGTGCATAGCACGTGCTTGGGTGGAAAAGATGGACACATATTTCCAGCTCAACAGGATGATGAAGGTAGAGGCCATTAAAATGGCCACATTGCATTTGGAGGGGGAGGCACACGACTGGTGGTTTCATGGCTTGTCCACTCTGGGGCATGCCAACGTGACCTCCTATGAGGACTTCACACGGAGAGTAGTCGAGTGTTTTGATCGAAGGGATCTAGAGGCTCACTTCAGGGAGTTGACCCAGCTCAAGAAGACAGGACATTTTGAGCATTATATTTCAGAGTTCCTGAGGGTCTCAGTCATGGTGCCAAATTTGTAAGATGCTAGGAGAGTATACAAATTTGTGGAGGGGTTGACAGAGCCACTGCAAGGACTGGTGAAGTCACGCAGACCATCTACTCTTCTGGAGGCAGTGACTTGTATGAGAGATTTGCAGGGGGCCATCCCCAAGACCCAGGCACCCTTTCCTCCACGCACTCCCTACCCTCAGAAGGGAAGTGACACTAGAGCGCCCACAGCGCAGAGAGCAGCCCAAGGGTGGGGACAGTTGGATGATGAGACCAAGAGAGACCTCAGCAGGAGGAAGTTGTGTTTTACATGTCGAGAGCCTTGGGCACCAGGCCATCGATGCACAGCAGGCAAGGCTCATTACATCGAGGTCTTCTCGAATAGCGATCAGGAGGATGAGGTGGAGTTGGAGCTTGGTGGGGGAGACAACGAGGATCCAGCAGAGAGGGGACCACCACCACCACCACCACATGGGGGAGCATCTTTTGCACCAGCTGGGGGAGTCCTAGCTTCTTTGTGCGGGATTCCCAAATTTTTGACCATGAGGATCAGAGGTACAGTGCAGGGGCAGCGTGTCTCAATTTTAGTAGACAGTGGGGCCACCCACAATTTTATTGATGATTAGATGATCGAGAGGAGGGGCATCACGACTGCAGAGTTTGAGGGGTTTTCAGTTCTAGTACCAAGAGACAGGACTATGTAGTGCACTCCTTTGATAGTGACCATGGGGAACTATTCGATGACAGACCACTTCTTCGTGGTGGATGTATTGGACACCAATGTGGTGATGGGTGTCCAATGGTTGTATTCCCTTGGCCGAGTTACCACCGATTGGAAGCAGTTAGTGATGGAGTTTATTGGGCCGGATGGTAAGCAGGTGGTTCTTCGGGGCATGCACTCGTATCCTCCATAGACAATTTCGGCCCAGAGGATGGAGGCCAATTTGAGGCATAACGACATAGTATGAGCAGTAGAGGTGATGATTTCAGAGGCTGGGGGGAAGCCCAAGCCACCACATCCGAACATACAGGCGATACTGGATAGATATCTGGTAGTTTTTGGAGACATACCACCAAGACAACCACCTGACAGGGGGTTCGAGCACACTATAGAGCTGGAGCCTGGTGTGCAGACAGTTATTACTACACCCTATAGGCATCCCAAAGCCTATAAGGATGAGATTGAGAGGGCCATCAGGGAGCTATTGGCATTGGGCCACATCAGACCGAGTTCTAGTCCATTTGCTTCTTTAGTTGTGCTGGTGAAGAAGGACGGGACTCTTTGCATGTGCATTGACTACCGGGCCCTCAACAAGAAGACACTGAAGAACCGGTATCTCATTTTGCATATTGATGAGTTGATGGACGAACTTAGAGGAGCCAAGTACTTCTCTAAGATAGATTTGCGGTTTGGGTATCATCAAAGTTGGGTGAGGGAGCAAGATGTTTCGAAGACAACCTCCAGGTGTCATTATGGGCATTTTGAGTCCTTGGTCATGCCTTTCAGGTTGACCAACGCACCTGCAACCTTTCAGTCATGCATGAACCATGTGTTCAAAGGTCAGCTGAGGAGATTTGTACTAGTGTTCTTTGATGACATCTTGATCTACAGCAGGACGTAGGAGGAGCACCTACAGCATCTAGAGACAGTGTTGCGTATCTTGGAGGAGCAGCAGTTCTACGCCAAGATGTCCAAGTGCGAGTTTGCACTGATAGAGATGCTCTACTTGGGGCACATCATAGGCATAGATGTCATGTCCCCTCTTAAATTATTTTGGAACAAGATTAATTTTTGTATTATGGGGCCAATTTTGGAGCTAGTGGATCCCATTCGATTTTATTAGGAGATTAGACTTAGGAAAAGTTATTTTTGTTGTGGTTAAGTTACACATGGGGGCCACCTACACTAGGGAAATACACACTCCCTAGTTCGATTTGCATGGAGGTGGTTAAGTGAGGGCCCACGATGGAGGAAGAATTGGAGGGAAAAGTGCTCCACGAAATCTATATAAGGAAGGCAACTCTCCTCATCTCATTCATTTTTTTAGTATATCGATTTCTCTTTGTGTGATATTCCTAATTAGCTATGCCTAATTGGAATATTCGATTTTGTTCAATTTTTGCCTTCTATAGTTATTTGTAAATAAAAAGTGAGGAAGGGAGACATAACTCACTTTAAAATAAAAAGACACTTCCTAAGTAGCACAACGTTGTGACTTAAAGGGGAGCCAAGGGGGCCAAAGGGGGACGTAGAAATGGAGCCCACGCAGACACATGGAGAGACTGTGCAGGAGGGAAGAACACGTGGCAAGAGGAGAAGCATGCAAGAGGAGGTGAGCCTAGGGATTGTGAGAGGTAGAGGCTATAAAATAGAGAGGAGCCCCCTCATTTTGGATCATTCAGTTATGTGCATTTTGAGCTAGTCGTTTTGACTTCTGAGCACGCTGGCTGTTTAGCTGGTCTGCAGCACTGTTTAGTGCATTGAGTGTCTCCGTTCGGAGATCTCACCCTTAGCCCCGGGGGACTTCAAGTGCCTGCTCGGGCAAGGTATCTCTATCAGCGTTTCAGCAATAGTTTTATTAACATTTCAGAAGCAGTTTCATCAGCATTTTGGAGGACTGCGCAGCACTTGGAGAGAGACGCAGTTCTTTTTGGTTGTAGTGCTGGATTGAGGTTTTGCAGGTGGAGTTACGCTGGGAGATTGAGCAGGGGTCCAGCTCTTGTCTCATTGGAGGATTTTCGGTAGGGTTTCAGGCAGTGTTTCAGGCAGAGTTTAGAGGGGTTTTCTTCAGTGGCAGCGCAGGGCATTGAGGAATTGCGCAGAACCCCAAGAGGGTGTTTTTCGGGGGTCGGCCATTCCAGGAAAGCTTTCTGGTTTTTTCTGGGTTTCTTGAGTAGAGCCCGAATCCAGAGTTCCATCTTTTTCCGAGGAGGGGAGCAGCCCCAAATCATCATTTGTTTTCTAGTAGTAGCAGCAGCACAGCAACAACGTCCACGCAGAGAGACCATTCTTGTCATTTCAAGAGTATTTCTTCACTTGCCTTGTGCAAGACGAGCTGCCATCTGTCTAATCACCTCTTGTACTCATTTTATTGCTCAGTATAATAAAATGGCTTAGCATTTCTCGTCGCGTTTCTTGTGCATCTACTTATATTTTCGGTTTACATTATTATATGTTGTTCCACTGTTATTTTATCACTCCTGGGTTATTATATCATTTGCACATATTTGGTTGGAGTTTTTGCTGGGGTTTGAGGAATATTCTGGGTTAGGAATATTACAGTGGTATCAGAGCATAGATCTGGCTCAGCTTGTGGAGCTAACAATCTATGACACTAGGGGAAAAACACTACATTTGTTACAGAGGTAGGAGGTACAGAGACACTGGACGTAGGTTGGAGAATACCTACGGGGAGGGAGACTGTGTTCCTGTAGTGGACACTGAACAAGAGGAGCCTGTGGCAGACGCAGAACAGAGAAAACCAATAGTGGACGCAGAACAAATCGCTGACGAGGACGGGAAGAGATTTGCGGATATGCTCCTCAAATCAGTGCAGGATCTGTCGAGGCAGATTGAGGTGATGGGGTAGAGATTCACGGCAGTAGAGGCCAAACAGCGTGAGAGCCCACGAGTTTTTCAGATTGGTGAGGGATCAGGTGCATCCCATCACTTGCCAGAGTAGCGTGATATTGCGCAGCAGGTGGCCTCACATGCCCCTACACGCTCTACCATGCCCACTTTCTTAGGAGCAGACACGAGGGTCGTAGCCCAGCAGGAGGCAGAGCTCGGACATATGGGCGATTATTTTGCAGAGTACCAGGCCTATGGGCAGGAGTTCAAGGAAGACCTCTCATTCAGAGATTTTGTTCAGCTCCAACAGGATAGCAGGCCCCGCGACCATCACAGGGGGTTCCGGCATTAACATGATGGTGACACCCACCATGCAGCGAGTAGATTCCACTTGCCTACATTTGATGGCTCATCAAACAGTTCGGCAAAGTCTTGGGTGGAGAAGCTGGACATTTATTTCCAGCTTAACCAGATGTCGAAGGCAGAGGCCATCAAGGTGGCAACATTGCATTTGGATGGCGAGGCCTAGGATTGGTGGTTTCATGCGATGGTTACACTGGGGCACTCCACAGTGATGACATATGCCGAGTTTATCAGTAGATTGATGGAGCGATTTGATCGGAGGGATCCAAAGCAGCATTTTGTTGAGCTGACGAGGCTCAAACAGACAGGGAGCCTAGAGACCTACATTGCAGATTTCTTGAGGGTCTCCGTGATGGTGTCAAACCTATCCATGGCGCGGAGGGTCTATATGTATGTTGAGGGGTTAGCAGAGACACTTCGGGGTCTAGTCCGATCCACTAGACCAGCCACACTCTAGGACGCTATCAGCATGACCCGGGACTTACAGGATGTCTTACCCAAGACCCAGACACCTCACCCCCAGAGACAGACTTTCCAGTCTAAGGGGAAGGACGTGAGGATTCCACCTCCAAAGGGGAATCCAGGACGAATATAGCTTGATGATGCCAGGAGGGAGCTGAAGAAGAAGCGGTTGTGCTTCACATGTCAGGAGCCATGGGCACCAGGACATAGATGTGCTGCCGACAAAGCACATTTTATTGAGGTCTTCTCCGAGAGCAGTGGAGAAGACGATGACGAGGAGGATGTGGAGGCAGGAGATAGCCATGCCATACAGGGACCTTTGCCACCTCCACCACCAGCAGCAAGTGGTGCATCTTTTGCACCCACCGGAGGGGCCCTTGCAGCATTGCGAGGAGTTCCCAAGTATCTAACGCTACGCATACGAGGGACAGTACGTGGCCAACGAGTATCAGTTTTGGTGGACAGTGGGGCGACCCACAACTTCATCGATGCCCAGATGGTTGAGCGGAGAGGTATTCAGACAGAGAGCTTCGATGGGTTTTCAGTATTGGTCCCAGGAGACTAGACCATGACGTGTGCTCGTTATGTCCCAGAGCTTTCAGTGACGATGGGCACCTACACATTGACTAACCACTTTTTCGTGGTCGATATTCCGGACACCAACATGATACTAGGCGTTCAGTGGCTTATTACTCTAGGGAAGGTCACGACGGATTGGAAGACCCTAGAGACGGAGTGGGATGATGAGAAGACAGGGAGGCATGAGAAGATACGGGGACAGCACACATATCCGCCTCAGACTGTTTCGGATCATCAGATGGAGGCAGTGTTCTGGAAGGGAGACATAGAGTGGGCAGTGGAGCTGCAAGCATCAGAGGCAAGGACTACAGGACAGATGGTACATCCAAAGATACAATCCATCCTTGATCGGTATGCCATAGTGTTTGGGGAGATTCCACCAGGACAGCGACCGGATCGGGGGTTTGAGCACATTATCGAGCTTGAGCAGGGCATCTAGGCAGTGATCACCACCCCCTATAGCACCCCAAGGCCTATCGGGATGAGATTGAGTGGGCTATCCAGGAGTTGCTGGCTCTTGGGCACATTCGACCGAGCACGAGTCCTTTTGCTTCTTCTGTGGTGTTGGTGAAGAAGAAGGACGGTACACTGAGGATGTGCATTGACTACAGGGCCCTAAACAAGAAGACTCTGAAGAACAGGTACCCCATACCCAGGATCGATGAGTTGATGGACGAGTTGAGAGGGACACGTTTCTTCTCAAAGATTGATTTGAGATCGGGGTATCATCAGATTCGCGTGAGGGAGCAAGACATTCCCAAGACCGCCTTCAGGTGTCACTATGGGCACTTTGAGTTCTTGGTTATGCCTTTTGGGCTAACCAACGCCCCAACTACATTTCAGTCCTGCATGAATCACATATTCTGTAGTCACTTGAGGAAGTTCGCGTTGGTATTCTCCGATGATATTCTCATTTACAGCAGGACTTGGGACGAGCATCTCCAGCACATTGAGACAGTATTACATATCTTACAAGAGCAGCAGTTCTATGCCAAACTCTCCAAGTGTGAGTTTGGGTTGACAGAGATGTTGTATCTGGGACACATCATAGGGGTGGACGGAGTGAGGGTCCACGAGGAGAAGATCAGGGCCATCAGGGAATGGCCAGAGCTGAGAAATGTGATGGAAATTCGAGGATTCATTGGCATTTGCACTTACTACCGGAAGTTTTTCAAAGGTTTCTCACAGCTTGCTGCACCCCTGACAGATTTGACAAAGAAAGGGGCATTCAGTTGGTCTAATATCGCGCAGCGAGCCTTTGACAGGCTCAAGGAGGTTATGAGCAGCTGCCCAGTGCTTGCATTGCCAAATTTTACACATCCATTTGTTTTGGAGTGTGATGCGTCGGGAGAGGGGATTGGCGCAGTATTGATGCAGGGAGGCCACCCTATAGCCTTCGAGAGCCGGAAACTCCTTCCGCACGAGAGGTTTTATTCTATATACGACAAGGAGATGCTGGCCATCATGCATGCATTGGCTAAGTACCGGCAGTATCTGGTGGGTAACAGGTTCAGGGTGAGGACTGATCACAACAGCCTCAAGTTCCTTTTGGAGCAGAAGCAGCGACAGGAGAGGCAGCAGAAGTGGATTAGCAAGATCCAAGCATATGACTTTGACATTGAGTATGTCAAGGGTAAGAACAACGTGGTAGCAGATTCCCTTTCATGTAGACCAACCACGTTGTCTCTTATGAGCTTGGACACAGACTAGAGGGCTCGACTCTTAGTAGAGTACTCCGAGGACAGGTTTGCATGTAAAATTCTGGATGGACAGGTGGCAAATGATAGGTATAGGGTGATCGATGAGATCATCTATTACAGGGATCAGATCTTCTTGACTGAGGGGTCTCAGCTCAAGAAGAAGATACTCCAGGCATCACATGACTCACCATTGGCAGGCCATCAAGGGTTTACCAAAACCTACAGGGCCATCAGAGAGAGGTTCTCATGGAAGGGCCTCAAGGAGGACGTACTCCAGCATGTCAGGGAGTGCGATGTTTGCCAGAGGAACAAGGGGGAGATGAGCCATCCCGCGGGATTATTGCAGCCTCTTCCCATTCCGGAGGGGAAATGGGAGAGTATTTCGATGGACTTCATCACAGGGTTGCCCATGGTACAGGGCAAGGATTGTATCTTTGTCGTCGTTGATCGGCTGACGAAGTACGCACATTTCTTTGCCATATCCGCACATTATACAGCAGCACAGGTGGCCGAGCTGTTCTTCAGAGAGATCTTTAGGCTACATGGTCTTCCTAAGACCATCGTCAGTGATAGGGACAGCCGTTTCATGGGTGGGTTTTGGCAGGAGCTTTTCCGGTTGGTGGGGACGGAGTTGACACCGAGTACCAGTTATCACCCACAGACGGATGGGCAGACAGAGATAGTTAACAAGTGGCTAGAGGGCTACTTGCGTAACTATGTCAGTGGGCAGCAGCGAGCATGGTTGAGGTGGCTACATCTAGGGGAGTACTGCTACAATACTTCACATCACATGTCCATTGGTATGTCACCATTCTATGCCTTATATGGGTATCATCCTTTATCTTTTGCTGACATGATGTTTGGTGATAGCAAGGCTCCCAGAGCCAAGATTTGGATCCAAGAGAGTCAGGATATTCTCCGAGCTCTCAAGGATAACATGGCTACAGCACAGAATCAGCAGAAGCTGTATGCCGACAGGGGTCGGGTGGAGAGACAGTTCGAGGTAGGGGACATGGTCTACCTACGATTACAGCCATACCGACAGTCGTCACTAAAGCAGAAGGGGGCTGAGAAGCTCAAGCCCCGCTTTTATGGGCCGTACAGGGTGATACGCAGGGTTGGACAGGTTGCATATGAGCTGGAGCTGCCCCAAGGCAGCAAGATTCATAACGTTTTTCATGTATCATGCCTGAAAAAGGCATTGGGGCAGCAGGTGACAGTGACATATGAGCTACCACCCATGGATGACGAGGGGCATTTGGTATTGCAACCAGAGGCTATCATTGATACCAGGGAGAGGCAGCGGCGGAGCAGGACGGTCCGGGAATTCTTGGTGAGGTGGAAGAATTTGTCAGATGAGGATGCCACTTGGGAGAGTGAGAGGATCTTGCAGCATCCATCACTTCAGTTGCTTGAGGACAAGCAACATTTTGCCGGGGGAGACTGTGATATTCCTAATTAGCTATGGCTAATTGGAATATTCGATTTTGTTCAATTTTTGCCTTCTATAGTTATTTGTAAATAAAAAGTGAGGAAGGGAGACATAACTCACTTTAGAATAAAAAGTCACTTCCTAGGTAGCACAACGTTGTGACTTAAAGGGGAGCCAAGGGGGCCAAAGGGGGACGCAGAAATGGAGCCCACGCAGACACATGGAGAGACTGCGTAGGAGGGAAGAACACGTGGCAAGAGGAGAAGCACACAGGAGGAGGTGAGCCTAGGGATTGTGAGAGGCAGAGGCTATAAAATAAAGAGGAGCCCCCTCATTTTGGATCATTCAGTTATGTGCATTTTGAGCTAGTCGTATTGACTTCTGAGCACGCTAGCTGTTTAGCTGGTCTACAACACTGTTTAGTGCATTGAGTGTCTCTATTCAGAGATCTCACCCTTAGCCCCGGGGAACTTCGAGTGCCTGCTCGGGCAAGGTATTTCTATAGTCATTTCAGTAGTAGTTTTGTCAGCATTTCAGTAGCAGTTTCATCAGCATTTTGGAGGACTGTGCAACACTTGGAGAGGGACGCAGTTCTTTTTGGTTGTAGTGCTGGATTGGGGTTTTGCAGGTGGAGTTATGCTGGGAGATTGAGCAGGGGTCCAGCTCTTGTCTCATTGGAGGATTTTTGGCAGGGTTTCAGGCAGAGTTTAGAGGGGTTTTCTTCAGTGGCAACGCAGGGCATTGAGGAACTACGCAGAACCCCGAGAGGGTGTTTTCAGGGGTCAGCCATTCCAGGAAATCTTTCTGGGTTTCTTTGGGTTTCTTGAGTAGAGCCCGAGTCCAGAGTTTTAGCTTTTTCCGAGGAGGGGAGCAGCCCCAAATCATCATTTCTTTTCTAGCAACAGCAGCAGCACAACAGCAACATCCACGCAGAGAGACCATTCTTATCATTCTGAGAGTATTTGTTCACTTGCCTTGTGCAAGTCCAGGTGCCCTCTGTCTAATCACCTCTTGTACTCATTTTATTGCTCAGTATAATTAAATGGCTTAGCATTTCACGCTGCATTTCTTGTGTATTTGCTTATATTTCCGGTTTACATTATTATATGTTGTTCCACTGTTATTTTATCACTCCTGGGTTATTATATCATTTGCACATATTTGGTTGGAGTTTTTGCTGGGGTTTGAGGAGTATAATGGGTTAGGAATATTACACTTTGGTCGATCGAGCTGCTTAGCTGAGTCACTCGTTGTTTAGCATGAGTTCTTCAAGCGAAGAGCTCACCCTTTCTTCCGGGGACTTTGAGTGCCACCCTAGGAAAGTTTTTCTTCATTTCTTCAGGAGGAGGATCTCATTGTAATTTCTAGCAATTGCATTCATCTCCAGGTGGTGTGTATCACTGGAGGACGCAGTGAAGAGGAGGCTGAGTTTGCTTGTGCTGTCTTGCAGTGGAGTTTGGGTGAGAGATTTTCCAGAGAGGAGGCATAGGAGGATTGTTGGCATTCTAGAGTTTGGGAGTTGGAGGAGTGTGCTACTTAGCAGGCTGACTTTCGCACTTCCTGGGCCAGCGCAGAGGCAACACTTGGTGCTCATGTCGTGGGTAGAGTATCATTCCTCGAGGCTGAACTTTGTTGTGGAGGCTAAGGGAAATAATTGGAGAGATGTTTGCTTCATTCTTACGCTTGGAGGAGGATTTCATTGTTGTTCCTTGGAGGCCGTATTTCTTGAGCAGTTTGGACGATGTAGGGCATATTGGAGGCTGAATTTCGAAGGTTTGATTCAGGCTAAACCCTTTTTGGGTTTTTGTGGGTTTTGGCCAAGGAGCTTGGGGCTGAAGTTTCATCATTTTATGAGCACCAGAAATAGTGTTTCTTGCAGCTCCTTTCCAACCAGCAATGTAGTTTCTAGGAGACAGCGCAGAGCATTAGAGGAGCAGTCATTTTCCAACTGTGAGATTATTATTTATCACTTGGGTTCTGTCAAGCTTGCCCTTGAGGCAAGCCTAGGTGCATTTTCCATACTATTGTACTTGCTCCATTTCATTAATAAAATGGCTTAGCTGGTTCTCATTTCTGGAGTATATTGAGTATTTGCTGATTGTTTAATTTTGCTGTGTGAAAAGTCGATTTTGCTTTGCATATCACTGTTTATATAAGTTTGCAACATTACAGTGGTATCAGAGCTTAGATTCTGGCATAGCGGTGGGAAAATTTTTCTCTAAGTGAGGAGGACCGACAAAATATTACTTAAAAGAGGTAGAGGTATCGGAGCAGGGAAAGGGAGTTGGTGAATACTCCAGACACAGAGGATCGTGGGAAGACTATGGTAGCAGAAGATATGGGTGAGCCTAAGAGTAGAGAGGAGATGGCCTTCGATAATTTCTTGAAGGCTTTGAGTGATTTGGAAAATGGGTAGAAGGAGATGCTGGATGAGATCAAGATGCAGAACCGGGAGCGAAGCACTCACCAAGAGTTTGTAGTTGGAGAGACTTCAGGGGCCTCTCAACAATTCGATCACCTTTCACCCACTGCGCAGCGGCCATCCTCGAGTGAGCCAACTCGAGCTACTTTACCCTCTTTTATACCTTTGGCGCAGGGTGAGACTGGTGGAGGAGAGGATCCATCGTTGATGGGGGAGCATTTCCGGGAGTGGCAGTCCATGGGGGCAAACTTCAGAGAGGCTCTGACCTTCAGAGACTTTTGCAAGCTCAAAGAAGAATGAGAAGGGGAAGGGCTATGGCACGCAAAACTATGAGCTACATCGTTCTATTGGGAAAATGTATTTTCCTACATATGATGGCACTACCAAGTGCACAGCACGTGCTTGGGTAGAGAAGTTGGACACATACTTCCAACTGAACCGGATGACAGAGGTAGAGGCCATCAAGATGGCCACATTGCACCTGGAGGGCGAGACACACGATTGGTGGTTTCATGGTTTGTCCACTCTGGGGCATGCCACCGTGACCTCCTATCAGGATTTCACGCGGAAAGTAGTGGAGTGCTATGATTGGAGGGATCCAGAGGCTCACTTCAGGGAGTTGCCCATGCTCAAACAAACAGGGCATCTAGAGCATTATATCTTGGCATTTTTTAGGGTCTTAGTCATGGCACCTGATTTGTCAGATGCAAGGAGAGTATACACATTTATAGAGGGGTTGACAAAGCCATTGTGAGGACTGGTGAAATCACGCAAACCATCTACTCTTCTGGAGGTTGTATCTTGCACTCGAGATTTGCAAGGGGTTATTCCCAAGACCTGAGCTCCATCTCCTTCATGCACTCCCTACCCTCAAAAGGGAAGTGACACTAGAGCGACCACAGCGTAGAGAGCAACTCAAGCGCAGGGTCAGTTGGATGACGAGACCAGGAGAGACCTCAGGAGGAGGAAGTTTTCTTTTACATGCCGAGAGCCTTGGGCACCTGGTCATCGGTGCATGGTGGGCAAGGCCCATTATATCGAGGTCTTCTTAGACAGTGATCAAGAGTATCATGGGGAGTTGGCGTTTGGTGGCAGAGACAGCGAGGATCCAGCAGGGAGAGGAGCACGACCACCATCACCTCAGGAAGGAGCATCTTTCGCACCAAACGGGGGAGTCCTAGCTTCTTTGTGCGGGATTCCAAAATTTTTTACCATGAGGATTAGAGGTACGGTGTAGGGGCAACGTGTCTCAGTTTTGGTAGACAGTGGGGCCACCCACAATTTTATTAATGCTTAGATGGTCCAGAGGAGGGGCATCACCACTGCAGAGTTTGAGGGCTTTTCAGTCCTAATACTAGGAGACAGGACTATGCATTGTACTCGATATGTTCCCGCTTTGACAGTGACTATGGGGAACTATTCGATGACAGACCACTTTTTTGTGGTGGATGTACCAGACACCAATGTGGTGCTGGGTGTCCAATGGTTGTATTCCCTTGGCCAGGTTACCACCAATTGGAAGCATCTTGTGATGGAGTTTGTTGGACTGGATGGCAAGCTGATGATTCTTCGGGGCATGCATTCGTACCCCCCTTAGACAGTGTCAAATCACAAGATGGAGGCCGATTTGAGGCAGGGAGACATAGCATGGGTAGTGGAGTTGAGGATTTCAGAGGCTAGGGGAAGACCATGCCACCACATCCAGACATACAGGCAGTACTGGATATATATCCGGTAGTCTTTGGAGATATAACGCTGGGACAACCATCTGACAGGGGATTCGAGCACACTATAGAGCTAGAGCTTGGTGTGCAGGAAGTCATCACTACACCCTATAGACATGCCAAGGCCTATAAGGACGAGATCGAGAGGACCATCAGCGAGTTATTGTTGTTGGGTCACATCAGACCAAGTTCTAGTCCGTTTGCTTCTTCGGTTTTGTTGGTGAAGAAGAAAGACAAGACTCTCCACGTGTATTGACTACAGGGCCCTCAACAAGAAGACACTGAAGAACAGGTATCCCATTCTACGCATTGATGAGTTGATGGACGAGCTTAGAGGAGCCAAGTACTTCTCTAAGATAGATTTGCAGTCAGGGTATCATCAGATCCGGGTGAGAGAGCAAGACATCCTTAAGACAACTTTCAGGTGTCATTATGAGCATTTCAAGTTCTTCCACATGCCTTTTGGGTTGACCAATGAACCGGCTACTTTTCAGTCGTGCATGAACCATGTGTTCCGAGGCCAGTTGAGGAGGTTTGTACTAGTATTCTTTGATGACATTTTGATCTATAGCAGGACATGGGAGGAGCACCTGTAGCACTTAGAGACAGTCTTGCGTATATTGGAGGAGCAACAGTTCTACGCCAAGATGTCCAAGTGCGAGTTTGGGCTGACAGAGATGCTTTACTTGGGATACATCATAGGTGCAGATGGGGTCAAGGTGCACGAGCAGAAGATTCAGGCCATTCAAGATTGGCCAAAGCCCAAGACGTGACAACATTAAGAGGATTTTTGGGCATCTGTACCTATTATCGGAAGTTCGTGAAGGGCTTCTCACAGTTGGCAGCACCCCTTACTGATCTGACTAAGAAGGGGGCTTTTGCGTGGATAGAGGGAGCTCAGGCAGCATTTGATCGCCTCAAGGAGGTGATGAGTTGTTGCTCGGTATTGGCACTCCCAGATTTTACTCAGCCTTTCACATTGGAGTGCGATGCATCAAGTGTGGGGATCGGGGCAGTCTTGTCCCAAGGAGGGCACCCCATTGCTTTCGAGAGTCAGAAGCTTCTACCTCATGAGATGTCGTATTCCATTTACGACAAGGAGATGTTGGCCATAATGCATGCATTAGCCAAGTTTAGATAGTACTTGGTGGGGAACCGATTTCGGGTGCAGACAAATCACAACAATCTTCGTCATTTCATGGCGCAGTAGGGCCTTAATGACACACAGCAGAGGTGGGTCAGCAAGGTGCAGGCCTACGATTTTGATATTGAGTATGTGTAGGGCAAGCACAACGTAGTGGCAGATGCACTGTCAAGTTGACCAGCGGGTTTTCACTCATGAGCATTTGTCATTATTGGAAGGCTCAGTTATTGGTAGAGTACTCCAAGGATCGTCACGCGTGCGAGATCTTGGAGGGTAGCCATCCAGATGAGCGCTAGAGGGTGATGGATGAGGTTATTTATTATAATGGGCGCATATTTTTGGTTTCGGGATTCCAATTGAGAGAGCGTGTTCTTCGAGCAGCTCATGATTCTCCTTTGTCTAGGCACCAGGGGTTTAGGAAGACTTATATGGCAGTGAGAGAGCGCTTCACTTGGAAGGGTGTCAAGGGAGACGTGTTGAGGCATGTGCAGGAGTGCGAAGCTTGCCAGAAAAACAAAGGAGAACTGACCCATCTAGCAAGATTGTTGCAGGCTCTTCCCATCCCTGAGTGGAAATGGGAGAGCATCTCTATGGATTTCATCACTGGACTTCCCTCGGTGCAAGGGATGGATTGTATTTTTGTGGTGGTCAACCGGATGACCAAGTTTGCACACTTCTTTGACATACCGACACGATATTCAGCCTCACAAGTGGCAAAGTTCTTCAGGGGAGTCTTTCGTCTACACGGACTCCCTAAGACTATAGTCAGTGACCGAGATAGCCGATTCATGGGAGGATTTTGGCAGGAGCTCTTCAGGCTAGTCGGCACTGAGCTCACCCTAAGCACCAGCTATCATCCACAAACCGATGACCAGACAGAGAGGGTGAACCAGTGGTTAGAGGGCTATCTCAGGAACTATGTGACAGGGCAGCAGAGGGCTTGGATTTGATGGTTGCATCTGGGAGAGTATTGTTACAACACCACCCATCACATGTCCATTGGTATGACTCCTTTCTGTGCTTTATATGGTTATGATGCTTTGTCTTTTGCTGACATTGTTTTTGGAGATAGTAGGGCCCCAAAGGCCAAGGATTGGATCCTAGAGAGCCAAGATATCCTCAAGGCTCTTAAGGATAAATTACAGACAACCTAGAATCAGTAGAAGATGTATGTTGACCGGCATCGAGTAGAGAGGCATTTTGAGGAGGGGGACTTGGTCTACCTTCGATTGCAACCTTACCATCAGTCCACGCTGAAGCAGAAGGGGGCTGAAAAGCTACAACCGAGATTCTTTGGGCCTTACAAAGTGATCAAGAGGATTGGAGAGGTGGCTTACGAGTTGGAGCTACCACGAGGGAGCAGGATCCATAACATCTTTCATGTGACATGCCTCAAGAGGGTGTTGGGGCAGCATGTTAGAGCAGTTGTGGAGTTGCCTCCACTTGATGATGAGGGGCATCTAATTTTAGATCCAAAGCCAATCTTAGAGACCAGGGATAGGAAGCCCAGAAGCAGGGTCATTAGAGAATATTTGGTGTGTTGGAAGAGTTTACTGGATGAGGATGCCACTTGGGAAGGGGAGCACATACTTGAGCATCCAACATTGAAGTTGCTTGGGGACAAGTAACATTTGGGAGGGGAGGACTCTGATATCCCTTCCTAGATTATTTTGGAACAAGACTAATTTTTGTATTATGGGGCCAATTTTCGAGCTAGTGGGTCCCATTCGATTTTATTAGGAGATTAGACTTGGGAAAGTTATTTTTGTTGTGGTTAAGTTACACATGGGGCCACCCACACTAGGGAAATACACACTTCCTAGTTCGATTTGCATGGAGGTGGTTAAGTGAGGGCCCACGATGGAGGAAGAATTGGAGGGAAAAGTGCTCCATGAAATCTATATAAGGAAGGCAACTCTCCTCATCTCATTCATCTTTTTGGTATATCGATTTCCCTTTGGTTGCTCAAGCTGCTTAGCTGAGTCATTCGTTGTTTGGCACGAGTTCTTCAAGCGAAGAGCTCACCATTTCTTCAGGGGACTTCGAGTGCCACCCTAGGAAGGTTTCTCTTCATTTCTTCAGGAGGAGGATCTCATTGTGATTTCAAAAAGTTGCATTCATCTCCAGGTGGTTCGTATTACTGGAGGATGCAATGAAGAGGAGGCCGAGTGTGCTTGTGGCGTCTTGCAGTGGAGTTTGGGTGAGAGATTTTCCGGAGAGGAGGCATAGGAGGATTCTTGGCATTCTAGAGAGTTTGGGAGCTGCAGGAGTGTGCTACTTTGCAGGTGACTTTCGCACTTCCTGGGCCAATGCAGAGGTAGCATTTGGTGCTCACGTGGTGGGTAGAGTATCAGTCCTTGAGGTTGAACTTTGTCGTGGAGGTTAAGGGAAATACTTGGAGAGGCATTTGCTTCATTTCCTGAGCTTGGAGAAGGATTTCATTGTTGTTCCTTGGAGGCCATATTTCTTGAGTAGTTTGGAGGGTGTAGGGCATATTGGAGGCCAAATTTGGGAGGTTGGATTTAGGCCAAACCCTTTCTGGGTTTTTGTGGGTTTTCGCCAAGGAGCTTGGGGCTGAATTTTCATCATTTTCTATGCAACAGAGACGGGGTTTCTTGTAGTTCCTTTCCAGCCACTAGTGTAGTTTCTAGGAGATAGTGCAGAGCATTAGAGGAGCAGTCATTTTCCAACTGTGAAATTATTGTTTATCACCTAGATTCTATCAAGCTTTCCCTTGAGGCAAGCCCAGGTGCATTTTCCATTCCATTGTACTTGCTCCATTTCATTAATAAAATGGCTTAGTTGATTCTCATTTCTGGAGTATATTGAGTATTTGTTGATTGTTTAATTTTTTCCTGTGAAAAGTCGATTTTGCTTTGCATATCACTGTTTATATAAGTTTGCAACATTACAATAGATGGGGTCAAGGTGCACGATGAGAAGATCAGGGCCATTTGAGATTGGCCAAAGCCTAGAGATGTGACAGCGCTGAGAGGATTCTTAGGCATCTGTATTTATTATCGGAAGTTCGATAAGGGCTTCTCACAGTTGACGGCACCCCTTACTGATATGACTAAGAAGGGGGCTTTTGCATGGACAGATGGGGCTCAGGCAGCATTCGACCACCTCAAGGAGGTGATGAGTTGTTGCCCAGTATGAGCACTCCTAGATTTCACACAACCTTTCACATTGGAGTGCAATGCATCAGGTGCGGGGATTGGGGTAGTCTTGTCCCAAGGAAGGCACCCCATTGATTTTGAGAGTTGGAAGCTCTTACCACATGAGAGGTCATATTCCATATACGACAAGGAGATATTGGCTATAATGTATGCATTGGCCAAATTTAGACAGTACCTGGTGGGCATTGGATTTCAAGTGAAGACGATCACAACAGTCTTCGCCATTTCATGGGGCAACAGGACCCCAATGATATCCAGCAGAGATGGGTCAGCAAGGTGCAGGCCTAAGATTTCAATATTGAGTATGTGCGGGGAAAGCATAATGTGGTGGCAAATGCACTATCCAAGAGGCCCACAGGACTTTCACTCATGAACATTTGCCACGATTGGAAGGCACGGCTATTAGTAGAGTACTCCAAGAATTGTCAAGCATGCGAGATCTTGGAGGGTAGTTATGTTGATGAGCGCTACAGGGTGATGGATGAGGTTATATACTACAAAGGGTGCATATTCTTGGTTTCAGGATCCCAATTGAGGGAGCGCATCCTTCATGCAGCTCATGATTCTCCTTTGTCTAGACACCAGGGGTTCAGGAAGACCTATATGGCAGTGAGAGAGCGCTTCACCTGGAAGGGCCTCAAAGGGGATGTGTTGAGGCATGTGCAAGAGTGCGAGGCTTGTCAAAGGAACAAAGGGGAGTTGACCCATCCAGCAGGACTATTGCAGCCTCTTCCCATCCCTGAGGGGAAATGGGAGAGTATCTCTATGGACTTCATCACCGGACTTCCCTCAGTACAAGGGAAGGATTGTATTTTTGTGGTGGTCGACCGACTGACCAAGTTTGCACATTTCTTTGCCATTCCGACACGATATTCAGCTTCACAAGTGGCAGAGTTGTTCTTTAGGGAGGTCTTTCGCCTGCACGGACTCCCTAAGACTATAGTCAGTGATCGAGATAGCCGATTCATGGGGGGATTTTGGCAGGAGCTTTTCAGGTTAGTTGGCACCAAGCTCACCCCGAGCACCAGTTATCATCCACAGACCGACAGCCAGACAGAGAGGGTGAACCAGTGGTTAGAAGGCTATCTCAGGAACTATGTAAAATGTCAGCAAAGAGCTTGGATTTGATGGATGCATTTGGGAGAGTATTGTTACAACACAACATAGCATATGTCCATTGGTATGACTCCTTTCCATGCTTTATATGGTTATGATTCTTTGTCTTTTGCAGACATTGTTTTTGCAAACAGCTCAGAATCAACAGAAGATGTATGTTGACAGGCATCGAGTGGAGAGGCATTTCGAGGAAGGGGACTTCGTGTACCTTCGATTGTAGCCATACCGGTAGTCCACTCTGAAGCAGAAGGGGGCCGAGAAGCTGCAACCGAGATTCTTTGGGCCTTACAGGGTGATCAAGAGGGTTGGAGAGGTGGCTTACGAGTTGGAGCTACCACCAAGGAGCAGGATCCACAATATTTTCCATGTTTCATGCCTCAAGAGGGTGTTGGGGCAACAGGTTACAACAGTTGTGGAGTTGCCTCCACTTGATGATGAGGGGCACCTAGTTTTAGAACCAGAGGCCATCTTGGAGACCAGGGAAAGGAAGCTCAAAAGCAGGATAATCAGAGAATACTTGGTGCGTTGGAAGAGCTTACCAGATGAGGATGCTACTTGGGAGGGTGAGCACATACTTGAGCATCCAGCATTGAAGTTGCTTGGGGACAAGCAACATTTGGGAGGGGAGGACTGTAATGTCCCTTCCTAAATTAATTTGGAACAAAATTAATCACTACATTTTGGGGCCAATTTTGGAGGTGATGGGGCCCATTCAATTTTATTAGGAGGCTTAGACTTTAGTAGAAGTTATTTTGGTGTGGTTAAGTTATACGTGGGGGCCACCCACACTAGGAGAATATGCACTCCCTAGTTCGAATTGCATGAGAGGGGAAGTCGATGGTTAAGTGAGGGACCCACGATGGAGGGAAAATGGAGGGAAAAGTGCTCCATGAAATCTATAAAAGGAAGGCAACTCTCCTCATTTCATCATCTTTGGCATATTGAATTTCTCTTTTGTTGCTTGAGCTGCTTAGCCAAGTCACTTGTTGTTTAGCAAGAGTTCTTCAAGCGGAGAGCTCACCCTTTCTTCGAGGGACTTTGAGTGCCACCCTAGAGAGGTTCATCTACATTCTTTCGGAGGAGGATTTCATTGTGATTTCCAGCAGTTGCATTCATCATCTCCAGGTGGTGCATATTTCTGGAGGACACAGTGAAGGGAGGCCGAGTTGTGATTGTGACATCTTCCAGAGGAGCTTTGGCCGGGAGAAATTCCGAAAAGGAGGCATAGGTGTTTGGCTGCCATTTTGGTGAGTTTTGGAGTTGGAGGAGAGAGATCCTATTTAGTGTGACTTTCACACTTCCTGGGCCAGCGCAGAGGCAACATATTGTGCACACGTGGGAGGTGGAGTCTCAGCTATTGAGGCTGATCTTTGCCAGGAGAGTTAAGGGAAGCACTTGTGGAGGAGATTGCTACTTTTCTGGAGCCTTGGAGGAGGATTTTGTTGGTATCTTTGCAGGTTGTGTTTCTTAGCAGTCTTGGAGAGTGTAGGGCCTCTTGGAGGTCGATTTTGGGAGGTTGGATTGGGACCAAATCCTTTCTAGGGTTTTGTGGGTTTTGGTGAAGAAGCTTGGGGTTAATTTTGCAGCATTTTCTTAGCACCAGAGGTGGGGTTTCTAGTAGTTCCTTTCCAGCCAGGAGTGCAGTTTTCTAGGCAACACAGAGCATTAGAGGAATAGTCATTTATCAACATTTGATATCATTGTCTTATCACCTGGGTTCTGTCACACTTGCCATTGAGGCAAGCCTGGGTGCATTTCCCCATACTATTGTACTTGCTCCATTGGATTAATAAAATGGCTCAACTGGTTCTTACTTCTGGAGCTTTTATGAGTATTTGTTGAATGTTTAAAATTTATGTGTTGTAAATCGATTTTTCTTTATATATCATTGTTTATCCAAGTTTGGAACATTACAATTTTATTGAGGAAGAGTCAAACTAGTTGTTAGCTAGTCATTATAACTTTTTTCTATAAAGGCTAGGCTCTCCTCATTTGTAAATCATTATTTTTCACTTGAGACAAGTGCTATCAATAATAAAAGGCTCATATATTTGTAAACTCTTGTACTTTCTTGTATAATTTTGGAGTGGTTTTTGTCATTGTTTCTTTTCTTGCTATAGTTATTGGGCAAAAGTTTTAAAGCTAATTCTATCTTGCTAACAAGCAATTGTATCATAAGACTACTGTTCTCTGCCATTGAAGAGCTAAAATATTATGTGGAAGCAAGCAACAAGGGCCTCCCAACCTGTATGTTTTGTTTTGGGGGTGAATCGATCCAAGTGTTTTAAACTACTTTGAAAGGGGGCTTTACAACTCCAAGAGTTTTGTATCTTGCCACACAGAGAGGACAAAGGTTGGAGACATCACAAGTAGAGGCTGATCCTAACGAAGGTTGAAAGTTTGTAGGATGAATTAAGCAATAATATCCAAAAACCTATAATAAATTGGAAGCAAAAAAGCGGTAGATTTGGCCTACAAAGGCTCCTCCCAAAGATGCCAACACCACTAGGCAACTCCAAGCCAGCTCTAAAATGACAAAGAACCTCCAAACTTCTTGTTGCAAAACTCTCCAAGCTTGCTTATGCTCACAAAAACTTGAGCTAAAAAGAATGAGGTAAATAGGAGCCCAAGCCCACTTTATAAGTTTAAGAGGCCAAAAATTGGAGGAAAACTACCCATGGTTTCCTTAGAAACCACCAAAAACCCCAATTCGTGGGCCCATACCAACTGTTACTTGTGCTTTAGCTAACCGGGCCGGTTTATAACAAAACATGTCGATTCAAACTGATTGGTACACGCCAGTTTGACCAGTTTCTGCTTCACACTAACCGGGTTTTAAAAATATGTTAGGAACTAGCAATGTTTAATTTTTTAGCTAAGTTGCACAAAGCGCCGAAACGTTTCCGAGTTTCCGAAACAGGTACGTTTAGAAACGTCACCTCCCAAAAATGGAAACATCAGCGAAAACGTCCACTGAAATGTCATATATGTTTATATATATAAAAAGAAATTTATAAATAAGTGAAAAACACATTATCTTGCAACCAAAAAGAGAATAAGACCCATAGATGACAATTTAGAAGGAAAACCAAGTCTATATTAACTCTCATAGATGAATACATGATGGTCGAGTTTCAATCGAGTTTCGGCTGAGTTTCGGAGTTACAGGTACGGGTACGTCCCGAAACGTCGGGTTCCTTGAAGTTTCGTGCAACATAGTTTTTGAGTCACTAGAGTCCCTAGAAGAGTTATGGGAGGGGCATGGAACAACACAAGATAACAATATATGCAAATCCAAAGTTAGGTAATAATGGCTTGTGAGTTACAGTCACCAAAAGAGGTCAACTAGAAAAAATTTTAAGTGTCCAACTGTTTGATGGGTTTTTGCTGCAATTTTGTGGATTTTCTTAATGGCACAGTATATGGTTTCTCATAACAATTAACATTAGCATCAGAACTAGTGGCACAAGCATAAATTGACAGTGTTCACGCAGAAACCAATGATTTTCCTAGTTGCAAAAAGAATCCGCATCTATGGAACGTTTGTGGGAGATTTGTGGATATAAAATATTCTAAAAAGGAGATGGAAAGTCGAGCAATAATAAGTTACCTACATACCAATGGCCTAAAAATAGGATTCAGATTTCTTGATGCGCCTACAAGTTATTCTAACCAATTGGAGAGTGCTCAAAGTAATATCGTAGACAGAAACAAAATCTCTAAGGAGGCCAGAATTGTGGATCTCTTGGAAGTCGCTAATCATAACACTCTTATACCAATTATTATGGGCATGCTAACAACAATGTAAACCAATCTCATATATAAGTAAACAAGGTGACAAATAGTCAACCACAAGACAACATTGTCAGAATTGAACTAAATCTGAGTTGCACGAAATGGGAAAACGGGTACGAGTTTCCGAAACGGGCACGAGTACGAAACGTGACCCCCCAAAATTTTGGAAACAGGTAAACACAACATATATATATATATATATATATATATATATATATATTAGGACATTTAAGAAATATGTGCAATCATAAAGCATATATGATACATTCTAATTTATTACATTATGATTAAATTGTCAATTGTCAATGCATAAACTATAAGTCTCTAAATTTACATCACATTTACTCATGAATGATCACATAATGAAAATAGAAATATCCAAAATCAGCCACGAGAAATTTCTAATTTCTTGTCTCGTGCTTGATTGGGCGTCTCCTCCTACATAGTCGAACGAACTTAGTGCTCTTGATTAAATACAAGTTTCATACCCTAGTACCCTACATGCTCTTGATTATTGGGAGTCTCCCATGCATAGAGGGCTTGGTTCTCTTGATTAAATACAAGTTCCATACCCTAGTACATGACAAAATCCAATGGAAACATTGCAATCCCCCCAATCCTGAAATCCTGAAAAACAGATAAGTCTGCTGGATTTTGAGTGAGATCTAAAATTCTACTTTCTCCATATGAAATCCAATGAGGGCAAAACCACTCTCAAACATCCTGAGTCATTTCATGGTAATGTTAAAAATTTAAGTAAAAGGATGAAAATGAAAAATAAAGGAGAATATCACTTTTAATTTAAGAATTTAACATTACCATGAACTACATATCAACACTAGGGCCATAGGCTTGAACATTCGGCTGCCCCACTCAAAAAATCCTTTTTTTTATAACTTGAGAGACATCTAGAAGCATCTAGAGGATATTTGAGTCGCCCAATAAAAAATTAGAAGCAAATTTTTTTTTTAAAAAATACAAGAAAAAGTCCAGTTACAAGAGGAAACTCCGATGTACAGCCCAGAAACTCGTTTCTGGGCCGTACCATACGGGTTTCCCCGTTTCCGCTTCGTTTTCGTACGGAAACGGACCCTGGACCCACATTTCCTGCAACTTAGAACTAAATATATAGGTTTAGAATATTGTAGGAGTGGTCATCTTTGAACAAATCTGCAATAAAGTATAATAAATTAGGTGTTAATTTTAGGAAACAATGGCATGTTCTATGCTTTGGCGCAATTTTACTTCAATCTCTTTACTAGCCCAATATCAATATTCAAATTAGCAATCACATCAACATGAGAGTAAAATGCAGATAGAACATAAACATAAACAATAGAAGACAAGCCAAGACAAGAGGACACAAGATGTGGCGCCAGCAAGGGACAAAACCCCAATGTGGGGAAACCCTTGATCAAATATTCTTAGTCTTCAACAATTCAGCAGAGAGAGATAGTAAAATTTACAAATCTGATAATTTATAACAACAACGAAAGAGCCCTAACCAGAAAAGTCAACATTGGTCAACAAGGAAAATTTGACCCTCAGCAAATCAGTCAACTTCAGTTCACTTCGGCCTCCAAACATCAAGATAAAACAACCCTCAAAATAGTCAAATTCAGCCCAGTCAAAGTATGATCAAACATCCCACCTGTGGTTAGCCCTAGCTGTAGTCAACGCTGGTCAATAGTCAACATTTAGCCTCGATTTCTGTGCCCAAAAATGCGGCCTGCCCAAACTAAGATACCCTCACAAAAACGAAGTCAAAGGAGGTCAATGCTTGGTCAAACTGTCCAGAAATTCAGTCTCCTGAAATTTCGGACTCCTGAAATTTCGGTCATGTGGAGAGAGAGAGGCACAGAAATCCGTACCCAATCAATGAGGAGAGAGAGAGAAGTGTCAAGATGAGTGTGTCCAAATGAGGCTAAGTCACCTTCTATTTATATGCAACGTTGTGGATGAACAGACGTGACTATTGGGCTTCTGAGCCTACATAAGTTTGATGGCTGACCTTGACAATCTGACCATAATCAAAATAAATTCATAACTTCATTTGTACATGTCAGAATCGGATGATCTTTAGATCAATCCTACACCTCTCGGAGAGAGGAATCCAAGAAAAATATCAGTTGTCATAAATAAGATGACCCATGTAGAGTTTGGCCCTAATTGCCAATTTTAGTACTCCCTCTCAACTAGGGAGAACTCCATTTGCTAATCCATCTATCAATTTGTACCATCTATGCCATCAATGCATTGCTCTGCTCTGCTGAACTATGAAGAAGAAGAAGTGATCGAGAATGTATCATACCATTCTCTACTGAACCGAAGTCAGTCCCGACTCCCAATCAAAGGAGAGTGTGTCATACCACTCTTACTGACCCGAAGTCAGTTCCAATCAAAAGAAAGTGTCTCATACCACTCTTACTGACTCAAAGTCAGTTCCAATTGATCCTAGATCAATATCGATCATCCTAGCATAGGGAGTACAGTAGTACACAATGCGTCCATCGATAGTACTATGGTCCCTATCCTCATTTCCCTACTCATTAGCCAGATGAGAGGTACTTCCCATGAGTCCCAGATTGCATGGGTAGGATGTCTTAGCAGGAGAAGGATGAACCACTCATCTTGCCTACATGTCGCCAAGGGGTATCGCAGAGAAAGGCTGAACCACTCACCCTGTACACAGAAAACCACTAGGGGAAGGTTGAACCACTCCCCTATGGTTGTTCATCACTCCAAGAAGTACCCCAAGCTCCCAAGAGCTCCCTAAGCTCAATGTCCATCTCATACAAGACCCTCATAAGATGGTCTCTCCACGACTCCAAGTCGTTCTCGGAAGGCCAAGAACTTGACCTTCCCCAGGGGCTTTGTCAGAATATCGGCGACCTTCTCATCAATCCCAATGTGATGGAGCCTTATTTCTCCTCGTTGTACCATATCCTGGATAAAGTGGTACCTGATATCTATATGCTTGGAGCGATCATGAAACACGGGATTCTTTGATAATCGGATCCCACTCTGGTTGTCACAGAGGATCACGGTGGTATCCAACACATGTCCAAACAACTCACTGAAGAGCTTCCTCAACCGGACAACTTCACAAGAGGCCATACTAGCAGTTGCATATTCGGCTCAAGGCAACCGATTTCTGCTTCCTGCTCATCCAGGATATCGAAGCAGAACCCAAAGAAAAACAACATCCAGAAGTGCTCTTGTGATCCACCACACTGCCAGCCCAATCAGCATCAGAATAACCATGCAGCCTCACATCTTCAGTAGTGTATCTCAGTCCATAAGTGATTGTGCCCCGCAAATATCTCAAAAGATTCTTGGCACCAATCCAATGTATATGATGAGGCTCAACCATATATTGGCTCAATGTGTTAACTGCAAAACATATGTCCGGATGGGAGTTCACCAAGAACATCAGTGCTCCTATGAGTTGACGATACTCAGAAGCATTTCCCAATTCAGGTCCAACAACACTACCACATAACTTCTTAAATTTAAGTTCCATCGGAGTAGTCACAGGCTTGCAGTCCACCATCCCAAATCTTTCCAATATCTTCACAACATATTTTCCTTGAGATAGGAAAATTTCACCTAGCTTTTGCCAGACCTCCAACCCTAGGAAATAGTGCATCGGTCCTAGGTCCTTCATCTCAAATTCAAAAGCCAACTCCCTCTTACATTTGTGAATGAGAGGGTCTACACTTCCATCAGCTCCATGCTTGATTTTGTAGAGCCACTTAGAGGTGACAACCGATTTGTCCTGGGGTCTAGGGACCACATCTTAGACATCATTCTTCATAATTGACTCATATTCTTCATTCATAGCATCCTTCCATACTTGATGCTTCACAGCTTCTTTGAATGATGAAGGCTCATTTTGAATGATAGTGCTCATGGTGGTCAAATATCCTTGATACCTGTTTGGCTTCTTGCTTTCACAGAAAGTCCCCCTTGGTGCAATGTGTCTCTCAGCATCTTCGAGAGTCTCCCTAAGCCATGAGGGTCTCCTTTTGGAGGAGGAGGGATCATGAGGAGGAGGATCAATAGGATCCATAGGTTCATCAATATCAGGCATCGTTTCGTCTTCTTTTGCACCCTGATTTCCGGTGTCAGCTTCTTTGTCCTTCCTTAGGATAGGAAGGTTGTTGATCTTCCTGAGGGCCATATCTTCGTCAAAGGTGACATCATGACTTATCTCAACTTCCTTTGGATGAGCCACATAAATTCTATATCCCTTGGAATTTTTACTATAGCCCACAAAGATTCCTTTCTTCCCAGATGCACCCAATTTGGTTCTCTTCTCTTTCAACACATGAAAATATATGGGACTTCCAAAAATTCTAAAATGAGAGACATTGGGTTTCTTACCAGTGAACATTTCTTCGAGAGTCTTGGAGTCAAATGCTTGATGAGGCATCGGTTTTGAACATACACGGCGGTATTTGTAGCCTCGGCCCATAGGAACTTCGGAAGGCCTTGATCATGAAGCATGGCACGAACTGCTTCTACAATAGAGCGATTCTTCCTTTCAGCCACACCATTCTGCTCAAGAGTGTATGGCATTGTAGTCTTCCTCTTAATGCCAGCTTCTCTGCAATAATCTTGGAGTTCATTGGATTCGTAGTCGGTCCCATTATCAGTCCTCAATATCTTGATTTTCTTCTCGGATTGATTTTCGATCAAGGCTTTGAAGTGTCGGAACCAGGTGAACACTTTATCCTTCTTCAAGAAGTAGATCCAGGCCTTGCGAGAATAATCATCCGTAAATGCCAGATTATATAAATATCCTCCCAAAGAGTTTATGGGCATCATACCAGATATGTCAAAGTGGATCAATTGCAATATATTTGTGGTCTTGCTATTACTTGAGGGGAATGGTCCCCTTGTAATTTTTCCTTCGACACGTCCCGGAGATACACCTTCATGCTCTACTTTGAACTTGAGCATACCTGTCACCATCTATCTCACATCGGCTTGGGCCTTATAATGAAGATGGGTAAACCTCCAGTGCCATAGTTTAGATTGTAGAGATGTGTTGCAAGACATGGCTCCTAATGGACTTCCTCCAACTTAATACAAAGTGTCAACCCTGAACCCAAAAGTAAAAGCATCTTTAAAATTTCTTTTCCAAACACGTACCTTTCCATTGATGAATGCCACCTTGAATCCTTTGTCCTCCATGGCTGAAATGGACACCGGGTTCTTCTTGATATCAGGTACATATAGTACTTCTTGGAAATTAATAGTGTTACCTTGATTCGATTGAAGGGTAACATTCCCTACTCCCTTCACGGGATAGGTGGCATCGTCTCCATGGATGATCTCCAAGTTTGTATCATTTTCTATCAGATTAGAGAGGGCTTCCTTGTATCCAGTGAAGTGCCTTGAGGCACCACTATCAATCAGCCAATTTCCCAAAGTGTTTGGAGGAGAGGCAGTGGAGAGGGCCAATATAAGATAGTACTCTTTTTGCTTATTGTTAACAACATTTGATTCTTCATACCTGGAGTTCCTTGATTTCTTGGAGGGTCGACCATTTCCTTGATGTCCCACATTCCTTTTCCCTTTGCCATTGGACCTGCCATTCCTTTCATCATTGTTGTTGAAGTTGCCCCTGGCATGATTGTGATCATTATCAAGTGATGTGTCCCTTCTATTTGGACACTCCCTTGCATAGTGGCCAAACTTATTGCAAACAAAGCACCTGCCCTTCCTTCCTCCCTTAGATCTAGGCTTTCCATGGAAATGACCTTTAGACCCTACATTATTTCTCCTTTTGGCATGAGCAGAGAATGCAGTGGGGTTGCTTCTATTAGAAGGCATTTCTTGCTCCACCATTCTTGTTTCTTCTTGAATGCATCTCGACATCAATTCTTCAAACCCTGGAATTCGATCATTATTGAGGACGGTGGTTCTAAAACATACCACTCAGGTGGGAATCCCCCAAGGGTGGTGAGAGTAAGTTCCTTGTCAGGAATGACTTCTCCAATTGAGAGTAGATCATTCTTGATCTTAGTAATCCTCAAAAAATAGGATTGAATATCCTCGTCCTTGCCCTTCTTAATATCCTTCAACTTATTCTTGAGAAATAGAATTTGATTAGCATTACTAACCTTGAACATGTCGACCAACCTGTCGTAGATCTCCTTGGAGGTCTTCAATTCCGAGATGTAGGACACGAGATGCTTATCAATGGAATCCCTAATAATCTTCTTTGCTTTGACTTCAGCCCTATTTTACTTGGTCTTCACAGCAGCCGGTGCATTTGAAGGAGGTTCAGGGATTTTACCTTGCACATAGTCCATCACTTCTTTTTCTTCCAGGGTCAAATCAAGAGACATCTTCCATCCATGATAGTCAGATTTATGATGGAGCTTGTCTTCGGCCGGGAAGTAGGATGAAGAACCCGTTGAAACATTTGTCCTTGTCCAACTGTCTTTGGTGATTGCTCTTTCACTCTTGCTTGGGCTTTGTCTTCACCTCAGCTCTGAAACCATGTTAATTTTAGACAACAATGGTATGTTCTATGCTTTAGAGCAATTTTACTTCAATTTCTTTATTAACCCAATATCAATATTCAGATTAGCAATCACATCAACATGATAGTAAAATGTAGATAAAACATAAACATAAATAGTAGAAGACAACCCAAGACAAGAGGACACAAGATGTGGCACTAACCCAGGACAAACCCCAATGTGGCGAAGCCCTTGATCAAATCTTTTTTTAGTCTTCAATAGTTCAGCAAAGAGAGATAGTACAATTTACAAATCTGATAATTTATAACAGCAGCAAAAGAGCCCTAACCAGAAAAGTCAATGCTGGTCAACAGGCAGATTTGACCCTCAACAAATCAGTCAACTTCAGCCTCCAAACAACAAGATAAAGTAGCCCTCAAAAAAGTCAAATTCAGCCCAGCCAAAGTCTGGTCAAACAGCCCACCTGCAATCAGCCTTAGATGCAGTCAACACTGGTCAACAGTCAATATTTAGCCTCCATTTCTGTGCCCAGAAATGTGGCCTGCCCAAACAGAGATAGCCCTCGAAAAAACGGAGTCAAAGGAGGTCAACACATGATGGTCAACGCTTGGTCAAATTGTCCAAAAATTCGGTCTCCTGAAATTTCGCTCTCCTGAAATTTTGGCTTCTTGAAATTTCATCGTCCTGAAATTTCGGACATGTGGAGAGAAAGAGGCCCAGAAATCTGTACCCAATCAATGAGGAGAGAGAGAGAAGTGTGAAGATGAGTTTGTCCAAATGAGGCTAAGTCACCTTCTATTTATATGCAATGTTGTGGATGAATAGACGTGATTGTTGGGCTTCTGAGCCTACATAAGTTTGGTGGATGACCTTGACAATTTGACCATAATCAAAATAAATTCATAACTTCATTTGTACATGTCAGAATCAGATGATCTTTAGATCAATCCAACACCTCTCGAAAAGAGGAATCCAAGAAAAATATCAGCTGTCATAAATAAGATGACCCATGTGGAGTTTGGCCCTAGTTGCAAATTTTAACATTAGGTCACTGATCGATTTCAGTCAAGTCACCCAAATTTGACAAAAAATAAAGTAAACAAGTGTACTGGAGTACAAAAGAGATGAAGTACAGATATAAAAAATGTTCACTAGACTGAGTCTCATTAAATATGAGAACCATATTTTTATATATCTTTTAATTTGTAGCTACACATTGCATATGTTGAAAAATGCAACAAGAAATTCTCAATTTGGTTTTGCCTTGATTAGATTGAGAAAATTCAAATTTCCACATCAACAGACAACTTGAATGCAGTTAACTTATGTGACATGGCTTGCGTCACCCAGTTTATTCAGTAAATTCGAGTTGGAGGAGTTATAGTTCAGTTAAGAATGTGTGATTGCTAATTTGTAGCAATCAAGGTCAATTATGTAAGGTTGTTTTCAGCTATACTAGTTCTAATTGTTGAAGGAACTATTGGAGGGTCAGTTGTGCAGTGGGACTTCAGTCAAACTCAATGATCATCCAATTAACTGATCAATCAGCCAAAAATAGTTAGTGCATGCAGAGAATTCAAGTTCCCCAGGCTTGGTGGAGATTCCAAGGCAGTGTAACATCAGTTGTAGACTAGTCTTGAGTGTACAAGTGTTGCATGCAGTCAGATGATCAACCTAAGGAATTGCGCAATCCATTTTGGAGAAATTCCTAAATAATAGGGGCCTAATTTCTCAAGGAACAGTGAAAGGAAATAGGAGCTCAAGCAGAGGCAAAATTTGACTAAGTCTGGGTCAAAGCTTCTCAGTGAGAAGAGAGATAGGTTATGCACTTGCAGGTTGTGCTCAATTGAGCAAAGAAATTGTAATACATCTTTATTCATCAGATTAATGCAAGCAAACATTGGGGTTTTTAGCAGATTGCTTCCCCAGAAAAATACTATTTGCATATGTGTGATTTCATATTGCATATCTGAGATTTTTGTTCTAAATTGTGAATTAATGTTCACGGAGTAGTAGAGTAGGTTTGTGTCTTGTGATTTTGATTAAAACTTCATGAGCAGTTGCAAATCTACATCATAATTTCTACATGGTATCAAAGCAGGATTCACATTAGAGCAGAAATTTCAAAGTTGTTTCTCAGGAGGTTCGAATTTGGAGTTCAGTGCAACAGGATCTCTTCAGAGCTGAGAAGATGGCCTTCAATGGACTAAGGCTAGAGTATGCCTTGGAAGGCACCTCTAATTTTGTTGCATGGAAGGATCGCATGGAGGCGGTATTGGATGACAATGGATTGCTAGAATACATCAAGAAAAATGTTGCAAAACCACCGGAATCTGATGCCCAGAACCTTGCTCAGTGGAAGAAAGATGTAGCCAAGGCGAGGAGAATAATCTTGGAGGGAGTATGGGATCACATTGTCTCAAATCTCCACGGAAAAGAAACTTCGTTCACAATGTGGAAAGCATTGACAGAATTGTTCGAGAATAATAGTGACCATAGGAAGCTAGCGCTCAAGGATAAACTTCGAAGTATCAAGATGTAGAAGAATGACACTATTCTGCAGTATCTGAGCAAGTTCACACAATTTCGTGATGAACTTGGCGGGATTGGTGTAAATGTTCCTAAAGAAGACTTGGTAAGCCTAGCCCTTCTGGGCCTTCCCAAGAGTTGGCATAGCTATCAAGATTCGGTGAACGGGAGGGAGAAACTACCAAATTGGGAGCGCTTATGGTTCGATTTGGTATAGGACGAAATAATGAAGAATACTAGAGATGGGACTTCATCCAAGGGCGAGGATGAAAAAAACATTGCATTGGTTGGAAGGGGAAAAAGGGGAAAGGGAAGAAATCTCAACCCAAACTAGAGTCCATCCAAGGGGACAAGAGAAAAGATTTGTCGAAAATTAAATGCTTCCATTGTCATGAATTCAGGCACTATGCACGAAGTGTCCACACAAAAAGCCAAGAAAAAAGACCTCAAGACAAGCAACATGTGAAGCTTCGGCTTCACAGTTCGAGCTTGACTTTACCCTTATCACATGCATGGCCAGGACAATGACTGGGAGTATGTGGTACTTGGACTCGGGTGCATCGTTCCACATGACAGGGTGTAGAGAGTTTTTAGTAACCTGCAAGAAAAGGATTTGCAGATGCACATCGAGATGGGGGATGATGAAAGGCATAACGTGACCGGGGTTGGTACAGTCACCTTTCAGAGGGAGTCGGGCTCCCCTCTCAGGCTCAAGGATGTCATGTTCATTCCGGGCCTAAAGAAAAATCTCATCTTTGTTGCAGTTTTGGAAGACCGTGGTTATGATGTGATATTCAGCAAAGGAAAGGCATTCCTGAGACACATAGCCACAGGACAAGTGAAGCAGATCGAGGTTCGTGTGAAGAACCTATATAAGCTAGATGTGGAAGATTGTGCTGCATTAAGCACAAAGGTGGAGAAGGTGCAGAGCCGCGATGTCAGTGAACTTTGGCATAGAAGACTTGGCCATTTGCATCATGGTGCCTTGAAGATTATGCAACAAATAACCATAGGCCTCCCCAAAGGAGCACTTGAGCAGCAAGATGTATGCAAAGGATGTACCTTGGGGAAGTACACAAAATCCACATTCCATGAGATAGCCTCCACTGCCAGACACACATATTTTGTCATTTTTATTGATGACTTCTCACGGAAGTGTTGGATCTTCTTCATGCGGAAGAAAGATGAGACATTCTCTAAGTTCGTAGAATTCAAGGCACTGGTTGAGAAAGAAACTGACAAGAAGGTGAAGGCTCTCAAGAGCGATAATGGAGGTGAGTACATGTCAAATGAATTTTAAAAAAAAATGTGCAAAAGAAGGCATTCGACGAGAGTTGACAGCAGCCCACAACCCACAACAAAATGGGGTGGCTGAGAGAAAGAACTGTAGCATTGCGGGAGCAACGAGGGTGATGTTGCGTGACTAAGACCTACCTCTACATTTGCGGGACGAGGCATCCAACACAACAGTCTATTTGTAGAACAAGAGTCTGCGTCATATTTTGGGCACGATTACACAGGAGGAGGCTTCCTCGGCGAGAAAGTCGGACGTGTTGCACTTCAGGATTTTTGGAGCCTTTGTTTACTGTCATGTCTCCAAAGAATCAAGGAAGAAGCTAGAGCCAACAATAGAATTGGGGGTATTTGTGGGTTACATAAAACTCCCCACAACTACCGTGTGTACTTGCCATCCCTCAGAATGACAATTGTGCGAAGGGATGTATTTGATGAGGAGAAAGTGATGCGGTGCTCTCTTGAGAGGGAGCTTCAGATCCCACCAGAAGAGGATCTTTTAGCTCCAGAGGAGGAGACTCAAGAAGTTGTGGAGCAACCACAAATTGAGGAGCCGAGAGTGGAGACCACCACTCAAGTAGAACCATACAAAGAAGGCGGGAAAAGGACCAGGGAAGTTGAGAGGCATGTGCAGGATGCGAGGGAGAATGTGGGTGCTCCTTCAAAATTGCGCAAGCAGAGAAGGTCATTTGACCGGTACACTGGCTACATGGCTCTAACGACTGAGCTTATAGAGACTAAGCCATCCTATTTTGAGGAAGCAGTAGAGAAACCTGTATGGGTTGATGCAATGGTGGAGTATGAATCCATTGTAAAGAACAACGTTTGAGAAGTGGTCCCTGTTACCCACCACTTTGTGGGTGATATCCCCAGGAGAATTTTTTCTCCATGATGAGCCTCAACCAGTAGCTAGCAGCCCCTTGATGCCTCCTACTAACTCGTGGTGCCATTTCTTTGCCACCTGAGCTAGCCATCTGGTCCCTCGCCCACCTATATTGATCGTATGTTTCAAGGTGGGCCTCCCGAAGCTAAAGGTATGTCTTGTCATTTGGTAATTGAGTATTAGGTTTACTTATTTTGGATACTTATGGGTATGGATTGATGGGGGGATTTGGCAGAAAGAGTGGGCTTAGTTTGTACTCTTGTCTCCTTGATCTCTTTTGGTTGTTACCCTTGAATCTTAGTCTCGTGGGATCTCCTTTATTGACCATTTGGTTCTAGGGTGGTACTTCTTGGGAAATCCCGACTTTGGGTGTATGATCCTCCTCCTTTACCCGCATATATTACTCTCTTTCCACTCACTAGACCCCATTCATCATTTCTCCCACCTGGGTCCACATTACCATTTTGGGTCCACATACGGCTAGCCTCCCTATCCCCTTGCCCCCCCACTTTGGGTCAGGCCTAGAATGATGCCCCAGAGGTTGAAGCAATTAGATAAAGAAGAAAAAACATAATTGGCCACATTTAATAGGAAATTGTACCACAAAATGCAAAAGATGGTCGGGACAAAAATAATTAGCACATGGGCAAAAGCCCATACATGAGCTCTACCCCCATCCATGGCCATCACCCTGGTTCCATAGGCCCTAGATGAGACTCATTTATCATTCAGGAACCCATGATTGTCCCAACCCCTTTACGGCAATGAACCGCCCTACCTAAAAGGGGCAACCACTGCTATATCTTACACATCATGCTCTTATCCTTTGATCCCCGAGCAGTTAATCAAAGAAAATTCATAAAAGGTAAAAAGGCATATAAAGAAGAGTGGAAAAATCAAGGCCGGGGCACCTCATGTACCATGGTTGCTCCCTCCTATACATTGCAAACCCAAGTGTGGGCTTCCCCTTATCTAGCTACCCTTATGCCCCACTATGTGACCCAGAGTTGCCTCTCCCATTCCCTATTCCATCTCACTTATTTGTCACTTTCCACCCCCATTAGAGGGGTGTACCTTGGACATACTATCTCCTCTAAGGGCTGAAACCACCTAATAAGGCACTTGGCTAACCCCCTTTGGAGCTGGGAGACACTAGCACATGCCAAAGCCCACTACGGAAGGGCATGCCATTATGAAGTGCCCACTTTGTTATTCATGATTTGTAAGCTCTTTTACTTGATCATTCTAATGATTAAATGTACTAGAATCCTAGGGGACGCATTGGATCTTATGCATGATTACAGGTGGTTTCCATTTGGGTTTGGTTCCCCTATATGGGATCCTAACCCCCACAGGTCTACATTGGCACATGTAGGGTGTGCATAGAGAGCCATGGGCCTCCACAGCAACAGACAGCATTCCACGAATCTTCATGGATGCTTAGAGACTACTAGCGATCCACTTTTGGGATGATGGTGATATGCTTGGTACACTATGCCCAGCAGGCCCCCACAGGAGCCCCACACTCTTGGCAGGTGTTCCAGCACTTGTACAATGTCATGGCAACATTCATTCCACCACTTGGACCCTTGCAGAGGATCTACAGGCATCTCTGATTCATCTAGTGACCCATGGGGTCATCTATGTGCCCTCATACCCACTGGGAGCACCACAGGTCTACTACTTGGAGAACAAGGGGCCACCCCTTGTCCATCATATTCCAAGGAATTTATTCCTCAATATGGCACTTCAAGATATTATTGAGCCTTTGGAGGGCCCTACGACATACACATATTATTATTTGGCCCCTTGTGAGGCTTATTTTTACATTTGTAAGCTAGTTTGGTGGGCTTGTCACCAATAGGGGTCTTATTTGCACATTATTTTATCATTAGGGGCTAATGTAGGCCCATAGGCTAATTTGAACTCCTTAGGAGGCTATAGATTGATGTTAGATAGACTCACTTGTATCATCACTTGACTTCATATCTCTCTATCATAGAGAATTTCGCACTTTTTCCTTGGTGGATATCTTTTGGAGACGGATGAATTTTGATGTATGGATTTGGGCTGATTCTCGTCTTGGAGCTTTATTGAGCAAACGAAATGCTGGTTGGATATACTCTATAACGTTGTAACTAACTTTTAAAAATATTATTCTTTTTGTTGCATACTGCTAAAATTATTTATCTTGAGAAGCTTGCATCATTTGCTTTGAAGTATAAATGCTTGAAGGTCACTTTTCTTTTCTTTCTCTCAACATTGGATGAAGTTGACTTTTTGGGCCTCCTTGATCAAGAAACCAAGTTCTTACTCATCATTATCCTTGACTCCATATCCCCAAGTGAACTAGGCACTGATCCCTCAAAAAGGGTGATCATTTTAACCCTCTTTTTACCATTTTCCCCTTTTTCCCAAAGTCTAGCCCCATTAGGTCACCTAGGGCATCAATTTCACAAGAATTGACCCAAGGAAAAACTTCGATCTCCTATAGGATACTGTGTTGGTGGGTCCCCTCCCTCTCCTCCAAATTTGAGGCAATTCTAACAGTGGAATCTCCAGGAATCCCAAGCCCTAGCTCTAGGATCGAATTTTGCCTAGGTATCCCCAAGGCTAGACCTCAATAGGATTAACTCAACCTTTTGAAGTGAATATTCTTGTTTGGTCCTTTCCTCTCACCTTGTCTAGGATAGGAACATCATTGGTTGTTGCATTCCATCCCCGAACCTGGGTTGGGTCCACCTGGCCCTGTGTGGTCTCGCTTCTTAATAAAGATTATTTGTTAAATACCATTTGGGAATCCAAGTTTCCCAAGGATAATAGAGATTCAGAACCTTGTTTATAAGCCTATCCTTTCTCCCTCAACCCTCCAATCCTCACCCCTTACCCCTGGTGGACCAAGTCCTTTGCTTAAAAAGCAAACAAGTTCAATTCTTTACTTCATCCTTGGGAAAGGGTTTCCAGGGTCCCTTCTCACCTATCCATTGACATATACTTTACAAGTGAATCCCTACACTACCGGGACTCCTCCCATCAATGAAAGTCTATAAAGAGTAGGAAGACTTAGTTGTGTTGATAGTGGGCTAAGCCTCCACCGTTGCCCTTAACCTAGCAGTTGCCCTCTTAGGAACCTCTTTAGGTTCCCTGCTGGTTTGAGTGCTAATAGTCCCAAGACAGCAGATAAATTAGTTGTGGGTTCACGATGGATCTTCAAGCTAAAGAAGGCAACAGACGAAAGCATAGAGATGTACAAGCCTAGATTTGTGGCCAAGGGGTACTCTCAAGTTGAAGGGATTGACTGTGATGAGGACTATGCTCCTGTGGCAAGGTACTCATCCATTAGATCAATTCTTGCTCTAGCTGTGAAGATGGGGTGGAAGATCCACCAAATGGATGTAAAAACAGCATTCCTCAATGGAGTTATTGAGGACGAGGTGTACATCGAGCAACCAGAAGGCTTTGAGACTTTTGATCGAAAGTCTCATGTGTGCAGACTCAAGCGAGCGTTGTACGGTCTCAAACAAGCACCCCATGCTTGGTTCACCAGGATCGATAAATATTTCACCGATTTGGGCTTCACCAAATATGAAGTAGATGCAAACCTCTATCATATCTTAGTAGAAGGTAAATTGTTGATTATTGATTTATATGTTGATGACTTGATTTTAACTGGTCATGAACACCTGATCAAATCTTCCAAGGAGAATCTTGCAAGAGAATTTGAAATGAAGGATTGGAAGTATGGCAAGGTGATGGGGAACTGTTTGTTTCTCAAGGCACGTATGCAACTAAGATAATACATGGAGAGTTGCAAACCCATGGAGACACCTCTAGCGACCAACTGGAGGAAGGAGGATGCCACTTCACATGAAGAAGTGGATGCTACCATTTATCGGCAACTACTAGGTTCACTTATGTAACTTGTGAACACACGACCAAATATGTGCTATGCAGTCAACCAGTTGAGCTAAGCGATGGTTAGGGCAACCAAATTATTTTGGAATGCAAACAAAGCATGTTTTACAGTACCTCAGAGCACTACCCAGTTTGGTCAGATGATGGATCCAATTATGATCTACTGTGATAATCATAGTTGCATCAAGCTATTTGAGAATCCAGTTTTTCACGATTGATCCAAGCATATAGATATCTGGTATCACCATTTGCAGGATTTTGCAGAGGCGGATAATGTTGTTGCACTACATTCCAACAGAGGAACAAGATGCTGACATTTTGATAAAGGCCTTGTCAAGAGGGAAGTTGGAGTTCCAGAGGTGCAAGATAGGGGTGGTTGATAATCCCTTTTTTGTTGAGAGTGAGTGTTGAAAAATGTAGCAAGTAATTCTTAATTTGATTTTTCCCTGATTAGATTGAGAAAATTTGAGCTTCCACATCAACAGACAACTTGGATGTAGTTAACTTGTGTGACATTGCATATGTCACCCAGTTTACTCAGTAAATTCGAGTTGGAGGAGTTATAGTTCAGTTAAGCATGTGTGATTGCTAATTTGTAGCAATAAAAGTCAGTTATCAAAGGTTGTTTTCAGTTAAACTAGTTCTAATTGTTGAAAGAACTAGTGGAGGGTCAATTGTGCAGTAGGACTTCAGTCAAACTCAGTGATCATCTAGTTAACTAATCTATTAGCCCAAAATAGTTAGTGCATGCAGGGAATTCGAGTTCCCCAGGCTTGGTGGGGTTTCCAAGGCAATGTAACATTAGTTGTAGACTAGTCTTGAGTGTACAGGTGTTGCATGAAGTCAGATGATCAACTAAGGAATTGCGCAATCCATTTTGGAGAAATTTCTAAATAACAGGAGCCTAATTTCTCAAGGAACAACACAAGGAAATAGGAGCTCAGGCAGAGGCAAAATTTGACTAAGTCTGGGTCAGAGCTTCTTAGTGAGTAGAGAGATAGGTTACGCACTTGCAGGTTGTGCTCAGTTGAGCAAAGAAAATGTAATACATTTCTATTCATCATATTAATGCAAACAAGCATCGGGGTTTTTAGCAGATTGTTTTCCCCAGAAAAAATACTATTTGCATGTCTGAGACTTTTGTTCTAAATTGTGAATAAATGTCTGCAGAGGAATAGAGTAGGTTTGTGTCTTGTGATTTTGATTAAAACTTCATGAGCAGTTGCAAATCTACATCATAAATTCTACATGGTATCAAAGCAAGATTCACATTAGAGCAAAAATTTTGAAATTGTTTCTCAGGAGGTTCGAATTTGGAGTTTAGTGCAGCAGGATCTCTTCAGAGCTGAGAAGATGGCATTGAATGGACTAAGGCTAGAGAATGCCTTGGAAAGTGTTATCACCTATCGCCTACACCTACCTACAAGTTAGTGAGAAAAGCCTTTAACCCCACAAGGTGTGTTTGGTGGCTGGTAACTCAGAGAAGGGGTTGTCACACTAATCACGACTCTTTCCATTTGAGCTATCTCTTAGGTTAACTAAGGGGCCTGGTCCCTAATGAAAAATTAAGTTAAAAGATGTGAGTTTCTAGGAGAGTATTATAGTGAAAATGGATTATTTTTAAGGATTTATGAGCAAATATGATGTGAGCAACTTGAAATAACAATGTCAATCATTAACATGAGAAAAACCATAAAACCAGTGCCTTATAAGGAATTTGCTCAACAATTTAAAGATATATTTGCTCAAAGTAAAATGCAATGCTCTCAAAAGAAAAAGCAAAGTAACTCTGAAATGTAAACAAAAGATTGTTAGCACAAGATATTGCAAGATACAAAAATGTTTTTGAGATAATCAACTTTATGAATCAAAACATGTGAAACATATCTTGCCAAAACCCAACAATTAGTAATTAACTTGGAAATGTAAAAGAAAAGAAGTGTTAAACCAAGACATCAATATGCAATTAGACTTGAAGCATGAAAAGAAAGCACTTGTTTGAAAGAATTACAATACTTGCTTTTGGAATAGACTTTGCATATGAAAACTCAAACCATCAAGAGGCAAGTAACATAAATGTAATCGAAAGTGTTCTTGGTTAATTTTATTTATTACCTCTACAACAAGATTGCAATTGAACTCTTCAATCTTCAAACCTCACCCTCGCCCAAAGATATGGATCTCATAGTGAGGAGTCAATAGAGGAGTAGAGGGTCCCTAAGATGTCTACTTCAACCAATTTATGTTGGAGGTAAAATTTTAATGAGACTTGGGGTCTTCATATACTAAAATGCATAGATGAAGTGCAAATTGTGTTAATTCCCCAATTTAAAATAATGCAAATGCAAATGCTTCAAAGAGAAATAAAATAGTTGCAAAACTGGAGAGACTAGAATGTAAATGAGCTCATATGTGTTTGCACCATTACATGGAAAATAAACAAGTAAAATGGAATAGATTGCTTTAAGCTACAATTGTTTGAAATAAATGATAGTGCTCTAATAGTTTCCAAGACATATTATAAATTGACCAAGTAGTGAAGCATATAGGTAAAGAAATTATGAAACAATTAAAACTTGTCAAAGTATGACGTGTTTACACATAAGATAAGATTTGCTCAAGTTTACAATTTGAAAGCTTATGCATGTGGGAATTTAAGATTAGTAAAAATTGCATGTGGATTGAAATGTGTTGATTTTAGGCATGCACAAAATGAAATTAAATGCTAGAAAGCTAAGAAAAATTAGAAGCAAAATTAGTCCACCCACAAGAATCCCTCATTTACATGAGAAAGGGAGATGCTATGGGAAAAATCCCGAGCTCCCTCAAACAATTTTTTTTTATGTTTTGTTAGCGCTTAAAGCGGGAAAAAATGCCTCTACAAGAGTTGCCCACAATATGAGAGAGATCTTTACAAAGATAGGAATCTAACAAAGTTAGACTATCCCCCAAAAAATATAACAACAACAAACTTGAAAATGGAAAAAACTCTCCAAAAGCGATTCACAAGGCTCAAAAGGCCCACGGCCTAGATGAGTTTGCAACTCTCTCCCAAGTGCTTACGACCTCCTTAGAAATCAATCTTTGGATAGCGTGAGAGGGTCATGCATACACACGACTGAGTAGTTTACCAAAGCTTCTCCTCAAGCTCCTTGTTGCCCAATGCTCAAGCCTATGGGCTGCAAAACACAAAACCAATTGTTAGTGTGAAATTAGGAAAAAGAAACCAAAACTAAACTACAATTTAATATACAAAATAGTAGCTCAAGTAATGGGAATGAACCCCCATACTTGCCTAGCTTTGGAAATGACTCTTGAATAGGAGATATAACTTTGAAAGAACTATAATCAAATAAATATTTTAAATTTAAATGGATGATCAAGTAGCTATAGAGTAAAAAAACTCCCTTTTGTTTTTCGTTGAATGGAAGATTTGGAGTGAAAAAATGGTTGAGTCTTGGATCACTGTGACTCTAGGAGTGAGTTGATCTAATTGAGATTTCTCTCACTTCCAGATAGATTCCTACACACAATACAAAAGATCTTTCCTACACACTTGAACAAGTATTAGTTTGCAAAGAATTAGAGCAATATAATGAATAAGATAGACCAAGCATTCCTCCTAAAATGAATTGGAAAGCTTATTCTTAGAATACTACTCTAAATCAATGATATGTGCAAGATAGCTTGCACACATCAATCAAAGCAAGATGGCAAGAATAAACTAATATTAATTCAATATGAAAAAAATTAAACATAATAGCAATAGCATGAAAGGACATCACTTCATAATGCCAAGAGAACACCAGTCAGATAGCCCCAAAGTCTTGATTATATTAAGAAAGTATGCAAGTACAAAATGACAGAGTTTCCTCAAGCCCAATAGCTCATAACATGATACAATATGAGAGCACGTAGCCTCACTATATATAGGGTTGGGAGAAAATCCCAAGGCAAAACGCATTTGAGAACTGAACTTGGAGCAAATCCCAAGAAAGAGCAAGTTGAGTTCCAAGCGAAGATGACAGAGACATCAAGGCAAATCGAATTCCTCATTGGCACCTAAGGAAAATCGAATTCTCTTATATGGCATAGTAAACATATCCATGAGTGAACCAAAGGAATGAGATGACTCCAGTCACACCAAATCAAACTCGAACCAAGTGTCGCCACTTCAGATGATGATCCCAAAGATGCTCTGCGCAAATTCCTGAGAACTGCGTGATTTCCTCAAGTCAAACTTGTAATCCTCCATGTGAAATGCAAAGTGTAGAAGCAACTCAAACTAACAGTGAGACAAGGCCCCACGAAATCCTCAGTCTAAATATTTCTTAGAATATTCTTTCAATACATGAGTTCCTCTAATAAATTCGATTTTCCACATGTGCAACTACTAATTTATCTTTGGGAAATTCGATTTCGCCAAATAATAGCATATTTATGATGCAATGTGCTCAGTGATCTTCCACATGTCTGTTGACTCAACTTTTTGACTTATGATAATTTCTAAGTCATTTCCACATCATTCTGTCACGTGGAATAATTTATTTCTATCTATTTATTTAATTCTAGCCTAATTATATGCCACAATTTCCACTAAACTTAGGAAATGTGGGTTTTGAGGGTGAGAGGTGTAATCTTTATTGCTCATACCCCATACAACCTCTCTAAGCTACACTTATTACAATTTAAATACAATTTTATTTGCAATTTTGGAGCTGCGGAAAATCTAAAAAATTAAAAAATGATTACCTAGACCTAATCAAATTCGACGAAATTTTTTGTGTGATCTGGCATGGTAATATACATCGACTCTAGACACTAAGATGTGTTAGGGCTCAACCTTCAAACTGTCACCCCCGCTTTGGAGTAAAAAGTGAGTGAAAAACCCCAAAAAATTATCAGCCTCTAAAAAAGAAGGGATAATTAACTAGATAAAAAAAACACTCCAAGGTGTACTCGTTTGTTGATCGAGTCCCAACATCCTTGGCCTGATACAGACTCAAAACTCATCAGTACTAGTATCACTTATTACAATTCCCCACAAGATGTGGAACCTGGGTACAAGAAAGATGATGAGAAAATAGAAGTAGAGTTAAAAAACTTTGTTGACTGATGATATCTGATGGTACAAGTGTCCTCTGGATCATCCTTGGGCATGACGTCTTTCATATAATCATCAGGTGCCACTCCATTGGTCAACAGAAGGCACCTCTAATTTTGTTTCATGGAAGGATCGCATGGAGGCAGTATTGGATGACAATGAATTGCTAGAATACATCAAGACAGATGTTTCAAAACCACCGGAATCTGATGCCCAAAACCTTGCTTAGTGGAAGAAAGATGTAGCCAAGGTAAGGAGAATAATCTTGGAGGGAGTATGAGATCACATTGTCTCAAATCTCCATGGAAAAGAAACTTTGTTCGTAATGTGGAAAGCACTAACAAAATTGTTTGAGAATAATAGTGACCACAGGAAGTTGGTGCTCAAGGATAAACTTCGAAGTATCAAGATGTAAAAGAATGACACTATTCCGCAGTATCTAAGCAAGTTTACACAAAATCGTCATGAACTTAGCAGGGTTGGTGTAAATGTTCCTGAATAAGACTTGGTAAGCCTAGCCCTTTTGGGTCTTCCCAAGAGCTGGCATAGTTATCAAGATTTGGTGAATGGGAGGGAGAAACTACCGAATTGGGAGCGCTTATGGTCTGATTTGGTACAGGAGGAAATAAGGCAGAATACCAGAGATGGGACTTCATCCAAGGGCGAGGATGAAGAAAACATTGCATTGGTTGGAAAGGGAAAGGGAAAAGGGAAGAAATCTGAATCCAAACCATAATCCAGTCAAGGGGGCAAGAAGAAAGATTTGTCAAAAATTAAATGCTTCCATTGTCATGAATTCGGGCACTATGCCACGAAGTGTCCACACAAAAAGGCAAGCAAGAAGACCTCAGGAGGAGCAACAGGTGAAGCCTTGGCTTCACAGTTCGAGCTTGACTTTACCCTTATCGCATGCATGGCCAGGACAGTGATGGGGAGCGTGTGGTACTTGGACTCAGGTGCATCGTTCCACATGACAGGGTGTAGAGATTTTTTCAATGACCTGGAAGAAAAAGATTTGTAGATGCACATCGAGATGGGGGATGACAGAAGGTATAGAGCGACCAGGGTTGGTACAATCACCTTTTAGAGGGAGTCAGGTTCCTCTCTCAGGCTCAAGGATGTCATGTTCGTTTCGAGCCTAAAGAAAAATCTCATTTCTGTTGCAGTTTTGGAAGACCGTGGTTATGATGTGATCTTCAACAAAGGAAAGGCATTCCTGAGACACATAGCCACGAGACAGGTGAAATAGATCGAGGTTCGTGTGAAGAACCTATATAAGCTAGATGTGGAAGACTATGCTGCATTAAGCACAAAGGCAGAGAAGGTGCAGAGTTGCGATGTCGGTGAACTTTGGCATAGAAGACTTGGCCATTTGCATCATGGCGCCCTGAAGATTATGCAACAAATAACCACAGGCCTCCCCAAAGGAGAACTTGAGCAACAAGATGTATTCAAAGGATGTACCTTCGGGAAATACACAAAATCCACATTCCATGATTGGGACAGCAAAGCGCGTGTAGTCCTAGAAAGGATCCACTCTGATGTCTGTAGACCATTCTCGACAGCCTCCACTACCAAACACAAATATTTTGTCATTTTTATTGATGACTTCTCATGGAAGTGTTATACCTTCTTCATGCGGAAGAAACATGAGACATTCTCCAAGTTCGTAGAAATCAAGGCATTGGTGGAGAAAGAAATCAACAAGAAGGTGAAGTCTCTCGGGAGCGATAATGGAGGAGAGTACGTGTCGAATGAATTTAAAAAAAATTGTGCAAAAGAAGGAATTCGACGAGAGTTGATAGCACCCCACAACCCACAACAGAATGGGGTGGCTAATGGGGTGGCTACGAGGAAGAACCGTAGCATTTTCTGAGCAGCGAGGGCGTTGTTGCATGACTAAGGCCTACCTCTGCATTTGTGGGCTGAGGCATGCAACACAGCAGTCTATTTGCAAACCCGGAGTCCTCATCAAATTCTGGGCATGATTACACTGGAGGAGGCTTTCTCGGGGAGAAAGTCGGATGTGTCGCACTTCAGAACTATTGAAGCCTTTCTTTACTGCCATGTCTCCAAAGAATCAAGGAAGAAGCTAGAGCCGACAATAGAATTGGGGGTATTTGTGGGTTACATAGAAACTCCCCACAATTATCGTGTGTACTTTCCATCCCTCAGAATGACAGTTGTGCGAAGGGATGTAAAATTTGATGAGGAGAAAGCGATGTGGTGCTCTCTTGAGAGGGGGCTTTAAATACCAGCAGAAGAGGAGCTTTTAGCTCCAAAGGAGGAGCCTCAAGAAGTTGTGAAGCGGCCACAAATTCAGGAGCAATGAGTGGAGACCACCACTCAAGCAGAACCATCCAGAGAAGGCAGGAAAAGGACCAGGGAAGCTGAGAGACTTGTGCAGAATGCAAGGGAGAATGTGGGTGCTCCTTCAAATTTGGGCAGGCAGGGAAGGTCACTTGATCAGTACACTAGCTACATGGCTCTAATGATTGAGCTTGTAGAGACTGAACCATCCTCTTTTGAGGAAGGAGTAGGGCAACCTGTATGGGTTGATGCAATGGTGGAGTGCGAATCCATTGTAAAGAATAGTGTTTGGGAACTGGTCCCAAGACCAGCAGATAAATCAGTTGTGGGTTCCCTATGGATCTTCAAGTTAAATCAGGCAACAAACGGAAGCATAGTGAAGTACAAGGCCAAATTTGTGGCCAAGGGGTACTCTCAAGTTGAAGGGATTGACTATGAGGAGATTGTTGCTCCTATAGCAAGGTACCCATCCATTAGATCAATTCTTGCTCGGGCTGCGCAAATGGGGTGGAAGAACCACCAGATGGATGTAAAAACAACATTCCCCAATGGATTTATTAAGGAGGAGGTGTACATCGAGCAACTAGAAGGCTTTGAGACTTTTGATTGAGAGTCTCATGTGTGCAGACTCAAGCAAGCATTGTACGGTCTCAAACAAGCACCCCGTGTTTGGTACACCAGGATCGATAGCTATCTCACCGGTTTGGGCTTCACCAAAAGTGAACTGAAAGCAAACCTCTATCATATCTTGGTAGAAGGTAAATAGTTGATTATTGTCTTATATGTTGATGACTTAATTTTAACTGGTGATGAACAACTGATCAGATCTTGCAAGGAGGAAATTGCAAGAGAATTTGAAACAAAGGACATGGATCTCATGCATTTCTTCCTCGAACTGGAAGTATGGCAAGGCGATGGGAAACTGTTTGTCTCTCAAGGAAAGTATGCATATCAGATACTGCAGAGGTTCTGCATGGAGAGTTGCAAACCTATGGAGACACCTCTAGCAACCAACTAGAAGGACAATGCCACATCAGGTGAAGAAGTGGATGCTACCATTATCGACAGCTAGTGGGTTAACTGATGTACCTTATGAACAAACAACCATATATGTGCTATGCAGTCAACCAGTTGAGACAAGCTATGGTTAGGGCAACCAAATTATTTTGGAACGCAACAAAGCATGTTTTACGGTACCTCAGAGGCAGTACCTAGTTTGGTCAGATAATGGATCTGTTGTTGCGCAGATTGACACGACAACGCTCAGACCGGGGGCTGTCACTCTGATCCGCGATCCCTCCGTTTAAGCCTTTCTCCCGCGGCTAAGGGGGGTAGACCCTGTGAGATGATGAAGACCAACTATCGACCAGTTGGTTGGGAGACACGATATGAAAAGCACTAAAATGGATTTAGAAGTTAAAAGACCAGTGCCTTGTGGAGTTAATTTTTAATCGATTAATTATCAGATGCTGAGGAATATAAACCATGTAGAGCAATCAATAAAGTTTAACTTGAAAGATGCAAGATATCCAAGATTACCAAAACGAGAGAAGATACTTAAACGACGATCCAGCGATTAAAGCTTCAAAAGATAGAATTCGATTTTAAATGCTAGCCAGATATCACATTTACGCAGCTAATTTTTTTTAAATGATCATTCAAGCACATTTAACCACATGCAAATGATAAACATTAATCCCACATCAGATATTTTGAATCTCAAAATGATAATTTTCCGAGAACGACTGGATCCGGCAAAAGAAACTTCCAAAAAAAAAAATTTTATGCTATTAATTTTTATTTTTTTTTTTAAATAAAATGAATCTAAAATGAAACTTGACTAAAAATAAAAAATAAAACTAAAACTTTAAAATTTAATTCTAACTAAAATCTAAAACATTAAAATCTAAAAATAAAACTAATCTAACAAAGCCTAAGAATTAAAAAATTAATCTAAAACTTAACTAAGCCAAAAAATAAATCTTTTTATTATTGATTTTTTATATTAGAAAAATCCTAAAAAAGGGAAAACGATTTATTATTAAAACCTAAAAATTAAAATCTAACAAAATCTTAAATCTAAACACTAATTAAAATTCTAACCAAGCCTAAGACTATGACTACGGATCCTTTTATATGCATATATATTTTTTTGATTTTTTATGAAAATTAAAAAAAAATAAAACTTCAAACTAAAAAATAACCTACGTCTAAATGCAAATACGTGAAACGCATCGAATGGAATATGAAAGACTGAACTGCATCAAAACAAAATCGCAAAATGGAAATGGGCACGATAAATACAGGGAGACCCAAGCCGTAACCCTAGCTATAGCATACGCAGTCAAGCCTGAGACTGAAATCGACAGGCATCCAACCCTAGCCGCAGAAAGAAAACCATGTAAACAGTCGACAATGATATGCTGATGATACGCAGACGGCAGCTTCGAAATCGATTTTGCAGACACGTAAAAACTTACCTGAGCCGGCGGTAAATATGGCTCTTACGCCAGAACTCGTGAGGAATCCGCGTGGAAATTGTTTGAAGACTGTTTCGAATTTTACCTGGCCCGGAATGATACCTCATACAGTCATTCCCACGAGATATTGGAAGCACGATGCTGCACGTGAACCGAGTAACTGGAACGGTGTCGACTAAATCTGATCCAGTTATGCGTTAAATGAGTCGGAGAGACTTCAATTTTAAACCTGGCGTTTGTTTGCGCCACGTTTTGACATACGTAGCTGTAAATGTCGGCAGCCTATTCAGAATGCGTGGGTGATTCTTTTTATTCTTTTGCCTGGAACTTTTCGACAGTTGACGCAGAGGCAAATTTTCACACTGCTCTTGTAATAATAATGGCCTCAAGATGTGCGTTCAATCTGCCTGCCATATTCGATTAAATCGAAGGATTTGGATGTTGTTTGCAGGTTCGATGGCGGATGGAGCTGATGGAGCAGTAGCTGCTGACAGGGCATGGGAGCCACGGGTGAAATCTGATTTACCTGCCAAAAATAATTTCGAAAATTTTCATGTGATAAAATGAAACCTAAGAACCCTAAACCCTAATGAAGACTGAGTAAAGCAAAAAATTGAAACCCTAGAACAGCTGATTAATGTACAGATTTTGGCCCCTTAACAGCCAGATTCAGCAATAAGCACAGAGATATTTTAAAGAATAAAAACTTTAGGTTTTCACTGTGAAGGACTTCAGAAAATCTCTCATGCAATTTAGAAAAATAAACCGAATGATAGACCCAGGATCAAATCCAACTGGGCTCAGCAAAAAATGCTTGCGGGAGTTGGCTGGTTCAGCCGAGAACTTCCCCGAACGCCCACAAATTTCCTTCAGAAAGGGTTTTCTGCACAGCTCAAAACAACCATCAGTAAAGAGGGCAAAAATGTTGCTAGATCTCAAAAAGTAATGGAGATACCTGCCATTACTTCAGAAACCCTAACAACACTCAAACCCTAGCAAGTGAACAAGATACCTGTGCTCACAATACTCTACAATAAGCTATTATTAATGGCTGAAAATAAAATATGCAGAAAATTTAACAATCTCACAGCATTTCAAGAGAGTAACACCAGCAAGATATGGACCCCAAAGTCTTCTTTTATTAACCAGAAACAGATTCACAAGAGAGCTTCTTCAGTACAAGACTCACAAATCTTCTTTCCATGAAATGACCCCTAGCACCCTATATAAAGGAAATGATCCCAACGGCTAGTTCGAGTGATCCATGTTGAAGTGATCTCGACCGTCGATGAGGATCAAGACATCTCTTAATCTCATCCGTCGATTTTATTAAAAAATGATATTTTGCATGCATTCACAAAAAATATTATTATTTTATTATTTAGGGTTTTTGCTTTATTTTATGAATTTTTATTATTTTTTATTTATTTCATTTTTTTATTTTTTTATTTTTTTATTATTTTATTATTTTATTAAATGGATCATCGAACTAAGCCTTCGGAAACATCGCCTAGGACCTAGGACTTAGGACTCATGAGGGGATTTAAAACATTTTTCAACCCTCAAGACACATTACATCACGACTTTTACAATTTACATCTTAAGGGGACAAACCCACTTAACAAAGACCTTCATAAACCACCCAGTTTCTGCGACACAACTATAATCTAGCAGATTAACACACTAGGATTCTCCTAAAGTTCTAATAACAAAATCAATCCCGGCTTTGGGGTCAGGCTGAAGGAAAACTCTGCCGACCGTAGATCGGTGAGACGAAAAACCTTCCGGGACGTAGATTATCATTAAAAAGTTAGGTCCACCTAGGCAATTTTACATACATGACTCTGATCTGCTAAGATTATTTACAATTCATACATGCAGACTGGGTTTACAATTAAAATGATCAAGCTGCTGATGACTGCAGGCTGGCATGGACACATCGTTCAGGTGCTACCCCTTTCTGCCAAGAAAAGAGGGTGTACTGCATGGGAAGTTGACCAGTAGTGGTCAACAGGATCCAACTGTGATCTACTGTGATAATCATAGTTGCATCAAGCTCTTTGAGAATCTTGTTTCTCACGATCGATCCAAGCATATAGATATCTAGTATCACCATATATTATAAAAAGGAGGTCTTAGATAAGTTGGGATAATAATTAGATAATATAGGATTAGAATTTGCTGGACAATGTGCAGACACGAATAATGTTGTTGCAGTTCATTTAAACAGAGGAACAAGATGCTGACATTTTGACAAAGGCCTTGTCAAGAGGGAAGTTCGAGGTCCACAAGTGTAAGATAGGGGTGGTTGATAATCTCTTTCTTGCTGAGAGGGAGTGTTAAAAATTGTAGCAAGAAACTCTCAATTTGATTTTGCATTGATTAAATTGAGAAAATTGGAATTTCCATCATTGGAATTTCTGTAATATTCCTTATCAGGAATATTCCTCTAACACTAGCAAACTCCAACCAGAGATGGACTGGGAGGGCATTTACCAGATATGTCGCCTCTGAAAAGAGGACAAGATCCGGAGGCTACCTGGCCCTTTCCAGACTCTGTCTAAGAGTATAGGAGAAACACACAAGTGGTATAATAGTCGAGAGTGCTCAAGAGATACAAATAACAATGGTGCAACATATAACAATATAACCATAAGTAGATACTCAAGAAATGCAGAGAGAAATGCTAAGCCATTTTATTATATTGAGTAATAGAATGAGTATAGAAGGTGATCAGAAAGATGGCACCTCGACTTGCACAAGGCAAGTGAAGAAATACAATCAGAATAGCAAAGGAATGGCCCCTCTTTGAACTGCGTCCAAGCTGCTGGGGAACTGCTGTGCTACTGCTGCTGCTAGAAATCAAATGAGGATTTGGGGCTGCTCCCCTCCTTAGAAAAGGCTGAAACTCTGGAATCGGACTCTACTCAAGAAACCCAGAAAAGCCCAGAAAGCTTTTTTGAAATGGCCAACCCCCGAAAATCACCCCCTTGGGGTTCTGCGCAATCCCCAATGCTCTGCGCTGCCACTGAATGAAACCCTCTAGAAATCTGCCTGGAACCCCTGCCAAAACTCTCCAATATGCAAGGGCTGATCCCCTGCTCTATCTTTCAGCACAAATCCTACTACAAACCCCTCAACCCAGACTCCTGCCAGAAAGAACTGTGTCCCTCTCTCAGTGCTGCGCAGTCCTCCAAAACGCTGATGAAACTGCTGCTGAAATGTTGATGAAACTACTGCTGAAATGCCAATGGAAATACCTTGCCCGAGCAGGCACTCAAAGTCCCTTGGGGCTAAGGGTGAGATCTCCGAACGGAGACAATGCACTAAACAATGCTGCAGGCTAGCTAAACAGCCAGCGTGCTCTAAGTAGAAATGACTATCACAAATGCTCATAACTGAATGATCAAAATGAGGGGGCTTCTCTCTCTTTTATAGCCTTTGCCTCCCTCAATCCCAAGGTTCACCTCCTCCAACGTAATTCCCCTCTTGCCACGTATTTCTTCCCTTCTACGTAGTCCCTCCAAGTGTCTGTGTGGGCTCCAACTTTGCGTCCCCATTTGGCCCCCTTGGCTCCCCTTTAAGTCACAACGTTGTGTTACTAGGAAGTGACTTTTTATTCTAAAAGTGAGTTATGTCCTCCTTCCTCACCTTTTATTTATAAATAACTATAGAAGGCAAAAATTGAGCAAAATTGAATATTCCAATTAACCATGGCTAATTAGGAATATTACAGTCTCCCTCGGCAAAATGTTGCTTGTGCTCAAGCAACTGAAGTGATGGATGCTGCAAGATTTTCTCACTCTCCCAAGTGGCATCCTCATCCGGCAAATTCTTCCACCTCACCAAGAATTCCCGGACCGTCCTGCTCCGCAGCTGCCTCTCCCTGGTATCAAGGATAGCCTCCGGCTGCAACACCAAATGCCCTTCATCATCCATGGGTGGTAGCTCATCTGTCATTATCACCTGCTGCCCTAATGCCTTCTTCAGGCATGATACATGAAAAACATTATGAATCTTGCTGCCTTGGGGTAACTCCAACTCATATGCAACCTGTCCAATCCTGCGTATCACCCTATATTGCCCATAAAAGCAGGGCTTGAGCTTCTCAACCCCCTCAGCTTCAGTGATGACTGTTGGTATGGCTGTAATCATAGGTAGACCATCTCCCCTACCTCAAACTGTCTCTCCACCCGACCTCTGTCAACATACAGCTTCTGCTGGTTCTGCGTTGTAGCCATGCTATCCTTAAGAGCTCGGAGGATATCCTGACTCTCTTGGATCCAAATCTTGGCTCTAGGAGCTTTGCTATCACCAAACATCACGTCAGCAAAAGATAAAGGATGATATCCATATAAGGCATAAAATGGTGACATACCAATGGACACATGTGATGTTAAGTGTTGTAGCAGTACTCCCCTAGATGCAGCCACTTCAGCCATGCTCGCTGTTACCCACTGCCATAGTTACGCAAGTAGCCCTCCAGCCACTTGTTAACTATCTATGTCTGCCTGTCCATCTGTGGGTGATCACTGGTACTCGGTGTCAACTCCGTCCCCACCAATCAGAAAAGCTCCTGCCAAAACCCCCCATGAAGTGGTTGTCCCTATCAATGACGATGTTCTTAGGAAGACCATGTAGCCTGAAGATCTCTTTGAAGAACAGCGCGGCCACCTGTGCTGTTGTATAGTGTGCGGATATGGCAAAAAAATGTGTGTACTTCGTCAGTCGATCAACGACGACAAAGATACAATCCTTGCCCTGTACCATGGGCAACCCTATGATGAAATCCATCGAAATACTCTCCCACTTCCCTTCCGGAATGGGAAGAGGCTGCAATAATCCCGCGGGATGGCTCATCTCTCCCTTGTTCCTCTGGAAAACATCGCACTCCCGGATATGCTGGAGTACGTCCTCCTTGAGGCCCTTCCACGAGAACCTCTCTCTGATGGCCCTATAGGTTTTGGTAAACCCCTGATGGCCTACCAATGGTGAATCATGTAATGCCTATAATATCTTCTTCTTGAGCTGAGACCCCTCAGTCAAGAAGATCTGGTCCCTGTAATAGATGATCTCATCGACCACCGTCCTGTCATCTACCACCTCCCCATCCAGAACCTCACATGCAAACCTGTCCTTGGAGTACTCTACTAAGAGTCGAGCCCTCCAGTCTGTATCCAAGCTCATAAGAGACAACGTGGCTGGTCTACGTGAAAGGGCATCTCTACCACGTTGTTCTTACCCTTGACATACTCAATGTCAAAGTCATATGCTTGGATCTTACTGATCCACTTTTGCTACCTCTCCTGTAGTTGCTTCTGTTCCAAAAAGAATCTGAAGCTGTTGTGATCAGTCCTCACCCTGAACCTGTTACCTACCAATTATTGCCGGAACTTGGCCAATGCATGCATGATGGCCAGCATCTCCTTGTTGTATATGGGATACAACCTCTCATGCGGAAGGAGCTTCCGGCTCTCATAGGCTATGGTGTGACCTCCCTGCATCAATACTGCGTCGATCCCCTCTCTCGACGCGTCACACTCCAAAACGAATGGCTGCGTGAAATCTAGAAATGCAAGCACCGGGCAGCTGCTCATAACCTCCTTCAACCTGTCAAAGGTTCGCTGCGCTGTATCCGACCAACTAAAAGCCCCCTTCCTCTTCAAATCTGTCAGGGGTGCAGCAAGCTGGGGGAAACCCTTGACGAACTTCCGGTAGTAAGTACAAATGCCAATGAATCCTCGGAGTTCTGTCACATTTCTCAGCTCCAGCCATTCTCTAATGGCCCTAATCTTCTCCTCGTGGACTCTCACTCCGTCCACCCCTATGATGTGTCCCAGATACAACATCTCCATCAAGCCAAACTCACACTTGGAGAGTTTGGCATAGAACTGCTGCTCTTGTAAGATACGCAGCACTGTCTCAATGTGCTGGAGATGCTCCTCCCAAGTCCTGTTGTAAATGAGAATATCATCAAAGAATACCAACACAAACTTCCTCAAGTGACTGCGGAAGATGTGATTCATGCAGGACTAAAATGTAGCGCGGGCGTTGGTTAGCCCAAAGGGCATCACCAAAAACTCAAAGTGCCCATAGTGACACCTGAAGGCGGTCTTGGGAATGCCCTGCTCCCTCACGTGAATCTGATGGTACCCAGATCTCAAAACAATCTTTGAGAAGAACCGTGCTCCTCTCAGCTCGTCCATCAACTCATCGATCCTGGATATGGGGTACCTGTTCTTCAGGGTCTTCTTGTTCAAGGCCTTGTAGTCAATGCACATCCTTAATGTACCATCCTTCTTCTTCACCAACACCACGGAAGAAGCAAAAGGACTCGTGCTCGGTCGAATGTGCCCAAGAGCCAGTAACTCCTGGATAGCCCGCTCAATCTCATCCCTATAGGCCTTGGGGTGCCTATAGGGGGTGGTAATCACTGCGTGTATGCCCTGATCAAGCTCGATGGTGTGCTCAAACCCCCGATCCGGTGGCTGTCCTGGTGGAATCTCCCCAAACACTATGGCATACCGATCAAGGATGGGTTGTATCTCTGGATGTACCATCTGCCCTGTAGTCCCTGCCTTTGATGCACGCAACTCCACTGCCCACTCTATGTCTCCCCTTCAATAAGACTGCCTCCATCCGATGAGCCAAAATAGTCTGAGGTGGATATGTGTGCTGCCACCGTATCTTCTCATACCTCCCTGTCTTCTCATCATCCCACTCCGCCTCTAGGGTCTTCCAATCCGTCATGACCTTCCCTAGAGTGATATGCCACTGAACACCCAGTATCATGTTAGTGTCCAGAATATCGACCACGAAAAAGTGGTCAGTCAATGTATAGGTTCCCATCGTCACTGAAAGCTCTGGGACATAATGAGCACACGTCATGGTCTGATCTCCTGGGACCAAGACTAAAAACCCATTGAAGCTCTCTATCTGTATACCTCTCCACTCAACCATCTGTGCATCGATGAAGTTGTGGGTTGCCCCACTGTCAACCAAAACTGATACTCGCTGGCCACGTACTGTCCCCCGTACGCGTAGCGTCAGATACTTGGGAACTCCTCGCAATGCTGCAAGGGCCCCTCCGGTGGGTGCAAAAGATGCACCACCTGCTGCTGGCAGTGGAGGTGGCAAAGGTCCCTGTACAGCATGGCTATCTCCTGCCTCCACATCATCCTCATCATCCTCTTCTCCACTGCTCTCGGAGAAGACCTCAATAAAGTGTGCTTTGCCAGCAGCACATCTATGTCCTGGTGCCCATGGCTCCTGACAGGTGAAGCACAACTGCTTCTTCTTCAGCTCCCTCCTGGCATCGTCGTCAAGCTGTACTCGTCCTAGATTCCCCTTTGGAGGTGGAATCCTCACACCCTTCCCCTTAGACTGAAAACTCTGTCTCTGGGGGTAAGGTGTCCGGGTCCTGGGTAAGACATCCTATAAGTCTCGGGTCCTGCTGATAGTGTCCTGGAGTGTGGCTGGTCTAGTGGATCGGACTAAACCCCGAAGTGGCTCTACTAGCCCCTCAACATACATATAGACCCTCCGTGTCGTGGATAGGTCTGGCACCATCACGGAGACCCTCAAGAAATCTACGATGTAGTTCTCTGGGCTCCCTGTCTGTTTAAGCCTCGTCAGCTCAACAAAATGCTGCTCTGGATCCCTCCGATCAAATCGCTCCATCAATCTCCTGGTAAACTCGACATATGTGGTCACTGTGGAGTGCCCTAGTGTAACCATCCCATGAAACCACCAATCCTGGGCCTCACCATCCAAGTGCAATGTTGCCACTTTGATGGCCTCTGTCTCCGACACTAGTTAAGCTGGAAATAAATGTCCAGCTTCTCCACCCAAGACTTTGCCGAACTATTTAATGAACCATCAAATGTAGGCAAGTGGAATCTACTCGCTGCACGGTGGGTGTCACCATCATGGTAATGCCGGTACCCTCTGTGATGGTCGCGGGGTCTACTATCCCGCTAGAGCTGAACAAAATCTCTGAATGAGAGGACTTCCCTGAACTCCTGCCCATAGGCCTGGTACTCTGCAAAATAATCGCCCATATGTCCGGGCTCTGCCTCCTGCTGGGCTATGGCCCCCGTGTCGGCTCCTAAGAAAGTGGGCATGGTAGAGCGTGTAGGGGCATGTGAGGCCACCTGTTACGCAGTATCACGCTGCTCTGGCAAATGGTGGGATGTGCCTGATGCCTCACCAACCTAGAAAACCCATGGGTTCTCACGCTATCTGGCCTCTACTGCCGTGAATCTCTGGCCCATCACCTCAATCTGCCTCGAATCTCAATAGATCCTTCACTGATTTGAGGAGCATATCCGCAAATCTCTTCCCATCATCATCTGCCATCGGATCCTCCTGCTCTGCGTCCACCACATGCTCCCTCTTTCCTGCGTCCACCACAGGCTCCTCCTATTCTGCGTCCACCACCAGAACACAGTCTCCCTCTCCATAAGTGTTATCCAACCTACGCCCAGAGTCTCTGTATCTCCGACCTCTGTAACAGATGTAGGGAATTTCCCCCGGTGTCATAGATTGCTAGCTGCACAGGCTGAGCCAGATCTATGCTCTGATACCACTGTAATATCCCTTATCAGGAATATTCCTCTAACACAAGCAAACTCCAATCAAAGATGGACTGGGAGGGCATTTACTAGATATGTCACCTCTGAAAAGAGGACGAGATCCAGAGGCTACCTGGCCCTTTCCAGACTCTGTCTAAGAGTATAGGAGAAACACACAAGTGGTATAATAGCCGAGAATGCTCAAGAGATACAAATAACAATGGTGCAACATATAACAATATAACCATAAGCAGATACTCAAGAAATGCAGAGAGAAATGCTAAGCCATTTTATTATACTGAGTAATAGAATGAGTACAGGAGGTGATCAGAAAGATGGCACCTCGACTTGCACAAGGCAAGTGAAGAAATACACTCAGAATAGCAAAGGAATGACCCCTCTCTGAACTATGTCCATGCTGCTGGAGAACCGCTGTGCTACTGCTACTGCTAGAAATCAAATGAGGATTTGCGGTTGCTCCTCTCCTCAGAAAAGGCTGAAACTCTGGAATCGGACTCTACTCAAGAAACCCAAAAAGCTTTTCTAAAATGGCCGACCCCCGAAAATCACCCCCTTGGGGTTCTACGCAATCCCCAATGCTCTATGCTGCCATGAATGAAACCCTCCAGAAATTTGCCTGAAACCCCTGCCAAAACTCTCCAATATGCAAGGGCTGATCCCCTGCTCTATTTTTCAGCACAAATCCTACTGCAAACCCCTCAACCCAGACTCCTGCCAGAAAGAACTGCGTCCCTCTCTCAGTGTTGCGCAGTCCTCCAAAACGCTGATGAAACTGTTGCTGAAATGCTGATGAAACTACTGCTGAAATGCCAATGGAAATACCTTGCCAGAGCAGGCACTCGAAGTCCCCTGGGGCTAAGGGTGAGATCTCCGAACGGAGACACTCAATGCACTAAACAGTGCTGCAGACTAGCTAAACAGCCAGCGTGCTCTAAGTCGAAATGACTATCACAAATGCTCATAACTGAATGATCAAAATGAGGGGGCTTATCTCTCTTTTATAGCCTTCGCCTCTCTCAATCCCAAGGCTCACCTCCTCCAACGTAATTCCCCTCTTGACACGTGTTTCTTCCCTTCTGCGCAGTCCCTCCAAGTGTCTGTGTGGGCTCCATATCTGCGTCCCCTTTTGGCCCCCTTGGCTCCCCTTTAAGTCAAACGTTGTGTTACTAGGAAGTGACTTTTTATTCTAAAAGTGAGTTATGTCCTCCTTCCTCACCTTTTATTTATAAATAACTATAGAAGGCAAAAATTGAACAAAATCAAATATTCCAATTAGCCATGGCTAATTAGGAATATTACAATTTCTAAGTCTAACACGTTAGAAACCCTTCATGCACTTTACTGATTTATTCCTACCTACTTGTTCTATTAATTAACAAGTTATTTACCATGTAAATACTGGAAATAAATACAAGTACATGCTCAACACATTACAGATCATCAACTGAAGGAAACAGAAACAAACACACAAGTGACACCATTGTTTTTGGACTAATGTCCTCGAAAAAACCCAATGCGGGAAAACCGGTGCAGCTATCTGAGGGTTTGATTTATTAAGCAGTTTCATAATACAATCTGGGTGCCAAATCCAGCTCACCCAACAGAGAAAAATCTTGACAATAGCACCTCTCTACTCGGAACCAAATATTCCGGCTGAAACCCCAGATAAACACTCCGACAGCTCTACATCTCTAATCTGCCCACGAAACCCCAACGTCAGCCTCTAGGGATTGCGTCAGCCTTTCTTTGGCCCAGCGTTAACCCAGCATCACTCTAGCTTGACCTGCGTCAACCTTTGGAGGCACTGCATCAGTCCTCTGGCCCTCTGCGTCACCCACGCTGGCCTTCTGAGGCACTGCGTAGCTCCTGGCTGTCTCTGCGGGAGCCCTGGCTGGCTCTGCATGAACCCTTTGATCCGGATTTAAACAGGAACGCAACAAATTACAGAGATAACCATATACACAAAGATGCAGCGGAAATAGTACTTCATTTCATTAATGGAAAATACTGAAATATGCTTACAACCAGAAATGGAAATAAACCAGCTAGGGCGATGGTAGCTTATCTCTGAGAAGAGATGTGATGGCTACATGCCTCTGAACTGTGTTACAATGAGGCTCGAAGGCCTATTTATTGTTGAGAAACAATGGAAAACCCTTAACATTCCAAAACCTAACCCTAGGAGATGAAACGCCAAACTGTGGGGCCCGTTTGGGGGTAAATTGGTACATCAACTTCCCGGGGTCGTAACTTTGGCATATGATCTCCGTTTGACGCGTACAATAGCTCGTTAGAAAGATCTATCCGAGTACTACCACTTTGGGAGGCAACATGGACTGATGTTGCCCCAGATTCCCAAAAAAACGTCGTTTAGGGCCTCAAAACGGCTCCGGAAGTTCAGGACCCGAAAAACTGCTAAAAATAGTAAACTGTGCTACAATTAAGGAAACTGAAAATGCTGAGAAAGACAATGGTGGGGGTCCAGGTGGACTTGGCAGGTGGCCACCAATATCCACCTGGATCATTCCTCCCCCCTTAGGAAGCAATGGTCCCCATTGCGTTGAGCTCCTCCATGAGATGAGGAAACTTCTGCTGAACTTGTTCCCTGGTGAGCCACTTGCCCTGCTGCAGGAGTTGGCCTGCTTTGACAACTCGATACAGCTGGATATTCTGTTGGCGAGTGTTCTTGATCTGTGTGTCCATGATCCGATCAGTTGCAGCTTGTTCCATGCAATCTGGATTTAATTCTGTGGGTTTGAGCTGTTCTGCAATGTCGGATGTGTCTAGCAATGGTGGAAAGTATGGCCGAAGGCGGTCCACATTGAACACTGGGTGCAGGCCAAGGAATGGGGGAATGCTGAGCTCAAATGCATTGTCTCCCATAGCCTTAGTAATGGTGTAAGGACCATATCGGAGTGGTCTCAATTTCCGATAGACTCCAGTAAGGCGTTCCTTTTGCCAAATGCAACCAGACTTTGTCGCCCACCTGAAACTTGTGTGGCACCCGGTGTTGATCATGTCGCTGCTTGTACTTGGCATTTGATTTCTCAAGAATGTCATGGACCTGCTGGCGAATATGTTGGATGCGCTCAATGAAGCTGGTGGCCTTATCTGTTTCGGACTGGACATGAGCTGAATTCATGTGCGTAGCTGCAAGGGGCATGGCCACATCAATGGGGCATAGTGGCTGGAATCCCAAACCCACCTGAAAAGGGCTATGGCCAGTGGAGCTGTGAAGAGCTCGGTTGTAGCTGTGCTGAACATAGGGGAGGCTCTCGTCCCATGTGCGTGGATGCTTTGAGTTATACATGCGCAGAATGTGCACAATCATTCTGTTGACAACCTCTGTCTGGCCATCAGTTTGAGGATGGAAGGCTGTGGACTTCGTGAGTTTGGTGTCCAGCATTGACCAGAGACTGAACCAAAATGTGCTGAGAAATCGACTGTCCCGATCTGAGATGATAGACTGTGGGATCCCAAAGTGCACCCACACTCGTTCAAAGAAGAGTTTAGCAGTGGCTTCTGCTGTGATATTCTTCTTGCAGGCCATCATAATGGCCATCTTCGAGAACTTGTCGACGACCACAAAAACACAGTCATTTCCATGCTTAGTGGAAGGAAGGCCTGACATGTAATCCATGGAGATGGATTCCCAAGGCCGACTCGGGGTAGGCAACGGGATATAGAGGCCGTGCTTCTTAATGGTCGGTTTGGCAATGGCACAGGCAGTACATGATCGGATGTACTTCCCAACATCCTGTCGAAGATTCGGCCAATAGAAATAATTTTGCAGTACTGCCACTGTTTTTTCGACCCTGAAATGCCCAGCAGCCCCACTGTAGTGTGCTTCCCAAATCATCTTGGCACGCTCGCTTGAAGGAACACAAAGGTGACCGAGGTGGCATAATAGGGCGTCCTGGAGGTGAAAATCTGCAACATGTTGACCCTCCAAGAGTGTCTGGTATGTGTGGCCGAATTCTGGGTCGCTTTTGTAGAGAAGTGGCCAATCAGAAGTCTCGTGCCCACAAGAGTTGAGTACAGTGGTTAGCGCCATGATCGGTGGCCGACTGAGGCAATCTGCAACATTATTGGTGCTGCCCTTTTTATACTTGATATTAAAGTGAAACTGTTGCAGGTATGTAGACCACTTCTGATGGCGATCATTCTGCAATTTCCCTTGGGTCTGTATGAACTGCAGAGGTCAGTGGTCGGTGTGGATGACCGTTTCCTTCCCCAAAATGTAATGCTTCCATTGTCGGCAGGCCTGTACAATGGAATACATCTCTTTATCATAAGTGGGGTACTTCCGGACTGTGTCTGAAAGTGTTTCACTGTGATATGCCACTGGATGTCCATGTTGAGTAAGGACTGCCCCAATAGCATAGTCAGAGGCATCTATCTCGACCTCAAATGGTTGTTGTAATCTGGTAATGCGAGCACTGGTGCCGTGCAGAGGCGATCCTTCAGCTCCCTGAATGCCTTCTGTTGAGATTCAGACCAAAAGAATTTTGCTTTCGCCCCGCCCTTGGTGACTTGACTCAAGGGCCAAGAAATATGAGAAAACCCCAACACAAACCTGCGGTAGAAGTTGGCAAGACCTAGAAAGCTGCGGAGCTCTGTTAGAGTGGTTGGAGAGGGCCAATCCCGAATGACTTGGATCTTGGCTGGATCGACATGCACCCCCTGTTCATCAATGATGTATCCCAGATACTGAACCTGGGTCATGCCAAAAGTGCATTTCTCCAAATTGGCACATAGCTTGTGTTGCCGCAGTGTTTGGAGAACCCGTCGGATGTGGTGGAGGTGCTCTTCCCAACTCTGGCTGAAGATCAGAATGTCATCCAAGTATACTACTACAAAGGAGTTGGTGAATGGCCGCAAGATGTCATCCATTAGCCTCATAAAGGTTGCAGGAGCATTCATCAATCCGAAAGGCATGACCAACCATTCGAAGAGGCCCTCCTTGGATTTGAAGGCAGTCTTCCACACATCGGAGGGTTCGATTGGTACCTGGTGATATCCTGACTTCAGATCGATCTTGCTGAAATATTTCGCCCCCTTTAGTTGGTCTAGGAGGTCATCAATCCGCGAGATCGGGTACCTATTACGGACAGTGATCTTGTTCAGCGCCCGATAGTCAATACAGAGTCTCCACGTCCCATCCTTCTTCTGTACCAACACGATCGGGCTCCCACAGGGCGATGAACTCGGACGGATGTGACCTTTCTACAGGAGCTCCTGAATCTGCCTCTTGATTTCATTGTTCTCCAGAACGGAGCGCCGATAAATTGGTCCATTGGGTAGCGGCGCACCTGGGGTCAGATCGATGAAGTGCTTGACTTGACAGTGCAGAGGAACCCCTGCCGGGGAGGTGAAGATGTCCTCGTACTCCTCCACAATCTTGTCCATCTGTAGTTGTCGTGCAGAGGGACCCCGTTTGGAGGTCGCGGCCACTGTCTTCTTTCCTTGAGGGCGTATCATCAAGAAAACAAATTTCCTGGTTTTGGAAATGATCTTACTGCATTGTTTTGCAGTAATCAAAGAGATGGCGGCAGGTGGTGCTACCTCTGGTATCCTGAACAACTTATTTCCCAATGTAACAATAACAGCACGAGGCCTTGATTCATACACAGCATGTCGCTTCCACAAGTATGGTTGTCCTAGTAATACATCACAAACTTCAAGGGGAGCAATGTCACACAATACCTCATCCGTGAAGGGCTTGATGTTGTATGGAAGGCGACACTGCTGGCTCACGCGAAGATCTCGTCCTTGGTGAAGCCACCCAATGGTCTATGGTTGTGGATGTGCTGTGGTCGGTAAGCCCAACCGCTTCACGACCTCTGCCGAAATGAGGTTCTTTTGACTCCCGCTATCAACAATGAACTGTATCGGGGAGCCCTTTACCCACATCTGGGAGTGGAAGAGACGCTCCTCCTCCTCTGGATCTTCGGGTTCATTTTTTTGGATCTTTGCGGTAGCAACAGTGGCGCTGGGATCCGCATCAATGATCTACTTCCCTTTTTCATACCCCTTATCGGGTTCTGACTCAGAGTCGGAACATGCATCTGATTCTAAAACCTTTAGCTCAGCCACCAGTGACTGCTTGGCCCGACACTCACTTGTGTTGTGAGTGGAGCTCTTATGGAACTCGCACCATTTTCCAGTGTCCTTTCTCGGCTTCGCGGCGCTGTTCTTTGCTTGCAGCTTCGGCTAGTTGTCTTGGGCTGTCCCGCCTTGGCTTTGTCCTTTGTTCTGCGGTTTAGGGGCACCTTTCCCCTGCTTTGGATTCGCAGACCCAAAGTCTCGCTTCTTTTGTTTAAACTTCTGCTCGACCTTGACGGCATATCGGTATGCTGCGCCGAGCGAGGGGATGTTTAGGAATTGTATTTCTTCCTGGATGTACTTGTGCAGGCAGCCACGGTATTTGAGTATCAAATGTTGCTCTGAATCCTTGATACCCAACTTTGTGCGAAGGGTATGGAAAAGATTGGTGAACTCCGGCACGTCTTGGTCCCTTCCCTGCCGCAGAGTGGTCCACTTTATGTAGTCATCCTCATAGCTTCCGACAGGGTAGTACTGCTCCTTGATGGAATCTCGGAACGAATCCCAGGTGGGTGCGGCTGAAAATAGTGAGCCAGTACTTTCATCCTTCTGCTCGCAGTAAGTTTCCCACCAGTCCTTGACGTGGGGGGCTGCTTTGAGAAGAGCAAAAACAATCTTTTCCCGACTCGAAAATTCATGAACAGAAAAATAACCCTCTAGCAGATTTAACCATTTATCTACAGCATCTGCGTCTATCTGACCCTCGAATATGGGGATTTCAAAATTAACTTGTACCTTAAAGGGTGTGGCGTTTCCAGAGTAGCTGCTGGAAGCCGATGCGTTGCTTCTGGGTAGCCGCTGAAGGATCTGGGCAAAGCTGTCCATCATCGCGTTCCGTTGTCGCTCGAGGGCTTCTTCGAGCAAGATTTTGATGGGATCTCCTGCCCCCTCGTCTTTCTTCTCGTCCGCCATGGGAGGCCGTCGGGATTTGCGAGGCTGGTCTTGCAAAGGTTCAACCAGTTCAAGCCCTAACTCCTTATATCCCGACCTTGTTGGGGACATGCAAAGAAAAACAGAGAAAAAGCAGACCGCTCTGATACCACTGATCCGGATTTAAACAGGAACGCAACAAATTACAGAGATAACCATATACACAAAGATGCAGCGGAAATAATACTTCATTTCATTAATGGAAAATACTGAAATATGCTTACAACCAGAAATGGAAATAAACCAGCTAGGGCGATGGTAGTTTATCTCTGAGAAGAGATGTGATGGCTACATGCCTCTGAACTGTGTTACAATGAGACTCGAAGGCCTATTTATTGTTGAGAAACAATGGAAAACCCTTAACATTCCAAAACCTAACCCTAGGAGATGAAACGCCAAACTGTGGGGCCCGTTTGGGGGTAAATTGGTACATCAACTTCCCGGGGTCGTAACTTTGGCATATGATCTCCGTTTGACGCGTACAATAGCTCGTTAGAAAGATCTATCCGAGTACTACCACTTTGGGAGGCAACATGGGTCCATGATTCCCAAAAAAACGTCGTTTAGGGCCTCAAAACGGCTCCAGAAGTTCAGGACCCGAAAAACTGCTAAAAATAGTAAACTGTGCTACAATTAAGGAAACTGAAAATGCTGAGAAAGACAATGGTGGGGGTCCAGGTGGACTTGGCAGGTGGCCACCAATATCCACCTGGATCACCCTTGGCTGCTTCTGCATCCCTCTCTCTGGCTACTGCGTTGATCCTCCCGGTGCTATCTCTGCCTCCCTGCTTTTATATTCACTACCCCTCAGCTACAACTCTGATCACTCTCTCAACTTTCTCAGCAAACCCAGCCCCAGAAAGTCGAAATCTTGATCTCTTGGTATGTTCTCCAAGTGACCCTCAAGCCTCCTCTTATACTTTTCTCGTTGACAAATCAACGGCTGAGATTAAGTCCTTAATCAATGGCTAAGATTAGATCTAGCTTGATCCATGACATTTGGACCATTCTAACACAGTTTTATATTAATTCACATTAATATTTTATTTTCCATAAGTTTAGACTTAGGGACTCCATTAAAAATATTAATTATTTTAATATCTCCCAAACTCTTTAGAATCTGCCCAAACCCTTTCTGGGTATTGGAGATCTCATGTGCCTTAGCCTCCCCACCAATTTTCGTGGCTAGAGCACATCCAATGCTACCCCAAATCAACATCCACGTTAGTAGACAACTTGGATGCAATTAACTTATGTGACATGGCTTGTGTCACCCAATTTACTCAGCAAAATCGAGTTGGAGGAGTTATACTTCAGTTAAGCATGTGTGATTTCTAATTTGTAGCAATCAAGGTCAGTTATCTAAGGTTGTTTTCAGTTAAACTAGTTCTAATTGTTGAAGGAACTAGTGGAGGGTCAATTGTGTAGTGCGACTACAGTCAAACTCAGTGATCATCCAGTTAACTGGTCAATCAGCCCAAAATAGCTAGTGCATGCAAAGAATTCTAGTTCCACAGGCTCAGTGGAGATTCCAAGGCAGTGTAACATTAGTTGTAGACTAGCCTTGACTCTTGAGTGTACAAGTGTTGCATGCAGTCAGATGATCAACCTAAGGAATTGCGTAGTCCATTTTGGAGAAATTCCTAAATAATAAGGGCCTAATTTCTCAAGGAACAGCGCAAGGAAATAGGAGCTCAAGCAAGGAAGTCTGGGTCAGAGCTTCTCAATGAGCAGAGAGATAGGTTATGCACTTGCAGGTTGCACTCAATTGAGCAAAGAAACCCCAGATAAACACTCCAACAGCTCTACATCTCTAATCTTCCCACGAAACCACAACGTCAGCCTCTAGGGACTGCGTCAGCCTTTCTTTGGCCCAGCGTTAACCTAGCATCACTCTAGCTTGGCCTGCGTCAGCGTCTGGAGGCACTGCGTCAGTCCTCTGGCCCTCTGCGTCACCCACGCTGGCCCTCTGAGGCACTGCGTAGCTCTTGGCTGTCTCTGCGGGAGCCCTGGCTAGCTCTGCGTGAACCCTTGGCTACTTCTGCATCCCTCTCTCCGGCTACTGCGCTGATCCTCCCGGTGCTATCTCTGCCTCCCTGCTTTTGTATTCACTGCCCCTCAGCTGCAACTCTGATCATTCTCTCAACTTTCTTAGCAAACCCAGCCCCAGAAAATCGAAATCTTGATCTCTTGATATGTTCTCCAAGTGACCCCCAAGCCTCCTCTTATACTTTTTTCGTTGACAAATCAACAGCCAAGATTAAGTCCCTAATCAATGGCTAAGATTAGATCTGGCTTGATCCATGACTTTTGGACCATTCTAACACAGTTTATTATTAATTCACATTAATATTTTATTTTCCCTAAGTTTAGACTTAGGGACTCCATTAAAAATATTAATTATTTTACTATCTCCCAAACTCTTTAGAATCTGCCCAAACCCTTTCATGGTATTGGAGATCTCATGTGCCTTAGCCTCTCCACCAATTTTCATGGCTAGAGCACATCCGATGCTACCCCAAATCAACATCCACGTCAGTGGACAACTTGGATGCAATTAACTTATGTGACATGGCTTGTGTCACCCAATTTACTCAGTAAAATCGAGTTGGAGGAGTTATACTTCAGTTAAGCATGTGTGATTTCTAATTTGTAGCAATCAAGGTCAGTTATCTAAGGTTGTTTTCAGTTAAACTAGTTCTAATTGTTGAAGGAACTAGTGGAGGGTCAATTGTGTAGTGGGACTTCAGTCAAACTCAGTGATCATCCAGTTAACTGGTCAATCAGCCCAAAATAGCTAGTGCATGCAAAGAATTCTAGTTCCACAGGCTCAATGGAGATTCCAAGGCAATGTAACATTAGTTGTAGACTAGCCTTGACTCTTGAGTGTACAAGTGTTGCATGCAGTCAGATGATCAACCTAAGGAATTGCGCAATCCATTTTGGAGAAATTCCTAAATACTAAGGGCCTAATTTCTCAAGGAACAACGCAAGGAAATAGGAGCTCAAGCAAAAGAAAAATTTGAGGAAGTCTGGATCAGAGCTTCTCAATGAGCAAAGAGATAGGTTATGCACTTGCAGGTTGTGCTCAATTGAGCAAAGAAATTGTAATACATCTCTATTTGTCAAATTAATGCACGCAGGCATTGGAGTTTTTAGCAGATTGTTTTCCCTAGAAAAAATACTATTTGCATGTGTGTGATTTCTTATTGCATGTCTGAGATTTTTGTTCTAAATTGTGAATTAATGTCCACAGAGAAGTAGAGTAAGTTTGTGTCTTGTGATTTTGATTAAAACTTCAAGAGTAGTTGCAAATATTCAGCATAATTTCTACACTCTAAAAGCTCTTGAAACAAACTGCAATATTTTTTATACTAAAATAATAATTGTGCTTCTTCTCCAAAAACAATATGGGAAATCAAAACAATTCTGCTACAAACTTACTTGTATATGGCGAATTTTGAAAGAATTACCTTTTTAAACTCAGTCATTCCCATAAAAGTGAAGTTTCGCACCATAGAATACTGTATAGAATACAAGCAATCATTAAAAAGTAAGGATGAAAAAATTCTTCCATAGTAGAGAGGGGAAAAGCATTCCAACATAAGTCTAAAAACTGTTTTCAATAAGAGGAAAAGTTCCTTTCCAAGTAAAGAGGAGCATCCATATATAGTTACATTTTATCTAATTCTAGTAACAAGAAAGTAAAGGCAATGAAAGGGATGAAAAAAATCTAAACTTTTAAGGAAACGTTATACTCAACACAACCTATGATGTTGTGTATTCAGTCTCAGAAGGCACCATTTTAAATAACATAGTAAATGCACATATACTTTGGGTGTTTATTGTGCACTAAGAAATGTCAACTATACATATTAAAGTAAAAAAAAATAATAAAGGGAAAGAAGAAAAATCATCCAAAGCTTGGATAGTAAATATGTTATAAGATGCATTTTATTCAAAAGAATAATACCTGAAATAAAATATACAAATAAAATCACAAATATAAACGGACAGAAACAACTGCATTCCACGTTATAAGCTTCTATTATTTTATATAAGTGCTAGGAAATGCATTGCGAACATTGCCCAGAAATTGATTTCTAGGATGGTTTTGAAAAAGCATAAAAATTGTTTTAATCTCTACCATGACCAAAAGTAGGTCAATGAATAAATATACAGATGTACAATAATCCAAGTTAAAAAGCCCCAAGAAAGAGGGATGTCTCCATCAAAGAGGGAATGAAAGTGACCCAAAGTGGAACATCTAGCCTCCAAAGTTGTCGATGCTCAACAAATCTCAAAGAGTGCAATGGAAGATTCTTAAGTCTTCTCTAAGGTAGATGCAGACGTCTCCAAGGCGAACAATCTCCAAAGATCATGAGTAAAACCACTCAAAGTTGTTGATTTTTCTACAAGATGTAGTAGGTACAATTTTCTGCCAAATAATTACTTCCTAATGTTTTTTCACACAGTATTTTATGCCACTACTATCATTGAATAATTACACTCCAGAAAATTTCAACCGTAAATGTGACGGAAACAGTAAAGATCATAGAAAGACAACCATGCACAATAGAGACAATGATTTTACCTGGGGAAACCCAACAACTTTTCTTTAGGAGAAATTATTCTTCAACAAGGTTTACAAATCAACAATTCGTCTAAAAATCTGTTCTGATAACCCAAGTCCAAATACTAGTCAAACCTAGTCAAACAACAGCAAGTCAATGCTGGTCAAACCAGCCAAAATACATAGCAGTCAACGCTGGTCAAATAGCTAGCCTGCGGTCAACTGTGGTCTAAAGTGAACCCTAAGATCAGCCTGCAATCAACAATCTTGCGATCTGCTGTCAACCCCCAATCAAAATCTCGGTCAAATAGAGGTCAAAAGCTCAATCAACAACCAATCAATCTCAGTTAAACAGATACTCTTTCTCCACACATACAGTTGTCCAAGAATGCTAATGACAGAGAAAAACTTACTCTTTGTTGGTAAAGAAAGATGAGGTATCGCATCTTCTATTTATACTTGTCGACTTAGGGTGAAATAACCAAGGAACGCATCCTTTTATTGGTTGGGCCGACTTGACTTCTTGGGCCAACTTGTCACTCCAAAAATAAATTTATTTTAGTTTTTCTAGGACAATTTGGAGACCCCTTTTGCCATGCTAGAATACCTCCTAATGCTACAAAAAATCAACACTCCCCCTTAGCGAGGGAGGTATTTTCCTTAGCTACAAACAAATCTCCCCTTAGCTGAAATTTCTCCTTCCACAAGAAAAGTTCATGAGCTTGCTATGTTGATATAGCGTCCACTCACATGAATGTCTATAAATATAGATCACTCCATCCTGGAGCAGGCAATGTGAGTAACCTCAGCCATTTAACCTTGACCAAATAAACATGGCCCAACCAAATTAGCATGGCTTCTCAGGTAAATGCATCCAACTCCCCTGGTCAAATCAGCATGTCCCAGCCAAATCAGCATGGCCTCTAAGGAGAAGGTCTACTCTTGGGATATTCACCCCTGGCCAAATTAGCATGACTATTTAGGTGAATGTATCCATCTCCCCTGGTCAAATCAGCATCACCCAGCTAAATGGGCATGGATTCTCAAGAGATGGTCTACTTGATCTTGCAAAGACATCAACACTACCGCTCAACGAGGGAGACATTCTGCATTACGCCAAGCTTGTCTCTAAAGTATACAAACTTCACTCTAGATAAAGGCTTGGTGAGAATTTCCACAATCTGCTCATTTGTGGATATGTACTGGAGCTTCACTACTCCTCTTTGCAACCATATCTTAGATTAAGTGATATTTGATTTGAATATGCTTCAACCTATCATAAAAAATTGTATTCCTCGAAAGCTTGACACAACTTTGATTATCACAAAATATCAAGGTTGTCTCTTGCTTCTCATCAAATAGTCCTGGAAGTGGCTTCCAAAGCCATAATGCTCTTGACTTGCGGCACTTGCTACGATGTACTTTGTCTCTATTATACTAAGTGTGACAAAAATCTACTTCCTGCTAAACTAGGATTTCATAGTCAACCCCAAGATGAAGCAACACCCCAAGGTGCTCTTTCTGTCCTTTGTGTTGAATGGTGTTGTCATTCATGCCAACGTCAATTCTTGAACGCTCTTAATATTCGTCCAGTTTACATTGATTGGGAGCTCCAAATTACGAGAATCCCTAGATTCCCCGCACTTGTTGACGAAAAAGGATGCAAAGGGCAGTGATTTTGATCGCAATATCACCTTCATTTGATTCTCTTCATCGTGTCAATTCCAACGATATATGGCATGCCTCATGGTTCATCTCGGTTGCAGAGATATGCTCAATTGAAGATTGAAGCCCCCTTCCTATGCTCAAAGTCCCCAAAAGGTGATGAAATGGCAGCCTATCATTAGCTAGAAATTACTCAAAATATGAATCCAAGAAGGGCTTTCATTAAAAGATTAAATTAAATATTTTGTTGGTCCTGTTACCACTCAAACTAGCAGGGGAGCTACAGGAAATCCCTAAAGGGAAAATGTTAGGCCAAGGGCAACAAATGGAGTCTTACCCCACTGTCACCCTAGCTAAGGCTTCCTTCTGTTTACGGACTTTCACCAATGGGAGGAGACCTGGTATGTGTGGAGTCACTAATGAAGGATAAGTCAATGGATATGAGTGACCCGAATAACCCTTTCCCAGAATTTGAAGGATAAAGATTGCTTGCTTTGTAAGCAAGGTACTAGGTAATCTAGGGAAAGGAAGAGAGGATTTGAGGGTTAGGTTTATGGGATAAGACGTGTGAAGGAGTTTCCCAATCCCTAAAATCCTTGTTAGAATTGGTATCCCGGATGGTTCTTGAAGAATGGTCTTTCAAAGGAGTGGGACCACACAGGGCCAAGTGGACCCAATCTAGGGTATGAGGAAGGAATGTAGCAACCAATGATATTCTTACCCTACACAAGGTGGAGAGAGGATCAAAGAAAATATAATTACACAAAGATGTTGGTTTGACCCTGGGAAGTATTAGCCTTGGGGATGGCAGGGCAAGTTTTGGTCCCAGAGCTAGGGTTTGGTTTTTTTCACAGTTCCACCGTTGAAATGTCTTCAAATTTGGATGGTTAGGGGAAGGCCAGCACAGGAGACCCTAGGAGATTGAATTTTTTCAGTGGCTAGCTTGTCGGGAAATCGACGCCCTAGGCGCCCCAATGTGGCTAGACTTGGAAGAAGGTGCAAGAATAAGAGTTTTGGTGACCACCCTTGGTAGATTAGTGCCTTACTCCTCGGGAGAATGGAGTCTATGTTGATTATGTGCAAGATTTCTTGGTTCCTAGTCAAGGAGGCCTCAAAATTACTTCACAAACCCTCTAGGTCAAGTGAAAGCAATCTTGCAGCTTTTATACTTCAAATGCATAAGAGGAATGGCTTATCAAGGTCAGATTTTACCCCTAGGAGATTTCGCTCACACTACATGGCCCATACATGGAGAGAACGTTATAATAGAGACAATCCCACAATATTAAGTAATAATTGCATGCAACAATTAGCCCTAAAACAACGAAAATCCCAATCCATCATATATGACAAAAGTAACAAGAATAGCATCAAAATTTTGTACTTACATGTAGTAGAGTATATCCAACCATTCAAAAATGACAATAAAGAAGCTCCAAGAGAAGATAGATCAATAACCATACATCAAAATTCATCCACAAATGCTCCAATTCATCCTCCGAAAAAAGTGTGAAATTCTCTAAAGAAGAGAGAGCCCCAATCCAAAATGATGATGAGAAATGAACTCATCTCACTCTTATTTATACACAGCTTAGGAGTTCGAATTAGCCTCCTTGGCGTACATAAGCCCCAAAAATAAAATAATGTGTTAACAATAAGACATTTGGTGACAAGCCTACCAAACTAACTCATAAATGAAAAAGTAAGCCTCTCAACAGGTCAAATAATAATCTATGCATATCGTAGGGCCCTCTAAGAGGCCTAGTGAGGTCCATGGGTGCCATAATGAAGAATAGGACCCTCAAAAGCAGTGGACAAGGGGTTAGCCCCTTGTAATAACCTGTGGTGCTTCAAATGGCATGTGGGGAAGCACACAAGTGTCCTCATGGGTCTCCAAACAAATCAAAGATTCTTGTAGATCGCTTGTAAGGGATAGGATGATGGTGTAGGTGATGCCACATCATCGTGCAAGTCCCGGATCATCTGACAAGTGTATGGTGTAGATTTTGGGTCGACTGGGCATGATGGATCAGGTGCATCCTCCTCGTCCAATGAGTGAACCACAAGCAATCTCTAAATGGTTGTGGGGATCCATGGAGTACAATCTGTTGTTGTGGAGGCCCGTGGCTCTCAATGCTCACCCTACATGTGCCAATGTAGCCCTCCGGAGGATTAGGACCTCGTATAGGGAGACCAAACCCAAATGGAAACCATATGCAATCCAGCATAAGATCCAATGCATCCCCTAGCCTTCCAGTACAACAATTCATTAGAGAAATCGAGTAAATGAGCTTACCTAATCATGGACTACAGGTGGGGACTTCATAATGACCTGCTGTTAAAATTGGCAACCAGGGCAAAACCTCATGTGGGTCATCTTATTCATGGCTGATAATATCTTTATTAGATTCCTCTCGTCGAGAGGTGTAGGATTGATATAAAGATCATCCGATTCCGATAAGTATTCATGGAGATATGAATTTATTTTGATTATGGAATTATTATCAAGCCGACCTACAACTCATGTAGGCTCAGAAGCCCAACAGTCACATCTATTCACCCACCAACGTTGTGTATAAATATAAGAGGACTTTTCCTCATTTGGACTCACTCATCTCATCACATCTCTCTCTCTCTCTACTACGCAAAAATGAGTCTCTTCTCTACTGCGCTGAAATGGGTCTCTCTCTCACACATGTGAAGCCGGAAGCTGTTGAATTTGAAGCTGCAACTGCAGAAGTAAAGATTGACTTGCGTGGCCTAGAAGATCTCCTCTTTGGAACTGCATTGTAAGTTCATCTGAACCTCCTCTGAAAGCCGCAAATTTTGGTGGTGGAATGAAGTCAATCCGACGAACGGTTTGCAAGATATCAACTGCCGTAGTTTGAAGCCGGAAACTGCTGAAACTGAAGCTGCAACTGCAGAAGTAAAGATTGACCTGCGTGGCCTAGAAGATCTCCTCTTTGGAACTGCGCTATAGGTTCATCTGAACCTCCTCTAAAAGCCGCAACTTTTGGTGGTGGAATGAAGTCAATCCGACGAACGGTTTGCAAGATATCGACTGCCCTAGTTTGAAGCCGGAAACTGCTGAAACTGAAGCTACAACTGCAGAAGTAAAGATTGACTTTCTTCTCATGCACAGAGAAGAAAGGACTCACACTGGGACGATGATCAAAATCCCTCTGATGGCAAATCAAAGGAATGACAAATTCAACAGCAAAGGTAAGAGGAGAGTTGGAGATCGAGGAAGAGGACAACCATTCAAGAAGGCTAGAAAGTCCAGGATGTATTAAATGCACCTGACCTCAAAAGGAACCTAGTGTCCATCTTGGCAATGGAAGACAGAGGCTACAAGGTAACCTTCAGCAATGGCAAGGTATGTATATGGAAAAATAATGTTAAAGATGCCTTTACTCTTGGGTTTAGTGTTGATTTATTATATCAGGTCGATGGAAGTCCGCCAGGTGTCATGTCTTGTGACACAACTCTTTAGTCCGAACTTTGGCATCGGAGGTTTTCCCACCTTCATTACAAAGCTCTACCTGATGTAAGACAGATGGTAACAGGAATGCCCGAATTCCAAGTAGAGAAAGAAGGCGTATGTCCGGGATGTGCCAAAGGAAAGCTCAAAAGGGGACCATTCCCCTCAAGCCAAAGCAAGACCTCTGATATATTACAATTGGTTTACTCAGGCATACTTGAGGTTGGCATTAAGAGGGAGACTTCTACACCACATACTCCTGAGCAGAATGGTGTGGTGGGAAGGAAGAACCACACGATGATGGAAGCTGTCCGGGCCATGCTACATGATCAAAGACTTCCAAAGTTTCTATGGGCTGAAACTACAATCACCGTCGTATATGTACAAAATCGATGCCCTCATCAAGCATTAGGTTCCTAAACTCCTGAAGAAATGTTCACCACCGGTCAAAGGGAAGTCGTGATTAGTCATGATGTCACCTTTGACAAAGATATGGCTCTCAGCAAGGTGGACAATCTGTTGACTTTGAGTAGCTCTCAAGAAGCCGACACCAGGGAACCGAAAGAAAAGGATGATGAATCAATGCCTGATGTAGAAGAACCCATGGATCCGATTGATCCTCATCCACATGAGCCTTCCTCTTCTAGGAAGAGGCCTTCATGGCTTAGGGGGATACTTGATGATGTTGAAGGACATGTTGCACCCTGAGGAACCTTCCATCAAAGTAAGAAACTTAACAGGTATCAGGGATACCTGACCATCATGAGGACGATCATACAAAATGAACCTTCATCATTCTCAGATGTCATCAAGCATTAACTATGGAAGGATGCTATGACCTTAGAATATGAGTCTATTATGGAGAATGATGTCTGGGAAGTAGTTCCCAGACCCTAGACAAGACAATTGTTACTTCAAAATGGCTTTACAAGATAAAGCATGCAGCAAATGGAAGTATGGAAAAGTATAAGGTTCATTTTGTTGCTCGTGGTTTATCCCAGAAGGGAGGTATAGACTATGATATTTGCACCTATTGCCAGATATGCGACCATCCGCTTGATCATAGCCCTTGTGGCTTCACAAGGATGGAACCTACATCAGATGGATGTTAAGACCGCGTTCTTGCATGGTTCTATCAAAGAAGAGGTCTATGTGGAGCAACCAGAAGAATTTGAGATTTATGATTGAAAATCTCATGTATGCAGGTTGAAGAAGGCTCTCTATGGGCTGAAGCAAGCACCCCAAGCATGGTATAAGAGGATCGATAGCTACTTGATGAAGTTGGGATTCACTAGGAGTGAAGCTGATCCTAACCTTTACTTTAAGGTTGAAGATGACAAGCCTCTCATACTGGTGTTGTATGTGGATGACCTCTTTCTAACAGGTGCAAACCCTCTCATTCACAAATATAAGAGGGAGATGGCTTCTGAATTTGAAATGAAGGACCAAGGACTTGAAGTGTGGCAGAAGCCAAGAGAAATTTTCCTATCTCAAGGAAAATACGTGGTAAATATATTGGAAAGATTCGGTATGATGGACTGCAAGCCTGTGACTACCTCGAGGATCTTAACTTTTAGAAGTTATATGGTAGTGATGTCGGACCAGACTTGGGAAATGCCTCTGAGTTTCAAAAACTCATTCGCATTGATGTTCTTGGTGAACCTCCGTCCGAACATATGTTTTGCAGTTAGCATTGTGAGCTCATATTTGGTTGAGCCTCACTGGATTGATGCCAGGAATCAATCTTCAGAGATGTCTTCAGGACACAATATCTCATGGATTAAGATACACTGTCGGAGATGTGAGACTACTTGGATATACTGATGTTGATTGGGCAGGCAGTGTGGTGGACCGTAAGAGCACTTCCGGGTACTGTTTCACCTTGGGATCTGCTTCGATATCCTGGATGAGCAGGAAGCAAAAGTCGGTGGCTTTGAGCACCGCCGAAGCAGGATATATTGTTGCTAGCATAACCTCGTGTGAGGCAGTCTGGTTGCGAAAGCTCTTCAGTGAGCTGTTTGGATTTACATTGGATACCACTGTGATTCTCTGTAACAACCAAAGGTGGGATTCGATTATTGAGGAATCCTGTATTCGTCAATTGCTTCAACAGATAGACATCATCTGGGATATGGTAAGTCGATGAGCAAGGAAGCTCCATCACATTAAGATGATGTACAGGTTGATAAACCTTGTCAAAGCCCCGAGGAAAGATCTAATCTGTGATTTTCCCAAACGACTTGGAGTCGGCAAGAAACCTTTGTACAAGGGTCCTGCATGTTGCACACAATGAGCTCTGGGAGCTCTGAGGGCTTGCGGTTCCTACTGGTGCAACATATGACCACAAGGTGACTCACCCTCCCCTGGTGGTGCACACTGGAACAAGATGATTCGCTCTCTTGTGGGACAAGATGATTCGCTCTCTTGTGGAACAGGATGTTTCGCTCTCCTGTGTAGCAGGATGATTAGTTCTCCTGTGAGGCCTAGATTGATGTGTTCTCCATGGCAGCCTGGATTGATGTGTTCTCCACGGCGATTGTAGCAGGATTGATTAGTTCTCCTGTCGAGGCATCCTACCCATGCAGTGTGGGACTCATGGGAAGTACCTCTCGTCTGATCAATGAGCAGGGAAATGAAGTTAGGGACCATAGTAGTACCGATGGACGCATCGTTGTATCTACCGTACTCCCTACGCTAGGATGACCTCCATTGATCTGGGATCAATGATACTGGTCTAGGACCAGTGGTAGGAGTTGTACCATACTATGACGCTGAATTCGGGTCGGTTGAGACTAGTCTGGGACCAGTGGTACATACTCCGAGACTGACTTCGTTTCAGTGCAGTACTGGTCTGGGACCACTGAGAGTGGTACATACTATGACGCTGACTTTGGGTCGGTTGAGACTGGTCTGGGACCAGTGGTACACTCTCTGAGACTGCGATACTGGTCTGGGACCAGTGGTAGGAGTTGTACCATACTATGACGCTGACTTCGGGTCGGTTGAGACTGGTCTGGGACCAGTGGTACATACTCCGAGATTGACTTCGTGTCAGTGCAGTACTGGTCTGGGACCAGTGAGAGTGGTACATACTATGACGCTGACTTCGGGTCGGTTGAGACTGGTCTGGGACCAGTGGTACACTCTCTGAGACTGCGATACTGGTCTAGGACCAGTGGTAGGAATGGTACTTACCATGAAGCTGACTTCGGGTCGGCTGACACTGGTCTGGGACCAGTGGTACGCACTCTGAGACTGACTTTGAGTCAGTGGAGGATGATACTGGTCTAGGACCAGTGGAGTTGTACTCACTATGACGCTGACTTCGGGTTGGTTGAGACTGGTCTGGGACCAGTGGTACATACTCTGAGACTGACTTTGAGTCAGTATGATACATCCTCGATCATTTCTTCTTCTTCATAATTCGGACAAAAGCAGAGCAGAACAGAACAATGCAAGAGCAGAGCAGAACAGAGCAAAACAGTACAGATCAGTGCATGGCAGAACAAGACAAAGCAGAACAGGCAGAATAGAGCAGAGTAGGGCAAGGGTCAGGCTGTACAGGGCAGTGCATTTGATGGATGAATAGTAACGACCGATAGACAGATTGCAGATGAAGTTCTCCATGGTTGAGAGGGAGTGTTAAAATTGGCAACCAGGGCAAAACTTCATGTGGGTCATCTTATTCATGGCTGATAATATTTTTATTAGATTCCTCTCGTCGAGAGGTGTAGGATTGATATAAAGATCATTCGATTCCGATAAGTATTCATGGAGATATGAATTTATTTTGATTATGGAATTATTACCAAGTCGACCTACAACTCATATAGGCTCAGAAGCCCAACAGTCGCATCTATTCACCCACCAACGTTGTGTATAAATATAAGAGGACTTTTCCTCATTTGGACTCACTCATCTCATCACATCTCTCTCTCTCTCTACTACACAGAAATGAGTCTCTTCTCTACTGTGCTGAAATGGGTCTCTCTCTCACACATGTGAAGCTGGAAGCTGTTGAATTTGAAGCTGCAATTGTAGAAGTAAAGATTGACTTGCGTGGCCTAGAAGATCTCCTCTTTGGAACTGCGTTGTAGGTTCATCTGAACCTCCTCTGAAAGCCGCAAATTTTGGTGGTGGAATGAAGTCAATCCGACGAACGGTTTGCAAGATATCAACTGCCCTAGTTTGAAGCCAGAAACTGCTGAAACTAAAGCTGCAACTGCAGAAGTAAAGATTGACCTGCGTGGCCTAGAAGACCTCCTCTTTGGAACTGCGCTATAGGTTCATCTGAACCTCCTCTAAAAGCCGCAACTTTTGGTGGTGGAATGAAGTCAATCCGACGAACGGTTTGCAAGATATCGACTGCCCTAGTTTGAAGCCGGAAACTGCTGAAACTGAAGCTGCAACTGCAGAAGTAAAGATTGACTTGCGTGGCCTAGAAGATCTCCTCATCTAAACTGCGCTATAGGTTCATCTGAACCTCCTCTGGAAGCCGAAACTTTTGGTGGTGGAATGAAGTCAATCCGACGGTCGGTTTGTGAGATATGGTCTGCCCTAGTTTGATAATGAAGCCGCTAATGCTGATGTTGCTGATCTAGGGTTTGCTACTGCTGATATGAATCAGATTTATTGTACTATTTCTCTCTGCTGAATTATTGAAGATAAAAGAAGATTTGATCAAAGGGTTTCCCCACACATTGTGGGGTTTGTCCCTAGCTAGCCGCCACATCTTGTGTCTCTTGTCTTGGCTTGTATTCTGTCGATCGTTTAATGTTCTATCTGCACTTTACTTAATGTGCATGTGATTGCTAATCGATGGAATATAATAAGAAAAAGAAGTAAACTGTTATAAGCATAGAACATACCATAACTTAACACCTGCCCTTCCATAATGGTCTTCGAGATGTGTCAATATCTCCTAAACTCCAAATGGGGTTAACCAAGCGCCCTATTAGGTGGTTTCTACTTCTAAAGGGGATAATATAGTCAAGGTACATCCTTCAAAAGGTGGTGGCATGTGGCAGATAGGTGAATGAAGTAGGGAATGAGAATGGGCAACCCTGGGTCACATGCTTGGATATCTCATAAGAGGGAACCCCACACTTGGGTTTATAATGTATAGGTGGGAGCAATCATGGTACATGAGGTGCCCCTGCCTTCATTTTTCCACCCTTCTTTTATGCCTTTTGCCTTTTTTATGATTTTCTTTGATTGACTGCTCGAGGCTCAAGGGGTTAGAGCATGATGTGTAAGATATAGCAGTGGAATCCCCTTTTTAAGGTGGGGCGGTTCATCGCCCACCAAGGGTTGGGACAATCATGGGTTTGTATATGATGAAGAAAGCTCATAGAACCTGTAGGAACCAGGGTGATGGCCATGATGATCAAGTAGAGCTCATGTATTGGCTTTTGCCCACGTGCTAAAATGTTTTTATCCCAACCATCTTTTGCATTTTGTGGTACTTTTCTTGTTGAATGTGGCCATATATGCTTTTAACTTTCTTTTCAGCTGCATCAACCTCCGAGCTTCATTCCAGGCCATGACCCAAGGTGTGGGCAAGGGAAAGGGGCAAGCTAACCCTATGTGGACCCAATGGAGGGATGTGGACCCAGGTGGGAAAAATGATGGATGGGGCAATAATGGATGGAAAGAGGGTAATATAAGCGGATAAAGGAGCAGGACCACGAAACCAAAATCAGTGTTTCCCGTGAAATACCATGCTTGGAACCAAATGGTCAATAAAAGAAATCCCACGGGACTAGAATCCAAGGTTAATTCCTAAAATAGTTCTAGGGGACAGAAGCACAGACCTAGCCCATTCTTTCTGCCAAATCCCCCCATTAATCCATACCCAGAAGTGTCCATGATAAGCAAACTACAATACTCAATTTCCAAATGACAAGGCTTACCTTTAGATTCGAGAAGCCCACCTTCAAACATACGATCATGGAAGATGGGTGAGGGACCACATGGCTAGCTCAGGGAGCGGAGAAGATGGCACAATGAGCTAGCTGCTGGCTGTTGGCTACCAGTTGAGGACCATCTTGGAGAAAAAAATTCTCCTAGGGATATCACCTACAAAGTGGTGGGTAACAGGGCCTAAAAGTCATTTGGGGTTTTTGGCTCCAAATTAAAAGTTTGAAATTTCAAAATTAATTTTCATTTCCCTCCCTTGACATGTCGATTGGCCCTTCTCTAGAAGTGTCTTCATCAAATATATATTGTGAAATTTCAATACTAAAATTTTTATTGCAACAACTAGAATTAATTCTTCTAACTGTAAAATTAATTATGTAGTTTATTGCTACGACAACAACAAATTAATCATTGCAATCTTCACAAATAAAACACTGCGAAAATGAAAATGCTACCACACACAAAAATTATAACATCGTTATTTTTGGACAATTGTCCCCAAAAAACCCAATGCGTGAAAACCAGTGCAACAGTGAGAGTTTTTATTATTATGCAACAGCAAAATTTCTTAATACAATAAAGTATCACCAAACTCGCAATTCTACCCAAGAAAAGTACTGAAAAAAATATAGTGAGGGATTTTATCCTTTCTCGGAACAATCCTGACTGCGTCTAAAAAGCAAGTCGTCCACCTAGCTCTGTGCAAGCCCTGTGTCACCCTAGTGCAAACCCTCTCATTCTCAGCCCGAAACTCCTGCAAATCAAGTCGTCCTGCTTGTTGTTGACTAGGAAACTATCTCTTCGACACTTTGGAAAATATTCACAGCCTCTGGAATTGAAAACGAGCTTCTATTCAGCTGAATCGAACTGCTCAATTGAGGCTCTGCATTGCCCCTGCGTAGCCTCTTGGAGAATAATTTCAGCCTCCTCTTTCTCACTCTCTGGAATTGGAATCTGCTTTGGAATACTGCTCTGCTACCCCTTTGCCTACTACTCGATCTACTGGCTCAATTTCTCCTGCTGAATCACCTGCAATGGAAAATCGAACTACCCAGATCACTGAGAATTACGTTGGTGTATTCTCCATCTTCCCATTGAACTGTTCTTGTAATCTCCAGTCGGAACTCCACCAGCCACGATTAAAACTTAATCGTTGGTCGAGATCATCTTTAAGTTGATCCATGTAAGTTTCTATATGTTTCACACCTTTCTCAATTAAATCCTATTAACTAACCACTTTTCCTAAGTTAGACTTAGGGATTATTTAATTATGGTCAATTAATTTAATTAAGCCATCTCTAGGTGGAATTTCCATAAACAATTTCTGGGTTTTGGAGAACATCTGTGTTTTAGCCTCTCCACAAACTCTCGAGACTAGCCATTCGATGCTTCAATAACTAACACTCCCTCTTAGTGAGGAAGGTGTTCTAGTGTTGAACTGCTCCAACACCATGACTCTGCATCATCCTCCATATGCTGCTAATATCTGCCCACTGTGACTGTCTGCCACTACACTGCGCAACTCTAATGTTGCATCTATGCTGCTGCTGACACTGTTGTACTATCTGTATTGCTGCCAACTCTGGATCTGCACTACAACTCCCTCTCAATTGTTGTTGTTGCTATTGCAACTACTACAACTGAGAAACATCTGAAATACTCTACCCCTGCTACTGAAACAAGTTCTCTACCATACCCATATGTTCTCTGAAATAAACGAATTTAGCTCTCCCTAGAGCTTTCGTGAGTATATATACAACTTTCTCATCTGTGGAAACATATTGTAGTTGGACTGCTCCATGTTGCACACAATTTATGATGAAATGACATTGAATATCTATCCGTTTCGACCTATCATGAAACATTGGATCCTCAAAGAGCTTGTTGCAACTTTGATTATCACAGTAGACATTGGTCGCCTCCATCCTTTGCCTGAACAAGCTTACTAGCAACTTCCGAAGCCATATAGCTTCGCATGTCGTTGTGCTAGCTTCCATATACTTTGCCTTTGTAGAGCTCATTGCTACCGAATTTTGCTTCCTGTTGCACCAAGAAACCATCCTTGATCCAACACTAAAGCAGTACCCTGAGGTACTTTTCCTATCCACTGAACTGCCTGCACCATTTGCATCTGTGAACCCACATAATCTGACATCATCCCCTCGAGTATATTTCAATCCATACGTTATTGTGTCACATATATACCTGTAATGTTCCTAAACAAGAATATAAGTGATATACAAAGCATGCAAACAATCCAGCAATCAGAAAAATGAAATATACATTAAGCACCCATGGAAACACTGGAAATAGAGAACTGTTGAGCCATTTTATTACTTCTTCAGGAGCAAATACAATAGTACAATAGGATGGTGCACCTGAGCTAGTCTCCATGGACAAGCATGACAAAACCCAGGTGAGAAAATGTTGAACTGAAGGCTACTACAACTGCTGCACCAAACTGAACTGCGCTACCCCAGGAAATTGTTATGTCTACTAACTTCGAAGGGTTGGAATCGTTGCTTCCTATGCTCAGAAAATTATGATATTTCAGCTCCTTGCTCCTTGGCCTAAACCCAGAAAAACCCACGAAGGAATTGGCCAAATGTTGACCTCAGAATTTTGGCCCAAATTCCCCTTAGCTCTTCGAGTCGCTGGCTCAGTTGGGACCCTTGTTTGACCTCTTAGATCTGCCCATAAAATTCTATAAAATTAGGAGTGTGATCCTTGCCCAAAACCCAGAAAGGAATTTGGTTGGTTTAGACTTCTGAAATTCGACCCCCTTGGAGTCCAGCTTCAACTGCAACTAAAAAACTTGTCCTGCTAGAATCCGCCTATAAATCCTCCTGAATGGACCCAAAGTGCTGAGCTGGCCTCTGCTATCAATCCCCTGACTTCCCGGATGGGCTTCCAGCCTATGGCACCTGCTCCTTAGCTCCACGAAATTGTTGGACTGGCCCTCTGCACTGTCCCCAAGCCCAGTAATTCGAACTGCTGGGATGTTGGCTTTGCTGGCTCCGAAACTCACAAGAAAGGTTGGCCCTTTGCTTCTCTCCCAATCCTCTAACTCTCCCGGCAAATGCTTGATCACTGATAGCTCCAAACTCCCCCTGCGTATTCTCTAGCTAGCCAGAAATACGCACTCCCTGTTGTGGCTGAATGGTAGTGCTGTAACACACTCCCAGAACTCCTGAAATACTTATGGAACTACCTCTCTAGGGTGGGCATGAATGGTCCCTCGAAGTACAGGTTGAATCTCCCGCTTAAGAGATTTGTGGCTAAACAGCCAGTTGACTCAGCTAAACAGCAAAGCAAACAGTTAAGTAATTTTGATTGCAAGGTGTAAGAATGAATCCAAAATGAGAGCTTCTCCCTCCTTATAACTCCTTGGGCCTCCCTGGCCTCATGTGGGCCCCTCCATCCACCTATTCGAGTTTCCCTCCAAGCTATTCGAAAGGGACGATTCGAACTGCCATGTGGGTGGCCCCCACATTCCACTAGCAACCAAATAAAGACGAATTGCCTCCTAAGTCCCTAAGTCGAAAATGATGGGTTCTCTTCCTTAGCCAAAATTGTGCAAAATTGTGTAGCAACACCCTGTTACAAATGTATTTGAAAAGGGACATGACAATACCTAAAAATGTGCCTCGATGCTATCCAATGTATCCTCTTCGGCTCCACCATAAATTGACTGAGGGTATCGTTCGCAAAGAAAATATATAGCCTAGTGTCGACTGAATACATGAGAGAACCAATGAGTTGTATATACAAGGTGGGGTCAACATCCTTCTCATTTGATGCATATATCTTCTTCTAGTCGGTATCATGGGCCTAGACACGGGTCTACAATCTTGCATTTTAGATCTCTTCAGAATATCTGTAGCATATCTCCCTTAACCGAGGAAGATCCCCCCGTCCTTCTGCCACGCTTCCAATCCTAGAAAATAGTGCATCAACCCCAAATCCTTCATATCAAACTCTGCTACCAAGTTCCTCTTACAGTCCTCTATGAGCCCTGATGACCCTGTCAAGAAGACATCATCCACATACAATACTAGGATGAGTGGCTCATCCTCTACCATCAAATAGTAAAGGTTGGGATCAGCATCACTCTCGAAAAATCCCATCTGCTGAAAGTAACTGTCAATCTGACCATACCATGCCCTGGGAGCCTGCTTGAGTCCATATAGAGCTTTCTTCAGTCTGCACACATGTGTGCACCTCTCATGAGTCTTGAAGCCCTATGACTATTCTATTCATCATCATCATTCAACTTCTGGTCATCATTTTGTACTCCAAATCCTGCAACCCTGCGGGGTTATTGTAAAAATGATTCTAGTATGATGAAAATAAAGCCATGTAAAAGGCCTAGGTAACTTAAGATTTTGCAAGAGAGTTTTCACTTTAGGGAGTTTCTTCCTTAGCTAATTATTAGTGTTTCTCAACACTAAATAATTAGTTAAGTTTTTCTCCCAAATATCCTCCAAAGCTAGAGTGACGTTTGATGGTAAAGTCTTAGGTGAACCCTAGTGTCTAGAGTTGATGTAAATTCTCATACTAGATCATCTCTAAAGTTTCGCAAAAGTTGGTTGTGTCTAAATGTCAGTTTTTAATTTCCCACTTGTCAGGATTTTTAATAATTATTTGATGTAAAATGTAACAAGCAATGTCTATAGAAGTTGTAGGGAGTATGAGTGATCAAAATTAGACTTCTATACCTCAATCTTCTATCTAGACAAACTTTTAAGGTGGAACAATACACTCCATCGTCCCATTCATGTTGCAAGGATCTACCTGAACCCCACATTTTCTTACCCCTGTGGGTTCTTATTTGATGCTGAGATCATGGATGGATTCTTCACCTGTGTTCAGAGGATGGTATAATCTCCAGCAGAACGTGCAGAAATCTCCAAAGAAATGGAGATATACAGAATGGCAGGTGGCACATTTAGCTTTGAGATGGCTTTGGTTGATAGGAAGACTAAAATGCCAGGTATTTTTTAGTTTGTTTCAAATTTCATTGTCTCTTCAAGTTCATAACTTCATACTTTGCTTCAACTTTCAAATTTCATTTTTTCTTATGTTTATCTTATTCGTAATTTTGTTGTAGATGCATGGTGGTGAAGTTATGGTGCCAGAGTACCCCATCTACGAAATCTTTCCATTTGAATCCTCAACTAAACATGTAGCTCCTCGGGATGTGAGCGCAACTGGAGTGTATTTGAAAAAATACACAATAAGAAGTGCAACAAGTTAAACTTAAAATTTAAAATATTCCAAATTTCCAATTATTTTTTTGAATTCATTAAATAATATTTTTTTTATAATTATTATTTTATGATCTTTGTACAAGTTGGAGTCCCAGCGATTTAATGAAATGGTCTACGTCTACTACAATCTTCGATTGTGGGTGAGGCAACTTGAGAGGATATCTGAGATGGAGGCCATCTTATTGGATGGGATTGACACCACTGCTGCATGGAGGGTTGAGGCCGAGAGGCCTCTCATTGAGTCTGTCGATGATTGGTTAGAGCAGGAGGTAGTGGAAGGCGTAGAGGGGACAGAGGAGGAGGAGGAGGTGGAGGAGCAACAGGAGGAGGAGGTGACACCACCTACCCAGGCTACCCCTGCCACCAATAGAGGACGTGGTCAACCTCCTATAGCTCCTAGTTCTTCAGCTTCTAGAGCACAGCAGAGTCCACTGCCAACTCCATCGGCATCTACATCTAAAGGGAGAGGGAAAGCTACTGCATTTTCTCGCAAGAGGGTCAAAGGAAATCAGTAGTATTAGTTATTTGGTTCATTTCATTGTATATAACATTATGACTCATGATATCAGATACATTATTATATTTTTTGTTGATATTTTGAAGCTGAGTTGGGACTCAAGAGTCAGGACTTACTATTCAGGACATGATTCACTGTTATGTGTGATGTAGCATTAGAAATGATATTACATATCTTATATATTAGTTCTTTTATCATATTTATGTGTCAATGTATTTATTTTATGTTGTAGATGCTTTAGATATTAAAAAAATTGAAAAAAAATGAATATTTTTGTATTTTTCGATTTTTTCCTGATTTTTACTGATTTTTTCCTGATTTTTAAGTGTTTTTTCCAAATTTTTACGATTTTTTCCGATTTTTCCCCCTCGTCGATTTAATCTGATCGCGATTTTCGCAACATTGGTAATAATACAAACCCTCTATATGTTGCACTAGTTTTCCCGCATTGGATTTTTCTAAGGACGTTTTGTCCAAAAATAAGGGTGTCCCTTGTGTGTTTGTCTCATTTGTTTCAGTTTATGATCTGTATGTCAGTGTCCTTTGTAGTAGATTTTTTCATCATTGTTTATAAATTAAATAACTTGTTGAATGTAATAACAAGTAGAAGATGATAAACCAGTGATTGCAGTAGGATTTCTGTTTGTAAAGATTTAAAAAATTTCACAACTCCAACTTTGATAGAAGGTGTGTGATCCTAGACAGTATGACCAAAATCAGATCCTACGTAGTCATGCATGATGTAGAGCAGGATGATTTGATCCTTCAGATATGCCAATTCTTCTTCACCAACATCAGAGAGCATCACCTTGAGGAGGTAAAAGCCAACATGTAAGGTATCTTACCTTCATTACTAGTTGAAGGCGATGTTACTCGCAAATAGTTGCAGACAATTGTTAGCCATTTGGAAGAAGGCACAGGTTGACTCACCAGCTGTCTTCACCAACATCAGAGAGCATCACCTTGAGGAGGTAAAAGCCAACATGTAAGGTATCTTACCTTCATTACTAGTTGAAGGCGATGTTACTCGCAAATAGTTGCAGACAATTGTTAGCCATTTGGAAGAAGGCACAGGTTGACTCACCAGCTGCCTATGAGCTAGCCAAAAGGGTGGTTGAGCAAAACATGAGATTCTTCAGAAGACATCTTACCCAAGAGGAGTTGCGGAGAATTTGTGGTGACCAACCATGCAGCAAGAATGAGCTGAGGAGAAAAGGTCTTTGCTTTGTTTGCAAGGAACCTTGGAGACGTGACCACTCATGTTTGGGTGACACTAAGGACGTGACAAGGGTAGATCAGAGGGAGATTCCACCTGACTTTCAGGATGAGGATTATTCTCTTAAAGTTGAGTCCATGAGTTCTCACGATGACTCCTCTAAGGAGCATGAGCAGACAGGTGTTAGTAGCTCAAATGTGCAACCATGTTTGATATAGGTGTATGACGAGCAGTCGATAGACCCCATGGGAGACATTCAAGGAGATGAGTCACCCGCGGTGATTCAGCATGAGCAACTTATGGTGAGGGATGAGGAGGATGATAAGCACAGTGTGTGTGATGGGCCATTTGTGGAGGGTCAGTTAGTCGCTCATGTTGAGCCCATGATGGACGATGAGCAGTTGTCCTTTGGACCAGCCAGTGGTGAGGAGCAGACAGATGCACAGGCAGCTAGCAACGTTATCAACACTTATCATTAGGAGGTGCTAGAGCCTAACTGGAAATCTTTGCAGGAGATTGGTAGATTGGAGGAGCACAAAGTTTGCAGTTAGATGAGTGGGAATATTCTAGATATGATAGTGCATCCATCTATGAGTCCACCCATTGATGAGGTGCAAATAGGTGTAGTGGCAGCCATCAAGGTTGTAGTATGTACTAGCAGTAGCCCTCTCAAAGAGTACATGGACAGGGCTTGTGACGACATTTTCACACCTTTACCCTTCCGAGAGAGGGGTAAAGTTTTCCTTGTTGTTTGATCAGTTGGAGCAACAAGAGTGGGGCATGGACCAGCATCCGCCTAGTAGACTTATTCTATACACAGGTTTCCATGCATTATATTCTTCCCACGAGCTGGATTGGTGGGAGATCATGAGTTGGTACCCCACTGATGGGGCGATATTTTTAGTTAGAGACATAGTGCAGTAGGAGCCCTTAGATGAGAGGGATACTGCATATTTTAGTTAGCAATGGGATGCAGGTTGACAGCTCTTCAACATTCCAACCCAACATCAACAAAGTAGGATTGGCATTAGTTTGTGTCAGGGGTTGGATTGGAGAGAAGTGATGAGTTGGTATTTGATTGATGGAGCATTGTCTACAGCCAGAGCCAAGGCACAATTGGAGCCATGGGATAGGGGTGTCGTTGATTAGCCTTGGTGGCATTGGGATCTAGGGGGATCTGTTGATGGCAAGACGAGTCAGAGTTTAGTCTGGGATCCAGGAATTAAGGGATTAGTTCATGGTTGAGTGTATATTCCTAACCCAGAATATTCCTCAAACCCCAGCAAAAACTCCAACCAAATATATGCAAATGATATAATAACCCAGAAGTGATAAAATAATAGTGGAACAACATATAATAATGTAAACCAGAAATATAAGCAGACACACAAGAAATGCAGCAAGAAATGCTAAGTCATTTTATTATACTGAGCAATAAGTGAGTACAAAAGGTGATTAGACAGATGGCACCTCAACTTGCACAAGGCAAGTGAAGAAATACTCTCAGAATGACAAGAATGGCCGTTGTGCGTGGATGTTGTTGTTGTGCTGCTGCTGCTGCTAGAAAACAAATGATGATTTGGGGTTGCTCCCCTCCTCGGAAAAAGCTGAAACTCTGGATTCGGGCTCTACTCAAGAAACCTAGAAAAACCCAGAAGCTTTCCTAGAATGGCCGACCCCCGAAAAACACGCTCTTGGGGTTCTACGTAGTCCTCCAATGCCCTGCACTGCCACTGAAGGAAACCCCTCTAGACTCTGCCTGGAACACTGCCTAAAAACCCTGCCAAAATCCTCCAAGGAGACAAGAGCTGGACCCCTGCTCAATCTCCCAGCATAAATCCACCTGCAAACCCCAATCCAGCATTACAACCAAAAGAAACTGCGTCTCTCTCCCAGTGCTGCGCAGTACACCAAAACGCTGCTAAAACTGCTGCTGGAATGCTGATAGAACTACTGCTAAAATGCCAAGGAAATACCTTGCCCGAGCAGGCACTCGAAGTCCCCCGGGGCTAAGGGTGAGATCTCCGAACGGAGACACTCAATGCACTAAACAGTGTTGTAGACTAGCTAAACAGCCAGCGTGCTCAGAAGTTGAAACGACTAGCTCAAAATGCACATAACTGAATGATCCAAAATGAGGGGGCTCCTCTCTATTTTATAGCCTCTGCCTCTCACAATCCCTAGGCTCACCTCCTCCTGCATGCTTCTCCTCTTCCCACGTGTTCTTCCCTCCTACGCAGTCTCTCCATGTGTCTGCGCAGGCTCCATTTCTACGTCCCCCTTTTGGCCCCTTGGCTCTCCCTTTAAGTCACAACGTTGTGCTACAAGGAAGTGACTTTTATTCTAAAAGTGAGTTGTCCCCCTTTCTCACTTTTTTAATTTACAAAATAACTATAGAAGGAAAAATTTGGCAAAATCGAATATTCCAGCTAGATGGGGCTAATAAGGAATATTATAGTCTCCCTCGGCAAAATGTTGCTTGTCCTCAAGCAATTGAAGTGATGGATGCTGTAAGATCTTCTCATTCTCCCAAGTGGCATCCTCATCCGGCAAATTCTTCCACCTCACCAAGAATTCCCAGACCATTTTGCTCCGTAGCTGCCTCTCCCTGGTATCAATGATAGCCTCCGGCTGCAATACCAAATTCCCCTCATCATCCATAGGTGGTAGCTCATCTGTCACTGTTACCTGCTGCCCCAATGCCTTTTTCAAGCATGATACATGAAAAATGTTATGAATCTTGCTGCCTTGGGGCAGCTCCAACTCATATGCAACCTGTCCAATCCTGTGTATCACCCTGTATGGCCCATAAAAGCGAGGCTTGAGCTTTTCAGCCCCCTTCTGCTTTAGTGACGACTGTCGGTATGGCCGTAATCGTAGGTAGACCATGTCCCCCACGTCGAACTGCCTCTCTACCCGACCCCTATTGACATACAGCTTCTGCTGGTTCTGCGTTGTAGCCATGTTATCCTTGAGAGCTCGGAGGATATCCTGACTCTCTTGGATCCAAATCTTGGCTCTAGGAGCCCTGCTATCACCAAACATCACGTCAACAAAAGATAAAGGATGATACCCATATAAGGCATAGAATCGTGACATACAAATGGATATGTGATGTGAAGTATTGTAGCAATACTCCCCCAGATGCAGCCACTTCAGCCATGCTCGCTGCTGCCCACTGACATAGTTATGCAAGTAGCCCTCCAGCCACTTGTTAACTATCTCTGTTTGCCCATCCGCCTGTGGGTGATAACTGGTACTCAAAGTCAACTCCGTCCCCACCAACCGGAAAAGCTCCTGCCAAAACTCGCCCATGAAACGGTTGTCCCTATCACTAACAATGGTCTTAGGAAGACCATGTAGCCTGAAGATCTCCCTGAAGAATAGCTTGGCCACCTGTGCTGTTGTGTAGTGTGCGGATATGGCAAAGAAATGCGCGTACTTTGTCAGTTGGTCAACGACGACAAAGATACAATCCTTGCCCTGTACCGTGGGCAATCCTGTGATGAAGTCCATTGAAATGCTCTCCCATTTCCCCTCCGGAATGGGTAGTGGTTGCAATAAACCCGCAGGATGGCTCATCTCTCCCTTGTTCCGCTGGCAAACATCGCACTCCCTGATATGCCGGAGTACGTCCTCCTTGAGGCCCTTCCAGGAGAACCTCTCTCTAATGGCCCTGTAGGTTTTGGTAAACCCTTGATGGCCTGCCAATGGTGAATCATGTGATGCCTGGAGTATCTTCTTCTTGAGCTGAGACCCTTTAGTCAAGAAGATCCGATCCATGTAATAGATGATCTCATCGATCACCCTGAACCTGTCATCTGCCACCTGCCCATCCAGAATTTCACATGCAAACCTGTCCTTGGAGTACTCTACTAAGAGTCGAGCCCTCCAGTCTGTATCCATGCTCATAAGAGACAACGTGGCTAGTCTACGTGAAAGGGCATCTGCTACCACGTTGTTCTTACCCTTGACATACTCAATGTCAAAGTCATATGCTTGGATCTTACTGATCCACTTCTGCTGCCTCTCTTGCAACTGCTTCTACTACAAAAAGAACATGAGGTTGTTGTGATCAGTCCTCACCCTGAACCTGTTCCCCACCAAATACTGCTGGTACTTAGCCAATGCATGCATGATAGCCAGCATCTCCTTGTCATGCATGATGGATACAACCTCTCGTGCAGAAGGAGCTTCTGGCTCTCAAAGGCTATAGGGTGACCTCCCTGCATCAATACTGCGCCGATCCCCTCTCCCGATGCATCACCCTCCAAAACAAATGGCTGCATAAAATCTGGCAATGCAAGCACTGGGCAGCTGCTCATAACCTCCTTGAGCCTGTCAAAGGCTCGCAGCAATGTATCGGACCAACTGAATGCCCCCTTCCTCGTAAAATCTGTCAGGGATGTAGCAAGCTGTGAGAAACCTTTGATAAACTTCCAGTAGTAAGTACAAATGCCAATGAATCCTCGAAGTTCCGTCACGTTTCTCGGCTCCGGCCAATCTCTGGTGGCCCTAATCTCCTCCTCGTGGACCCTCACTCCGTCCACTCCAATGATGTATCCCAAGTATAACATCTCCGTCAACCCAAACTCACATTTGGAGGGCTTGGCATAGAATTGCTGCTCCTCCAAGATGCGTAATATTGTCTCAATATGTTGGAGATGCTCCTCCCACGTCCTGCTATAAATGAGTATATCATTAAAGAACACCAGCAGAAACTTCCTCAAGTGACTACGGAAGATGTGATTCATCCAAGACTGGAATGTAGTTGGGGCGTTGGTTAGCCCGAAGGGCATGACCAAAAACTCAAAGTGCCCATAGTGACATCTGAAGGCGGTCTTGGGAATGTCCTGCTCCCTCACGCGAATCTGATGGTACCCTGATCTCAAATCAATTTTTGAGAAGAACCGTGCTCCCCTCAACTCATCCATCAACTCATCGATCCTGGGTATGGGGTACCTATTCTTCAGTGTCGTCTTGTTCAAGGCCCTGTAGTCAATGCACATCCTCAATGTACCATCCTTCTTCTTCACCAACACCACAGAAGAAGCAAAAGGACTCGTGCTCGGTTGAGTATGCCCAAGAGCCAGCAACTCCTGAATGGCCCGCTCTATCTCGTCCCGATAGGCCTTGGGGTGCTTATAAGGGGTAGAGATCACTGCCTGGATGCCCTGCTCAAGCTCGATAGTGTGCTCAGACCACTGATCCGGTGGCTGTCCTGGTGGAATCTCTCCAAACACTATGGCATACCGATCAAGGATGGACTGGATCTCTGGATGTACCATATGCCCTGTAGTCCCTGCCTCTGCTGCCCGCAGTTCCACTGCCCACTCTATGTCTCCCTTCCGGAAAACTGCTTCCATCCGATGAGCCGAAACAGTCTGAGGCGGATATGTGTGCTGTCCCCATATTTTCTCATGCCACCCTGTCTTCTCATCATCCCACTCCATCTCTAGGGTCTTCCAATCCGTCGTGACCTTCCCTAGAGTAATAAGCCACTGAACACCCAATCATGTTGGTGTCCGGAATATCGACCACGAAAAAGTGGTCAGTCAATGTGTAGGTGCCCATCGTCACTGAAAGCTCTGGAACATAGCGAGCACACGTCATGGTCTGATCTCCTAGAACCAATACTGAAAACCCATAGAAGCTCTCTGTCTGAAATTAATACCTCTCCGCTCAACCATCTGGGCATCAATGAAGTTATGGGTTGCCCCACTGTCCACCAAAACTGATACTTGCTGGCCACGTACTGTCCCCCGTATGCGTACCATTAGATACTTGGGAACTCCTAGCAATGTTGCAAGGGCCCCTCCAGTAGGTACAAAAGATGCACCACCTGCTGTTGGCGGTGGAGGTGGCAAAGGTCCCTATATGGCATGGCTACCTCCTGCCTCCACATCATCCTTGTCATCCTCTTCTCCACTGCTCTCGGAGAAGACCTCAATAAAATGTGCTTTGCCAGCAGCACATCTATGTCCCAGTGCCCACGGCTCTTGACATGTGAAGCACAACCGCTTCTTCTTCAGCTCCCTCCTGGCATCGTCATCAAGCTGTACTCGTCATGGATTCCCCTTTGGAGGAGGAATCCTCACATCCTTCCCCTTAGGCTGAAAAGTTTGTCTCTAGGGGTAAGGTGTCCGGGTCCTGGCTAAGACATCCTGTAAGTCCCGGGTCCTGCTAATAGCGTCCTGGAGTGTGGCTGGTTTAGTAGATTGGACTAAACCCCGAAGTGGCTCTGCTAACCCCTCAACATACATATAGACCCTTCGTGCCATGGATATGTCTGGCACCATCACCGAGACCCTCAAGAAATCTGCAATGTAGGTCTCTGGGCTCCTTGTCTGTTTGAGCCTTGTCAGCTCCACAAAATGCCACTCTAGATCCCTCCGATTAAATCACTCCATCAGTCTCCTAGTAAACTCGGCATATGTCATCACTGTGGAGTGCCCCAGTGTAACCATCCCATGAAACCACCAATCCTGGGCCTCGCCATCCAAATGCAATGTTGCCACCTTGATGGCCTCTGCCTCCGACATCTGGTTAAGCTGGAAATAAATGTCCAGCTTCTCCACCCAAGACTTTGCCGAACTGTTTGATGAACCATCAAACGTAGGCAAGTGGAATCTACTCACTGCATGGTGGGTGTCACCATCATGGTAATGCCGGTACCCTCTGTGATGGTCGCGGGGTCTATTATCCCGCTGGAGCTGAACAAAATCTCTAAATGAGAGGGCTTCCCTGAACTCCTACCCATAGGCCTGGTACTTTGTAAAATAATCGCCCATATGTCCGGGCTCTGCCTCCTGCTGGGCTACAGTCCCCGTGTCGGCTCCTAAGAAAGTGGGCATGGTAGAGCGTGTAGGGGCATGTGAGGCCACCTGCTGCGCAGTATCACGCTGCTCTGGCAAATGGTGGGATGCACCTGATCCCTCACCAACCTGGAAAACCCGTGGGCTTTCACGCTGTCTAGCCTCTACTGCCGTGAATCTCTGTCCCATCACCTCAATCTGTCTCGACAGATCCTGCACTAATTTGAGGAGCATATCTGCAAATCTCTTCCCGTCTTCGTCTGCCATCTGAGCCTTCTGCTCTGCGTCCACCACAAGCTCCTCCTGTTCTGCGTCCACCACTAGAACACAGTGTCCCTCTTCGTAGGTATTCTCCAATCTACGCTCACTGTCTCTGTATTTCCTACCTCTGTAACAAAAGTAGGGTTTTTCCCCTGGTGTCATAGATTGCTAGTTCCACAGGTTGAGCCAGATCTATGCTCTGATACCACTGTAATATTCCTAACCCACAATATTCCTCAAACCCCAGCAAAAACTCCAACCAAATATATGCAAATGATATAATAACCCAGAAGTGATAAAATAACAGTGGAATAGCATATAATAATGTAAACCGGAAATATAAGCAGATACACAAGAAATGCTAAGCCATTTTATTATACTAAGCAATAAGTGAGTACAAGAGGTGATTAGACAGATGACACCTCTACTTGCACAAGGCAAGTGAAGAAATACTCTCAGAATGACAAGAATGGCCTCTCTACGTGGATGTTGCTGCTGCTAGAAAACAAATGATGATTTGGGGCTGCTCCCCTCCTCTAAAAAGCTGAAATTCTGGATTCGGGCTCTACTCAAGAAACCCAAAAAAACCCAAAAAGCTTTCCTGGAATGGCTGACCCCCAAAAAACACCCTCTTGGGGTTCTGCGCAGTCCTCCAATGCTCTGCACTCCCACTAAAGGAAACCCCTTTAGACCCTGCCTGGAACACTGCCTGAAAACCCTGCCAAAATCCTCCAAGGAGACAAGAGCTGGACCCCTGCTCAATATCCCAGCGTAAATCCACCTGCAAACCCCAATCCAGCATTATAACCAAAAGGAACTGTGTCTCTCTCCCAGTGCTGCGCAGTCCTCCAAAATGCTGCTAGAACTGCTGCTGGAATGCTGATAAAACTACTGCTGAAATGCCAAGGAAATACCTTGCCCGAGCAGGCACTCGAAGTCCCCCAGGGCTAAGGGTGAGATCTCCGAACGGAGACACTCAATGCACTAAACAGTGTTGCAGACTAGCTAAACAACCAGCGTGCTCAGAAGTCGAAACGACTAGCTCAAAATGCACATAACTGAATGATCCAAAATGAAGGGGCTCCTCTCTATTTTATAGCCTCTGCCTCTCACAATCCCTAGGCTCACCTCCTCCTGCATGCTTATCCTCTTGCCACATGTTCTTCCCTCCTGCGCAGTCTCTCCATGTGTCTGTGTGGGCTCCATTTCTGCATCCCCCTTTTGGTCCCCTTGGCTCTCCCTTTAAGTCACAACGTTGTGCTACTAGGAAGTGACTTTTATTCTAAAAGTGAGTTATGTCCCCCTTTCTCACTTTTTTAATTTACAAAATAACTATAGAAGGCAAAATTTGGCAAAATCGAATATTCCAATTAGCTGGGGCTAATTAGGAATATTACATTGGGTGGCACAGAGGCATGGTATCACCTAGTGGTTTGTATGGGATCTAGGTATTGGTTCTCAGCTGCACAGGACCACTAAGATGGTCAACAGATATGGATTGCTTGAGGGCAGGCAATCTTGGGATGGGAGTATTTCTCATGTTCCTTTTTTTGGTTTCCCTTATGATGTGGTCAGGATGGACTTCCATGGTTGGAGGCAACTAGGTCACAGGAGCAAGTTTACTACATCAGCATGCCCAGGAGCCTTTGGAGGGGCTTTATTGGGTTTTGAGGAGTTTCTTTGGTATCTAATGGCATTCACTTGGCATGTTCCATCATCCGCATGGCTTTCCTTTGGTTCTGTTGCATTCTGGCAACTTTCAGAAAACAGGGTTATTATGGAGCTTAACTCAATTAATTACGCTTAAGGTGGCATTCCGGGAGTAATACTTGACGGATCACCTAAGTGTAATAGCTCATTGGAAACAGAACGAGAAGATTTACAGGATGAGACGGTGGGAAGTGGGTTTCGATGGCCTGAAGAGGAATGGTAGTCGATTTACCATTTTCCTACATTAAAAAGATATCTTAATTGAAGTAAAAAGAAGGAAATGTGCTCAATGATTAAAATAATAATAATAAATAGGAGCTTCTAGAGGGATCCATCAGAACTATAAAAAGAGGAGGAGGCGATTAGAGGACATCTTGGATTGTTGACATTTTCTGTTGATGAGGTTTGGAGAACCTAATTCCCAACTTCTATAGCCCTAGGACGAAAACCCAACACTCTCGAGGAGAATTCACTCAGAAATCTCATCGTGTTCCATTGGAGTTTTGGAGAGAACAGTTTTTCCGTAGCAGGTTTGCAGTAGTCTTCTCGTCAGACCATCTACATCATTGCCAGGGTCATTCATCATTTGGGTCAAAGATCTTTTTCTGGGTTCTGCTCCGCTTGCTTGGCAAGCTCAGGTTCCATTATTCCTTCATGTTGATGTACTCTTTCTAGTGGATTAATAAAATGGCTCAGTGATTTTATTGGTGTTTATTTGTGCATCAAGTTGTTGGTTGTGTGTTTATTTGCGATTATTTTGTTGTTCAAGATCATTTCTGGTATCTACTATTAAATTTTCCATTAGAGATATTTCACATTCAATAGCAAAATTCAATTTGGGGTCAGTCCAGTTCTCAAGGAAGATTTCCACATTGGATAGGCAAGAAGATCCCAAGTACATCTAGGGAAGTATGAACTTGTTGAGTTAGCTCCCATTATGGTTTGTAAGAAAGATATCTGGACCAATGAAAAAGCTAAAGGGAAAAGAAATGCACATTGCAGAAGCTCTATACACTTTGAAGGTGTATAGGTAACTATCTCCTGAGTCCAACATTGAGCATCCTATACTAGGAATCATTCCAGAAGTTTTTACTCAATAAGGTTTGATCATCAATGGGGCTTCCAGGAAAACCCTAGTTTCACTTGATCTAAGTGGCAATTTGACAAATGAATTTAATAATATAAAATTTCAGAGTTTGAAGGCATAAAAAAAGTACCAATCAATGTTGCAGAATACATGGGCAAATAAGAATCCTTAAGATTTCCTTTGAAAGAGAAATCTCTGAATTCTTAGTGCAAAAATGTTGAAAATTAGTTATTAAGACAGATAGAGGTAAATTCAATGTTACCCATTCTTGTACAGAAGCTCTTTTCAAGGAAGGATAATGACTCCCAGCAGGCTATTGTCAGCCTCAAGGATAGTCTGCTTAAAACCATATCACCTTGTCATCATCATCCAGTTCAATTGATTTGTAGCTACCATCTTTTCTTGCTGAATCTTTGGTTCTCTCACCTTTTAGGGCATGTCAACTGTTGTCGCGCGGATTGACACGACAACCCTCAGACCGGGGGCTGTCACCTTGATCCCCGATCCCTCCGTTTAAGCCTGTCTCCCGCGACTAAGGGGGTTAGTCCCTGTGAGATGATGAGACCAACTGTCGACCAGTTGGTTGGGAGACACGAGACACGATTAAGATAAGCACTAAAATGATTTGATTAATTTAGCAGACCAGTGCCTTAAGACATTGTGGTTAAAACGATTACTTGTTAGATGATATAGAAACATAAACCGTGAACAGCAATCATTTGTCATCAGCTAAATCACAATGCTCTTTAAAATGACCAAAATGATATCCAGCAACTGGGAATTTTGAAAAGATAAATGCTTTAAACCACCACGAGAATCATGAATTATTAACCAGACATCGTATTCGTATCCCGACTTAGATCTCAGCATGAAAGATATAACATGATAATTTCTCGAAAAAATAACTGGATCTGACAAAGAAAATTTCCACAAAACTTTTTATACTTTTCAAAAATTTAAAAGGAAAAGAAATTTTTTTATTTTTTTATTTTATTTTTTATTTTAAAATTTATAAAACTTTACAAAAAACTTAAAATGTAATTCTAACTAAAATCTAAAACATTAAAATCTAGAAATAAAACTAATCTAACAAAGCCTAAGTCCTTTTTTATTTTATATTATAAAAATCTAAAAAAGAAAAATCTAAAACTAAAACCTAACATAACCTAAAAAATCAAATCTAAATTCAAAAAATAAACTTTATCAAAATCTAATCTAATTATTACAAAACAAAATTTTTATAAAACTAAATCTAAATCTAAATAAAAACTATTTCTATAGCCTACGGATTTTATAAATGAATCTTTTATTTTTTTTATTATTTTTTTATTTTTTTTATTTGAAAAAATCCAAAATATAAAGTCCTAAACTAAAATAAATATTAAATCAAAACTTAAATGATTAAAATCTAACAAACAAACCTTAACGCATTTCCCTTTTTTATTTTTATGCCATCAAAATAAAACAAAGATTTAATAAAACTAAAATTTAAAATTTAAAGAAAATGAACTAAACTACGTAAATAAAAATGAAAAAGGAAAATCAAAACGCATCCAAAATTGAAAATCGTTACAGGCAATGAATATCTCAGGGAAACCCTAATCCGCACGCATAACTCACGCAAAGCTTCAGGCAGAAAGAGAAAACGACACAACAGTCTCACGCTGGCAAGACGGAAACGATACCTGACCCGAAGATTGAACCCTTTGCTACGCAGATGACCACAGAACGCAAAAATTCGATTTACCTGATACGCCAACGTGAATGCCAGCGGGAATGGGACGAGAAAACCTGATGATAAATCGATTCGTTTTGGCTCCAGTGACCCAATGCCAACGTGAATGAGGTCATACCATATATCAGATCGATTTTGAGCTCAGAGATACTCGAAATTTCAGTGGAGATCGAAAATCTGAGACCGCCGATTCTATGAACGCTGTATCCTAAACGCACTGTCCAGCAAAGTTGTTTGTGCAGTTGTATACAAAGAAGAAACAAATCGATTTTTTTTTTGGGCTGTAGTATGTGCAGATTTGAGATCGATGGCGGAGGGAAAAGACTGACTGGAAATGATGGCAAAGAAAGGCGTGGGAAATGAGGGACGCAGGTCTGCGGAATGCTGCTCTCTTTCTCTGCTGTTTGGTGGAAGCAGAACAGAGGGAAAAGCTGCGTAGAAAATCTCTGATGCAACAAACGTAATGCTGGCTGCGTGGGTGAGCACGCTGGGGTAGATAAGGATTTTGATGGATTTATGATAACATGAACAAGAGCAGAGCTCAGAAACTGATATTAATAGAATCGGCGTAAAATTTTTCTCAAATCTGAAAATCCCAGGACAGCAGAACAGCCTTGATAAACCCTTGGATGCTTAAGAAACCCTGCAACCTGAAATGATGAAATCACCCAAAAAATAATATGTACATAACACGAAAATCAAAACCCTAATGAAAAATTTGTAACCCTAAAACAGCTGATTAATGTACAGATTTTTGGCCCCTCAATAGCCAGATTCAGCAAATAAGAGCAGGAATACTTTAAAGAAATAAAGATTTAAGGTTTTCACTGTGAAGAACTTCAGAAAATCTCTCATGCAAATTAAAAAAAATAAACCGAATGATAGACCCAGGATCAAATCCAACTGGGCTCAACACAAAATGCTTGCGGGAGTTGGCTGGTTCAGCCGAGAACTTCCCCGAACGCCCACAAAATTCCTTCAGAAAATGTTTTCTGCACAGCTCAAAACAACCGTCAATAAAGAGGGCAAAAATGCTGCTAGATCTCAAACAGTAATGGAGATACCTGCCATTACTTCAGAAACCCTAACAGCACTCAAACCCTAGCAAGTGGACAAGATACCTGTGCCCACAATACTCTACAAAAAGCTATTATTAATGGCTGAAAATAACATATGCAGAAAATTAAACAATCTCACAGCATTTCAAGAGAGTAACACCAGCAAGATATGGACCCCAAAGTCTTCTTTTATTAACCAGAAACAGATTTACAAGAGAGCTTCTTCAGTATCAGACTCACAGATCAGATGATCTGAAATGACCCCTAGCACCCTATTTAAAGGAAATGATCCCAACGGCTAGTTCGAGTGATCCATGTAGAAATGAGCTCGATCATCCGTCGATTTATTCACTTAAAATATTATTATTTTATTAGTTAGGGTTTTTGCTTTATTTTTATTTTTTTTAATTTTTTATTATTTATTATTTATTTCATTTTTTAATTTTTATTTATTTTATTATTTTTATTCATTTTTTAATTTTTTAATTCATTTTAAAATGGATCATCGAACTAAGCCTTCGGAAACATCACCTAGGACCTAGGACTTAGGACTCATGAGGGGATTTAAAACATTTTTCGACCCTCAGGACACATTACATCATGACTTTTACAATTTACATCTTAAGGGAGAAAACCCCTTTAACATAGACCCTCACAAATCACCCAGTTCTGCGACACAACTATAATCTAGCAGATCAACACACTAGGATTCTCCTAAAATTCCAATGACAAAATCCATCCCGGCTTTGGGGTCAGGTTTGAAGGAAAACTCTGCCGATCCATGGATCGGTGAAACGGAAAACCTTCCGGGCCGTAGATTACCACTATAAAGTTAGCTCCACCTAGGCATTTCACATACACGACTCATATCTGCTAAGATTATTTACAATTAATACATGCAGACTAGGTTTACAATTAGATTGATCAAGCTGCTGATGACTGCTGGATGTCACGGACACGCTGATCAGGTGCTGCCCCTTTCTTGCAAAGAAAAAGGGGGTGTACTGCATGGGTAGTTGACCGGTAGAGGTCAACATCTTTTCTTGCTGAATCTTTGGTTCTCTCACCTTTTAGGGCATGTCAACAGTTATCTTTTAATGTATTTAGTAGCACAAGTAAAGGAAGCATATTATATTTGTAGTGGCAGTACTGTAGAAAATTTTAAAGGTTACCAGTTCCTAGCAAAACTTAAACTAGCCCAGTCTAGTGTTTTGAGAGATTTACATATATCTATTAATTTCTGAGAATAAAATGATGATCTCAGCACCTCCTGAATAAGAAAAAAAAAAGTATGCGCTTAATGTACAAAAAGTTACAAGTCTTATATATCTTCACATACTTAGGAAGAACCAACCATGTATCCATAATTACTGATGTGTCAAGAAAAGAAGGTTATAAAGTTGGCACTCGATGGCAGGAATGACTTGATGAATACAAAGGACATGGACAAAGGTGAGAATTTGCCATAAATTCCTACCATAAAAGGGAATCTATCACTTTTGCAATGTTGAATGGTTATATGAACTTGAGAAATTAAATGATCTATAGCAGTAACATTTTAGCATATAATGTCTATGCAGATAATTTAGGGAAATCCCTAAGTACAATTTGGAAGTTGGATGTGTATGTTAACTTGTATTTAGTATTATCCTAAATGTTCAGTCAGTAGGACTGCATCCCAGTCTTACTCCTGAGAGACAGTAGCACATTATACTGTACTATGAATTATTTGAATTTCAATTTTGAAGACAATATTTCCAGAATTTTGATAAACAGTATCTTTACCTAATGTAGCTGGCATGTTAACTGCAGAAACACTCAGGTAACTACCAAACAAAGATTAATGGAAAACGAGATTTTACCCGGAGAAGATAAGTACATGCAACATGAACTGCATCAGAAGACCATGAACGCCCAACTAATGTTCTAATAAGGCCTTGATGAAACCAAGTAGGAAACAACCCCACTAATGCTGCAAAGCAGCTCACCCCAACACTAACAATTTGTGACCTGCAACATCAAACACATTCATGCAACATGAAATATATGATAATATCTTGACACCATAATTCCTAGACTAAGTAATGATTTTCTGCTCACATATAAACACTACAAGATAATAGTGATATAATGTCCCAAATGAGATATTTTGCTGATCATGCAGAAATTTAGCTGAACCAAAATTACTCCATAAAAATTTCCATTTATTTTAACATTGCCATGTAAAAATATAACCAATAGCATGCGGCAAAATAACAACAAAATGAGTACGAACAATCTCAGCTTAAGGTTATAATAGAAACAGGGGTTTACAAGTTGATACGACAAAATCGCTGAGATAGGAAACTGGCCTCACGAATCTACTTCATTGCTATGTTTGGCTTCCAAACTGAACTGACTGCACTACTAAGCTCACCTGTGAATTCTAGATGAATTCACCAAGGGAAGGTAGGTGTTTGCCCAACCTCACTGAATCACCCGAGGGTTTCCGTCCTGGGGCTACTGGTGAAGTAAAGAAGCGGGTTCTCAACCTCTCATACAAGGAGAAATATCAAATCCCAAATGTCCTCTAATGGCCTCCTCCCCCTCTTTTATAAATTTGATGGACCCTCTAGAACCTCCAATTTTTTTATTATTTAAATCATGGAGCACTTTTCCCTCTTTTATTTCAATTAAAATATTCTTTTCAATGTGGAAAAAGGTAAATTGGCCACCATGCCTCCTCAGGTCACTAAAAATCACTTCTAACCATCATATCCTGTAGATCTTCTCTGTTGATTTGGAGTAGCATCGGATGTGTTTTAGCTACGAAATTTGGTGGAGAGGCTAAGGCACATGAGATCTCCAATACCCAGAAAGGGTTTGGGCAGATTCTAAACAGTTTGGGAGATATTAAAATAATTAATATTTTTAATGGAGTCCCTAAGTCTAAACTTAGGGAAATTAAAATATTAATGTGAATTAACATAAAACTGTGTTAGAATGGTCCTAAAGTCGTGAATCAAGCCAGATCTAATCTTAGCCATTGATTAGGGACTTAATTTCGGCCGTTGATTTGTCAACGAGAAAAGTATAAAAGGAGGCTTGAGGGCCACTTGGAGAACACACCAAGAGATCAAGATTTCGACTTTCTGGCATTGGGTTTGCTGAGAAAGTTGAGAGAGTGATCAGAGTTGCAGTTGAGGGGCAGTGAATACAGAAGCAGAGAGGCAGAGATAGTGTGAAGAGGATCAGCGCAGCAGCCGGGAAAGCTGACGCAAAGGGTAGAAGCCGGAACTGTCGAGAACTGTTGGAACAGTCGGGAAAGCTGACGCAGAGGATAGAAGCCGAAACTGTCGGGAACAGCTGGAACTGTCAGGAACTGCCGAGAAAGCTGACGCAAAGCACAGAAGCCGAAACTATCGGGAACAAATGGAACTACCAGGAACTGTCGGAACAGCCGAGAAAGCTGATGCAGAGGGCAGAAGCCGGAACTGCCGGGAAAGCTGACGCAAAGGGCAGAAGCCGGAACTGTCGGGAACAACAGGAACTGTCGAGAACTACCGAAACATCCGGGAAAGCTGACGCAGAGGGCAGAAGCCAGAATTGCCGAGATTTTTCTCTGTTGGGTGAGCCGAATTTGGCACCCAGATTGTATTCTAAAACTGCTTAATAAATCAAACCCTCAAATAGCTGCACCAATTTTCCCGCATTGGGTTTTTCCGGGGACATAGTCCAAAAATAACAATGTCATTTGTGTGCTTGTTTTTGTTTCCTTCAGTTGATGATCTGTAATGTGTTGAGCATGTACTTGTGTTTATTTTCAATATTTACATGGTAAATAACTTGTTAATTAATCAAAACAAGTATGAAGGAATAAATCATAAAGTACATGGAGGGTTTCTAACTATTAGACTTAGAAATTCCAACATGGTATCAGAGCGTGGTTGCAGATCACAGGAGAACTGAGGACATCAGTCGAGCAGAGCAGTGGCAGCAGAAAACAGTTGTCCCGAGTGACAGAAGTTGTTCCTAGCGAGAAGCAGCAAGGAACGGGTGACGTAGTGCCTGCGTCATCAAGTTTGAGACGGGAAGAAGATCAATGCAGTGGCAGAGGGCAGCAGACTCGACCTACGCAGTGCCCGATTTCTCAGTCAGGAAGGATTGACGCCCATGGCCAAGAGGTGCGAATTTTGCTAGTGTCGGGATTGCGCAAAGCCTAGAAGCTCTAACCTTCAGTTTGTTGGGGCTTAGGACGCTGTGCGTAAGTTGCAGAGTGAAGCTGGTGGGGTACTATAGTCAGAACAGTGCCTAATAGGGCAAGACCAAGGGTAGGGAGTTGCTGCCGAGGCAGATTTCTAGCCAAGGAATCCAGATCAATGGTGCAGTTGCACAGACGATCGAAGAGAGGCAACTTGACAGTTGGCAGAAGGATTTCCAAGAGGGAAATCGGGATTGAGAGGGAGTCCAGAAGAGAACTTCCAGACGGGAAGTAGAGAGACTCGGAGGAGTCGATCCGAGAACTTCTAGATGGGAAGTAGAGAGACTCCGCAGGAGACGAACTGAGAACTTCCAGGCAGGAAGTAGAGAGACTTGGAGGAGTCGACATAGAAGAGTAGAGAGATGGTCGTGAATGGGATGAGGGATCAAGATAGGCTGGACGGAGCGTCCAACTTTGTGGTCTGGAAGGCCAAGATCCTATCCATTCTAGATAAACATCATATCAAGGCCTTCACCTTGAGGGATGACGATTGTGCCATGAGTACTCATGTGCCACTTGAGAAGAAGTGGGGAGACATCGAGTTGTAGTTAGGTGGACTACAGGCGATGAGGGGCAGGATCCTCGAGGTACCCAGCCTCTTGGATTACACCTTGCTATGGGAGCCCCGAAGAAGAGTAGCAGTACTGGCAAATGTCAATAGAGACGAATGAGGATGGAGCCACAAAGGTAGCTACAGTGCAAGATTCCCAGGACGGCGCGAGGCTAGCAAGCCGCAACAGTGCGAGAGGCACGGGACTGTTGCACCAGTGCAGGATGTCACAGAGAGGTGTGCAAGTTGGGAGATCAGGAGTGTTTCTAGCCTGACGGAGATGTCAGAGTGGGGAGATCAGTTACTTACTTCTCAGTAACTGGGTTGCAGTGCAGTAGTTAGCAGTGGTAGTGCTATGGGCAACACAATGCAACATGATGAGAGTGGATGCAATGCAGACGTCGCAGTGGTAGTGGTAGGGCCATGGGCAGTAGCACAGATGCAGAGGGATCTGTCGTACAGATGCAGTAGTGGCAGTGGCAGAGCCATGGGTGGCAGTACGAGATGCAACAGTACAGATGATGGGCAGCAAGCCTAGCATCAGGGACCGATGCCAGATGATCAAAGTAATACTCAGTAAAGAGTATTGCTAGAGCACAGTCCTCACTAAGAGGGAGTGTTTATTTGGGGTAGCATCAAATGTGCTCTAACCACGAAAATTGGTGGAGAGGCTAAGGCACATGAGATCTCCAATACCCAGAAAGGGTTTGGACAGATTCTAAACAGTTTGGGAGATATTAAAAATATTAATAATTTTTAATGGAGTCCCTAAGTCTAAACTTAGGGAAATTAAAATATTAATGTGAATTAACATAAAACTGTGTTAGAATGGTCCAAAAGTCATGGATCAAGCCAGATCTAATCTTAGCCATCAATTAGGGACTTAATCTCGGCCGTTGATTTGTCAACGAGAAAAGTTGATTTGTCAACGAGAAAAGTATAAGAGGAGGCTTCAGGGTCACTTGGAGAACACACCAAGAGATCAAGATTTCGACTTTTTGGGACTAGGTTTGCTGAGAAAGTTGAGAGAGTGATCAGAGTTGCAGCTGAGGGGCAATGAATACAGAAGCAGAGAGGCAAAGATAGTGCCAGGAGGATCAGCGCAACAACCGGGAAAGCTGACACAGAGGGCAAAAGCCGGAACTATCGAGGACTGCCGGAACAACCGGGAAAAGCTAACGCAGAGGGCAGAAGCCGGAACTACTGGGAACAGCCAAAACTGCCAGGAACTGCCGGAACTGTCGAGAAAGATAACGCAGGGGGCAGAGGCCGGAACTACTGACTGAACCTGTCATCAACCAATCCTCTTGGATCCCAATGCTACCAAGAACAAGTATCTGTTGATTTGGAGTAGCATCGGATGTGCTCTAGCCATGAAAATTGGTGGAGAGGCTAAAACACATGAAATCTCCAAGACTCAGAAATGGTTTGGACAGATTGTACCTAGTTTGGGAGATATTAAAATAATTAATATTTTTAATGGAGTTCCTAAGTCTAAACTTGGGAAAAATAAAATATTAATGGGTATTAATATAAAACCGGGTTAGAAGATCCCAAAAGTCATGGATCAATCCAAATCTAATCTTAGTCGTTGATTAGAGATTTAATCTCAGTCGTTGAAGGACCAATGAGAAAAGTATAAGAGGAGGCTTGAGAGTCAATTGGAGGACCCACTAGAGTGATCAGTCATTCATTTTGCTAGAGCGGGGTTGCTAAGAAAAAGTGAATCATGATCAGCAATGAGGGACAATGAGTACTAAATAGAGAGGCAGAGACAGTACTGAGAGACCAGCGCAGAAGTAGGAAGAGCGAGAGCAGCAACCAGTTCAGGCCACGCAGAGCCCAACAGAAACAACGCAGAGGCTAGAGGGACTGCATCATCCACGCAGAGGCTGTTGGAGTGACGTGGAGGGTCCCAGAGGCTACGCAGTGCCTCAGAGGGCTGACACAGAGGGTCCTAGGGTTAACGCAGGTCAGTAGGAGGCTGATGCAGAGGCCAGAAGGGCCAGCGTTGAGCTTCAGAGTCGCCGGAGAGGGTTTTGTGGGACAGGTTTTCTGAATACCTATTTCCGAATATAGAGGTATTGTTGCCGTGTATTTTTCTCTGTCGGGTGAGCCGGTTAGGCACCCAGTTGTATTCAAGGAAATACTGCATAATAATAAACCCTCATAATAGCTGCATCGGTTTCCCGCATTGGGTTTTTCCGAGGACATTTGTCCAAAAATAACAGTGTCACTTGTGTGTTTGTTTTCTTTCAATTGATGATCTGTAGATGTTGTGAATATATTGTGTTTATTTCGGTATTTAAATGTGTTAAATAACTTGTTCAGATTTTACAAGTAGAAGAAATAAACCAACAGAATACAGATTAATTTTCTAACGGATAGATTTAGAAAATTCAACATGGTATCAGAGTGTGGTTGCAGATCACAGGAAAGTTGAAGGCATCAGCTGAGCAGAGCATTTGCAGCAGAATCAGCTATCCCGATTGACAGTCGTTGATCCTTGCAGAAGAAACCAAGGAAGGGTTGACGCAGAGGGACTGTGTCATCAATCTGGGCCTAAGAGAGGCTAGCGTAGAGGTTGTGTCATCAATCTGGGCCTGAGAGAGGCTAGCATAGAGGCTGAGGAGGGCAGAAACAGGCTCACGCAAAGCCACGCAGAGGCCAGGAGAGCTGACGTAGTTGGCTGTGGGAGTTGTTTTGCCGGTGTCGGGATTGCGTGGAGCCAAGAGGCTCAATCCTTCAGTTGTTGGGGCAAAGATAGATGTAGGCAGTTTGCGAGAGCACAGCTGGTGGGGTACTGTGGTCAGAACAGTACCTAACAAGGCAAAACCAAGGTAGAGGGAGTTGCTGCCGAGGCGGATTTCTAGCCAAGGAATCCGGATCAGTTTTGTAGTTGCACAGACAATCGGAGAGGAGCAACTTAATGGTTGGCAGAAGGATTTCCAAGAGGGAAATCGGGACTCAAAGGGAGTCCAGAAGAGAACTTCTAGACGGGAAGTAGAGAGACTCAGCAAGAGTCGAACCGAGAAGTTCCAGGCAGGAAGTAGAGAGACTCGGAGGAATTGCCAGAGAAGAGCTGAGAGATGGCCATGAATGGGCTAAGAGATCAGGACAGGGTGGACGGAGTGTCCAACTTTGTGGTTTGGAAGGCCACGATCTTGTCCATTCTAGATATACATCGTATCAAGGGCTTCGCCTTGAGAGTAATGGCTATCCCAATCGACTCGATAACTAATGAAAGGTACGAAGAGGCAATGGCTAAGGCAAAGTGCATCATCCTTGATGGGGTCAAGGATCATGTGGTCCAACATATTGTCGAGAAGGAAACAACAAAGGAGATGTGGGACGCTTTGAAGACATTGTACCAGCATACTTCTGTGCAAAGGAAGATGCTCTTGGAGAATCAACTAAGGTCATACCAGATACAGAAGGGAGAGAAGATATGTCTTCCTCGGTCGGTTGAAGGAGATCTGTGACCAACTGACCTCCATAGGGGCCACACGGGATCAGGAGTTGATGGTGAGGACTACACTTAACGCAGTCTCCGAGGAGTGGGAGATATTTCTCCAAAGCATACTGGGCAGGGCGAGTCTTCAAGATTGGGAAGAACTGTGGGCAGCTTTTCGTCAAGAAGAGATCAAACGGCTGACCAAGACGGGAAGTAGCAACAAGGGGTCAGGATCAAGAAGGAAGAGGAATAGGATGCGGCTTTGGCATCTGCGGGAAAGTAGGAGAAGAGGAAGAAGAAGGACCTCTCCAAGGTCAAGTGCTTCCATTGTGGGGAACTGGGTCACTATGCGAACCAGTGTCCGAGGAAGAAGAACAAGGGAGAGGCTTCTGAGTCTAAGGCAGCGCCAGCGAAGGCGGAGAAAGAAGTCGAGGAGGATGACGATTGTGCCATGAGTGCTCACGTGCCATTTGAGAAGAAGTGGGGAGACATCGAGCTGTAGTCAGAAGGACTACAGGCGACGAGGGGCGAGATCCTTGAGGTACCCAACCTCTTGGATTATACCTTGCTACGAGAGCCCCGAAGAGGAGTAGCAGGAATGGCGGATGTTAGTAGAAACGGATGGGATGAAGTGGCAGAGAGTGCTACAGTGCAGGAGTCCCTGGGAAGCGCGAGGCTAGCAGGCTGCAACAGTGCGAAAGACACGGGAGTGTTGCACAAGTGCAGGATGGCACAGAGAGGTGTGCAACGGTGCGAGCTGGATGGAGTTTTTGCGGTAGCGCAGAGGTCAGTAGAGGGAGCACTAGTTAGAAGTAGAGAGAGCTTCCGCATTGGGAGTGTTTCTAGCCTGACAGGGATGTCAGAAGTTGGGTGGATCAGTTACTTACTTTTCAGTAATTGAGTTGCAGTGCAGTAGCAGTTAGTAGTAGCACGATGCAACATGATGGGGGGGGGTGCAGTGCAGATGCAATGTTGGAAGTATGGACCAGCAGCAGCACGGACGCAGAGGGACCTGCCGTACGAATCCAGCAGTGGCAGTAGGAGGGCCATGGGCAGTAGTACAAGATGCAGCAGTGCAGAGGATGTTGGGTGGGGAGGCCTAGCATCAACACAGGTATCGGTTCGGATAATCAGAGTGATGCTCAGTGAGGAGTATTACTAGAGCATAGTCCTTGCTAAGAGGGAGTGTTGATTTGGGGTAGCATCGTATGTGCTTTAGCCATGAAAATTGGTGGAGAGGCTAAAACACATGAGATCTCCAAGACCCAAAAATGGTTTGGACAGACTGTACCCGGTTTGGGAGATATTAAAATAATTAATATTTTTAATGGAGTTCCTAAGTCTAAACATAGGATAAATAAAATATTAATGGGTATTAATATAACACTGGGTTAGAAGGTTCCAAAAGTCATGGATCAAGCTAAACCTAATCTTAGCCGTTGATTAGAGATTTAATCTCAGTCGTTGAAGGACCAACGAGAAAAGTATAAGGAGGCTTGAGGGTCAGTTATAGGACACACCAGAGTGATCAGTCATTCATTTTTCTAGAGCGGGGTTGCTAAGAAAAAGTGAATCAGTGATCAGCAGCGAGGGGCAGTGAGTACTGTACAAAGAGGCTGAGACAGTATTGAGAAACCAACGCAGAAGCAGGGAGAGCGAGAGCAGCAGCTAGTTCAGGCCACACAGAAACAGTGCAGAGGCCAGAGGGACAGCGTCATCCACGCAGAAGCTGTTGGAGTGACGCAAAGTGTCCCAGAGGCTGCGCAGTGCCTCAGAGGGCTGACACAGAGGGTCCTAGGACTGATGCAAGTCAGCAGGAGGCTGACGCAAAGGCCAGAAGGGCAGCGCTGAGCTTCAGAGTTGTCGGAGAGGGTTTCGTGGGACAGGTTTTCTAAATACCTGTTTCCGAATATAAAGGTATTGTTGTCGTGTATTTTCTCTGTCAGTTGAGCCAGTTAGGCACCCAGTTGTACTCAAGGAAATACTGCATAATAATAAACCCTTAGAATAGCTACACCGTTTTTCTCGCATTGGGTTTTTCCAGGGACATTTGTCCAAAAATAATGGTGTCACTTGTGTGTTTGTTTTCTTTCAGCTGATGATCTGTAGATGTTGTGACTGTATTGTGTTTATTTTGGTATTTAAATGTTTTAAATAAATTGTTCAGAATTTACAAGTAGAGGAAATAAACCAGCATAATACAGATTAATTTTCTAACAGATAGACTTAGAAAATTCAACAGTATCAATGCTCCATGGCCCCTGTTGTGCTATAACTCCAACCATGAGTGCTGCTCCATCCACCGCATACCAACTCATCACCTCTCTCCAATCCAACCCTTGGCATAGACCAAGGTCAATATCACCGTGCTGATGTTGTGTTGAAATACAGATGAGTGGCCAGCCTACATCCTGTTGCCAACTAGGGCATGTAGTTTCCCTCGCATCTAAGGGCTCCTGCAGTGCAATGCTCTTGACTAAAAATGATACTCCATCAATAGGGAACAAACTCATGATCTCTTGCAAACCCAATGCACGGGCACCTGTGTAAGAAACAAGTCTACTAGGCTGATATGGGTCCCTGCTCAACAAGATCTGTCAAAGGAAACCTACCCCTCACTTTATAATAGGAAAAAGTGGGCAAGATGTGCTACAAGCATGTCTATGTACTCTTGGAGAGGGCTGCTCCCTGAAAGTACTACAACTTTGCCAACTCCTTGTGCAAGTACCTGCACCTCATCAGTGGGTCGGCCCAAAGATGCATGCACCATCATCTCAAAAAGATCCAATCTACCAACCTCCGGCAAAACTATCTTGTCGGACCCTTGCACCTCCTGAGGACATGTGTCTACAGATACTGCCACCCTACTAGCTGTCTGTACAAGTGTTTTAAAAACCGGCCGTTTCGAAACCGAAACGGCCGAGTCACAAGGGAACGACCAGGCACACGTAATGCGGATTAAAATAATCATTTTTTTTTTTATTTTTGAATTGTTTAATGAATGTTATGGATCCCAAACTGTTATAATAATATGCTAAATGTTTTTGGGGTTCATTTCCCCCTCCCAAACCCTATTTAAAACACCCAAATGCTCTCATTCACTCACAGCAATCTTATGCATTTGAGTGAGAGTCTTCTTTGAGAATTAGTGAGCAGTTCTTGAGCTTGTTTTGGAGCAGCAGTGAGGAGTCTTGGAGGAGCATTGTAGCTGGAGTGAGGAGCTTCTTGGGCAGCCATTTGGAGCAGCATTGAGGAGCTGATTCTTGGAGCAAGCTTGAGGAGGCAGTTTGTGCCTGGAGGTATTTTTTTCCACCTTTATAAATCTGTTTTTGCTTAGTAAATTTTAGGTGCATATCAAGAAAGCTTAGAGAGTGTTTTTTGTCAAATAAATGAACATTGAATCAATGTTTTTTTTTTTTTCATTTTCAGATTGTTTTCCTAGTCAAAAAATGGCACCTAGAGCAAGAGATCCTGCTTGGGCATATGTTGAAATGGTTGATAGTCAAATGCATTGCAAATTTTGCCATAGGAAAATTAAGGAAGGTCCTGGGGGCATTAATAGGCTGAAACAACACTTGGCAGGGATTAGAGGCCAAATTACCCCATGTACCTCGCCAGAAATTGGGGAGATTAGAAAGAATTTGTTGGCCAGCTTTGAGAAATTTAAAGAAGATAAGGCTAGGCAAAAAGAGATACAGGCTGAAATTGGGAGGAAGAGGGAGATACCAAAAATGATGGCTACCAACCCCCACTATGATTTTGAGGGTTCTTCCTCTATCCCTCAAACTGAGACATCCAACCCTTTCCGTTATGTTCCTCCCTCTTTTGGTTCTGTTCAAGATAAGGGAAAGGGTAGAATGAATTTGAAAAAGGGTGATGTGACTATCAAAAGTTATTTCACTCCCTCCTCTCCATCAGATGCACATGGTCCTGAAGTTAGTAAAGGTCAAATTCAGCCCACTTTAGATGACCATTGGAAGAAAGAATTGAGGGAGACTGCTTGTGAGTACATAGCTAGATGGTGGTATGATGCTGATATCCCCTTTGATGCTGCTCGTTCACCATATTATGAGCCTATGTTTGATGCCATACATGCTGCTGGAAAAGGCTTCAAAGGCCCTACTATGCATGAGCTAAGGGGGTTTCGTTTGCAGAAAGAAATTCAATCCATTAATGAGTATTTGCAAGAGTTCAGGGACTCATGGGCAAGAACAGGGTGTACCATCATGTCAGATGGATGGATTGATCAAAGAAACCGTACCATCATAAACTTTCTTGTCTTCTACCCACAGGGAACCATGTTTTTAAAATCAGTTGATGCATCTGATAAGGTAAAAGATGGCCACTTGTTGTTTCAGCTATTGGATCAGGTCGTTCAAGAGGCGGGGGTGGCTAATGTTGTTCAAATCATCACAGATAATGCCTCTAACTATGTTCTTGCTGGTAAACTGTTAGAGGAAAAACACAAGACCATCTTTTGGACCCCATGCGCTGCACATTGCATAGACCTCATGCTTGAGGATATTGGAAAATTAGATTGGGTCAAAAACACTGTAGATCATGCCAAAAGCATAACAAGATTTATCTACAATCATACACTGGTTTTGAGTCTCATGAGGAAACACACTGGAGGCAAGGATATTATTAGGCCTGCCATCACTAGATTTGCTACACATTTTTTGACATTGCAATCTATGTTTTCCCAACATAGAAACTTGCAAAAGATGTTTTCCAGTAATGAATGGAATCAAAGCAATTGGTCTAACAAACCAGAAGGCAAAGAATTGAAAAGGAAAGTCCATGAAGAAACTTTTTGGAGAAAGGTAGCAGAGATTGTGAAGCTTGCTGAGCCACTAGTTAAGGTGTTGCGGTTGGTGGATGGGGAAAGGTTGGCTATGGGCTTCATTTATGAGGCTATGGATCAAGCAAAGGAGCAAATAAAGACAGCATACAAGGATAGAGTGGCAAAGTATGGGCCCATTTGGGCAATCATTGATGAAAGATGGAACAATCAACTCCATCGCCCTATACATGCAGCTGGGTATTTTTTGAACCCACGGTATCATTATAAAGCTAAGGAGTCAGGAGCTTTGAGGGGGGAGGTCAGAGATGGACTGGTTGATTGCATTGAACGCATGATCCCATCGGAGTCTGATCAGCTGGAGATACATCGACAGGTCACACCCTTCAGTAATGCATCAGGTACCTTTGGGAAGAACCTAGCAAAGATTGCAAGAGAAGCAGATGAGCCAGGTAAACAAAAATTTCAATTTTCAATTTCTTAATGGTTTTACTTTTTTTATTAAAGTTTGTTAAATCATTTATAATTTGAAAGTTAGATATAATTTGTAATTTTGTTGAGCTTCAGCCTTCATCTAACTCATAATTCATTACACTCCTATGTTTTTTGTAGCACAATGGTGGGAGGCCTTTGGTGGCCAGTGCCCTGAATTGCAAAGGTTTGCAATTCGTATTTTGAGTCAAACTTGCAGTGCATCTAGGTGTGAGCGCAATTGATCTGTCTTTGAGAGGATTCACACAAAGAAGAGAAACCGTTTGGATCAAAAACGGTTGAATGATCTAGTTTATGTCCAATACAACCTTCGGCTCAGACGAAACCAATTGCTGAACAAAAGACCTGATTCAGATCCCATTGTGTTGGAAGACATTGATCCAACATCAGATTGGGTAGTGGAGAGTCGTCCACCAGAGTTTGATCCTGATGAGGATCTTGATGTAAATATAGATATGGAGACATCAATTGAACTTGAACATGTTGTTCAACTTCAGCCTGTTCAGTTGAATGCAGATCCCAATCCACCAGCCTCAGTCTCATAGCCAGCAAGGACTCCAGTTGTAGGTGCTTCCTCTGCTCAACTTGCATCTGCTGCACAGCCTGCTAGTGGTACTGGTACCACTTCTACAGTTGCAGTTGGAGACGATGATGATGAGGAGGAGCCATGGGGCCCCTTGTCTGACTCTGATGATGATGATCCAGAGATTGGTCGATATGATCTTGGCTCCTCTGGCAGTAGCTACTAGCCAGTAGTACTAGTATTGCAGTCTGGTCACCATCACAGTTTACTTTTGTTGTAGAGGCCATTTCTAGCCTCCTTGGTTATTTGTATTTTGTTTTGAGTCTTTGATCATGTATGACAGTTGACTATGTATTGCCATTGGGTACCATTTTGATATAGTGGATTGGTTCATGAGCCTACTTTGATCATATGTTGTCTTCCATCTATATTATAATGCTGTGTGTTTGGAAACATGAATGAAAATCTTTAAAATTATGTTTAAAATATTTAAAATTATGAAATTATGTTTCTTAATAAATAAAAAAGATATTTAATGTATTTTTTACAACGACCGAGTCATTGAAATCGAGCCGGCCGAGTCATTACCGTTTCGGAGTCGGAGTCGGAGTCGATCCTCGGCCGAGTCGGAGTCGGAGTCGGAGTTTTAAAACATTGGTCTGTACACCTACCTGCTCCTCATCAATGGCTGACCCCAAGGGTGGGTGCCCATCCTCCTCCATCATAGGCTCAATACGAACCTCCAACTGGCTCTCCCCAGACACTGCCACCGTACTAGCTGTCTGTACATCTGCGTGCTCCTCATCAATGGCTAACCCGAGGGTGGCTGCCCATCCTCCTCCATCACTGACTCAATATGAACCTCCAACTAGCTCTCCCCAAAAGGCTCATCATGCATACTATGCGCATCCTCCACCTCAGCTAACTTATGCTCCACCATATTTTGCTCATGCTAACTCATCACTGGTGACTCATCATCTTGAATGTCCCCCATAGGGTCCACTGACTGCTCATCATATAAATCTGACATGTTGTCAACAACTCTACATGACTCATGCTCCTTAGAGGCATCCTCATATGAACCCATGGACTCATCCAAAGAAAAAGAATCCTCACCCTAAAGGTCAGAAGGAATCTCCACCTACTCTACGTCTCTCATCTCCTCAGCGTCACTCAAGCATGAGTGGTCATGTCCCCAAGGTCGCTTCCTCCTTGGCTCATTCTTGCTACATGATCCACCAAACCTTAGCAGCTCCTCCCTGGTCAACTTTCTTCTAAGCAGCTCAATGTTCTGCTCAACCAACCTTTCGGCTAGTTCATAAGCAACAGGTGAGACTAGTTGTTCTCTCCAAATGCTCAACAATCTAATCCGCAACTCCCTATAGATGGAATCACGACCTCCCATACATGAACACAAAATGGACTGCATATGTGTTATGACCGTGTCAGGATGATGTTTCCTAATGCTAAAGAAGCATTGGAACATCTGATGAATCAAGCCATCACACTCCAGATCAAACATGATTTCATATGTTCTGACCATGGCCATGACTTCTAAAATCTCAAGCTTCTTCCCAAAGGTAGAGCCTACACTGTTGTCCAAGTCCTGGAAAGTCTCTACTATCAGTCTGAAAACTCTCCTCATAACATCATCATTGTAGGGAGCTATAGTGGCGGTTAGTCTCATGATGTTACTGAGACAAGATGCAACTGGAAGTCTAACCCCTTCACAAGGTTCCTCCAATACCTTGGGCTGTATTAAAGCTAGCATGGTGGGCTTCAAAGCCCACATCAACTTCTTCCCCTCTAACTAGTCTATCTTGGAAAGGAATTCATCCAGTTCTTCTACTCTGAAAAGCGCTTTCACTATGACCTTCATGTGTTTCAAATTTGTCCCAAGTGCAAAGATCTTGTGTTTTATTGCCTGCCCCTTATGCACATCTCTCAGTTGTTCTTTCTGAAGAATGGCATAGACCCCTTTTGTAATGACCCACCTATAGCTATAAATAAAATACAAGTATTAGCATACATACGAGGCCTCCATACGATAGCTACGTATGCATGGACCCGTATGTAACGCACTATATATATGATAAACCCTCAAACGAACAGAAAATGTTGGTTTTAATATTAAATTTTAATTTGTAAATTAAAAATTTATGAAATTAATAAAATTATAGATTATAAATTAAATTAATTCATTAAAAATAATAAATAAATTTTATCGAATCAAATTTAGATATTCGATTAAGATCACCAAATCAAATAAGATTTTGTTTTTATAAAATCAACACATATCAAAATTAGGACATGGAGATGGAGGGAGGCAGTGAACGGAGACTTAAAAAGAGGAAGGGGCGGTTGTAGGAAGGATGGAGTTGAGAGGAGGAAAATTGTAACACGAAGTTATTCTGAAGTTTTTGGGCACGGGGGAACAGAGTGCAGCAATTGAGAAGCATTTTGGACTGAGTACCTAGGTTGTACTTGGTTTGGCTGGGAGGTTACAGTGTTTTGGTAATGGGAGCGAGAGCTTGAGCAATTTTGAAGCCTCTTCATCCGCAGGAAATCAGGTAGGTACTTCTCATCAAATCAATCAATTCGATATATGAAATTTCATTAAATTTTAAAGCAGGTTTATGAAGATTTCATATTCTATTCAGACTAAATAGTTGTTTAAATTATTTACAGTCCTTACATTTATGAAGTTTTCATATTCTGTTCAGAGTAAATAGTTGTTTAAATTATTTACAGTCCTTACATTTGATATCAGAGCCAAGTTCAAACTCTCAGATCTGTTAAGTTCGTTAAGATAACGTTGCCTGATCTAAAAACAAAGAACAAAGAGTCAAAACTCTGTGACAATATATTATAGAAAAGCCTTCCATTACAAACATAATGAACTCTGTCTAAAGAAGTAGTGATAGCAAGTGCTCCACTGCTGCAGATGCATCTTCTGACTGAAGAAATGCAACTAAAACACTCTCCATTACTAAATACTTCTGTTTTCAAATGACTTAGAAAAGAGTCCTTATTCTGGAAAGGTAACTCTGTATCCGAAAAGAAAGGTGATGAGGGAATTAGTTTACATGTGCATGCTTTACCAAGCATGGCTTTAGGCCAAGCAATACTTCCCTTAAGCACTTGACTATCCCATGACGAAATTCTTCAAAAGCCTTAGATGGTGACAGCAAAGCCCCAAAGGTTAACTTCCTTATTATCATTGACATCTGATCTATTGTCGTTAATGTGCATCGCCGCAGTAGTATAAAACACCTTCAGCTACACTATCGCTAATCAAGAAAAGTGTACCATCTCTTCTTGAGTTATTTATACAATCCATGTCTTTGATTGATCTGCAAGCTATGAAATCATCTAGAAGTAGCAGCTGAGGCCTACTGTGGCTCGGCTCGCGCAAAAGGAATAATTCACTGCATAGAGGCTTCAGCGTTGAGAAGACCTTGCTTCTAATGGCATCTTCGTTTTCATTCGATTTCCTGTCACCATATTTTCGTTTTTCTTCAGACCGCTCCATTGAACCTCGAACAACTTCCAAATTCTTCGAAAATTAACTCCCACACCGCATCATGGTTTCAAAACCCATGCCCACTTCATTTGCTCTGTTCTGGAGACAAAGGGCATGAACGACAGTGCTAAAATATAACAGCGCTTTCACATAAGTCCGCTAACCTCTAAAGGACCAGACGTCAATAGAAGAAATGACCAGCGTGTAATCCAAATCGCTATCCACAAGGTCATAGGCTCTGACCTTCTGTCCACACGCCAATCACCTCCGCAAAGTATGTAGGCGTGTTATTATGGAGACGCGCCAAGGAAAAAAATTTATTTTAAATTAAGGTTCAGGTGTCAAGCGATGAATTAAGGTTCAAACCATATGATATATCATATCGTAATCATATAATAAACCATATCACAAATCAAATCATGCCAAACCTTAATGCGGGTCATATAAAATATATGATATATATATATATATAGCATTACAAAATACAGAAGCGTCGATTATATTATATCATGATATATTAACCATAGCCATATTTTAATACCGTATGCGATGTAATCATTTAATGTATTTCATAACCGCCGGATTACACCATAGCCGAAACCATATTATATCGTATCTCAAATCAAATATATGTGATATATTCAAACCATGTAAAAGGCTAGAGTGTCGGGTGGGGGTTTCGACCCGCCGACCTCCCCATTACAATGTCGTAATATATATATCATAATATATAATATATATGTCATAATACCAATGTCGTAATAGCTTATTGTGAATTTATGTGGATACGTATACAAATTTTATGTGATATTCCTTATTAGCTATGGCTAATTGGAATATTCGATTTTATTCAATTTTTGCCTTCTATAGTTATTTGTAAATAAAAAGTGAGGAAGGGAGACATAACTCACTTTAGAATAAAAAGTCACTTCCTAAGTAGCACAACATTGTGACTTAAAGGGGAGCTAAGGGGGCCAAAGGGGGACGCAGAAATGGAGCCCACGCAGACACATGGAGAGACTGCGCAGGAGGGAAGAACACGTGGCAAGAGGAGAAGCACGCAAGAGGAGGTGAGCCTAGGGATTGTGAGAGGCAAAGGCTATAAAATAGAGAGGATCCCCCTCATTTTGGATCATTCAGTTATGTGCATTTTGAGCTAGTCATTTCGACTTCTGAGCACGCTGGTTGTTTAGCTGGTCTGCAACACTATTTAGTGCATTGAGTGTCTCCGTTCGGAGATCTCACCCTTAACCCTGGGGGACTTCGAGTGCCTGCTCGGGCAAGGTATTTCTATCGGCATTTCAGCAGTACTTTCATCAGCATTTCAGTAGCAGTTTTATCGGCATTTTGGAGGACTGCATAGCACTTGGAGAGGGACGCAGTTCTTTTTGGTTGTAGTGTTGGATTGGGGTTTGCAGGTGGAGTTATGCTGGGAGATTGAGCAGGGGTCCAGCTCTTGTCTCATTGGAGGATTTTTGGCAGGGTTCAGGGAGTGTTTCAGGCAAAGTTTAGAGGGGATTCCCTCAGTGGCAGCGCAGGGCATTGAGGAACTGCGCAGAACCCCAAGAGGGTGTTTTTCAGAGGTCGGCCATTCCAGGAAAGCTTTCTAGGTTTCTTGAGTAGAACCCGAATCCAGAGTTTCAGCTTTTATCGAGGAGGGGAGCAGCCCCAAATCATCATTTGTTTTCTAGCAACAACAGTAGCACAGCAGCAGCATGCATGCAGAGAGGCCATTCTTGTCATTCTGAAAGTATTTCTTCACTTGCCTTGTGCAAGTCGAGGTGCCATCTGTCTAATCACCTCTTGTACTCATTTTATTGCTCAGTATAATAAAATGGCTTAGCATTTCTCGCTGCATTTCTTGTGTATCTGCTTATATTTCTAGTTTACATTATTATATGTTGTTCCACTATTATTTTATCACTTTTGGGTTATTATATCACTTGCACATATTTGGTTAGAGTTTTTGCTGGGGTTTGAGGATTATTCTGGGTTAGGAATATTACAGTGGTATCAGAGCATAGATCTGGCTCAGCCTGTGGAGCTAGAAATCTATGACACCAGGGGAAAAACCCTACATTTGTTACAGAGGTAGGAGGTATAGAGACACTGGACGTAGGTTGGAGAATACCTACGGGGAGGGAGACTTTGTTCCTAGTGGACACTGAACAAGAGGAGCTTGTGGCAGATGCAGAACAGAGAAAACCAGTACTGGACGTAGAACAGATGGCCAACGAGGATGGGAAGAGATTTGCGGATATGCTCCTCAAATAAGTGCAGGATCTGTCAAGGCAGATTGAGGTGATGGGGCAGAGATTCACAGCAGTAGAGGCCAGACAGCGTGAGAACCCACGAGTTTTTCAGATTGGGGAGGGATCAGGTGCATCCAATCACTTGCCAGAGCAGCGTGATACTACGCAGTAGGTGGCCTCACATGCCCCTACACGCTCTACCATGCCCACTTCTTAGGAGCAGACACGGGGGCCGTAGCCCAGCAGGAGGCAGAGCCCGGACATATGGGCGATTATTTTGCAGAGTACCAGGCCTATGGGCAGGAGTTCAGGGAAGCCCTCTCATTCAGAGACTTTGTTCACCTCCAACGGGATAGCAGACCCCGCGACCATCACAGGGGGTACCGGCATTACCATGATGGTGACACCCACTGTGCAGCGAGTAGATTCCACTTGCCTATGTTTGATGGCTCATCAAACAATTCGACAAAGTATTGCGTGGAGAAACTGGACATTTATTTCCAGCTTAACCAGATGTTGGAGGCAGAGGCCATCAAGTTGGCAACATTGCATTTGGATGGCGAGGCCCAAGATTGGTGGTTTCATGGGATGGTTACACTGGGGCACTCCACAGTGATGACATATGCCAAGTTTACCAGGCGACTGATGGAGCGATTTGATCGAGGGATCCAGAGCAGCATTTCGTTGCGCTGACGAGGCTCAAACAGACAGGGAGCCTAGAGACCTACATTGCAGATTTCTTGAGGGTCTCCGTGATGGTGCCAGACCTATCCACGGCACGGAGGGTCTATATGTATGTCGACGGGTTAGCAGAGCCACTTTGGGGTTTAGTCTGATCCACTAAACCGACCACACTCCAGGACGCTATCAGCAGGACCTAGGACTTACAGGATGTCTTCCCCAGAACCCGGACACCTTACCCCCAGAGACAGACTTTTCAGTCTAAGGGGAAGGATGTGAGGATTCCTCCTCCAAAGGGAATCCAGAACGAGTACAACTTGATGATGATCCAGGAGGGAGCTGAAGAAGAAGTGGTTGTGCTTCACATGTCAGGAGCCGTGGGCACCGGGACATAGATGTGCTGCTGGTAAAGCACATTTTATTGAGGTCTTCTCCGAGAGCAGTGTAGAAGAGGATGACGAGGATGATGGGGAGGCAGGAGATAGCCATGCCATATAGGGACATTTACCACCTCCACCACCAACAGTAGGAGGTGCATCATTCGCACCTACCGGAGGGACCCTTGTAGCATTGCGAGGAGTACCCAAATATCTGACGCTACGCGTACGAGGGATAGTACGTGGCCAGCGAGTATCAGTTTTGGTGGACAATGGGGTGACCTACAACTTCATCGATGCCCAGATGGTTGAGCGGAGAGGTATACAGACAGAGAGCTTCGATGGGTTTTTAGTCTTGGTCCCAGGAGATTAGACCATGACGTGTGCTCGATATGTTCCCGAGCTTTCAGTGACGATGGGCACTTACATGTTGACTGACCACTTTTTCGTGGTCGATATTCCAGACACCAACATGATACTGGGTGTTCAGTGGCTTATTACTCTAGGGAAGGTCACGACGGATTGGAAGGCCCTAGAGATGGAGTGGGATGATGAGAAGACAGGGAGGCATGAGAAGATACGGGGACAACACACATATCCGCCTCAGACTGTGTCGGCTCATTTGATGGAGGCAGTCTTCCGGAAGGGAGACATAGAGTGGGCAGTGGAGCTGCGTGCATCGGAGGCAGGGACTACAGGGCAGACGGTGCATCTAGAGATCCAGTCCATCCTTGATTGGTATGCCATAGTGTTTGGAGAGATTCCACTAGGACAACCACCAGATCGGGGGTTTGAGCACACTATCGAGCTTGAGCAGGGCAACCAGGCAGTGATCACCACCCCCTATATGCATCCCAAGGCCTATCGGGACGAGATTGAGCGAGCTATCCAGGAGTTGCTGGCTCTTGGGCACATTCAACCGAGCACGAATCCTTTTGCTTCTTTTGTGGTGTTGGTGAAGAAGAAGGACGGTACGCTGAGGATGTGCATTGACTACAGGGCCCTAAAGAAGAAGACCCTGAAGATCAGGTACCCCATACCCAGGATCGATGAGCTGATGGACGAGTTGAGAGGGGCACGTTTCTTCTCAAAGATTGATTTGAGATCGGGATATCATCAGATTCGCGTGAGGGAGCAGGACATTCCCATGACCGCCTTCAGGTGTCACTATGGGCACTTTGAGCTTTTGGTTATGCCTTTTGGGCTAACCAACGCCCCAGCTACATTTCAGTCCTGCATGAATCACATCTTCCGTAGTCACTTGAGGAAGTTTTTGTTGGTATTCTTCGATGATATTCTCATTTACAGCAGGACTTGGGAGGAGCATCTCCAGCACATTGAGACAGTATTGCATATCTTACAGGAGCAGCAGTTCTATGCCAAACTCTCCAAGTGTGAGTTTGAGTTGACGGAGATGTTGTATCTAGGACACATCATAGGGGTGGACGGAGTGAGGGTCCACGAGGAGAAGATCAGGGCGATCAAGGAATGGCCAGAGCCAAGAAACGTGACGGAACTTCGAGGATTCATTGGCATTTGCACTTACTACCGGAAGTTCGTCAAAGGTTTCTCACAGCTTGCTGCACCCCTAACAGATTTGACGAAGAAGGGGGCATTCAGTTGGTCTGATATCGCGCAGCGAGCCTTTGACAGGCTCAATGAGGTTATGAGCAGCTGCGCAGTGCTTGCATTGCCAGATTTTACGCAGCCTTTTTTTTTGGAGTGTGATGCGTCGGGAGAGGGGATTGGCGCAGTATTGATACAGGGAGGCCACCTTATAGCCTTCGAGAGCCGGAAACTCCTTCCGCACAAGAGGTTGTATTCTATATACGACAAGGAGATGATGGCCATCATGCATGCATGGCTAAGTACCGACAGTATCTGGTGGGTAACAGGTTCAGGGTGAGGACTGATCACAACAGCCTCAAGTTCTTTTTGGAGCAGAAGCAGCGACAGGAGAGGCAGCAGAAGTGGATCAGCAAGATCCAAGCATATGACTTTGACATTGAGTATGTGAAAGGTAAGAACAACATGGTAGTAGATGCCATTTCACGTAGACCAGCCACGTTGTCTCTTATGAGCTTGGATACAGACTAGAGGGCTCGACTCTTAGAAGAGTACTCCAAAAACAGGTTTGTATGTGAGATTCTGGACGGACAGGTAGCAGATGACAGGTACAGGGTGATCGATGAGATCATCTATTATAGGGATCGGATCTTCTTGACTGAGGGGTCTCAGCGCAAGAGGAAGATACTCCAGGCATCACATTACTCACCATTGGCTGGCCATCAAGGGTTTACCAAAACCTACAAGGCCATCAGAGAGAGGTTCTCATGGAAGGGTCTCAAGGAGGACATACTCCAGCATGTCAGGGAGTGTGATGTTTGCCAGAGGAACAAGGGGGAGATGAGCCATCCTGCGGGATTATCGCAGCCTCTTCCCATTCCAAAGGGGAAATGGGAGAGTATTTCGATGGACTTCATCACAGGGTTGCCCATGGTATAAGGCAAGGATTGTATCTTTGTCGTCGTTGATCGGCTGACGAAGTACGCACATTTCTTTGCCATATCCGCACATTATACAACAGCACAGGTGGCCGAGCTGTTCTTCAGAGAGATCTTCAGGCTACATGGTCTTCCTAAGACCATCATCAGTGATAGGGACAGCGGTTTCATGGGCGGGTTTTGGCAGGAGCTTTTCCGGTTGGTGGGAACAGAGTTGACACCGAGTACCAGTTATCACCCACAGACGGATGGGCAGACGGAGACAGTTAAGAAGTGACTAGAGGGCTACTTGCGTAACTATGTCAGTGGGCAGCAGCGAGCATGGTTGAGGTGGCTACATCTAGGGGAGTACTGCTACAATACTTCACATCACATGTCCATTGGTATGTCACCATTCTATGCCTTATATGGGTATCATCCTTTATCTTTTGTTGACGTGATGTTTGGTGATAGCAAGGCTCCCAGAGCCAAGATTTGGATCCAAGAGAGTCAGGATATTCTCCGAGCTCTCAAGGATAACATGGCTACAACACAGAATCAGCAGACGCTGCATGCCGACAGGGGTCAAGTGGAGAGACAGTTCGAGGTACGGGACATGGTCTACCTACGATTACAGCCATACCGACAGGCGTCACTAAAGCAAAAGGGGGTTGAGAAGCTCAAGCCCTGCTTTTATGGGCCGTACAGGGTGTTACGCAGGGTTGGACAGGTTGCATATGAGCTGGAGCTGCCCCAAGGCAGCAAGATTCATAACATTTTTCATGTATCATGCCTTAAAAAGGCATTGGGGCAGCAGGTGTCAATGACAGATGAGCTACCACCCATGGATGACAAGGGGCATTTGGTATTGCAGCCGGAGGCTATCATTGATACCAGGGAGAGGCAACTGCGGAGCAGGACGGTCCGGGAATTCTTGGTGAGGTGGAAGAATTTGTTGGATACAGATGCCACTTGGGAGAGTGAGAGGATCTTGTAGCATCCATCAGTTCAGTTGCTTGAGGACAAGCAACATTTTGCCGGGGGAGACTATGATATTCCTAAATTAGCTATGGCTAATTGGAATATTCGATTTTGTTCAATTTTTGCCTTCTATAGTTATTTGTAAATAAAAAGTGAGGAAGGGAGACATAACTCACTTTAGAATAAAAAGTCACTTCCTAGGTAGCACAACGTTGTGACTTAAAGGGGAGCCAAGGGGGCCAAAGGGGGGACGCAAAAATGGAGCCCACGCAGACACATGGAGAGACTGCGCAGGAGGGAAGAACACGTGGCAAGAGGAGAAGCATGCACGAGGAGGTGAGCTAGGGATTGTAAGAGGCAGAGGCTATAAAATAGAGAGGAGCCCCCTCATTTTGGATCATTCAGTTATGTTCATTTTGAGCTAGTCATTTCGACTTCTAAGCACGCTGGCTATTTAGCTGGTCTGCAGCACTGTTTAGTGCATTGAGTGTCTCAGTTCAGAGATCTCACCCTTAGCCCCGGGGGACTTCGAGTGCCTGCTCGGGCAAGGTATTTCTATCGGCATTTCAGCAGTAGTTTCATCAGCATTTCAATAGCAGTTTTATCAGCATTTTGGAGGGCTGCGCAGCACTTGGAGAGGGACGCAGTTCTTTTTGGTTGTAGTGTTGCATTGGGGTTTGCAGGTGGAGTTATGCTAGGAAATTGAGTAGGGGTCCAGCTCTTGTCTCATTAGAGGATTTTTGGCAAGGGTTTAGGCAATGTTTCAGGCAGAGTTTAGAGGGGTTTCCCTCAGTGGCAGCGCAGGGCATTGAGGAACTGCGCAGAATCCCAAGATGGTGTTTTTCGAAGGTCGGCCATTCTAGGAAAGCTTTCTGGGTTTTTCTGGGTTTCTTGAGTAGAGCTCGAACCCAGAGTTTCAGCTTTTTCCAAGGGGAGCAGCCCCAAATCATCATTTGTTTTCTAGCAGCAGTGGCAGCACAGCAGCAACATCCACGCAAAGAGGCCATTCTTGTCATTCTGAAAGTATTTCTTCACTTGCCTTGTGCAAGTCGAGGTGCCATCTATCTAATCACCTGTTGTACTCATTTTATTGCTTAGTATAATAAAATGGCTTAGCATTTCTCGCTGCATTTCTTGTGTATCTGCTTATATTTCCGGTTTACATTATTATATGTTGTTCCACTGTTATTTTATCACTTCTGGGTTATTATATCATTTGCACATATTTGGTTAGAGTTTTTGCTGGGGTTTGAGGATTATTTTGGGTTAGGAATGTTACATTGTATATTAAATTATATTTAACTTTATATGTGATGCACCGTATTCATACACTCGGTGAGGACTTATGACTAGTCGCGTGAAGCTATATATAAAAGACAATTAAATTTATATATATTTGCAGACATTGCTTCCATGACTAAGCAAATTAAATTTTAATGTTTTTAAATGATATATAATTATTTTAAGATTATTCATTTATAAAAAAATTGAGTTATATATATCAGATTATATTACATTTTTATTTTATATATAGTTAGGCATAAATATTTTAGACTATTAATTATGCTATATTACAATGATTAGGATAACAATCTAATTTTTAAAAAAAAGGACTCATGCATTAGAATAAGTATTATTACGCATTAGGGTAGTATTCCCTGCATTAGGACAAGGACATCACATCCTCCTTGACCTCGGTACCAATAAGACCTGCCTAGCAGGTAAAAATAGCAACAAAAACTATACCCGTCTGTAAATTTGAAATTGCAAAACTATATGTTAAATCTGAAAGTATAACTCAATTTTTTACAAATTTTATTATGTATACAGGAAACCAAGAAACACTACAATAGTAAGGACATATCAGCGACGACGACGTGATCGAGCAGCATCACCGTCATTAATGCCGCCATCGTCATCATCACCACCTCCATCGCCACCACCATCATCGCCTCCATCGAGACCATCATCAATACCAATCGCTCCAGCACCAGAGTTGACCTTGATAATGTACTCATTAGAAGCCTTATTGGAAACATTAAAAGGGTCAACAATGGCTAAGACCAAAGAAGAACCTCAACCCTTAGCAACCAATTCAGCGGAACCAAAGAATTTTGAATATAAAAGATCAAAGGAAGATATTTCTAGGGAGCTACAGAAAATTAAACTCCCAAAATTTTTAGGAGGACGAGCTGGAGAACGTGCTGAGGCATGGTTAGAAGGAATGAACAGATGTTTTAAATTAAGAGATTACTCTTCTTCAAAAACAAAAATTGTTGTATTTCAATTAAAGGAAAGTGCCTTGATTTGGTGGGGAACTATGGAAAAACAACTACACCTCACAACAAATAATGTCCCTTGGGAATTGTTTAAGGAAAGATTCCGTGCTAAGTATTTACCTCCATACTTCCAAGAACAACAAGCCGGAGCCTTTCATACATTAATTCAAGGTAATAAATCAGTAAAAGAATATGAAATAAGGTTTATGGAACTTGTGAAATACATTCACTACTTAGATTCTGATGAACGTCAAGCTAAACGCTTCATATTTGGGTTAAATCCTCGCATCAGGGCCTTGGTTAGGATGTGGAAACCATCATCAGTAGCTGAGGCGGTAGAATGTGGCCGCTATGCAGAGGATCATCTAGGAACTAAAAAGGATGTTGGACCAACAGAACCTCTACAATGAGGGTTTTCAGGAAAAACTCCCCGAAATTTCTTCAAGGGAGGTAGCTCAAGACCACCTTATGGTAATAGATTTACCCCAAGAAATGTAGGAACAAGAGCTCCCATGGCAGTTAATACTATAACCGTTGAATCATCAAACACGAGTCCATGGAAATCTCGTTGAACTGCTAATAGAGGAAGAAATTCGAGAGGAATCAGTATGAGAACGCGAAGCTCTTTATCTAGAAACTCACAATATGATTCAAGAGGACTGACCCAGGTTAATTGTTGGGGATGTGGAGGACCACATTTTCAACGTGAATGTCCAGAAGCTTCAAGTATATTACAAAGGGCAGAAAAAGAACCAATATCAAATACCCAAGGCAATCATAGAATCCATGCAGTAGTCAACAACAATCAAGCAGCACACCAGTCCACTATAGTGGAATCTTCAGGTATTATTAATGGTATAAAATTCAAAATATTATTTGATACTGGTGCCACAGATAGTTTCATTTCGTCATATGCATTAAATAAATGTGGGTTGGCAGCTCGCAGGCAAAATGATTTCAGACAGGTAGAAATGGCCTCAGGAGAACTCCAATCCATAGACTTAAGTGTGGATCAATTGAAAGTTGATCTAGGGGTCTGTTTGACTAAATTGCAAGTTTATGTCACAACCCTAGGAACTTATGATCTTGTCATAGGTATGGATTAGTTAGAAGCTCATCAAGCTTGGGTACACTTTATGGGAAAAGAATTCTAGGTATAAATGATGAAGAAGAGGCGATCCAAATTCAAGGTATTAAGAGAAAAGTATCTTTACGCTACATATCAGCAATAAAAATGAAGCGTTGCTTAAGGAAAGGTTGTCAGGCATATGTAATTCAAGAAGTAAGTAAAGAAAAAGGACCATCCTTAGAACAATATCCGGTGTTAACCAAATTTTCAGATGTATTTCCAAAGGAACTACCAAGATTATCCCCGAAAGAGAGCTAAACCTCACAATAGAATTGAAACCTGGTACTCAACCAATCTCTAAAACACCTTATAGAATGACAGCTCCGGAACTTCAAGAATTACAAATTCAATTGAAAGAACTAATGGATATACGACATATTCGACCCAGTGTATCACCTTGGGGTACTCCTGTAATTTTTGTCAAGAAGAAAGATGGATCCTTAAGATTATGCATAGATTATCGAGACTTGAATCGAGCTACAGTAAAGAATTGATATCCTATGCCTCGAATTGATGACCTCTTCGATCAAATGAAGAGAGTTGCTGTCTTTTCAAAAATTGATCTTCGATCAGGCTATCATCAGCTAAAGATTTCTGAAAGCGATATTTCTAAAACTACATTCCGAACACGCTTTGGGCATTATGAATTTACTGTGGTACCATTTGGATTAACTAATGCACCAGCAGTATTCATGAACCTTATGAACAGTGTTTTCCGCAAATATCTTGATCAATTTGTACAAGTCTTTTTAGATGATATTCTCATCTACTCCAAGAATGAGAAAGAGCATGAAGACCATTTACGGATAGTATTATCCTACCTCAGAAAACACCAGTTATATGGAAAGTTATCCAAGTGTTCGTTTTTTCAGGAAAAGATTCATTACTTAGGTCATATCATATTAGGTGAAGGGATCTCAGTAAACCCTGAGAAAGTAAAACCAATCATGGAATGGCCAATACCGAAAAACGCACATGAAGTACGAAGCTTTATGGGTTTAGCCGGTTACTACCGAAGATTTGTGGAAGGATTCTCCAAAATTGCAAAGCCGATTACAACTCTTCAACGTAAAGGTGTTAAGTATAAATGGACTGAGGAATGTAATAAAGCATTCTCTAAACTCAAAAGACTACTAACCAGTGCATCAATCTTAAGAGTCCCTGATAAAGATTTTACGGTGTTATCACTCAGGTTTTCCCCAAAGTTGTAAGAAAGGGAAGGATGCCGAGGTAACCATAGACCAATCTTTTAGATACAGAATCTAGCCAATCTATATCCAAAGGGGGCTCTCTCTTTATGATTTAGCTTTGTTTTTTAAAGGTATTAGGCTAGTTATGAAGTTCAAAGGTTTTGTTTTTGAGTTTGGGTGGTGAGATTCGCTAGAACAGAAAGGTAAGACAGAATAGTTCAGTCCATTGGGCATGATGGAGTCAAAGAAAATGGCTTTCTAGATATGGCTTCTCAACAGAAGATGGCTTCACAGAGCAAGGTAGTCAAACAGGGAACAAATGAAGGATTGAAACAGATGGAATGGGCTCAAATGGGTGAAGGGCAGTTAAGAATCCTTCAACATATTGAAAGAGGGAAAATGGTTGATTACTGATAAGGAGCAGTTAAGAATTCCTTAGCAAATAAACAAAATGAAAGAATCAGGAAACAGGAGCAATTAAGATTTCACTGCTTATTCTAATTCTAAAGAAAACACAGAGAACAACAAAGAATGAAAATAGAGTGGAATCAAGCATATTCTGAAATTAACCATTTTCTTTATCATTCAGTTTATGAAACACAGATGATATAATAAACAAGAAAACTATAAAACACAAGATATAGAGGACTTATTGATCCGGAGTTTGATTCAAGAATTCTGTGACAAGTCCTATGCTTCAATTCTTCATCCAGTAGGCCATATAATAGTTGATTCCAACAGCTTTTTTATTCCAAAATTTCAGTGTTACAGTACAGTTTGGGAAATCCACACACCACAATCCACCCCAAAACTCCAATGAAAGGGGTATTTATACAACAAAATATGTAAAACCTATATCTCATAACAGCTGTGAGATAATATCTAGTTTTAACCTAAAATAGTTTACAAGTAAAATAGAAGCGGCTAGAGAAAGATAACTGATGTTGTGCTGGAGGCAGGCCTTTACGGTTCGGCTTGTAGTTGTCCTGTAGTAACTCTGCACCGACTGCCTGTCTTAATTGTGTTCTTTAATTTTGATCTGCCTTCTTAAATGCTGACCTAATACTCTTTAATTCTGATCTGGTGTATTTAATGCTGATCTACTTTGCCTTTAATGCTGATCTAATACTCTTCAATGTTGAACTGATACTCTTTGACTTGTTTTTGCTACACTTTAATTTTGATCTGCTCCCTGCTCACCGTTGTCTGATATTTAGCACAAAATTTTCCTTTTTCCAAGGGTAACAACGCAGCCATGGACAAACACCTGTTGGTGGGACGTTAAGGTTGTTCTGCACCTTTAATCCATGACATTGAGATCTTTCTGTGGTTGGTATGCTAACTTCCTGCGGAGATTGCTGAGAAATCCTGGCAATTGATGCGCTGATAGCATTGTTTTAAAAAACGGCCGTTTCGATACCGAAACGGCCGAGTTGATCCGAGTCGATATCCTCAGCCATGACTCGGCCTTTGAAACGGTACGTTTGGCCGAGTCAGCCATGACTCAGCTGAGTCATTCAATGACTCGGCCGAGTCATGGCTGACTCGGCCAACTCGGCCGTTTCCGTTATGACTCGGCCGAGTCACAAAAAGCCGGCCCAGAACACGTTAAACAACGATTTAATATTTTTTTAATGGATTTTTAAGGTGATTTCTGATTGGTTTGGACTCCAAGGTGTTATATGAATTTGCTAAATGTCATTTGGGGTCCATTTCCCCCTCCCAAACCCTATTTAACACACTCAAATGCTCTCTACTATTGATATGCTATTCAAATTTCATGGTAATGTTAAATTCTTAAAGTAAAAGGGACATTCTCCTTAATCTTCATTTTCATCCTTTTACTTAAATTTTTAACATTACCATGAAATGACTCAGGATGTTTGAGAGTGGTTTCGACCTCATTGGATTTCATATGGAGAAAGTAGAATTTTAGATTTCATTCAAAATCCAGCAGACTTATCAGTTTTTCAGGATTTCAGGATTGGAGGATTGCAATGTTTCCATTGAATTTTGTCATGTATTAGGGTATGGAACTCGTATTTAATCAAGAGCACCAATCCCTCTATATACCTTGATGTTAGTGACATTGGTTTTCGAACTCCTCTGGGATTCGCTCCCAAACCAGGAGCTTCTGAAAATGTCGCTCTCGCTCCCATTTTCGCCCCTGCTCCCAAGTAACACAAAGAAGAGAAACCGTTTGGATCAAAAACGGTTAAATGATCTAGTTTATGTCCAATACAAACTCCGGCTCAGACGAAACCATTTGCTGAACAAAAGACCTGATTCAGATCCCATTGTGTTGGAAGACATTGATCCAACATCAGATTGGGTAGTGGAGAGTCGTCCAACAGAGTTTGATCTTGATGAGGATCTTGATTTAGATTTAGATATCGAGACATCAATTGAACTTGAACATGCTGTTCAGTTGAATGCAGATCCCAATCCACCAGCCTCAGTCTCACAGCCAGCAAGGACTCTAGTTGTAGGTGCTTCCTCTGCTCAGCCACGACAAAAGCGCAGCCGCATATCTACTCTATCTTAGTTTGCATCTGCTGCAGTTGCACAGCCTGCTAGTGGTACCACTTCTACAGCTGCAGTTGGAGATGATGATGAGGAGGAGGAGCCATGGACCCCCTGTCTGACTCTGATGATGATCCAGAGATTGATCGACATGATCTTGGCTCCTCTGGCAGTAGCTACTAGCCAGTAGCTGTAGTACTAGTACTGGAGTCTGGTCACAGTTTACTTTTGTTGTAGAGGCCATTTCTAGCCTCCTTGGTTATGTGTTTTTTGTTTTGAGTCTTTGATCATGTACGACAGTTGACTATGTATTGCCATTGGGTACCATTTTGATATAATGGATTGGTTCATGAGCCTACTATGATCATATGTTGTCTTCCATCTATATTATAATGCTGTGTGTTTGGAAACATGAATGAAAATCTCTAAAATTATGTTCAAAATCTTTAAAATTATGTGTTTTTATAAAAAAAAAAATATTTAATGTATTTTTTACAACGACCGAGTCATTGAAATCGAGCCGGCCGAGTCATTACCGTTTCGGAGTCGGAATCGGAGTCGATCCTCGGCCGAGTCGGAGTCGAAGTCGGAGTCTTAAAACATTGGTTGATAGCCATGTATTGAGAAAACTTACAGGTACCTATGTCAAAAGAGGAGGAAACCGTACACTGGAGGGTCGGTTGACAGGCGGAGGGGCTCATCGATGGAGCCTTTTCTGGTCCGGAGGCGGTCGAGAATGAACTGCGAACTCGGTAGATATCATGCCCGGAGCACTGTTTGCAGAGAAACATAGCAAAAATGATTTTTTTCCCCTTTATTTGACAAAATGTGGTTTTGGCGGGAATTTCTGACTTGAAGGACAGATGACATCAGCGGGGGTACAGGACAAATGACGTGGCGGGTGACGTCAGCAGAAGGACGGTGGTAAGCAGTTTTGCCCCGCACCGCTTTTGGGGCTGGGTGGTTTCGGGCGGAGGGCAAGCGATCATAGCGAGAGCGCGACGCGTGGCAGAGTACGGGCGGCAAAACCACCAGCCGATCGCGCGTTAACGTTCGGCGATGGAAGGGGTTGCGAAATGGATGCAGACCGTCGGATGGTCAAGGGTTGATCAGACGGCGAACGCGCTGTGGAGATGGCGGAGAGTTAATTGCTGTGGGCCCGACCTATTAAAGCATATTTTAATCATATCGGGGTTGTTTTCATTGGCCGGGGGAGATGTTTTTAATTAACCCAGGTGGTTAATTAACCCATTAGCGCAGCGGGGAAGTTCTTAACAGGTTTCAAACAAACCTGTTAATCCTTTCAAACAGTGATATGGTCGTATTTGACCGGCGTGGGGATATTAAATGATATTGGGATTTTTATTATATACACATACTACGGGATGGGCAAAATCGTTTATAAGGGAGATATATAATAAAGGTTACCGTTAATATGAAAAAATCAATTGAAAATAAGCGCTAAGTTAATGTTAAAAAACTTAGGCTAAAGGGGGAATGGGGTTTATATGAGAAATATGGCCACTTCCCTAAGTAAAACAGATTTTTACTTAGGTAATCATTTTGAAATGGAATGAGTGATTTTAGTGATATTAAAAACAGATTCTTAATATTTTTAGGGGGAATTAGTAAATGATTTGGGGAAAAACATGAAGGGGAGTTAGTTATGAAACCTTGCCTCGCTTGAGCTGCTTCAAGTAAAATGTCCACCATGTACTTGTGATAGAGACAAGATTAACACATTTAGAGACAAACTCTTATCACAAGTGTCATTCTGCAACACCAATCTACCTACCCTGCCTACTTCGCCTAGCATTTTCTCCTTCTTTCTTTGGGTGCATTTAGATTAGCAAACCCTCATCAACTTTTCTTTTCTTTGCATGGTAAGCCTACCTAAATCTGCACTTATTACTTTCAAGGGCTCAGATTAAACTGTTGAGCTCCTTTGCTTCTCTACCTATCTACTTATCCGCCAAGTTTAAACAATTCGGTCAAATTTTATTCTCTATCTCTAAAACAGGAAATTCAAACATGAACTAACCAAGATTAAGTTGTTTGGCCATTCATCAATTGTGGCAAAAGTTTAACAAGCTGCACACAATGCTTTATTTACAGAAAATGAAAAAGTAGTGGCATTTTGGACTTGCACACTTTTCTGGTCTTTCTTTATTTGGGGTTCATTTTTTCTCTTTTTTGACCATTTTATTCTTTATACCCTTTGATTTTTCTTTTAGAGCATACCCTCTTTACATTGTTTACATTTTTATTTTTATTTTTTGATAATATGGAAAACCTTTGCAACAAGGAAAGAGATGAACATATTACAGAGCTCATCAAGTCAATCATGAAATATGACACCTATTGCTATAGGAGTATAACAGTGGCTCCACTTGGGGATGGCTTTCTCTGGTGGAAAGTCAAGAACGGCAGGTCAGATGGCCTTTTGAATAACTTTTACTGTGTTCTGAAATTTCCTTCTGCTGGTTGCTTTATTGTAAGTATGACAGCACACTTGTAAAGCTTAGGGCCTTCTCTTCGGGCTTCAACTGCAGCAAGTTACTATCCAATCCAAACTGTGACATTATTAAGCATATAGTATGTACATGTTAGAGTCGGAATGCATTAAAAAACTGGATCAAAGTAATGTTTCAACATTCGACCATTCACTGGTCCTCCTTCTTTTTCTGTGCCATCCAGGCTCTTCAGAAAGTAAGTATTGTTCCCTTGCAATGCATGGATGATAAATGGCCCTTTCCACAGGAAGTCAAACTTCTCATGTTTTCCTTTGTCTTCTCCCCTGAAATCCCACCTTAGAACTTTGTCTCCAATGTAGAAGTCTTCTGCTTTGGTCCTTTTATCAAATCTTTTCTTGAGTTTTTCTTGTAACACTTGGGATCTTTGGTGCACTTCTTCTCTGGTCTGCTGCAAATGGATGGTCTGATTTATTTTCCTTTGAACATCATTGGGTTCCACCTCAGCTTCTTGCAGTAATTTCATTACAGGAACTCCTAAAGATGAAGGAAACACAACCTCCATGCCATAAACTAACTCATAAGGGCTAGTTCCAATAGATCTCTTTGTAGTAAGTCTGTCTGCCCATAGTGCATTTATAAGTTTCTTGTGCCAATTTTTCTTGTTCTCTTCCAACAATTTCTTAATAATATTAATCAAGCTTTTATTGGAAGACTTAGCTAGACCATTACCTTGAGGGTAATAGGCTGTGGAATGGCCTAAAGTGATATGGTATTTGTTACAGAAATTTATCATTTTCTTGGATTTGAAGGCAGCAGCATTATCGGTTATGATTTTTTCAGGACAGCCAAATCTAGACAAGATGTTGGTCTCTAAAAATCCTATAATGACTGCATCATTGGCTTGTCTACACGGAATGGCTTCTAACCACTTGGTGAAATAGTTTGTGGCAGTAAGAATCCATTTATGTTGGCCAGAAGGATGGTGGATTTCTCCAATGAAGTCCAAACCCCATTGCTGAAAGGGTTTTTCAGTGGAAATTGGTCTAAAGGGTAAGGGTAACAGTTTCCTTTTGCCTTCAAAAATTTGGCATTTGTGGCAAGCAGTGACAAACTTCTTTATATCAACGAACAAGGATGGCCTGTAAAATCCAGCCCTTAGGATTTTGTCTGCAGTTGATTTCCAGTAAAGGTGTCCACCGCAGTCCCCTGCATGAAATTCTTTGACAACTTTGTCAGCCTCTTCTTTTATTAAACAATTCAACAGAATACCTTCATGATTTTTCCAAAAAAGAGCATTATCTAAAATACAGAATTTTGAAGCTTTCATCTTTAAAAACCTTTTCTTTGTTCTGGATAACCCTGGAGGAGCCCGCAGGTTTAATAATACATGAGTTATATCAACATACCAAGGTGATTCTAAGAAGGCCTGGCTGATTTGTGGAGTCGCCATTTCCTGTTCATTATCCAGTTCATTAATATCCAGGGCTTGAAAGTTTGTTTCAGTCATGAGTTTAGCCAATCCCTATCCTTTTAGAAGCTTTGTAGGTTTTATCTCAATGTCATACTCCAATATTTTAGCTATCCATTTACCTCGTTTGCCTTCAATTCCATCCTGAGTCAGGATGTCTTTGACAACAGCAGTTGGCACATAAGCTATGACATGGGAGTACAATATGTAGACTTTCAAGTCTTGAATAGCTTTCACCAGTGCAAAAGCTTGTTTTTCCATGATTTTGTAATTCAAAGGTGCATCTCTAAGTGCTTTACTAAAAAAGGCTATGGGTTTTTCACATCCTTGATCATCTTTTTGCAGTAAAACAGCTGTTATAGTGTGTTCTGATGCAAATGAGAAAATTATGAAGTTTCTATCGACTTTGGACTTGTAAGGACTGGTGTTCTGATCAAAGCCATTTTAATTTCTTCAAATGCTTGTTTGGTTTCTACTGTCCATTTAACCTTTGAATCCTTTTTTAACATATTATTCAACAATCTGATTAATTCAGCCAAATTAGATATGAATCTTCTCAAAAAGTTAATCTTTCCTAAGAAAGCTTGAAGTTCTTTGACATTTCTGGGGTGGGGTATTCGCAAAATAGCTTCTATTCTAGCAGGATCAATTCTGATGACATCTTTGGAGATGATATGGCCTAAGAGTTTGCCTTCTTCTAGACCAAACAAAGACTTTTTAGGATTTAATGAAATACCATACTTTCTGCAATTTAAAAACACTTGTCTCAAATGATCTAAATGTTGTTGATCTGATCTAGAAAACACAGTGAGGTCATCTAGATATATAACCAGAAAATCGTGAATTTCCTTTGCAAAAGCTATGTCCATTGCTCATTGAAAGGTTGCCCCTGCATTCTTAAGTCTGAATGGCATTTTAACATATTTGAATGTACCCCATGGTGTTGTAAATGCAGTCTTTTCTTGGTCATCAAGACAAATGACGTGGTGGGTGACGTCAACAGAAGGACGGTGGTAAGCAGTTTTGCCCCGCACCGCTTTTGGGGCTGAGTGGTTTCAGGCGAAAGAGCAAGCGATCATAGCGGGAGCGCGACACGTGACAGAGTACGGACGGCAAAACCACCGGCCGATCGCGCGTTAACGTTCAGCGATGGAGGGGGTTGCGAAATGGATGCGAACCGTCGAATGGTCAGGGGTTGATCAAACGGCGGACGCGCTTTGGAGATGGCAGAGAGTTAATTGCTGCAGGCCCGACCTATTAAAGCATATTTTAATCATATCGGGGCTGTTTCCATTGGTCAGGGGAGATGTTATTAATTAACCCAGGTGGTTAATTAACCCATTAGTGCGGCGGGGAGGTTCTTAATAGGTTTCAAACAAACCTGTTAATCCTTTCAAACAGTGATATGGTCGTATTCGACCGGGGTGGCGATATTAAATGATATTGGAATTTTTATTATATATACATACTACGGGATGGGCAAAAACGTTTATAAGGGAGTTATATAATAAAGGTTAAAGTTAATATGAAAAAATGAATTGAAAATAAGCGCTAAGTTAATGTTAAAAAACTTAGGCAAAAGGGAGAATGGGGTTTTTATGAGAAATATGGCCACTTCCCTAAGTAAAACAGATTTTTACTTAGGCAATCATTTTGAAATGGAATGAGTGATTTTAGTGATATTAAGAGCAGATTCTTAATATTTTTAGGGGGAATTAGTAAATGATTTGGGGAAAAACATGAAGGAGAGTCAGTTATGAAACCTTACCTCGCTTGAGCTGCTTCAAGTAAAATGTCCGCCATGTACTTGTGATAGAGACAAGATTAACACATTTAGAGACAAACTCTTATCACAAGTGTCATTCTGCAACACCAATCTACCTACTCTGCCTACTTTGCCTAGCATTTTCTCCTTCTTTCTTTGGGTGCATTTAGACTAGCAAACCCTCATCAACTTTTCTTTTCTTTGCATGGTAAGCGTACCTAAGTCTGCACTTATTACTTCCAAGGGCTCAGATTAAACTGTTGAGCTCCTTTGCTTCTCTACCTAACTACTTACTTATCAAGTTTAAACAGTTTGGTCAGATTTTATTCTCTATCTCTAAAACAGGAAATTCAAACATGAACTAACCAAGATTAAGCTATTTGGCCATTCATCAATTGTGGCAAAAGTTTAACAAGCTGCACACAATGCTTTATTTACAGAAAATGAAAAAGTAGTGGCATTTTGGACTTGCACACTTTCCTAGTCTTTCTTTATTTGGGGTTCATTTTTTCTCTTTTTTGACCATTTTATTCTTTTTACCCTTTGATTTTTCTTTTAGGGCATACCCTCTTTACATTTTTTACATTTTTATTTTTATTTTTTGATAATATGGAAAACCTTTGCAACAAGGAAAGGGATGAACATATTACAGAGCTCATCAAGTCAATCATGAAATATGACACCTATTGGTATAGGAGTATAACATACGGTATCTACTGATGCATCCAAACATGGGTTAGGTGCAGTATTAATGCAGGATAGAGGAGTAATAGCGTAAGTCTCAAGAAAGTTAAAGCCTCATGAAGAACTCTACACTACTCACGATTTAGAGTTAGCCGCTATAGTACTAGCTTTAAAGATTTGGAGACACTATCTAGTGGGACAAAGTTTTACGCTTAAAAGCGACCATCAAAGTCTACAATATTTGTTCACCCAAAAAGACTTGAATGCTAGACAAAGATGATGGAGTGAATTCGTAAGTGAATATGACTTTGAAATATCATTTATTAAAGGAAAAGAAAATGCAGTGGCAGATGCTTTAAGCAGAAGACCCCGGATATTCTCCCTCATACCTATCAAAGTAGACTTAAGGCAACGAGTACTAAAACATCTTATAAAAGATAGCTGGTATTTAAAGGTAAGATCTAGTCTTGATAGTAAAAAGCCAAAAGAATCTAAGTTTGAAGGATATGAACTAGAAGATAATAGTATATTACGATTTCATGGAAGGATGTATATTCCTGATAATAAGAATCTTTGAGACACCATCCTTAAGGAAGCCCATAGAGCAGTATATTGTGCTTATCATGGAGTAAAAAAATGTATGCTAATACCAAGAAACTCTTCTTATGTTCGGGCATGAAACGTGATATCATTCAATTCGTTGCAAGATGTTTGGAATGTCAACAAGTAAAAGCTGATCATTGTCATCCAGCAGATCTCTTACAACCTCACGACATTCCTATGACCAAATGGGAGATCATTTCTATGGATTTTATCACTAGACTACCTCTTACTTCTCAAAGACACAATGCTATTCTAGTGGTAGTGGATAAATTAACGAAAAGTGCCCATTTCATTTCCGTAAGAGATACTTACGAAGTTGTTGACGTAGCTCGAGTATTCATAAATGAAATTATCAGATTTCATGGAGTACCTAAGAAGATCATATTAGATAGAGATTCATGATTCACTTCAAGATTCTGGATTTGCACACAATCAGCCTTAGGAACTCAACTAAATTTGAGTAAAGCTTATCATCCTGAAACTGATGGGCAAACAGAAAGGGTAAATCAAGTACTTGAAGATATGTTGAGGATGTATATTATGGATCAGCGATCACACTAGGAAAAGTACTTATCTTTAGTCGAATTTGCATACAACAATAATTACCACAGTTCAATCGGAATGCCTCCATTTGAAGCATTACACGGCAGACCTTGCAGAACACCATTAAGTTGGGACAGGTTAGAATATCAGGTGATAGTAGGGCCAGAATTAATCCAAGAAATGGAGGAGCAGGTAAAACAAATTAAACAACGACTAAAAGAAGCATAGGATAGACAAAAGAGTTATGTTGATGCTCACAGAACTGATAGGAAATATGAAGTAGGGGATTAGGTTTTCATCCGCATCAAACCAAATAAAAGCACTATTCAATTCCGAAAAGGGACAAAGTTTTCACCCCGATTTATTGGACCATTTAAAGTCATGGAAGGAGTTGGACCTGTCGTCTATCGTCTTGCACTGCCACCTCATTTGCATAAAGTTCATAATATATTTCATGTATTGCATATAAATGTGAATTTTTATGATATGTTATCTATTTAATTCCACTGGTACGTGGATACCAAGACGGAATATGTTATTGATCTTACTAAATTATAGTTATCAAAGTAAAGTTTAAATATTTGAGTAATATTGCTTCTGATGGGAATTAAGATATTATAATTTTGTTTCATTTATGCATATCGATATGATTGATGAGATAGAAATAACAGAATGATTACATTTTAATATGAAAGCTAATAACATGAGTAGGATATGGCCAAGTATGTTATACTGTAGTTAACATGTATGAATTATACATAAACCATTTATTTTAAATATATTGATGCATATTTTATAAACATATGGACAAGTGTTTATGTTGCAGATAACATTGTTACCAAGATTACCACGTGATGAAAAAAACTTCAGAACAATTAAAGCTCAAAGAGATTCCATGATAGGGTGTTAACCCTGGTCCCACTAGGAGGGGTGGAGGCAATGTTGCACGAAGCCCCCCCTCCACCCCCCCACTGGTTCCAAGCCCGGAAGCGCATCCCATGCGGAAGCACCTAGGAAGCTTCGCCGGAAGCGCACTTCCGAATTCCGATTTTTTTTGCCACTTCCTGGACTTTTCGGAAGCGCGCTTCGTACGGCGCTTCGAGCGTCGGAAGCATGGCGCTTCGGAGGAGGAAGCGTACGCTTCCCGTACGCTTCCGGACGCTTCCAGAAAAGCGTTTAGAAAATTGTTTTTTTTTCAATTTTTTTTTTATTCTAGGTGAGTTTGCTTATTGGGGGTGGGTCCACCTTGGGTTAGGGTGACGAATGAAGGCAAAAAAAAATATAAATATAGTAGATGCTCCCTCATGGTAATGTTAAATTCTTAAAGTAAAAGGATGAAAATGTCACTTTTACTTAAATTTTTAACATTACCATGAAATGACTCGAGATGTTTGAGAGTGGTTCCAGCCTCATTGGACTTCATATGGAGAAAATAGAATTTCATATCCTATTCAAAATTCAACAGACTTAACAGTTTTCAGGAATTTAGGATCAATGGGATTGTGGCATTTCATTAGATTATATCAAGTATGAAGGTATGCGATTAGCATTTAATCAAGAGCACCAAGCCCTATATGTACCCTAGTGTTCATGGTGTTAATTGTTGAACTCCTTTGTCACGCGGCACGCCCTTAGCAAAAAATTACCTTTCAATCAAGTCAAAATCATCGATCAAGCATGTTAAGCTTTTTCTACCATATTTTAAGTCTTGAATTAAGTAGTTTGATCAAAATTGGGCAATGTTGACTAATATCCCTAGACAATCAAGGTAGAGGCAAAGGCTAGACAAGAGGAGAAGAATCTAGATTCTAGATGGTCGATGCATCTAAATGGTTGATTCTTGAATAATTAATCATTAATGTACAATGGATGTTATATCTATCTTGATTTATGCAAAAATATGCATGTTTTCATGTCTTCCACAACTAATTTGGTATTTGGGATGTTTGTTTTAAGTATAAATGCAAAAAAAATATAAAAATACATATATATAGCAGACGCTTCGCTTCCTAGATTTTTGGAAAATAACGCTTCCGCGTCCCCGCTTCCAAAAAACGTCCCCGCTTCGTGCAACATTGGGTGGAGGTATTACCCACCATTTATCCTCCGAAACCTGAAGTCATCGGAGGATTGTGCGAATCACGCTCCTCTAGACGTGTGATGATGACTGTCAGATGCCTACTGGGCAATCAAGTTGATATAATCAACGCGATACCCTTAAAAGCCTATGAATAGTTAGTCAGTATCGTTGATGTCATGGCATACTCTAGTAGAGGACGGATAGGATGGAAGCAGAAGAGATTAGGAAGGATAGGATGATTATAGAATAACTGGGAAACCAACTGGGGCAGAACATGGATATTATAGTTGTAAAATTTTAAAAATATTAAAGAAAACAAATTCAATTTTTTTTAAATGTAAAGACTTATATACTCATAATAATCATTAATATATTTTAGAAACCCTAACTTCGGGTTAAAGTTTTTGAAAGGAGGGATGTATGTAATGACCCACCCATAGCTATAAATAAAATACAAGTATTAGCATACATACGAGGCCTCCATACGATAGCTACATATGCATGGACCCGTATGTAACGCACTATATATATGATAAACCCTCAAACGAATAGAAAATGTTGGCTTTAATGTTAAATTTTAATTTGTAAATTAAAAATTTATGAAATTAATTAAATTAAAATATAAATTAAATTAATTAAATTAATTCATTAAAAATAATAAATAAACTTTATCAAATCAAATTTAGATATTTGAATAAAATCACCAAATCAAATAAGATTTTGTTTTTATAAAATCAACACGTATCAAAATTAGGACACGGAGATGGAGGGAGGCGGTGAACGGAGACTTAAAAAGAGGAAGGGGCGGCTGTAGGAAGGAGAGAGATGAGAGGAGGAAAATTGTGACACGAAGTTATTCTGAAGTTTTTTGGCACGGGGGGAACAGAGTGCAGCAATTGAAAAGCATTCTGGGCTGAGTACCTAGGTTGTACTTAGTTTGTCTGGGAGGTTATGGTCTTTTGGTAACCGAAGCGAGAGCTGGAGCAATTCTGAAGCCTCTTCATCCGCAGGAAACCAGGTAGGTACTTCTCATCAAATCAATCAATTCGATATATGAAATTTCGTTAAATTTTAAAGTAGGCTTATGAAGATTTCATATTCTGTTCAGAGTAAATAGATGTTTAAATTATTTACAGTGCTTACATTTACGAAGATTTCATATTCTGTTCAGAGTAAATAGCTGTTTAAATTATGTACAGTCCTTACACCTTTTGAGAAAGACTTGTTGTTCAGTTTGGGTTTTTGGTCCAAATTGCAATCCACTAATGTACTGTTGGGTTGATTTAACAGGTGTTTTAAAACCTCCATTATTCAATGTGCTAGCAATGGACTCTCCTCAACCATTAAGACTGATAACTCCTCATGACTAATACATGCCAAAGGTCACTATAAAAACTACAACAATATGACACCTTACTGCAATAATAACACCTCTGTGACTATTAATTTTACCAACAGTCTATAATAACCTTTGACTCAATAAAACATAGTTGTGGACCTGGTTTGCTGATTTATGACAATACAAAGCTAATTCACATCTCTCACTACACATAGACACTAGCAGGAATCTCATTCAATCAACAAGCTGCCAAACGTAGTAGTGCAAAGTTGATGAATAACAATGGTTGTAAATCTCAGACCTCTGTCAATACTAAACTTGTTTTCTGATGGCTGAAGAATTTGGCCTTCAAAGCTTCACTGTGATTTCTGATTTTTGAGGAGTTTCAATGAAAACTGTAGGTGTATTCTTGTTTATTTGTTGACAAGAAATTTATGATGGCACAATAACCCAATTAGTTCATAAAATTCCACTCAGGCAAAACAGTCTTCACACAATCTGATACTAGGAAAACATAAGGCAAAGGTTACGCAGTGGAACCTGGAAGTTGGAACATAGATGTAGAAAGTATTCCTTGTGCAACATTCAACAATGAGGATCTTCTGGAAATCGACTCTTCTATAGGCCTCTGCTTTGAAACTTTGCTACAGAAGTGTGTTCAGCGAGTGTCTTCTCCTTCAGCACTAATATATTATCTTGGCCTCTGCAAGAGATGATGATCCTTCAAGGTCTGAGATGTCCAAAAGACTCGATCTGGAAAAGTGTTGCTTTAGAAATTAAACTCTGGAAATGTTGAAGTGATCATGACCCTGTAATAACCCTGCTTTGATCTATGGTTTGTCCCTTCAGAAATTAAACAAGCTCAGAAATTAGGTCTTCAGTTGTTGCAGCTTTTAAATTGATTGTTACACTACGTGGCGTCGCCAACCTTCAGCTGAACCACTGGAGAAAGATTGCAGAGATCTGGTCTGCTCATGAAATCGACCTCTCTGGAATGAAAAAATTTGGCCTCCCAAGTACAAAATGGCTTCAAATCTGGAGCGTACTACTAGAGAATTCAGTTTTATATACTAGACAAATTCTATTATTGGCAATAGCAATCGGTCTCTCTCTTCAAGGGTTTGGAATGTTTTGGCTTCTAAAAAAAATTCTTTGATGCAATTTGATCTTTGAGGAAAATTCGATCCTCTGGAAGAATTAACTCGGCCAGCTCTGAATATACAAAGATAAATATGCCCTTCAATAATTTGGTTTTATATGCGTATGGCAATCTGCTATAAATCGACTTCCACTCATAGATCAACAGGATTGATTTTTGTTTCTCTATGGCTGACATCGGCTTTAAACTGCTCACAGCGTGTAGAAAAGAAGTATCTCATTCCCTTGTCACATAAACTTTTGCCACTGTCTCAAAAATGCTCTCGATCCCTGCATTTTGATTGGGCTCAAAACTTCACAAAATAAAAATTCTTGAAATTTTAAATTCTAATAGGGTCTTTGTTTCAATGGTTCGACTGCCAAATGGAAATAATATGCGCAGGCAATGCTATCCACAGGTTATGTGCACATGTAATTTGTCACTTGAACTCCATATCAAATACCTTGACCCCCCAAGGCGCAGAACTCAGTCTCAGCAGATTAATGGCCACGATTTCTGGAAAATTCAATGAGGGAAAGTCCACAGAAGGAAAATTGTGGCCTCAGGATGATGAAGATATTTCCTCCAAACTTTGTGCAGCAGATTTGTGTGAAAATTTCTAAACTGAATTCTATCACTGCAACAACTGATTTATTTCACCTACTTATTATTCTCAATAAGTTATTTACGAAATTCCTTCAGCAAATATTAAATAAATTCTACTGCAGTTATCACACAATTACCCAGAGAAAAAATACATGCACAAGAATCAATCACATCGACACAGTTATTTTTGGACAATTGTCCCCGAAAAACCCAATGCGGGAAAACCGTTGCAGTAGATGAGGGCTTTATTAATCTTCAAAGCAATTGCTTTTATAAGGAATGATTTTACAAAGAAACTGAAAGAAACACCTGAGACTTCATTTTGAGACCATCTAACACTTTAGAGACCCTACTCTCACTTATGTGTCACCCCTGCGTCACTCTGATTGACCCAGCGTGGCTCTGAGTGGCTCTACATCCCTATGCGTCAGTCTGCGTAGGCCCTGCGTCTCTCCTCTGGACTGCGTCTCTCTTTCACTGCGCTTGCGTCACCTCCTCCTAGATCATTGCCTGTTGCTGAAGCCCTCCTCTTCCTCCACCCAGCGACTCCTTCTGAAATCGATCTCCTTTTCCTTGAGAATTGAATTTCCTTGAGATATTGAGTATCTGCCGGTGTGTCTCCAAATGACCCTCAAGTCTTCTCTTATACTTTTCCTGTTGATAAATCAACAACTGAGATTAAGTCCATAATCAACGGCTAATATTAAAACATACTTGATCCTCATCTCTTAGAAGCTTCTCATCCTTATCTTTATTAATACCCATTAATATTTTTATTTTCCTAAGTTTAGACTTAGGAAGCCATTAAAAATATTAATTATTTTAATAACTCCTCATCCGAATGAAATTTCTCAAAACGATTTCTGGGTTTTGGAGATCTCATGTGCCTTAGCCTCTCCTCCAAATTTCAAGGCTAGAGCACATCCGATGCTACCAAAAATCAACACTCCCTCTTAGCGAGGAATGTGCTCTAGCAATGTTTCACTATAGAAACACCACACTGATCTTCTGCATCAGTACCTCTGCTGATGCTTGGCTCGCTGCCTCACACATCCCCTGCACTATTGCTTCCTGTACTGCTGCCCATGTCACTGCCACTGTCACTACTGCTCCTGTACTGCAACTCCCTCTTAACCTATTGCATCATGCTGCTAACCTATTGCATCATGTTGCCCATAGCACTGCCACTGCTAACTGCTGCACTGCAACTTCCAATACTTATCCATTATTGAAATGGATTCTTTACCATCCCCATCTTCTCCCTGAAATGAACAAACTTTGTTCTTCCTAGAGCCTTGGTGAGAATGTCTGTCACCTGTTCTCCAGTAGGAATGTACCTCAACTGTACTGCCCCTCGTTGGACACAGTCTCTGACAAAGTGACACCTGATATCAATGTGCTTCGACCAATCATGAAATACTAGATTCTCAAAGAGCTTGATGCAACTATGATTATCACACATGATCCTAGTCGCTTCCATCCTTCTCTTGAATAGATTCACAACCAATTTCCTAAGCCATATGGCTTCGCACGAAGCTATGCTAGCTGCCATATATTCTACTTCAGCTGAGCTCAGAGCCACGGATTTCTGTTTCCTACTGCACCAGGAGGTCATTCCTGATCCAATGTTGAAACAGTACCCAGTTGTACTTTTCTGATCTACTGAACTTCCAGCCCAATCTGCATCAGTGAACCCACTCAGCCTGATGTCATTACCTCTGGTGTACAATAGTCCATGCTCGACTATTCCTTGTGTATACCCGAGAACATGTTTGGTTGTTGCCCAATGCGCCCTTTTAGATTCTAGCGTGAACTGACTGAGGGTGTTCACAGCGTAACAAATGTATGGCCTGGTATTGACCAGATACATCAGGGACCCTATGAGTTGCCTGTATAAAGTGGGATCAACATCTTTATCTTCTGATGCATCAATCTTCTTCCAATTAGTGATCATTGGAGTAGCCATAGGTCTATAGTCCTGCATCCTGAATCTCTTCAAGATTTCTGTAGCATATCTCCCTTGTCCCAGGAAGATCTCACCCTTCCACTGCCAAACTTCCAACCCCACAAAATAATGCATTTGTGCCAAATCCTTCATGTCGAATTCTGTGGCTAGGTTCTTCTTGCAATCTTTGACGAGCCTGGATGATACTGTCAGGAAGAGATCATCCACAAACAACTCTTGGGGAAAACCAGTTTGAGAGCTCTTCCTTATTTCTGAAAATGACTTTACAGAGAAATTGAAATACACAGTAAAAATTCCAACAACCACAAATTACAACTTATCTCGATTTTCGTGCTTGAACTCTGCCTCGAAAATCTTGCCAATTAGCAAACAACCAAAACATAAATTTTTCCAGCAATAAAACAACATTAAATGTTGTACGGCCTGCCTCGAAAAACGTGCCTGGAACTTGTTGTACGGACCGTACGGATTTCAGCAATACGGCTACCTCAAAAATCATGCCCAAATTTGCCTCGAAATTCGTGCCCTTGTTGTTGTCCCTCTTCCTCCATTTTTGTGCCTTTCTCCTGTTGTACGGTTTTGCCTTGAGAAGCGTGCCAATAAATGCTGCTGCTCAGATTTCCTGAAATGTCTTCTTGCTGCTCCCCTTCACTTCCTCACTGCTCAGAAATTTTCTCCTTGCTCTCTCTTCTCTTTCTCTCAAATGCTCATGAAAGAATGAATTGATCCTTCTCTCTTCTCTTCTCCTTTTACTCTCTAAATGATCTTTTGGGTTACCCTAAGATCTAATGGTTGAGATTCATTTAGATCTAGGGATAATAAAAACTGTGCATTTAATTCTCACTTTCTATTTTTTTAACGCACCCACTTAAATAAAGACCCACTTAGCCTTTTATTTCCATAGTCACTTTTTCACTTTCTAATTCTTCATTGACATTAATAAAGTCACTTTTAAATTAGAATGTAACTTTACCACTTATAAAATCACTTTTAAATTAGAATGTACCTTTACCACTTATAAAGTCACTATAAATTAAATTGACTTTACCACTTATAACGTCACTTTAAGAGAAAAGTACAATTTGGACACTTTTCCCTAGGCCAAAAATCAAAGCCTTAGGGAACCACTTGTCCTCTGGTACCCAAATTTTAACACTCCCTCTTACCGAGGAAAGGGTTCCTCAACACTCCCATCTTGTCTCTGAAGTAGACATGTTTGCCCCGTGGTAAAGCTTTGGTGAAAATGTCTGCTACCTGCTCATTTGTGGAAATGTACTCAAGTTTGACAGCTCCCTTTTGGACATAGTCTCTAATCAAGTGATACTTGATCTCAATATGCTTTGACCTGTCATGAAAAACTGGATTCTCCATGAGTTTTATGCAACTCTGATTATCAAAGTAAATCATTGAAGGTCTCAATGCCTAACCAAATAGACCAAAAACATCTTACGAAGCCATATGATCTCACAACTAGCCAAACTAGCAACCATGTACTCTACCTCAATTGAGCTCAATTCAACTGACTATTGTTTCCGGCTGATCCACGACACAACTGCCGAACCCAACCCAAAACAGCACCTGGAAGTACTCTTCCTATCTAAAGCACAACCTGCCCAATCTGAATCTGTGTACCCTGCCAGTCTCACTCCATCACCCTATCTATAATCCAGACCAAAATCCATAGTCCCCTACAAGTAACGAAGAATGTGTTTTGCAGCCACACAGTGCACTCTCCTGGGCTCACACATGAACTAACTCATAGTGTTAATTACAAAACATATATCTGGTCGAGTGTTGACCAAATACATCAAGTTACCAATAAGTTGTCTGTATAGATTAGGATCCACCAACTCGGAATCAGAAGCGTGAAGCTTCTTCCAGTGAATGATCATAGGTGTAGACATGGGTTTGCATTCCTCCATGTGAAATCTGCTAAGAATATCCACAATGTACTTCCCTTGTCCTAGGAAGAAATGCCCCTCCTCCTGCCACACCTCCAATCCCAGAAAATAATGCATCAAGCCGATATCCTTCATCTCAAACTCTAAAGCAAGATCTCTCTGCAGCCCTCAATGAGTCTCTCTGCACCAGTGATGATAAAGTCATCAACATGCAACACCAGAATGAGAGGCTCCTCACCCACCACAATGAAGTATAGCTTCGGATCAGCCCCACTCTTTGTGAAACCCAACCGCTGCAAGTATGTATCAATCCTCGAGCACCAAGCTCTAGGAGTTTGCTTCAGGCCATAGAGTACCTTTTCAATCTGCATACATGGGACTCCTTCCCATGCACCTCAAAGCCCTACGGCTGCTCAATATAAACCTCCCCTTGAATGAAGCCATTGAGAAATGTGGCCTTCACATCCATCTGGTGGATCTTCCAACCCATCTCTGCTGCACTCGATATAATGGAGCGAATAGATGTATACCGAGCTACGAGAGCGAAGGTCTCCTCATAGTCAACTCCCTCTACCCGTGAGAACCCTCTCGCCACAAATCGAGCCTTGAACTTCTCGATGTTGCCATCTGTAGCATGCTTTATTTTGTAGAGCCATCTGGAAGTAACAATTGATTTACCTTCAGTGCAGACCTCTGCACTACCTCCCAAACATCGTTCTTCATAATAGAAGAATACTCCTCCATCATGGCCTCTCTCCAGACCTGCTGGCTGGCTGCCTCCTCATAACTAGAAGGCTCAAAGTCAACAATGCTTGTTACCAATGCCATGTAACTACAGAACCACTCAGGTGGTTTACTCTCTCTAACCTATCTCTTTGGCCCAGCAACTGATGTGATCTCGCACAAGGTATCTTGAAGCCACTTGGGCTTCCTCTTCCCTGAGCATACTTCTCCCACCGAAGTGAAAGAATCCTCATCATCATCAGAAGCCTTAACTCCTGAAGGCCTGCCAACTGACCTCATGCCTGAATCTATGCCTGTAGATGCTAAAGTATCGTGCGAACTGTCCATTAGTGGACTACCCTGTGAAATGCTCTGAAGACTGCCCTACATGCTCGCCGAAGAGCCACCCACCTGACTCTGAGAGCCACTGCTCACTGATGGACCTGACACTGTAATCGATGTACCTCCTGATCCCTGACCACTAGATCTCTGTGACTGACTCAGCTGCTCCTGAGGATCTGGTGACTCTGGATACTCTAACTCTCGTGACCTCCTGAAAGCTCTCTCCTCCTCGAACTTCACATCCCGCCTGACAACCACTTTCCTTTGCGCAGGAATATAAATTCGATAAGCTTTCGAGGTCTCGCTATAACCCACAAAGATGTCGTTGCCTGCAGTGGGCTCTAGCTTGGTCCTGTTCTCCTTGGGGACATAAGAATATGTAAGGCACCCAAAGATACGAAAGTGCCCAACATCAGGCTTCTTCCGAGGAAAAGCCTCCTCCAGAGTCACATTCCCCAAGGCACGATGTGGACTCCTGTTCTGCAAATACACAGCAGTGTTGCAGGCCTCTGCCCACAAAAATAAAGGTAACCCTTGATCATGAAGCATGGCTTTGGCAGCCCCTACAATGGATCTGTTCTTCCTCTCCGCAACCCCATTCTGCTGGGGGTTGTAAGGAACTGTGAACTCCCTCCTAATGCCTGCCTCAGCACAAAAATCAACAAACTCACCAAGGGTATACTCCCCTCCATTGTCCGACCTGAGGACCTTGATCTTCCTACCTGTCTGGGTCTCCACAAGAGCTTTGAACTCTTGAAACCACTTGAAGACCTCACTCTTAGTCTTCAAGAAATAAATCCAGGTCTTCCTGGAGTGGTCATTAATGAATAAAACATAGTACTCATAGCCACTCAAGGATACATGAGACATCCGACCACTCACATCAATATGAATCAAGGCAAGGATCCCGGTCGCTCTGTTGTCACTGCTGCAAAAAGGGGATCTGGCAAACTTCCCCATAGCACATCCTCTGCATACATCAAGATGATCAGAACTGAAATCTAGCACACCAGTGGTGATCTCCTGCAATGTACTCAAGGCCCCATGATACACGTGCCCCATCCTGCGGTGCAAAATCTCACACAACTCTGAACTGCTAGATCTATTGTCGATCCTGTCTTGGGCGTTGCTACTCAATGCCATCAGGGGTTGGAATGAGAACTTGTACACATTGGCATGGCGCACACCAATCACTCTAGCTGAAGAAGCTGGAGTTCCCCTAGGATATATAAGCACCTGCCCTCTCCTTAACAACATATCATACCCTCTGTCCTCAAGTGCTAAGATGAATATTAGGTTCTTCTTCATTCCAGGCACATATAGAACATCTGACATTTTCAAGGGAGGTTTGGGTCCCCTATCAAATGTCAATGTCCCCACACCGATTGCTCTAACAATGTTGTCATCACCAAGTAACACCTCCATTTCAGTATCATCCTCTAAAAGCTCTGAGAAGTACTCTCTGACTCCTGTCATGTGGCGGGAAGCGCCACTGTCAACATACCAAATGCTAGAAGATGCTCTGCTAGTAGCGGGGAGTGCGCACTCCCTCTAAACCTGTATGGCAGGTGATCCTGCACTAGTGGCCTCACAAGCTATGAACCCAAACTCCCGATCAAGCTCTCTGAGAAGCTCTCTATCTCTACAGAAGCTGCCATGGGTTTGTCTCTCCCTTTCTTGTTCTTCTTCTCTGGACACACAACAGCATAGTGTCCCAACTTTTGACAATTCCAACATTTGACTTTGGAATAGTCCTTCTCCTTGTTCTGTTGCTTGCCTTTACCTTTTCCTTTGCCTTCACTATTCGAAGCTTGCGTCTTTGCTCTGCCCTTCTTGCCTCTTACTAACAATGCCACACTATAATCCTCCTCCACATGTTTGGCTGCCCCAAGATGGTTCTTTCTTATCTCATTCTGAATGAAATCATCCCACAACCTCTCCCAATCGGGAAGGTTTTCCCGTGCAACAATGCCATCCACAAAATTCTCCCAAGTCTTGGGAATACCATTCAAAGCAATCCTCACCAACTCAGTGGGTGCAATGATCTCACCTACGGCTGCCAACTCATCTCTCACTGAAGTGATCTTTGTGAGGTATGTTGTAGCACTGTCAATCTTAGTCATTTTAATGGCCTTCAGTTTCTCCTTTAGGACCATTTTTCTGTTTTCATTTGAGCTCTGGTAAACACTGATCAAGGTTGTCCACATCTCATGTGCATAAGTCTTTCCTCTCACATGAGGAATGACATGATCTTTGACTCCTTCCAGAATCAATCTTTTTGCCTTAGCATTCTTTTTGTTAAACTCTACCAACTATACAAGGTCAACAGGTACTGCTACTGGGTTCTGTGTGGTATTTACCATAATGCCCCAGACTTCTGCTTCCTCAAAGATGCTCTGGATTCTCTCCTTCCATGCACTGTAGTTGTTCTGCCCATCCAACTTGTCTTCAACTCTCAAACCCAAAGACATGTTTCACTGTCCTACCAAACTAAAATTTTCAAATCTGTGGTAAAGGTTTCTGTTTTCTGTGTAAAAATTAGCTTGCTATAATTTTCACTTTGTTGTCCCAAACTGCACTTTTCAGCGAACCAAGCTCTGATACCATGAAGAAATTTCAACCCCCACTCTGGTTATCAGTTTTCTTTATCACTCCATGCATTTAGTTTTAAATCCAAACATGATAAAAATTCTAAAATCTGGAAATGACAATATTTTCTGAAAACACAAATTTAGAGATTTCACAACTGCTGAAATTGCAGAAATAAAACACAGTAAAATTATGACAGCCACACACAGAAAATAACACAGTGATTTTTTGTCAATGTGACCCTGGGAAAACCCCTTACAACTCTTGGGGAAAACTAGTTTGAGAGCTCTTCTTTATTTCTGAAAATGCTTTTACAGAGAAACTGAAATACACAGTAAAAATTCCAGCAACCACAAATTACAACTTATCTCAATTTCCGTGCTTGAACTCCGCCTCGAAAATTGTGCCAATCAGCAAATAGCCAAAACATAATTTTTTACAGCAATAAAACAACATTAAATGTTGTATGGCCTGCCTCGAAAAATGTGCCCAAAACTTATTGTACGGACTATGCGGATTTCAGCAGTACGACTGCGTTGAAAATCATGCCCAAATCTGCCTCAAAATTCGTGCCCTTTCTGTTGTCTCTCTTCCTCGATTTTTGTACCTTTCTCCTGTTGTATGGTTTTGCCTTGGGAAGCGTGCCAATAAATGATGCTGCCCAAATTTGTTGAAATATCTTCTCACTGCTCTCCTTCACTTCCTCACTGCTTAGAAATTTTCTCCTTGCTCTCTCTTCTCTTTCTCTCAAATGCTCATGAAAGAATAAATTGATCTTTCTCTCTTCTCTTCTCCTTTTACTCTCTAAATGACCTTTTGGATTACCCTAAGATCTAATGGTTGAGATTCATTTAGATCTAGGGATGAGAATAAATGTGCATATAATTCTCAATTTCTATTATTTTAACTCACCCACTCAAATAAAAACCCACTTAGCCTTTTATTTCCATAGTCACTTTTTCACTTTCTAATTCTTCATTGACTTCAATAAAGTCACATTTAAATTAGAATGTAACTTTACCACTTATAAAGTTACTTTTAAATTAGAATGTAACTTTACCATTTATAAAGTCACTTTTAAATTAAATTGACTTTACCACTTATAAAGTCACTTTAGGAGAAAAGTACAAATAAATTTGGACACTTTTGCCTAGGCCAAAAATCAAAGCCTTAGGGAACCACTTGTCCTCTAGTACCCAAATTTTAACAAGGGTCTGCTGGCTACCGACTAAGGACCATCTTAGAGAAAAAAAAATTCCTAGGGATATCACCCGCAAAATGGTGGGTAAAGTTACAATGGGTATGGAAAGAGTGCACCTAAGCTTGCCATAATGGCAAGCTAGACAAGTCCCAAGTCAGAAAATGTAATGCCCAGATGAAGGAATGTGATGCCCCAAATATGTCTTGTGCTGCCTGTAGAGAACTGCTCTGTCTGCTGGAAAGAAACTGTTGAAAGACCCTCCTCCGGTGCTTGGAAAATTCTGCAAAATTAGCCCCCCGCTCCTCTCAACAAACCCACCAAAACCTAGAAAGGGTTTGGTCTAGTCTGACCTCGGCAAATGACCCCCAAATACCACGCCTTCCTCACTAGCTGAAAAATACAGCCTGCCTGGAACTTCACTATAACAACCCACCAATCACTCCCAAAATGTTGGCCTTTTCCTCTCCAGATGACCTCCTCAAATCCTTGTTGATTTGGGGTAGCATCAGATGTGCTCTAGGCCTCAAATTATGCAGGGAGGCTTGGACACATGCATTCCAAATAATCAAGAAACTGTTTTGGGAAATTCCACCCAAAGACGATTTTATTAAAATAATTAATATTTTTAATGGCATTCATAAGTCTAAACTTTGGAAAGTTAAAATATTAATGGATATTAATCTAATTGTGGGTGTAATTTCTAGAAAAAGACAGAGATCAAGTCAAAATGATTTGAGCCTTTGATTAGGAGTTAATCTAGGCCGTTAGTTGTCCAACAGGAAGATATAAGAAGGGGCTTGAGCATCATTTGGAAAATACACCAACAGAGATCAAGAAATCGATTTTCTGAAGTGAGAAGTTCTCAGGGGGAAAATTGGATTGAGGAGATTTCTTCCAGTTGAGGGACAGGGACAGTTGAGGTTGGAGTATCTTCTCTGAGACCCCGAATACTCAACAGAAAGGCAGAGAAGCACCAGTGGAGGCACCGCAGACCTAGGAAGGACTGACGTTGGGCCAGGAGGGCCCACGCAGTGCTTCACGCAGAGCCAAAAGGACCAGCTCAGAGGCAGAGCTGCCTTCTAGCAAAAATCCGAAATGGCCAGAGAACTACCGAATTAGCCGAGAGGGTTGACGTCAAAGCTCCAAGAAGCAAGGAGACCTAGCACAGAGCTGACGCAGAGCCTCAAAGAGCTCCACGCAAGCCCACACAGTGACTGCGAAGGGGCAGTGCAGTTGTAGCCAGGGATAGTCAGTTCCGCTGCTAGATCAGAGGGATTTTCCGGGTGAAGTGAGGTAATCTCACTAATTTTTCTGCCAGTGTCTTTTTCTCTGTAATTGGATTTCTGAAAGGACATCCAGTGATTGTATTCAGAACCACTGCTTAATAATAATAAACCCTTAGAGTTGTTGCACCGGTTTTCTTGCATTGGGTTTTTCCGGGGACTATTGTCCAAAAATAATGGTTTCCTATGTGTTTCTATTTTCCTTGCTCAGTTTCTATGTTTCAGAATCATATTTAATTTGGTGTAGACTGCTTCAGTAATTTACTTTAATGTTTCAAGAAGAAATCTGAAATAAGCTTCTAATGGAATTTACAATCTATGTGAAGTAGATTCAGTTGGTTGCAGTAGGATTCCTGAGATTGTTAGATCTAGGAATTTTCACATGGTATCAGAGCTACAGGTGAAGTAAGAATAGCAAAGTCGGTAGATCCAACATTGAGCAAAAGAAGGGAGTTCAAAAACACTGCAAGAGGCAACAATTCGAAAACCCAGAAGGTTGAGGTAGTTCCAAGTCAGGAGTGCAGATTTTCGAGGCAGTCTCTCTCCGAGTGAGTCGACGAAGAGGACTTCCAATTCGAATTTTGCAAGTGCGGAGAGAGCAGCGCTGAAGCCTCAACGTAAGAGAGCTCGTGGAATGCAGATTTTCAACAGGCCGTAAGCTGGGCAGAAAAACGTCAAAAGAGAGAAGAGAAGCACCTTGAGGGAACTTTTCCTCAACAGACTTGTCGCCGAGAAGTTCCTTTTCTCATTGGCTAAGCAGCAGCAGTGAGAAGCAGAGGGGATTTTCGACACTTTTTGGCAGATATGGCAATCAGTGGCTTGAGGGATCAGGACAGGTTGGACGGTGCATCCAACTGTCATCTGGAAGGCTAAAATGTCTTTCCTTCTAGATGAGCATGCCCTCAAGACGTACGTCGACAGCGTGGTGGCTAAACCTTCGGATGCAGATCTGCTGAAGAAGTGCAAGGTTGAGATGGCAAAGGCCAAGAGCGTGATCTTGGATGACGTCCACGATCACGTGGTGTGCCACGTTGCTAGCAGAGGGACTACTAAGGAGATGTGGGATGCCTTAGCCACGTTATATCAGGGATCTATTGATTTGGTGTAGCATCGGATGTGCTTTAAGCCTCAAATTTTGTAGGGAGGCTTGGGCACATGTATTCCAAAGAACCTAGAAAGTGTTTTGGGAAATTCCACCTAGAAGCTAAGTCACCTGACACGGGGATTCGGGACACGTAGGATTCGGGATTCGTGGTGTCGGATTCGGGACACGCTGACCCCCCGGAACAGGACACGTTATATATTATTTTATTAAAAATATATATATATATATAATATATATATTTAAAATATATATATATATATATATATTAATTAAAAATTAGATATTATCATATTTCTTACACAAATTTTAATTAATGATACAAATTTATTGATTTCAAACATAGATCTTCATCTATAGCTATTAGCATGCAATGTGCATAGTACATACAAAATTCAAATAAATGTCAGTGGTACTGGTCACATAAATGATAAATCTATTAAAAATTTAAATCATGATTCATAATTCATAACTGAAAGACAACTTACAACTACAAGATAGTAAGATAAACACACTGACAACTGTAGTTTTCTCATTAAGTCATCAAATCAAAATGTGTTACATAGGTAGTGTTGGTGCAATGCCAATGGAAAATAGAAATAGAAAATATAAAACAACTACAGGTATACAAGCCTCAAAGCATCAATCAGCATCACTGTCCCCATCATCATGGTCCCCACTGCTCTCCTCTACATCCTCCTCCTCCCCTGTATCCATAGTCGCCTTTGCATCTGCTGGTATGGAGGCTGACCCCTCTAAGTCATCAAATCTAACAGGCTCTAGCACTGGATCACTGAGATCCATGTTGGCCAATGCCAACTCAACAATGGTGTCCAGACCCATATCATCAGGAACAGTGTTACTTGGGAGCGGGAGCGAAAGCGGGGAGCGGGAGCGGGAGCGACATATTCAGAAGCTCTTGGTTTGGTGCTCTTGATTAAATACGAGTTCCATACCCTAATACATGACAAAATTCAATGGAAACATTGCAATCCCCCAATCCTAAAATCCTGAAAAATTGATAAGTCTGCTGGATTTTGAATGAAATCTAAAATTCTACTTTCTCCATATGAAATCCAATGAGGCCAGAACCACTCTCAAACATCCTGAGTCATTTCATGGTAATGTTAAAAATTTAAGTAAAAGGATAAAAATGAAGATTAAGGAGAATGTCACTTTTACTTTAAGAATTTAACATTACCATGAATAGCATATCAATACTAGGGCCTAGACTTGATTATGAAGCTGCCAAAATGCTCTACTCCTTGCTGTAACAGCACAAATTACTTACCAAATGAAAATATTAATGAGCAAACACGCCCTTTTCATACCAGCACTGAGCTTAGCGAGTCCTGGAAACCGGACACGTGTCCTAAAATCGCGACACGCCCCTGAAAATCGCGACACGTCCTGTGATTTGGACATGAATCCGGACCAAATCGTTTCGGATTCGCTGGATTCGGGATTCGCAGGGGGTTTAGGACGAATCCGGTTTCCTAGCCTAGAAGTGATTTTATTAAAATAATTAATATTTTTTATCGGGTTCCTAAGTATAAACTTAGGAAAATTAAAATATTAATGGGTATTAATCTAATCAGGGGTGAAACTTCTAGAAAAAGCCACGGGTCAAGTCAAAATGATCTGAGCCTTTGATTATGTTTTAATCTAGGACGTTGGTTGTCCAACACGAAGATATAAGAAGGGGCTTGAGGGTCATTTGGAAAACACACAAAGAGATTGAGAAAATCGATTTTCTAAAGTGAGAAGTTCTCAGGAGGAAAATTGATTGAGGAAATCTTGCAGCAAAGGGACAGTGAGAATCTGGGAGAAGGAATTTCCGGAGAGTACGAGGCAGAGAGAGGACAGAAAGACGTCCATAGGAAGGTTGACGCTGACCTACGGAGTGCTAATGTTGAGGCAGCGCAGTCATTGAGGGGAAATCGAGTTCCTACTAAGGGAAGTCGAAGTTCATTTGCCGGAAGACAGGGTGTGAGTCTAGATGCAGAAAGTCAATTTCTCAGCCAGCAGAGGATCCAAAGGAGAGGCAGCGTAATACCCAGGAGGGGTGACGCAGAAGCTGCCCAGGGTGATGCAGTTCTGCACAGAGGCCACGCAGAGGGTGACGCAGAGGCTCTAGAGCAGTAGGATCTCTCACTGATTCTCCAGTGACAGGGTGAGATCATTTCAGCAATCTTTTGTTCAGTATTCTCTCTATATCGGATTGCTAGTTGAGCATCCTAGAATTGTACTCAGAATTTCTCCTACATAACTGTTAAAATTGACAACTAGGGCCAAACTCCATGTGGGTCATCTCATTTATGGCAGCTGATATTTTTCCTAGATTCCTCTTGTTGAGAGGTGTCGGATTGATCTAAAGATCATCCGATTCCGACAAGTATTTATGGAGATATGAATTTATTTGTATTTACTTAACAAATTGTAAAGGTCGGCCATCAATTAAATGTGTGGCACACATGCCCAGTGAATCATATAAATACAAGTGAGGTTGATTCATTTTATCATCATCTCATCTCACTCATTTCTTCTCTCTCTCTCTCCTTAGCTTTGGGTTACACAAGGAGCAGCTCACATGTGGGAAGGAGGACACAGTAGGGCAAGGAGGACGCAGAAGTTGCTGAAGGTCTCTTTGACCAGCATTGACCTTAGAAGAGTGCGGTTTTGGTGTGGCTGCCTCTCCTAGGCAGGACGCATTTTTTGGCACGAAAATCGAGGCGATCTGACCTCAGGTTTGACCAACATCGACTTCCCTAGTTTGGGGCAGCAGGTTGACTTCAGTCAATTGCAGTTTAACTGTGTATTTGGGGTTGTTTAAGGGCTGATTCTTCAGGCTGTTCGAAGACTAGTTGACCGGGAAATTGACCAAGCATATTGGAGGTCAATTTCATCTCGTTTGACTAAGTTTGACTTTGTTGATTTAGGGTTTGCTACTGCTGATATAAAATTACAGAATTCTGATTTTGTACTATTTCTCTCTGTTGAACTATTGAAGATAAAAGAAGATTTGATCAAAGGGTTTCCTCGCATTGGGGTTTGTCCCTAGCTAGCCGCCACATCTTGTGTCTCTTGTCTTGGCTTGTTTTCTGTCGATCGTTTAATGTTCTATCTGCACTTTACTTAATGTATATGTGATTGCTAATCAGTGGTTAATAAGAAGAAAAGAAGTAAACTGCTCTAAGCATAAAACATACCATAATTTAAAATGGTATCAGCGCTGAGGTGATGACAAAGCCCAAGCAAGAGTAAGACCAAGAGCAATCACCAAAGGTTGGCAAGGCTATCCTAAAAACTTCATGGGGTCCTCAACACTCTTCCTCGCCGAAGACAAGCTCTGTGAGAAGTCTGACTATCACGGATGGAAGATGTCTCTCGATCTGACTTTAGAAGATTAGGAAGTGTTGGACCATGTGAGAGGCAATATTGTTGCACCTCCATCAAATGCATCCGCTGCTGCCAGAAGCAAGTGGACCAAGGGAGAAGTCAAAGCAAAGAAGATCATCCAGGACTCTATCGACAAGCGCCTGGTGGCCTATGTTTCCGAGCTGACCACCTCCAAGGAAATCTACGATAGACTGGTGAGTTTATTTAAAGTTAATGATGCAAATCAAGTTTTGTTCCTTAGAAATAAGCTAAAGGAAATTAAGAAGGGCAAAGATGAGAGTATGCAAGCATATTTCTTAAGGATCACCGAGATCAAGAATGATCTCCTATCTATCGGGGAAGTAGTTCCTGACAGGGAAATGACTATCACAACTCTTGGTGGACTGCCACCTGAATGGTATATATTCAGGACTACTCTTCTCAACAATAATGTCATCCCAGGATTTGAGGAATTGATGGCTAGATGTATTCAAGAAGAAACAAGGATGGAAGAGCAAGAAATGCCCGCACTTAAAGGCAATCCCTTTGCCTTTTCTTCTCATGCTAAAAGAAGAAACAATACTGGGGCTAAATCCAAAGGAAAGGCTGGACCAAAGGGTGGAAGAAAAGGACGATGTTACAATTGCAACAAAATGGGCCACTATGCGAGGGAGTGCCCTGATAAGAGGGACTCACACCATGATGATGATCAAAATCACTCTCAAGACAATCAAAGGAATGGCGGGTCCAATGGCAGAGGTAAAAGAAATGCCAGAAATCAAGGAAGAGGACAACCCTTCAAGAAGGCAAGAAACTCCAGGTATGAATCTAACGTTGTTAACAATAAGCAAGATGAATATTGTCTACCAGCGGCCCTCTCTACTACTGCTCCCTCGGACTCGCTGGGAAATTGGCTTATTGATAGTGGTGCCTCAAGGCACTTCACTGGTTACAAAGAAGCTCTCTCTAATCTGATAGAGAAGGAGACCAACCTGGAAATTGTTCTTGGGGACAACGCAAAATATCTTGTGAAAGGCGTAGGGAATGTCACTCTTAAATTGAATCAGGGTAATACAATTCATTTGCAAGAAGTCCTATATGTACCTGATCTCAAAAAGAACCTGGTGTCCGTTTCGGCAATGGAAGACAAAGGCTATAAGGTGACCTTCATCGATGGCAAGGTACGTGTATGGAAAAAGAATTTTAAAGAAGCTTTCACTCTTGGGTTTCGAGTCGATTCATTATATCAGGTCGGAGGAAGTCCACTGGGTGTCATGTCTTGTGACACATCACTTCAGTCCGAACTATGGCATCGGAGGTTTGCTCACCTTCATTATAAAGCTCTATCCAATGAAAGACAAATGGTGACAGGGATGCTCGAGTTCCGAGTAGAGCAAGAAGGTGTATGTCTTGGATGTGCTGAAGAGAAGCTCAAAAGGGGACCATTCCCCTCAAGCCAAAGCAAGACATCCAATATATTACAGTTGGTTCACTCAAACATATCTGGTATGATGCCTATGAACTCCTTGGGAGGATATTAATATTACCTCACCTTTATAGATGACTAGTCTCACATGACTTGGATATACTCCTTGAAAAAGAAGGATGAAGTGTTCACTTGGTTTCGTCACTTCAAAGCCTTGATCAAGAATCAAACCGAAAAGAAAATCAAGATCTTAAGGACTGATAATGGGACTGAGTATGAATCCAATGAGTTCCATGACTTTTGCAAAGAGGCTGGCATTAAGAGGGAGACTACAACACCATATACTCCAGAGCAGAACAGTGTGGCGGAAAGGAAGAATCGTATGATTGTGGTAGTTGTCCGTGCTATGCTCCATGATCAAAGACTTCCGAAGTTTCTATGGGCCGAAGCTGCGAATACCGCCGCATATGTGCAAAACCAATGCCCTCACCAAGCATTGGGTTCCAAGACCCCTGAAGAGATATTCACTGGTAAGAAACCTAATGTATCTCATTTTAGAATTTTTGGAAGACCTGTATATTTTCATTTGCCGAAGGAGAAAAGGAATAAAATGGGTGCATCTGGAAAAAAAGGAACCTTCATGAGCTATAGCGAAAATACTAAGGGCTATAGAATCTATGTGGCTGGTCAAAGGGAAATCGAGATTAGCCATGATGTCACCTTTGACGAAGATATGGCTCTTAGCAAAGTTGACAATCTTCCTACTCAAAGGGGATCTAAAGAAGCTGACACTAGGGAACCGAAGGAAAAGGAAGATGAGACGATGCTCGATGTGGAAGAACCTATGGATCTTATTGATCCCCCTCCGCAAGAACCTTCCTCTTCTAGGAAGAGGCCTTCATGGCTTAGGGGGACACTGGATGATGCTGAAGGACACATTGCACCCAGAGGGACTTTCCGGGAAAGTAAGAAGTCGGCCAGGTATCAGGGATACTTGACCATCATGAGCACGATCATCCAAAATGAGCCTTCATCATTTGCAGAAGTTGTCAAGCATCAAGTATGGAAGGATGCTATGACTGAGGAATATGAGTCCATCATGAAAAACGATGTCTGGGATGTGGTCCCCAAACCCCAGGACAAAGCAGTTGTCACTTCAAAATGGCTTTACAAGATAAAGCATGCAGTTGATGGAAGTGTTGAAAAGTAGAAGGTTCGTTTTGTCGCTCGTGGCTTCTCTCAAAAGGAAGGTATAGACTATGATGAGATATTGGCACCTATTGCCTGATATACCACCATCTGCTCGATCATAGCCCTCGCTGCTTCACAAGGATGGAACCTACATCAGATGGATGTCAAGACCGCTTTCTTGCATGGTCCGATCAAAGAGGAAGTCTATGTGGAACAACCCGAAGGATCTGAGATTCATGATCGGGAATCTCACGTGTGCAGGTTGAAGAAAGCCCTCTATGGGTTGAAGCAGGCACCCCGAGCGTGGTATGAGAGGATCGATAGCTACCTGATGAAGCTGGGATTCACTACGAGTGAAGCCAACACTAACCTTTACTTTAAGGTTGAAGATGACAAACCTCTCATACTGGCGTTGTACGTTGACGACCTCTTTCTAACAGGTGCATACCTTCTCATTTTCAAATGTAAGAGGGAGTTGGCTTCCGAGTTCGAGATGAAATACCTAGGACTGATGCACTATTTCCTAGGACTAGAAGTCTGGTAGAAACCAGGGGAGATTTTCCTATCTCAAGGAAAATATGTGGTGAAAATATTGGAGAGATTCAGTATGGTAGACTGCAAGCCTGTGACTACCCCGACGGAGCTTGACTTCAAGAAGTTAAGCGGTAGTGTTGCCGGACCTGTTTTATGAAATGCTACCGAGTATCGTCAGCTCGTCGGAGCACTGATGTTCTTGGTGAACTCCCATCCGGATATATGCTTTGCAGTCAACACATTGAGTCAACATATGGTTGAGCCTCACCACACACATTGGATTGGTGCCAAGAATCTTTTGAGATATCTTCGTGGCACAATCACTCATGGATTGAGATACACTGCCGGAAATGTGAGACTACTTGGATATATTGACGCTGATTGGGTAGGCAGTGTGGTGGACCGAAAGAGCACTTCCGGGTGCTGTTTCTCTTTGGCATCTGCCTCGATATCCTGGATGAGCAGGAAGCAGAAGTCGGTGGCTTTGAGTACCGCCGAGGCAAAGTACATTGCTGCTAGTATGGCCTCTTGTGAGGTGGTCTAGTTGCGGAAGCTCTTCAGTGAGTTGTTTGGATTCACATTGGATACTACCGTGATCCTGTATGACAACCAGAGCGGGATTCGTTTATCAAAGAATCCCATATTTCATGATCACTCCAAGCACGTCGATATCAGGTACCACTATATCCGAGATACGGTATAGCGGGGAGCAATAAGGCTCCAACATATTGGTACAGATGAACAGGTCGCCGACATTTTGACGAAGCCCCTGGAAAAGGTCAAATTCCTGACTTTTCGAGAACGACTTGGTGTCGTTGAGAGACCCTCTTATGAGGGTCGTGTATGATGCATATATTGAGCTCTGGGAGCTCCAGGGGGGCGCAAGGTACTTCTTGGAGCGACATGCGACCATAGGGCGACTCACCATCCCCTGGTGGTGCACTATGTACAGGGTGAAAGGTTCAACCTTTCCCTGTGACACCCCGTGGCAACTGGGGAACAAGATGATTAGTTCTCCTGTGGGCCAGCATGATTAGTTCTCCCGTGGCGACTATGGGACAAGATTATTAGTTCTCCTGTGGGCCAGGGTGATTAGTTCTCCTGCGACGACTATTGGACAGGATGATTCGTTCTCCTGTGGATAGGATGATTAGTTCTCCTGTTGAGGCATCCTACCCATGCAGACTGGGACTCATGGGAAGTACCTCTCATCTGATCAATATGACTAGAGAAATGGGGTTAGGGACCATTAGTAGTACTATCGATGAACGCATCGTTGTAACTACCCTACTCCCTATGCTAGGATGACCTCCATTGATCTGGGATCAATGATACTGATTTGGGATCAATGAGAGTGGTATGACACACTCTGAGACTGACTTCGGGTCAGTGTAGGATGGTATGATATATCCTTGATCATTTCTTCTTCTTCATAGTTCAGCAAGAGCACAGCCAGCAGTGCAAGGCAATGCATTTGATGGTTGGGATAGTACGGACGGTCAGATGGATTAGCAAATGGAGTTCTCCCTAGTTGAGAGGGAGTGTTAAAATTGGCCACTAGGGCCAAACTCCATGTGGGTCATCTCATTTATGGCAGCTAATATTTTTCCTAGATTCCTCTTATCGAGAGGTGTAGGATTGATCTAAAGATCATCCGACTCCGACAAGTATTTATGGAGATATGAATTTATTTGTACTTACTTGACAAATTGTCAAGGTCGGCCAACAGTTAAATGTGTGGCACACATGCCTAGTGAATCATATAAATACAAGTGAGGTTGATTCATTTCATCATCATCTCATCTCACTCATTTCTTCTCTCTCTCTCCTTAGCTTTGGCTTACACAAGGAGCAGCTCACACGTGGGAAGGAGGAGGACGCAGTATGGCAAGGAGGACGCAGACGTTGCTAAAGGTCTCTTTGACCAGCCTTGACCAAGCGTTGACCTTAGAAGAGTGCGGTTTTGGTGTGGTTGCCTCTCCTAGGCAGGACGCATTTTTTGGCACGAAAATCGAGGCGATCTAACCTCAATTTTGACTAGCGTTGACTGCCCTAGTTTGGGGCAACAGGTTGACTTTAGTCAACTGCAGTTTGACTATGTATTTGGGGCTTTTTAAGGGCTGATTCTTCAGGCTGTTCGAAGACTAGTTGACTGGGAAATTGACCAAACATATTGGAGGTCAATTTCATCTCGTTTGACTAAGTTTGACTTTGCTGATTTAGGGTTTGCTGCTACTGATATAAAATTACAAAATTCTGATTTTGTACTATTTCTTTCCGCTGAACTATTGAAGATAAAAAAAGATTTGATCATAGGGTTTCCCCGCATTGGGGTTTGTCCCTGGCTAGCCGCCACATCTTGTGTCTCTTGTCTTGGCTTGTTTTCTGTTGATCGTTTAATGTTTGATCTGCACTTTACTTAATGTATATGTGATTGCTAATCAGTGGTTAATAAGAAGAAAAGAAGTAAACTGCTCTAAGCATAGAACATACCATAATTTAACAATAACAATAAAACCCTCAGAGCTGTTGCACCGGTTTTCCCACATTGGGTTTTTCCAGGGACTATTTGTCAAAAAATAACTGTCCTATGTGTTGTATTTTTCTTTCTTGCTCAGTATTTTGTTTCCGCATATATGTAAATTGAGTGAAAGTTATAGATGTATTTGCTTCGAAATTTACGGAGAACACAGTAAATAACTTGCATGATTTAATCAAGTAAGAGAAGTAACATCAGTTTGCTGCATTAGGGATTCCGGCTTAGGAATTTTCACGGGATCTTCCGAGCAACGGAAGATGTACTTGGAGCAGAAGCTAAGATCTGCTCAGATGCAGAAGGGAGAGCGTGTGGATCCATTCCTCACGAAGTTGAAGGAAACCCGTGATGAGTTGTCTGCTACGGGGCATACACCTCAAGATTCATAGTTGGTTAGACTGGCCCTCAATTCTGTCTCGGATGAGTGGCAAGTCTTTGTCCAAAGTATCCTGGGTAGAGCAGCATTGTTGAATTGGGATGAGATGTGGGCAACTCTAAAACAAGAGGAGCTGAGGAGACACCTAGTCAAGGTCAAACTTGATGGAAGTGGCAGCAACTGTGGGTCGAAGCCCAAGGAGAAGGAGGAAAATGCAGCCCTTGCCTCAAAGGGACAACAGGGGCAACATAGACGAAAGAAGGACGTCTCCAAGGTTAAGTGTTTCAGATGTGGCGAGATGGGCCACAATGCATCATAATGTCCTTTGAAGAAAAAGGACAAGGATGAGAAGCACGATCCTAAGGTTGCAGCCACGAAGATCGAACAGGAGGAGTTCGCCATGACAGCCGAGATACCTCCAGGAGGGAGGTGGGCTGATTTGGAGTTGTAGTTCGAAAGAGCTACAGATGGGCAGGATCCTTGAGGAGTCCACCTCTTGGATCAATACCTTGCTACGGGAGCCCAGTTTTGCAGTAGCAGGATGGACTAGTGTCGGATGGTGCCGAGGAGTGACGGGGAGACAATTGTAATGGCTAGGAGCGCCAGATATTGAATAACACAGAGCAGAGTCGGCAGCGGTGCAGATGCCACAGAGCAGAGGTCAGCAGCAACGCAGTAGAGGGTCAGCACAGAGACTAGCAACAATCAATTCTAGCATTCATGTGGTATCTTACTGAACACAATTAGTTCGGTAATTTTGGATGTTTTTAGTTGCTTCTCTTAGCAACTGAGGTTCAATACAGATGCAGTGTTAGCAATGGTAGTGCTAGCAGCATAGCAGATGCAGCATTTGAGAGGGAGTTGTAGTACAGATGTAGCATTGGCAGTGGCAGTGTCAAAGGCAGCAGTACAGTTGCAGCAGCAACGCAGTAGTTGGTGGACAGCATGTCAGACATCAGCAGCGCAGAGGACGATGGTTCAAAGTCAGAGCAATATGCAACAGCAGTATATTGTTAGAGCACATTCCTCGCTAAGAGGGAGTGTTGATTTGGGGCAGCATCGGATGTGCTCTAGGCCTCAAATTTTGCAGGGAGGCTTGGGCACATGCATTCCAAAGAACCTAGAAATTGTTTTGGGAAATTCCACCCAAAGATGATTTTATTAAAATAATTAATATTTTTAATGGAGTTCCTAAGTCTAAACTTAAGAAAGTTAAAATATTAATGGGCGTTAATCTAATTGTGGGTGTAACTTCTAGAAAAAGACAAAGATCAAGTCAAAACGATCTGAGCCTTTGATTAGGAGTTAATCTAGGCCGTTGGTTGCCCAACGGAATGATATAAGAAGGGGCTTGCGGGTCATTTGGAAAATACACCAAGAAAGATCAAGAAATCGATTTTCTGAAGTAAGAAGTTCTCAAGAGGAAATTTCGATCAAGGAGATTTCTTGCAGTTGAGGGGCAGGGATAGTTGGGGTTGGAGTATCTACTCCGGGATCCCGAATACTCAGCGAAGAGGCAAAGAAGCACCAGTGGAGGCAGCGCAGCCCCAGGAAGGACTGACGCCGGGCCAGAGTGCCCACGCAGTGCTTCACGCAGAGCCAAAAGGACCAGCACAGAGGCAGAGCTGTCTTCCAGCAAAAATCTGAAATTGCCAGGGAGTTGTCGGATCAACCGGGAGGGTTGACGTCATAGCTACAGGAGGCAAGGAGAACCAGTGCAGAGCTGACGCAGAGCCTCACAGAGTTCCACGCAGGCCCACGCAGTTACTGCAAAGGGGCAACGCAGTTGTATTCGGGGATAGTTAGTTCAGCTGCCGGATCAGAGGGATTTGTCGGGTGAAGTGAGGTAATCTCACTAAGTTTTCTGTCGCTGTCTTTTTCTTTGTAACTAGATTACCGGAAGGGCATCCAAATATTGTATTCAAAACTACTGCTTACTAATAATAAACCCTCAAAGTTGTTGCACCGGTTTTCCCGCATTGGGTTTTTTCGGGGACTATTGTCCAAAAATAACGGTGTCCTATCTGTTTCTATTTTCCTTGATCAATTTCTATGTTTTGGAATCATATTTAATTTGGTGTAGGCTACTTCAGTAATTTACTTCAATTTTTCAAGAAGAAATCTGAAATAAGCTTGTAATGTAATTTACAATCTAGGTGAAGTAGATTCAGTTGGTTGCAGTAGGATTTCTGAGATTGTTAGATCTAGGAATTTCCACAATCCTTTGCTCAACCCAGCTCCTCAAGCTCACTCTCCAACTCCCACGTGAGCCCAGAATTTGCCCTCTGCGCATGCCCACGCAGTCACCAGAATGCCACAATGCTACAGCAATGTCTCCCTTCAAGGCTTACGTTGTTTCTCCCCAAAATATCTAGCAAATAGAGCTGCAAATCCTTCTCAATAACCTCCCACAAACTCCTGAACTTCGTTGGCCCAATTAGCAAGTCATACCTACCCACTACGTCTTGCAAGCTGCCACTAAATTCCCATGAAATACCTAAATTGATGTTGAAAATGCTCACAAGCGACAATCAATTACCCTCCTTGGGCTGGCATTCGTAGTCCACCAAGGCAAGGGTTGAGAATCTCAGACGCAGAACTGGGTAAGCAGCTCAAGCATGCTAAGTGCAAGAAATTGTCAGTTTGTCAAAAGCCCCAAACTGAAGTGAGACCCTTCTATTTAACCTTGGTTGCCTCCTCCTCATGTGGGTCCCATCATCGAACTCACTTCCTTCCCAAGTAGTCCTTCACAAGGACAATCAATTACCCTCCTTGGGCTAGCACTCGTAGTCCACCAAAGCAAGGGGTGAGAATCTCACTCGAGAATCTCAAATGTAAACCTGGCTAAGCAGCTCAAGCATGCTAGGTGCAAGAAATTGTTAGTTTGTCAAAAGCCCCAAACTGAAGTGAGCCCCTTCCATTTAACCTTGGCTACCTCCTCATGTGAGTCCCATCATCGAACTCCCTTCTGTGAAAATTCCTAACCCTGGAATCCCTACTGCAGCAAATTGATGTTACTTCTCCTACTTGTTAATCCATACAAGTTATTTACTGTGTTCTACGCTAAATATCAAAGTAAATACTACTGCAGCCTTCACTTAATTAAATATTATGCGGAAATAAGAGACAAAGAAAGAAAGAAAATACAACACAAATGACACCATTACTTTTGGAAAAATGTCCCTGGTAAAACCCAATGCAGGAAAACCAGTGCAGCAGATTTGAGGGTTTTATTATTATGCAGTAGTAAATTTGAGTACAATTCTTGGATGCTCAACTAGCAATCCGATACAGAGAGAAACTGGACAAAACGAATGGTGAAGTGATCTCACCCTGTCACTGGGAGAATCTGAGTCTGATCACACTGAACTGGAGCCTCTACGTAGACTCTGTGCAGAACTGCATTAGTCCTACATAGTTACTGTGACACCCCTGTTGGGTATCACGCTGCTCCTTCTTTGGACTCTCTACTGGCTGGAAAATCCGAATCTCTGCCTCCCGGTCTCACACCCCAGCTCCCGGCGACTGAACCTCAATTTCCTCAACAATAATTCAATTTCCCTCTAAAGCCTATGTTGCCACTGCATCAGCTCTACGTGGGCCTGCGTCTGCCTCTCTCTAGACGTCGTTCTGCCCTCTCTCTGCCAAGTACTCTCAGGCCCAGGAAAACTTCCTTCTTCCGGATACTCACTGCCCCTCACTACAAGAAATCTACTCGATCAAAACTTCCTCCTGAGAACTTCTCACTTCAGAAATTCGATCTCTTGATCTCTCGGTGTGTTTTCCAAATGACCCTCAAACTCCCTTAAATAATCTTCTCATTGACATTCAACGACCCAGATTAAAAGCTAATCAATGGCTAAGATCATTTTAGCTTGATCCTCATCTTCTTCTAGAAGATACAACCACAATTAGACTAATACCCATTAATCTTTTTAATTTCCTATGTTTAGACTTAGGGTCCCATTAAAAAATATTAATTATTTTAATAAAATTGTTTCTAGGTGGAATTTCCCAAAATGCTTTCTGGGTTCTTTGGAATACATGTACCCAAGCCTCCCTGCAAAATTTGAGGCCTAGAGCACATCCGATGCTACCCCAAATCAACACCTTCCTTCCCAAGTAGCTCGAATTTCCTAAGTGGTGCGTATTCCCTTCATGGTGGCCCCCATATTCCATGAGAGTTCGATTTTGCCTTTTCCATAGGGTGAGTGCCTCCATCAATCAAAAATTGGAAGTGGGGTCCTCTAACCCACTTCTCCTGAGTTATAGCCCAAAATTGTCAAAATGGTACAAAAATTATATTCTCACTTAGCAATAATTGCTAAGTGGGAATATCACACGTACCATACACTTGGCAGATGTTAAAGGATCCAGAGGATTGTCCCCCGCTGCAGAGGGAGGTCTTATGTCATCATTCCAGCCCTTACAGATGGTCTACAGGCACTTCCGATCCATTTGGAGACTCGTGAGGATGACCTTGTGCCCCCACACCCACTTGGGAGCACCATAGGTTCTTGCTTGGAAAACAAGGGGCCAACCCCTTGTCCACCATCAAGCTTACTTGTTAACCATCAACCCAAGGATCCAGGTGTGTATCCGAAATCAGAGCACTATGACCAACACCACCTTTCCAACATTGGGACCTAGACATCAACACAAAGTGTCGGCCAGATGTCCTCCTAGGCAATGCTTCACTCACAACACCTCAACACTCCTTGATCCAGCAGATCAAGAACAACAAATCTCTCCTAATCAAATTGATCGGTAACAAGCATGCTAACAAAACCTTCGAGAGATTTACCTATACAAACACAACCTCAATCAATAATATACATATACATAATCAAATACAAGCCTCTAGGGCCTTCATGTTGCTTTTCAACACAATAGGGCTATCAACCGAATCTTTGACAGAAGATTCCTCAATCATACACCTTCCTTCACATGCAGCAACATATCCTTCAAAATGTATTCTCCAATCAAAACTATGCTATGCCCTTCCCCTCAACCAAGGAGTTTTTCTCTATCCAGGCTCCCTCTTAATCTCAGGGAGATCTCTTTTATCCAGGGCTCCCCTTAACCTAGGGAGATCAACTTCTTCTTTTCGACATTAGAGAATCTTCGTGGCTTCCATCCTTCTCATCAATACATCATACTTATCACATCAACTTTTCTTTCGATCATCTTCACCTTCTTGAAAAATGTGTACATGCATAACTTTGATAGCAAGTACAACCAAAACTATAGAAGCATGAAGTTAGCCATATCATAATCTTATAATAACGGAAACATTAGACTTTACAAAGATAATCAGCAAGAGATTTTACTTTAATACTTCAACTTCTTGCCCAGGTTTTGTTACCAACCCTAAATCACATCCACAACTCATCAAGATATCAAACTTATTATATCTAGGGTTTCAATATTCTTTTAATGACATGACACGATCTTTCATATAGCAAACGCTAGAAACAAATCAGATTAATACATCTAACAACTTTCAAATTTCATATGTTAGACTTCCTACTAGGATTTCATGTAAACCCTAGATTTTATACATGAGCTCCAACAATCAAAACCAATCACAGCTTAATCAACATTATGACTAGCATCTACTAGGGTTTGATGTAAACCCTAGATTTCTTAATTACACAATCTCAACAATTACTATATAGATAGATTCCAAATTGTCATATCACACATACTAGAGAATTTAACTACTACTAGGGTTTAGCTGCAAAACCCTAGATTTACCAAACAACATCATCCTAGAACATCAAACTTTGACTAGGGCTTGTTTCCAAACCCTAGGACTCATGACCATCAATAATTAGATCAACACTCATATCTAGGAATTCATTATCATGCATAAGCACATCATATGTTAGACAACATTAATATATTAGACATATACCAACCTAGACCAAGCTAGGGTTTCTACCAAATGGACACATGTATACCTAGGGCTTCATTCCTAGGATCTTACTTTAAATACATAACAAAGGTTTTGCTTATAGGCCCAACCAAACCCTAAATATTTAGGGTTTCATAACATAGCAAAGCAAACCCTACTATATCAAAATTTCAAAGGTTCAGGATTTCAGACAACATCATTCAACCCTAACAAGTTAGGGTTTTCATGATCATACCAAAACCCCAAACATGACATCATCAATATATCAAACATAATAGCAATTTCTTTAGACTCCATCAATAACCCTAAGTAGATTAGGGTTTCATTCATTTTCAACATACCCTTAGGTTAGGGTTTTCCAGAGAACCTGTCTAGGGTTCTATAAGAGCAATCAAGGATGTAGGGAGGGTAGATTTATCAAGTGATGAATCACCCTAAACAAGAATCTTTATGATTCAAGACAGCTAGACATAACGATGTTAGTAATGTAATACAAACTTCAAAAATAAGATGATCATACTTTTAAGAGAATCTTGTAAGGTGTATAGTTTAAGACATACCTGGAGATGTTCCTTGGCAAACCTTGTAAGGATTCCTTGAGGTGTTCTCTTTGTATTAAGTCATCATCTTTTATACCTGTAGTACATACTTACAAGCACAACATGTGATACCAAGAACATGATTTAATTTCTCAAGTTAGATCTTCTACATAATCATGGAGGATGGAATCCTATGATAAGTTGTTCATTCTTTCAATCAACAGTAGGACCTTTTACTTGACATCCTAGATTACTTGTAAATCCTAGAGGAAGAGGATTAAGGTTCTAATATGTTATCTAGAGAATACACTCTTTATCCTAGACTAGTTATAAACAAGGATTATATGAACCATTAGAGATAATAGAAATCTAAAAGCTTATAAATATACATACCTTGTGTTTACGTACCTCTAATTTGATAGCTAGATGGAAGTGCATCTAATTAAGTGACAATACTTGATTTCTTTTTCCATAGGCCAGACTTTAGATATTCTTCAAACAAATGCTTTTGTTTAGCAAATCCTCTTTTTGTTACCTTCAATTTCATATATGCATGACTAGTGTTATTTGGTTAGAGCTTCTATAATCTCAAAGTATGTTGAAGATCCTTTTAGACTTGTGATGACTCAATCCATTGTTGTTTCGATCTTGCACATATCAATGACCATAGCAATGCTTTAGCCCTTATATCAGAGCTTCAACCATACATCACTGAGCCCGAATTTTCCTCTATGACATGATTGTGACTGTGATTACCACCAAACTTCATATTGAACTTGCTACACAAATTTGTCATTAAAGTTGATCCGAATTTTGTCTTATCAAGATACCCCGAAATGCATCACTGTTATATTAAATTGTCTGCTGAGATTTGCACCAAACTTATACTCTACTCATTTTTGAGATTATCACTACCATTCTCCTATCTGAAATTGACCAAACTTCTTTACTGTGACATATTGGAACCCATCACTGAGACATTTGAATCTTCTCCTTCTTCAAGGTGTCCTGAACTAGCTCACTGTAATCTTAGTTCCATTAGCTCAGAAATGCCCAATTTTGATTTTGACATGTTCTTCAAGACAAGTGAAAACAAAACCTTTCACTAAGAATGCTTCAAAGATGTATAAGTGGCCTAAAAACCGCCTTTTCCACCTTGACCATAGCTCTGATACCATGTTGAGAAATCCATAGAGTGGCAGTTAAACGATTTCTCTTATTATGACATTAACTTGTGATGTTTTCATTATTATTAATAGATCCTTTTAATTATCTTTTCTTATCATCAAGACTAATGCCAAGCAACAAATAGAAGAGAACACAAGATGTAGGCAAGCTGCCCGGGCAAAACCCCACTCTAGGGGAAAACCCAGTCAAAATTCTTCCTTCAATAGATTCAAGATGAGATGACCAAGACCCTTACTAGACTAGAGACTTCCTCCATCAAGTCATCCTTCTTTGATCTTCCTTTCATTTACCATTGTGTTAGCACCAAACTGTGTTTGCACCGAGACATTATTATTGTAATTTGTAATACCATCGAGAAATTATTACTCTAAGAGCACCGAACTAATGTCGTTGTGATACTATCGAACTGAAATCATTGTGATGGCTTCGAACTGAGGTCAATGTAGTGGCACTGAACTTAAATGGCACCCAAACTGTGAGACTGAAGTAGCACCGAGTCACTGTGACATTTCACCGAAATTGTGGTTACTGTGGAAGCATCGAACTGTGGTAACACCGACCCTGTAGTAGCACCGAATTGTGGGAGGCGTGGCACCGAAATGTGGTTACTGTGCAAACACCGAAATCATCAAAGCTCTTCCTTGTAATGCCACTGAAACTTCATCTCTAAGATCACTGCAATCTTCTCTGAAATTCGAGCTTCTATTGTGTAAGCAAAATATTTCATCTGAATTGTTGTCCGAACTTGTTGTTTGAGCGAATACCTTAGGCTTGAATATATAGTGGTCTCCATGTGTAATAAGTCGACATGACTATGTTGAAGGGTTGTGTCTTCATATGTTGAGGCCGACTTGAGTTCTGTTAAATGAAGTCGACTTGATGATGATCTATTTGAAGTCGTCTTGAAGGAGACTTGATAGAGAAGCCCTTGACCATGTTAGTTTTTGGTAGCATCGGATGTTCTCTAGCCATGAAAATTAGTGGAGAGGCTAAGGCACATGAGTTCTAAGGAACCCAGAAACCATTTGGTCAAATTCCACCTGGATTGTATTTTATTAAAATAATTAATATTTTTAATGGAGTTCCTAAGTCTAAGCTTAGGGAAATTAAAATATCAATGGGTATTAATCAAAATATGGGTGAGAACGATCTAGAAGGCAGATCAAGTCATATTTTAATCTTAGTCATTGATTAGAGACTTAATCTCAGCCATTGAAGACTCAACAGGAAAAGTATAAAATGGAGGCTTGGGGTTCATTTGGAAACACACACATAGAGAGAAATGATCAAGAATTTGATTCCTCGGGCAGGGTTTGCTAAGGATTTCGAATTAAGTGATCATTCTATAGCAGAGGGGTAGTGAGAATCCGGGAGAAGAGCTTTCCAGAGAATACAGACAGAGAGGCGAAGAGAGCCAGCAGAGCAGAAAAGTTGCCTGTCACGCAAAAGCCAGAACTGCTAGGAACAGCCGGAACTGCTAGGAACAATCGGAATTGCCGGGAACTGCCTAAACAGTTGGGAAAGCTGACACAAAGGGCAGAAGCTGGAACTGCCAGGAACAACCAGAACTACCGGGAACTACTGGAATAGCCGGGAAAGCTGAGGCAGAGAGCAGAAACCGGAACTGCCGGGAACTGCCAGAACAGCCGAGAAAGCTAACGCAGAGGGCAAAAGAGGTGACGTAGAAATAGTTGGGGTTAGCTAGTCTTGTGCCAAATCAGCCGGAATTCTGCCGGGTGAAGTGAGGTAAAACTTACTCAGATTTTCCGCCAGTATTTTCTCTATAAAGTATTGCAAGATCAGCATCCTAGATTTGTATTCAGATATTTCTCCTGCATAATAATAAAACCCTCAGAGTTGTTGCACAAGTTTTCCTGCATTGGGTTTTTCTGAGGACTATTGTGTCCAAAAATAAGTGTGTCCTATGTATCTTGTTCTTTGCTCTGTTTTCTATTTCATGAGATCAAATATTTAATTAGTGTAGCCTGCAGAAGTAATTTGCTTCAATATTCAGAAGAATAACTTGATGAATGTAATTTAAAAAAATCAAGTAGGTGAACTAGATTCAGATTTTCTGTACTAGGGGTTCCTTGGACTAGGACTCTTCACATGGTATCAGACCATTGATTTTGAAATAGGAAAGAGGTGAGCAGTGAGGCCGAAAGCTGCACTTGGCAACAATTTGAATCCCCTTGAAGGGATTGCGCAGTCCTTGCTGGAAGTAGATCTGAGGAAATCTATCTCTGAGTGAGACGACAAAGAGGTACGATTTCCAGTTCGTGAGTTTGCAGAGGCAGAGGGAGTGACACAGAGCCTCAACGCAGTTTCTTCCAGCGTAGAAATCCGTTGGAAAAGAACGAAGACACGTAGAAGAGGAATTTTCTCCTCAGAGAACTTTCCACCAGAAAGTTTGAATTTCTCACTTTCTGAGCGACTGAGCAGTGCTAAGTAGTGACTAGAGGATTCAGTTTGACAGTTGGGTGAGATGGCATCGCATGGGCTCAGAAATCAGGACTGGTTGGAAGGTGCTTCCAACTATGCCATATGGAAGACCAGCATGTTAGCTGTTCTTGAGGAGTATGATCTCGAAGCCTACGTCAAGAGTGTTGTGGCCGTTCCTGCTGACAACGATCAAAACAAGAAGTACAAGGCCAAGCAGGGGAAGGCGAAGAGATTCATACTCGATGGAGTTCGAGATCATGTGGTCTCACACTTGCAGGGCAAGGATACAACCCAAGAGTTGTGGGAAGCTTTGTCTTCACTATATGAAGGTTCTTCCAAATAGCAGAAGATGTACCTAGAACAAAAGTTGCAGCGGACATTGATGCAAAAGGGAGAAGGGGTTAACTCCTATCTTCAACGTCTTCAAGACATTAGAGACGAGATTTCTGCAGTGGGGTCTACTCCTCAGTCTACTGTGATGGTAAGGACAACCCTGAATGGAGTCTCAGATTAATGGAAAGTCTTCGTCCAAAGTATATTGGGCAGGGAAAGACTACCTTCATGGGAGGAAATGTGGGCAGCTCTTCAACAGGAAGAATTAAGGAGGGATCTGATTAAGGTCAACCTCAATGGCAACAGTGGGAGTGGCACGATGACCAAGGAGGAGGAGGAGAACACAGCTCTAACATCAAAGGGACAGCAGAAGAAGGACATTTCGAAGCTGAAATGTTTCAGATGTGGCGAGATGGGCCACTTTGCATCCCAATGTCCTTTGAAGCAAAAGGATAAGGATGAGAAACTTGATCCTAAGGCTGCTCTAGCAAAGATTGACAAAGATGAGCTTGCCATAAGTGCCCACACATCTCCAGGAGGGAAATGGAGCGATATTGAGTTGTAGTCAAGAGGACTACATGTGGGCAGGATCCTTGAGGAGTCCACCTCTTAGATCAATTCCTTGCTACGGGAGCCAAAGATTCAGTAGTAGCGAGATGGACTTAGTGTCAGATGATGCAGTGGAGTGTTTGGAGGACAGATGCAGTAGTTGGGGACCAGAGACTAATCAGCGCAAAGCAAGGTTGGCAGCAGTGCAGATGGCACAGTGCAGAAGTCAGCAACAGCGCAGAAGATTCAGAGGGTCAGAATCAGCAGCAGTCAGATTCCAACATTCATTGTATTATGTTGAACACAGTTAAGTTCAACTAATTTTGGATGTTTTTCAGTTGCTTCTCTCAGCAACTGAGTTGCAGTATGGATGTAGTGTTAGCAGTGGCAGTGCTAGCAAATGCAGCATTTGAGAGGGAGATGTAGTAGAGATGCAGCAGTGGCAGTGGCAGTGGCAATGTCATGGCTAGCAGTACAGTTGCAGCAAGAGCACAGTGTTGGTGGCAGCAACAGTGCAGAAAATGGGTGCTTCAGAAACAGAGCAGCATGCAAGTGGATATTGTTGCTAGAGAACTTTCCTCGCTAAGAGGGAGTGTTAGTTTTTGGTAGCATCGGATGTGCTATAGCCATGAAAATTGGTGGAGAGGCTAAGGCACATGAGTTTTAAAGAACCCAGAAACCGTTTGGTGAAATTCCACCCAGATTGTATTTTATTAAAATAATTAATATTTTTAATGGAGTTCCTAAATCTGAACTTATGGAAATTAAAATATTAATGGGTATTAATCAAAATATGGGTGAAAATGATCTAGAAGGCAGATCAAGTTATGTTTTAATCTTAGCTGTTGATTAGAGACTTAATCTCAGTCGTTGAAGACTCAATAGGAAAAGTATAAAATGGAGGCTTGGGGTTCATTTGGAAACACACACACAGAGAATTGATCAAGAATTCGATTCTTAGGGCAGGGTTTGCTAAGGATTTCGAATTAAGTGATCATTCTGCAACAAAGGGTTAGTGAAAATATGGGAGAATACAGACAGAGAGGCAGAGAAAGCCAGCAGAGTAGAAAAGTTGCATGTCACATAAAAGCCGGAACTGCCAGGAACAGCCGGAACCGCAGAGAACTACCAGGAACAGTCGGAACCGTCGAGAACTGCCTGAACAGCTGGGAAAGTTGACGTAGAGGGAAGAAGGCAAAACTGCCAGGAACTACCGAAACAGCCTAGAAAGCTAACGCAGAGGGCAGAAGCCGAAACTGCCAAGAACAGTCGAAACTGTCAAGAACTGCCAGAACAGCCAGGAACGCTGACGCAGAGGGCAGAAGAGGTGACACAAAAATAGTCAGGGTTAGCCAGTCTTGTGCCAGATCAACGGGAATTCTGCTGGGTGAAGTGAGGTAAAACTCACTCAGATTTTCCGCCAGTGTTCTCTCTGTAAAGTATTGCTAGATGAGCATCCTAGATTTGTATTCAGATATTTCTCCTGCATAATAATAAAACCCTCAAAGTTGCTGCACCAGTTTTCCCGCATTGGGTTTTTCCAGGGACTATTGTGTCCAAAAATAAGTGTGTCCTATGCATCTTGTTCTTTGCTCTGTTTTCTTTTTCATGAGATCAAATATTTAATTAGTGTAGGTTGCAAAAGTAATTTGCTTCAGTATTCAAAAGAATAACTTGATGAATGTAATTTAAAAAAATCAAGTAGGTGAAGTAGATTCAGATTTACTGCAATAGGGGTTCCTTGGACTAGGAACTTTCATAGACCACACAGATTTTGACTTCTTGACTCAAGTAAATAATCCTAAAGCCTACAATGGAGGCTTGACCTATGACAATTGACCCAAGCATGAAACCCATCCTTTAACAAGTCAATTTAATAACAAAAATTATTTTTGCTTTCTTTTGACAAATATTACATTTTGACTTCAAGTACAATTATGAAGACCAAACCTAGTTACATTCTTCAACACCAAACACTTTGATTTTTGTGCTAGGGTTTTCTCTAGACGTCCTCCAAATCTGAAGCAAGTCCGACGTTGGAACCTCGAGATATAGCAAGCCCTAGCTCAGGGACCATTTCTTGCCCTTGGCTAGTGTCCTCATCAGGATCATTGAATTCAAACCTCAGAGAAAATTTGTCCTTTGATCCTCTTCTCCTCCCTAATTAGGTCAAGCCCTTCATTGGGTGATCAACTCCATATCATTAACCTAATTTTTGGTCCCAATTGGTCCCGTATGGTCTCACAACTTATTGAAGTTAATTTCACAAAGACCACTTGGAAACCAAGTTTTCACAACGATTTTGAGGTCTAGGAGTCACCTTTGTAATTCATATCTTCAAAACCTGACCCTTGAAATCCTCCTAGCCCTTCCTAGAGAGCTTTTCACCTTGCTTTCCAAGTAAGCAAGCCATATATTTGAGCCTCTCTTGTGAATAGGCCTTTAGGATCACCTTTCATCCTATCATTGATACATTCATTATCATGATCCTTACTATATCGGGTCTCCTCCCATTGGTGAAAGTCCGTAAAGAGCAGGGAGCCTTAGCTGAGGTGACATTGGGCTATCGCTCCATTGTTGCCCTTGACCTAATAGTTTCCCTATAGGATCCCCTCCTATGACCCCTCCTAGTTTGAGCAGTAACAGACCTCACCTTGTCTTTCTCCCTCCAAAAGTGTGAGTTTGTTCAAAGGGTGTGTATTCCCCTTTTGGGGTGGCCCCCACAATCCACTATCACTTTGATTTCCCTCTTTCTCCTATTTTGGGACCCTCCTTAGCCAATTTAATCAAGTGGGGTCCTCCTAACCCATTAAAAATTGTCATGACTTAGACAAAATTGCAAAACTGGTGTAGCTGCTAGATGAAATTAATTAGAGTGGACATCACAAAATAGGAGGAGGTGACACCACCTATCATGGTCACGAGTAGAGGATGTGATCTACCTCCTCCAGCTCCTAGTTCTTCATCTTCTAGAAGACATCAGAGCCCAATTCCAGCCCTAAGGCATTCTTCATCTAGAGGGTGTTCAAAAATATGTAACTAGGTTCGGTCTTCATAAATATGAAATGTACTTTTGATTCTTATAAATTGTAAATGAAAGAAAATTATTATTATTATTTTTGGAGCATGGGTTTCATGCTCAAGGTCTTTTATTTTATAGGTCAAGCACCCATTGAGTGTTTCTAGGTTTTGTCCTAGGTCAAGAAGTCAAAAGAGTTATTGTCATAAGTTGAAGACCACTTCGTTCACATTGTAAATTGTAAAGAAAATTATTTTTGTCATTAGAAGTGTAAAAATACCCTCCAAGATCAGGTCGGACTGGCAGCTAGCAAGTCAGCCTAAATTGAGGATCCATGTCCACCCTTGAGAAGCCTATATAAAGGAGGAAACTCGTCCTCCTTGTAGCACATTCATCTCTCACTCATTCAAGCGAAGGAATTAGAAGAATAAGGCAGCAAAGAAGGAAGAGGATAAAGACGACTTGGTTTTGGGCTATTTTTCTCTCACGTGTGCGAAGGAAGAATAGGGTTTTTGCAGTAGATCTAGAGTTTTCCGCTACAAGTTCGATCTTGAAGAAGACAAGGCAAGAAGGTCAAGAGAAGGTCACAAGAAGCCATCCTCAAACTCCAGAAGTCAGAGAAATCCAAGCGAAGGTCTAAGGAAGCCGTGGGAGGCTAAAAGAAGCTCAGACGTGTGGCAGCAACAACTGCAAGAGGGCTGAAAATTTCAGGTCTGCCGTGTAGGCCGAAATTGTGTAGTTGGAGGTGCTGGAGGTCGAAGTTGTGCTACTGGAAGAGATTTGATTGGGTTTATCTTGGACAAGGAAAGCACATCGTCTGGAAAGGTTGGACTTGGTCTTGGAAGGTATTGGTCTTGGTCTAAATGTCTTGGAATTCGTCAATTGAAGAATCTATAAGGAAGAGCAGAGATTTGCGGGTTTTCCTCTCCATTGGAGAGATTTTGGCCCTGGCTTGCAGCCTATATTCTATGTTCTTGTTCTTCTTGTTTTGGTAGTTGTTTTATGATACACAAACATAATAAGAATAAGAAAAGCTAATAAGTTAAGTAAAAAGAAATCACAAGCAGTTATCAAAGAAAGAGAAATCACTCTAATCATTGCCCTATAGATTTCTCAACACAGGGAAAGTTGTTACATTTTCTCGCAAGAGGGGCAGGGCAGAGGTATTATTAGTTACTTAGTGGTTCATTTCAATGCATATGACTCATGATATGAGATACATTCTTGTATTTTTTGTTGATATTTTGAGGTTGAGTTAGGACTCGGGATTCAAGACATGATTCACTGCTGTGTGATGCAGCACTAGACATATCACACATTTTATACATTAGTTTTCTTTTCATAATTATGTGTCAATGCATTTATTTTATGTTGTAGATGCTTTAGATACTAAAAACAAAGGGAAAAAAAATTGTATTTTTTTTAAATTTTACGGATGTTTTGCCTATTTTTACCGATTTTTTTACGATTTTTTCTTTTTTTGGAACCTCGCCGATTTTATCTTGATTGCGATGTTCACAACACTGTATAAAGCTCTTCTCAAAATTCATGCATCGTCGATACATTTTGTATCATATAAACTTGGGTGCATGACAGCATGTGGTTCTTTTGTTTTCTATCAAGTGTAGTTAAAGAAGAAATACCAAGAAGATATGATACAAGTGAGAAAGGATATAATCAGTAAACAATATATAGGAAAAAAATACAGTGAATCCATCCCAAATTTGGTTTCCCTTTGTCATCAAAGGGACTTAAGACATGCACAACAAGCCAAATTGGTTCTAAGTGGACCTCAATATGATAGTTATTCTTAATAGAACCTCATATGGTCATATAGACTCCGGAGGATATAAAGATTTGATAAATGATATGCTTTTGAAATGAAAAGCATGTTTACCCGGCTGATTTTGTAAGCAATGACTGCCATGGTGAGTCCCTGTTCATTGTTAAGAAGGGATAAATCCCAATCATATAGGAAACCTGCATTTACATAATAGCAATATAAAATTGGATTTTCAAAAACACGTACACGTGTTTAACTGAGGGCATTCCTCAAGCATGCTGCCTTAAATGCATGGACATGATAATTTGATGTTGATCAATCCAAGTAAGATAATTTGAGGTAATCATGAGAAGTATTAACCATTTAATAACTGCAATGAACATAAGATAGTTGTCATCTAGTAAAAATAAAGGTCACTGTGTCTCAGGTTACAACCTTCTTGGGAAAAGCCTTGAATATTTCCAATGATATGTATGCACCAATCGAATGACCAACCTTCACAAAGGAAAATTAAAGACAGATTACAACTCTGACTAATAGTTATTTCAAGCACCAGAAAACAACAAACTAGTCCAAACTAATATCAATATCTCTAACTGCTATACAGAACACAGCTAGAAAACACAAAGGTATAGTAATCAACTGAATCGTGTAGAAAAACTAATATTAGCCCCCAATAACTAGATCATTTAAAACAATGCATTTCATCAACCATCTGTATCATAAAATAAAAACACAAATCATTTAACAAATGCAATGAGAAACCCTTTCCCCAAGAAAAACCACAAAAAGATAGATGACATCATCAGATATTTCCAAACACCATATCAATCCACTTCACCCAACAACCCCTAACCAGTCCTTGGAGGTATGGTTGTAACCGATGGCCTGTAGCTGACTTTGTCAAAAACTCCAAGCATGCAAACTTGCAACTACAAGACATAACTAGGTTTAATGTTGTAAATTGGCTTCCCACACATGAGAAACATTAAGGAAAAGGATATAGCTATAGGATTGGCTCTGACGGTCAGAACCATCATAACTAGCAGATGCACCATATCTCTTGTGGAACTCCACATTAGTGCCTTAGAGTTCGTTTCTAAATAGCCAATCAACAGAATTTGTGCAAAATGGCACAACTCCTATCCTAGATGTCCTTTTGCATAACCAAGACATATGGCAAGCTCCAGGAATGCAAACACATTCACACAGCATATAACCAATGATAGTAGAAACAACAAGCATGTACATAGGTTAACTTTAGTCTTTTACAATTAACTAGATTCAATTCTAATGGGATGGCTGCTATCACCCAGAATATCTCACGATAATGTAATCACATGTAATTTGCATGGGTACGAATATGAGTATGGATATGACAATGTTTTAGAAAAGCTTGGCTACAATATGGGTTGTATATGGCAACCTTCTAGAAAATATTGGCTACAATATGGATCGGATATGGCATATATCTATTTAGAACACCAAATGCTAGCTCAAATGGATGAACCATCCACCCAAGGAACGTTGATAACAAGTAGGCCATAGCTCACAGGCTCAAATCCAATCAAGTCCCTCAGGGTTACAAGCTGTTATTGTGATTAGCAAGTTGAGCTGCCTTCCATATGCATATTCCAGGGAAGTGGGGGTAATCCCATGAAGCTTTTCCTTGGAAATATATATATATATATATTACCAAGGAAATAAATATACATACATATGTATGTATGTATGTATGTATGTATGTATGTGTGTATGTGTAGCAAGGCCTATCATCTAGTAGCAACTTGGGGCAGTCATTGTGAAGGAGACCAAGGTTCGTCCTAGTGGGCTTGTCCTCACCTTGTGTGGTAGATGGCCAGATAGACCTTGTTGCACCCCTATTGCATTTTGCATTTTGGAGTGGCTTTGTCATCAAGAATGCACTGACCTACATGACATTGATGATGATTGTCATTGTAGCCTAACTGCCACCAATTAATGAGCCTTTCAAAGTGTTGAGAAATCTAGGGCATGAATAGTTAAAAGATTTCTATGCTTGATAATTGCTTGTGATATACTTTTACTTCTTAGCTTATAGTCTTTTCTTCATTATGTTATTATTGTGTTTTTTTCGTCAAGACAATTACGAATATGCACAATAAAAGACAAGTGACATAGTTTGTAGGCTTGTCAGCGAGGGCCAAAACCTCTCACCTCTTGAGAGGAAAACCCAATCAAAATTCTTCTTCTAGATCTTCAATTGATGAGTACCAAGACCATGACACAGATCCTTGACTCTAGTATCCTCCCGAGAACCTTGTAACTAACCTTGATGCTCTGCCTCTTCCCTTTCTCGACTTCCTTCTTGATCTCGAATTGCTCTCCTTGGTTCCTTCTAGAGAAACTCGATCTCTATGATCTTACTGCCTTCCTCTAGAGAATCTCAGTCTCTAGATCCTGATCTCAGTTACCCAGAAGAAACCTCCCTCATTGTCCCAGAAGAAACCTCCTCTTTGCTGCCCCAGAATAATCTCTTCTTCGCTGCCCCAGAAGAATCTCTCTTTCACTGCCCCAAAGGAAACCTCTCTTCATTGATCCTAGAAGAAACCCTACTTCCCAACACCCAGAAGAATCTGCTTCGCTATACCTTCTTCACACTTCTTCTTGATTGAATGCTTGTCGAGTTGCTTGCTCTAAGTGAGGCCGAGTGTGGCTTATATATACACCTTTCCTCATGTCCTTTAGGCTGACATGATCACTTGTGGTTAGGCTGACTTCTTCTAGCAGTTTCTTCCATCGTTGTAGGCCAACTTGAAGAGGATAAGTGACAAGGTCTTGGAGGATACTTTTCATAGACAAGTTTGACCTTTTACAAAGTGTAACATGACTTCATTACATGACAATGACTCTAACATTTTATGACTAGATGACAAATAAATCCTAAAGACTCTCAATGGGAGTCTTGACTCAAAAATAAAATCTCTTTCTCATGAAACCCATGAAGCAAGTCAATACAATAATTTTATTTTTCTTTTTTACATCTCATTGCATAAAATCATAATTACATGTCATTATGAAAACCAAACATAGTTACACTTTTCAACAGAAAGGGCATAGCACGACTCTTCCAAGAAAATTTATATACACACACAGAATAAAATGTTCCTAAATATATGATTCTAGACATATATATATATATATATATAACTTCCATAAAGTTGGATATGACATTTAAAATATTTCATGTTAGCTTCCAGGTTGCTCTGAAAGTGTTTACAACATGCTAGGGGTGGTTGCATGTGATGTGGGGTGTGTTGCATTTTGTAGTGGCTTTGTCATCAAGAATGCACCAACCTAAATGATGATGATGATTGCATTGTAGCCTACCTGCCACCAATTATTGAGCCTTTAAAAGGACATAACATGAATCTATTCCAAGAAAATTATATACACACATAGATAAAGTGTTCCTAAATATATGATTTGTCTAGACATGATATATATATATATATATATATAGTTGCATATGATATGTATAGATATGGCATTTAAAATATTTTGTGTTAGCTTTCAGGGTACTCTGAAAATGTTTACAACATGCTAGAGATGCCTTCATGTGATGGGTGTGTTGCCTCAAAATCTAGCAAGTCCAAGCTAGACCAAGGGACAACAAAATGAGTTGTGGCCCACTATCACCACAACCACTACCTCCTACTCTTTTGTGGACTTTCACCACTATGGAGGCTTCCCTATGTTAGTTCACTTAAAGGATCTATCAAGTATAAGGAACAAGGTGACAAGAAAAGCTTAAGGAAGACAACTTCCACTTAAGAATAGGGCTCAGGCTTCAGCCAGCACAATAGGGCAATTTGCATCATCCAATAGGCTTAATTAGGGAACAACGTGACCTAGGGCTTGAAAACTAACAAGGTAAATAGACCAAACTTGGATCACAAGGCCAAGAAAAGACTTTCAATCAATGTATACCTTCAATGTATGGAGCAAGAAGCCTTTAGTAAGCCCTAAATTGAAGCCTAGGGCAAACTAGGGCCTTTTTTAGGGCAAAATCTACCTAGGGCAAGGGGCGTATGCCCTAAAATAGAGAAATTAACCATGGGAATGAATTGATTTTGAGACAAATACCTCACCTCCATGTGTTGAATACCTCTACCAAGTAACGTCCTAAACCCTAATGGAGAAAGATGTCTTAGCCCTAGCTAGCATCTTCACCTAAGAGGCCAAAAATGAGGTTAAAGAAGGGAAACTGTGAAATTTAAGATGATTTTACAATGATCAACCATGCAACAAAAGGCTAGTTTCTTGACCTTGGGTGATGGAGTCTAGGGTATGTTAAATATTGCTAAACCTTGGGGAGAGCAAATCAATGGGGAGAGAAAATTTAAAGGATCATCCACAAGATTGAAATTCACATTCTATAAGTGGGTAATGCATGCAATACTATCATCAAGAGTCCATAGAATAATTTCCAATCATAAATTGCACATAGATACCCTAGATAATCAACCATTCCGTACAAAAGCCACAAATTAACAAAGATTTATCAAATACAAGGTACACTTACAAAAAGAATGCATGAACAAGTCCTTTATTGCTCCAAAATGACATCTCCAAAGACAAGAAATAGCTCCATTAGTAAAAATCCACCATAGATCACATTTCCACAAGATTCAAGTACACAATTCAGCTAGACCAAGTTTCCCTAAGAGGGTCAACAATGTTATAAGAGATGATAAACAAATGAGGTGAGACTATCCTCTATTTATATTAGGATTAGGTCTCCTAATTTTGACTTACAAAGCCCCTTAAAACAAGTTTGATCACTAAATGACCTTGGGTTACAAGCCAACCCATTAGCTAACATAAAATTAAGCCTAATTTGCCCACCAATGTGAGTCATAGCCTCTAAAAAGCTAGCATCATCCATCATAATGCTCCAAATGCCATGTCAAAGGGTGATGAGGCATCGAAGGTGTAGATGCCTCGATGATCCAAAATTTAAGGGTCGGCCCTCAAATTGTTATTTTTCCACAATCCTGGTGTCTCAGATAGAATCCTAAATCATTGATGCTACCAAACCAAAGATCACAACGAAACTACTTTGCACAGTGGAATATAAACAGTAGTAAATCTACTACTGCACAAAATATACACAACTTTTGTGATATTCCTACTTAGTGTTTCACTTAGGAGAAGTGGGCTTAGGTGACCCACATTTCGATTTTTGGCATGAGAAGCACCCCAACATTAGAGTTGGACGGAAATATTGTGGCTTTGGTGGAGTGTGGGGGCCACCACAAAGAAATTTTGGGCCAAATGGACAGTATGCTCTCATTGGAGCGAAATTGGTGAGGGAAATTCGATGTGGGTCCACATGGGCAGCCTTGGAGGCAAATCGACAAAAGGAAGGAGGGGCTCTCATTTTGCTCATCATCTATCATTTTCAGAATTTGTCTTATGACAAGAGCACGCTTCAGTAGTGAGCCAAGTCTACATGTGTAGTTCAGCACACCAGATGTTTCCGAGCAGGAATCCCAACCCTTACTTCGGTGGACTTCAAGTGCTAGCCCAAGGAGTGAGTTCTACCTCATCCCAATTCATACCAACAGAAGTGAGTCGAGTTACAGCAGCAGGGAGAGTTCCAGCAGCGCAAGGACTACATAGTCATAGCTAGAGGCACTCCGGGAAGTTGTGGAGATAGGGGAGTTTGTGGAGGAAATCATGTTAAAATTGGCAACTAGGGCCAAACTCCATGTGGGCCATCTTATTCAAGGCAGCTGATATTTTTTTTGGATTCCTCTCGTCGAGAGGTGTAGGATTGATCTAAAGATATCCGATTCCCATTTGTATTCATGGAGATATGAATTTATTTGTGTTATGTGACAATTCGTCAAGGTCGGCCAGCAACCAAATTACCCCCACTTGTCCTCCACGTTTTAGTATAAATAGAGGTGGCCTTCAAGTCACTTTGACACACACTCTTGTGATCTCTCTTCATTTTGTTTTGGGTTTGATGAAGAAGAGATCTAGAGGGAGTGCCCTAGGATATATGTTGGCCTAATGATGCCCTAATTCGCAGTAAAGGGAAGAAGCCTAATGATGCCCTAACGCTGCCATGAAGTGCCCTAGACGTGGAAGAAAAAGGGTCTTCTTGAAGATCCTACACTGCCCTAATTTACAGTGAATGAAGCAAGCCCTAATCGCAATCATGATGGAGAATCCTTAACGCTGTTATAAAGACTTTAATGTAGTCTTGGAATTGCAGCAAGGAGAGGCTAATCACAGGTCTATAAAAGACCCTAAACGTTGTCCTAGAAGAAGACATCTAGACATAGAGTAAGGAGGGTTATATTATGCCCTAGCCGCAGAGAATAGGAGGGCTTATGACTGTATAAAGTAGGCCTAATTAGCTATGGAAGACAGGCCCTAAACGTTGTCAAGAAAGCTCCTATACGCAGTCAATGTATGATCGAGAAGAGCCTAGATCCACTGATGTATGAGGCTCTAACTCCGCAACAGTTAAACTCCCATACGCTGCCCTAATTAGCTGACAGGTGTAGCCCTCATCTGCTGCCAATAAAGGTCTCCTATCCCTGAGTTTGTACGCTGTCGAGAGGAGGCCTTTCCTCAGCAAGTATGGTTCCAATTCATAGCATGAAAGTGCAGCATGAGTAGTGCAGCATAGTGCAGCATGAATGGTGCAACTTAGTGATAATGAAAGTGCAGCATGAATGGTGCAGTAAAGTGCATCATAGTGATGATGAAGTGCAGCATGAATGGTGCAGCAAAGAGCAGCAAAGTGCAACATGGTGCAGCATAGTGATGATGAAGTGCAGCATGAATGGTGCAACAAAGTGCAGCATGGTGATGATGAAGTGTAGCATGCATGGTGCAACATAGTGATGATGAAGCGCAGCATGAATAGTGCAGCATAGTATAGCATGAATGGTGCAGCTTAGTGATGATGAAGTGCAGCATAATGGGTGCAACATAGTAATGATGGATGCAGTATGATGAGTGCAACATAGTGTAATGAAGTGCAGCACAGTGATGGGTGCAGCACAGTGATGGATACAGCATGACAATGGAATCCCCTGTGTTCAGATCTGCTACCTCATGTGTCATCTTCCTAGAGAAGATCTCTGCTCTTATTTTGACAAGTCAAAATGTTGACTTCTGATGTATATGTATTGTCTCTCTCTTTGCTGAACTATTGAAGAACATAAGAAGAATTGATCAAGGGTTTCACCACATTAGGGTTTGTCCCTGGCTGGCACCACATCTTGTGTCCTCTTGTCTTGGCTTGTCTTCTACGATTTATGTTTATGTTCTATCTGCATTTTACTATCATGCTCAATGTGATTGCTAATCTGGAATTGATATTGAGTTAATGTGTAAAATTGAAGTAAATTGCTCTCGGAATAGAACATACCTAAATTTAACATGGTATCAGAGGTGAGGTGAAGACAAAGCCCAAGCAAGAGTGAAAGAGCAATCATCGAAGACAGTTGGAAAGGACAAAAGGCTCAATGGGTTCCTCATCCCTCTTCAAATTCACCAAGGGTGAAGTCGAAGCAAAGAAGATTATCAGAGTGGCACAGCGGAAGCATTTGGTGGCCTACCTAAAGGTCACTTCAATGGGAAGTCTGGATCTAAGGGTGGAAGGAAAGGCAGATGCCTTGCTTGCAATGAGTTTGGCCATTATGCGAAGGAGTGTCCGAATAGAAGGGACACATCACTTGATGATGATAACAATCATTCCAGGGGCATCTTCAATGATCAAAGGAATGACAAGTACAATGGCAAAGGAAAAAGGAATGCAGGTCATCAAGGAAATGGCCGACTCTTCAAAGAAAGCAAGGAACTCCAGGTATGAAGAATCAAATGTTGTTTTTGATAAGCTAAAGGAGTATTATCTTATATTGGCCCTCTCCACTACTTCTCCTCCAGACTCTTTCGAAAATTGCCTTATTGATAGTGGTGCTTCAAGGCACTTCATCGGATACAAGGAATCTCTCTCTAATTTGATAGAGAGGGAAATAATCATGGAGATTATTCTTGGAGACGATGCCACCTATCCCGGAAATGGTGTAGGGAATGCTACCCTTCAATTGAATGAGGGTAGCACAATTCATTTACAAGAAGTTCTTTATGTACTTGATCTCAAGAAGGACCTGGTGTCCATTTCGGCAATGGAAGTCAAGGGTTTCAATGTGGCATTCATCGATGGAAAGGTAAGTGTTTGAAAAAGAATTTTCAAGATGCTTTTACTCATGGGTTCAGGGTTGGCAATTTGTATCAAGTTGCAGGAAGTCCAATGGAGACCATGTCGTGTGTCACATCTCTTCTGGGGGACAGATGGTGACAGGGATGCATGAATTCAAGAAGAGCATGAAGGTACATGTTCGAGATGTACCGAAAGAAATCTTACAAGGGGACCATTCCCCTCATGTAATAACAAGACCACATGTGGATCAACCCGAGGGGTTTGAGATTCATGATCGGGAATCTCATGTATGCAGGTTGAAGAAAGCTCTCTATAGTTTGAAACAAGCACCTCGGGCTTGGTATGAGAGGATTGATAGCTATCTAATGAAGCTGAGATTCACTAGGAGTGAAGTCGATCCAAACCTTTGCTTGAAGGTTGTGGATGATAGACCTCTCATACTGGTACCTTATGAGGACGACCTCTTTCTGACAGGTACAGACCCTCTCATTTACAAAAGTAAGAGGGAGTTGGATTCCGCATTTGGAATGGTGAACTGCAAGCCCATGACGACGTCGATGAAGCTTAACTTTAAGAAGTTATGCGATAGTGATGCCGAACCTGAATTGGGAAATGCTTCTGAGTTTCATAAACTCATACTAGCATTGATGTTCTTGGTGAACTCTCGTCCGGATATATGTTTTGCAATTAGCATGTTGAGCTCAGATATGGTTGAGCCTCACTGGATTGGTGCCAAGAATCATTTGAGATATCTTCAGGGCACAATCCATCATCGATTGAGATACAATGTCGGAAATGTGAAGCTACATGATGTTGACTGGGCAGGTAGTGTGGAGGATCGCAAGAGCACTTATGGGTGTTGGTTCTCTTTGGGTTCTACTTCGATATCCTGGATGAGCAGGAAGCAAAAGTCGGTTGCTTTAAGCACCACTAAGGCTGTATACATAGCTACGAGTATGACCTCGTGTGTGAAGTTGCCTGGTTGTGGAAGCTCTTCTGTGAGCTATTTGGACACGTGCTGGATGCCATCGTGATCTTCTGTGACAACCAGAGGGGGATTCGATTGTTGAGAAACCTCGTGTTCTATGATCGCTCCAAGCATACAAACATCAGGTACCACTTTATCTGGGATATGGTACAACGGGGAGCAAGAAGGCTCCATCACTCTAGGACTGATGTGCAGGTCACCGTTATTCAAATGAAGCCCCTGGGAAAGGTCAAATTCTTGACTTTCCGAGAACGACTAGGAGTCGTGGAGAGACCCTCTCCTGAGGGTCCTGTATGATATGGATATTGAGCTTTGGGAGCTCCAGGGGGCATGGGGTACTTCTTGGAGTGATGAAAGACCATAGGGTGAGAGGTTCAGCCTTCCCCTAGTGGTTTGCTATGTAGGCAAGATGAGTGATTCGTCCTTCTCCTGCTGAGACACAATCATCGGGTGAGTGGTTCAGCCTTCCCCTAGTGATTTGTTGTGTACAGGGTGAGTGGTTCAGCTTTCCCCTGGGATACCCCATGGCGACATGTAGGCAAGATGAGTGGTTCATCCTTCTCCTGCTGAGACATCCTACCCATGCAGTTTGGGACTCATGGGAAGTACCTCTCATCTGGCCAATGAGTAGGGAAATGAGGATAGGGACTATAGTAGTACCAATGGATGCATCGTCTTACTACCGTACTCCCTATGCTAGGATGATATTGATCTGGGATCAATTGGAACTGATTTCGGATCAATAAGAGTGTTTTGACACACTCTCTTTATTGGAACTGATTTCGGACCAGTAAGAGTGTTTTGCCACACTCTCTTTATTGGAACTGATTTCGAATCAGTAACAGTTTTTGACACATCTCTTTATTGGAACTAATTTTGGATCAGTGAGTGTTTTGACACACTCTCTTCATTGGAACTGATTTCGAATCAGTAAGAGTGGTATGAGACACTCTCCTTTATATGGGACTGACTTCGGGTCAGTGGAGAATGGTATGATACATTCTCGATCACTTCTTCTTCTTCATAGTTCAGCAGAGTAGAACAGGGCAGAGCAGTGCAGGGCACTGATGGCAAAGATAGTATGGACTGAGAGATGGATTTGCAGATGGAGTTCTCCCTAGTTGAGAGGGAGTGTTAAAATTGGCAACTAGGGCCAAACTCCATGTGGGTCTTCTTATTCATGGCAGTTGATATTTTTCTTGGATTCCTCTCGTCGAGAGGTGTAGGATTGATCTAAAGATCATCCGATTTCGATATGTATTCATGGAGATATGAATTTATTTGTGTTATGTGACAATTCATCAAGGTCGGCTAGCAACCAAATTACCCTCACTTGTCCTCCACGTTTTACTATAAATAGAGGTGGCCTTCAAGTCACTTTAACATACACACACTCTTGTGACCTCTCTTCATTCTATTTTGGGTTTGATGAAGAAGAGATCTAGAGGGAGTGCCCTAGGATATATGCTCGCCTAATGATGCCCTAATCCGCGGTAAAGGGTACAAGCCTAATGATGCCCTAACGCTGCCATGAAGTGCCCTAGACGTGGAAGAAAAAGGGTCTTCTTGAAGATCCTACGCTGCCCTAATTTACAGTCAATGAAGCAAGCCCTAATCGCAGTCATGATGGAGAATCCTTAACGTTGTTATAAAGACTTTAATGCAGTCTTGGAATCGCAGCAAGGAGAGGCTAATCGCAGGACTATAAAAGACCCTAAAATCTGTCCTAGAAGAAGACATCTAGACACAGAGTAAGGAGGGTTATATTATGCCCTAGCCGCAGAGAATAGGAGGGCTAATGACTGTATAAAGGAGGCCTAATTAGCTATGGAAGACAGGCCCTAAACGTTGTCAAGAAAGCTCCTATACGCAGTCAATGTATGATCGAGAAGAGCCTAGATCCGCTGATGTATGAGGCTCTAACTCCGTAGTAGCTAGACTCCCATACGCTGCCCTAATTAGCTGACAGGTGTAGACCTCATCCGCTGCCAATAAAGGTCTCCTATCCCTGAGTTTGTACGTTGTCCAGAGGAGGCCTTTCCTCAGCAAGTATGGTTCGAATTCACAGCATGAATAGTGCACCATAGTGCAGCATGAATGGTGCACCATAGTGCAGCATGAATGGTGCACCATAGTGATGAGCAAAGTGCAGCATGAATGGTGCAGCAAAGTGCAGCATAGTGATGATGAAGTGCAACATAGTGCAGCATGAATGGTGTAGCTTAGTGATGAGCAAAGTGCAGCATGGTGCAGCATAGTGATGATGAAGTGCAGCATGAATGGTGCAGCAAAGTGCAGCATGGTGATGATGAAGTGCAACATGAAAGTGCAGCATGAATGGTGCAGCATAGTGATCATGAAGTGCAGCATGAATGGCGCAGCATAGTGATGATGAAGTGCAGCATGAATGGTGCAGCAAAGTGCAGCATGGTGATGATGAAGTGCAACATGAAAGTGCAGCATGGTGATGATGAAGTGCAACATAGTGATCATGAAGTACAGCATGAAAGTGCAGCATAGTGCAACATGAATGGTGCAGCTTAGTGATGATGAAGTGCGGCATGATGGGTGCAGCACAGTGATGATGGATGCAATATGATGAGTGCAACATAGTGTAATGAAGTGCAGCACAGTGATGGGTACAGCATGGTGATGGAATCACATGTGTTCAGATCTGCTACCTCATGTGTCATCTTCCTAGAGAAGATCTTTGCTCTTATTTTGACAAGTCAAAATGTTGACTTCTGATGTATATGTACTATCTCTCTCTCTCTGCTGAACTATTGAAGAACATATGAAGAATTGATCAAGGGTTTCCTCACATTGGGATTTGTCCCTAGCTGGCGCCACATCTTGTGTCCTCTTGTCTTGGCTTGTCTTCTATGATTTATGTTTATGTTCTATCTGCATTTTACTATCATGCTAAATGTGATTGCTAATCTAGAATTGATATTGAGTTAATGTGTAAAATTGAAGTAAATTGCTCTCAGCATAGAACATACCTATATTTAACAAATCGTGAGGGAAGGCTTGGGGAGCCTTCTAACAGGGTTTGCAGACATTTTTGGAGCATTCAGCAGCAAAATCTTCAGGTGGGTCGATTTTCCCAGCGAAAGAGCCAGCCAAGCCCAAGAGGGTTGAAATTTTAGGGTCAAGCTTTGGCCAAATCCTTCATGGGTTATTCTGGGTTTCTTGAGTAGAGGTTGGGATTAATTTCTCGGAATTTTCTGAGCAGCAGAGAGGACTCTAGCAATAGATCATTTCAGACAACAGCACCATTTCTGGGCATTTATAGTGCAGCACTAGGGCCTAACTTCCAACAGATTGGAGGGTGATTCATTTGGGCTTTTGCTAACTTGCTTAGAGCAAGCCCAGGTGCACTCATTCCAGCACCTTGTTGTACACCTCTTTCCATTAATAAAATGAGTATACAACATTGTTTTGGATCCAAAAATGTGGTCTGATTGTTTTTTCTGATTTTATGGTGTGTTTGTCTATTTTGCTTTGAATATTTACTGTTAATTTTCCCTTAAGCATATTATAGTGGTATAGAGCTCATAGACTTGGCACAGTCTGTGGGAACAACGCAATCTATGACACCGGAGGATAAGCAAAATGTGACATACCGGAGGCAAAGGTATAGAGGCAAGCAATGATAGTTAGAGATCACCCCTAATCCTATGACTACATAACCGGAGGTAGAAGAAACCAACATGGCGGACAACGGAGGAGACAAAATGGAGGGGGAGAAGGAGTTTGTCTAACTCCTACTAAAGGCAGTGCAGGATTTGTCTCGAAACATTTAAGGAATGAGCCAGTGAAATGGCAATGGTAACAAGGGTAAGGGAGTACAAGGGGATTTCCACTATGGAGAAGGATCTGGCACCTAACATCACCACGCATCTCTCCATGCCAACATGACATTGATTCATAATACACCCCCTAGATCCACCATTCCTACATTCCTACAATCCGGAGCAGGTGGGAAGCCAGAGCAAGAGGAGGCACCTTATGGGGACTATTTCCTGGGGTATCAATCTTATCGGCCTGATTTTGGGAGGGCCATTACTTTCAAAGATTTCTTTCAGTTGAAGGGCAACAACAAGCCCAAGGGACAGAGTGGAGGAGGTTACATGCAGGGAACAAATTTGCAACACACTGTGGGGAGGTTATTTCTCCCAACCTTCAATGGGTCCTCCAAGAGCTCGGCCAAGGCATGGGTCGAAAAGCTGGATGTTTACTTCCAGCTTAACCAAATGACAGAAGGAGAGGCAATCAAGATTGCCACGTTGCATGCGGAAGGGGAAGCCCACGACTGGTGGTTCCACGGATTGACCACGTTGGGACATGCAGAAGAAACTACCTATGATGATTTCACCAGGAGGGTGTTGGATGAAGTGAAAACTTCATAATAAACAAAAATAAATAAATATGTTATTAATAATTGAATGATGATTGTTTACAGTGAGGGTCCCTGGCTTATATACTACCATGGGCACCCTTTTGGGAAAGGGCATGATCTAATGATCGTGCCCTTTCGTCTAATTAACCTAAAATTAAATAATTTTTACATAACATTGCCTTCCTCTCGAAAGAATGTTTTGTCCTCAAAGCATACGTAACGACGGATTTTGTTGACAAAATGATTCATTCTCCCAAGAAGCTTCTTCTTCAGGTAAGTCTTTCCACTTGATCAGGTATTCCTTGATTGTACAATGTCGAAGCTTTCTTTCTCTAGTAGATAAAATACCTTCTGGTTCTAAAATGACCCTTTCCTCATCATCCAGGGATGGAAGCGTTGTTTGTGCTGATTGATGGTCACCTAGTGCCCTTTTAAGGCAGGAGACATGGAAGACGTTGTGAACACGACTTTTCTCTAGAAGGCTTAAACCATACACAACTTCGCTGATCTTTTTGTTGATCTGATAAGGTTCGTAGAACTTTGGTGCCAATTTGTTTTTTCCTTTCTGTTTTAAGGATAATTGTTTGTATGGTTGGAGCTTGACAAACACCCATTCTCCGACTTCAAACTCTCTTTCGGTTCTGTTTCGGTTTGCTTGTTGCTTCATACGATTCCTCGCATTATTCAAGTTTTGTTTCAATATTGAGACAATTTTTTGGGTTTCTTCTAGTTGATTTTTAACAACAGGTAGATTTGTCTGGACAATAGCTAGATCCTTCCATTTTGGGGGTTCATATCCATACAAAGCTTGAAATGGCGTCATTTTTGCTGACGTATGATAAGTAGAATTATACCACCACTCAGTGAGATGTAACCATTGAGCCCACTTATTTTGTTTTTCTGTAGCGTAGCAACGTAGGTAGGCCTCCAAACATTTATTGACAACCTCTGTTTGTCCATCTGTTTGAGGATGATAAGCAGAACTCATATTTAGGTAGGTTCCTATGTGGTTGAACAACTCCTTCCAGAAATTACCCTTGAATTTGGCATCTCTATCACTCACAATGACTTTCGGAAAACCGTGTAACTTATATATATTTTTGCAAAATATTTTAGCGATTTCTTTCGCTGAGTATGATTTCTTTATTGCCATAAAGTGAGCATATTTGGTGAGTTTGTCGACCACTATGAAAATCTTGTCCTTGCCTTCAGATACTGGTAATCCTTCGATAAAGTCCATCAAAATTTCTTCCCATTTCTAATTTGGAATGTTTGAAGGGTGAAGTAATCCCAGTGTCATAATATTTTCACTTTCATTCCTTTGACATGTGTCACATTCTGCTACATACTTCTGAATATCGCGACTCATTCCTTTCCAAAAGAAGGATTGACGTGCATTGTAGTAAGTCTTAAAGAATCCTACATGTCCGGCTGATAGTGAATCATGTGACTCCTTGAGTATCTTAAATTTAAACTTGGAATTTGCATTTAGATAGATTCTTCCCTTGTACCATAGAATATCATTCTTCCATTCAAATTTTGAGTTGTTGGGAAGGTTATTGATTATCGCCGTTATTTCTGGATCCTTGGCATACTCACTTCGAATCTCATTAAGCCATTCAGGAACAACAACCGAGATTGCAAGTAGTGTTGGTTCTTCGTCTTTCCTGGATAGGGTATTTGCTACTACATTGTCTTTCCCCTTTTATGTAGTATTTACATGTCAAAGGCGGCAATTTTTTCAATGCATTTTTGTTGTTCTTCGGAAAGTGTTTTTTGTTGAAGGAGGTGCTGGAGACTGTTATGGTCTGTTTGAATGGAGAACTTACTTCCCAAAAGATATTGCCTCCACTTAGCTAGTGTGTGCATAATAGCGAGCATTTCTTTGTTGTATCTGGACTTGAGGCGTTCTCTTTTATTGAGCTTCCTACTTTCAAAAGCTATTGGATGCCCTTCTTGCGTTAACACTGCAACTATACCGAATCCGGAAGCATCACACTCAATGATAAATGGTTTAGAAAAATCTGGTGTTGCCAATATGGGGGCATTAGACATAACTTCCTTTAATTTTTCAAAACACCTTCCTGCTTCCTCATCCCATAGAAATGAATTCTTCTTTAAAAGGTTTGTCAGAGGCGCAGTTATATGTGCATAGTTTTTAATAAACCTTCGGTAATATCCAGTCAAACCTAAGAACCCTCTTAGCTTGGATACATTAACAGGTTTGGTCCATTCTTTTATAGCTTTGATTTTATTAGGGTCCACCTTTACGCCTTCATGGGATATAATGTGTCCAAGGTATTCTACTTCTTCCTTTCCGAAGGTGCATTTGGATTTTTTTGCATAAAACTGATGCTCTTTTAGTAGTGTAAGAACTTTATCCAGATGTTGTAAGTGCTCCTTCCAAGTTTTACTGTAAATTAAAATATCGTCAAAGAATACTAATACAAACTTCCTAAGATGTGGACGAAATAATTCATTCATAGTTGCTTGAAACGTTGTTGGTGCATTGGTTAACCCAAACGGCATTACTTTAAATTCATAGTGACCTTCGTGTGTTCGGAATGTCGTTTTTGGTATGTCTTCCAATCTAATTCTGATTTGATAGTAGCCTGACCTTAAGTCCAATTTTGAGAAGTATTTTGCGCCATGTAGCTCATCCAACATTTCGTTGATAAAGGGAATTGGGAACTTGTTTTTAATTGTTATTTTGTTCAATCCTCTATAATCAATGCATAGCCTGAATGAACCATCCTTCTTCCTTACCAATACCACTGGAGCAGCATATGGACTTTTACTTTTCGAGATGATCCCACACTTTAAAAGCTCTTGGATTAATCTCTCAATTTCCATTTTTTGGTGATGTGGATATCGATATGGCTTGATGTTGACAGGGTCTAACCCTGCTTTGACTTCTATTGTATGCTCAATTTCCCTGTTAGGAGGCATTTTCATAGGTAGGTCTTGAAATACTTTTTCATGCTTCTAAGATGATGATACAATTTGATTCTCTGGTGCTTGGAATCCATGTAATTTGTACCTCTGACCTCCCCATTTAAATCTTATGAATTGTACTTGATGGTTGGCAGCATAAGTGCCTAGAGTTCGTAGCCATTGGATACCTAAGACTACATCTACTCCACCTAATGGTATAGTGAAGAATGGAGATTCTAAATTAAAGTCTTGAATCTACAATTTGACCTTATGGCATTTCCCCACCTTTTCAATCTTCTTACCGTCAGCTACCATCACCTTCATGTTTGGTAAGGGAAATGAAAAAATATTGAGTCTCTTTGCCACGGTTGCATCTAAAAAATTGTGTGTGCTACCAAAGTCGATGAGAACCACTACGTTGTTCTTCTTTATGTGTCCTTTCAACTTTAAGGTCTGAGGTTGTGATATACCTGTCATAGCTAATAGTGACACTTGCAGAATACTTCTGTCATCTAATTCTGGTGAGAATTCTGGGGCATCTTCTGTTTCTTCTATGTCAAAATCTTCACTGTTTGAATCATTAGTTGCTTCACAATTATATAGGTTCTTTGGTTCTTTTCCCTTAGCACACCTATGTTTGGGGTCCCACTTCTCACCACAGCGTTTGCATTTGCCTTCTTTTATCCTTTGTATTTCCACATTAGATTTTTCACCTTCACGACGATGTGGTGGAACATATCGTATACTATTTGAATCCACAGACGGGTACTCTTCGTCTTGAATATACTTTTTCCGCTTTTGACCACAGTATTTGTTCAAATTTCTTTTCAACAGTTTTTGATTTTCGTCTTGCTACTTCTATTGACTTAATGTCATGAAGGTCAAGTTCTACTTGTAAATGAGTTTTAAGTTCGGAGATGTCTGATTGAACTAGACGAGACTCTGATAACCCAGATACTCGTGTCACTAAGGTTTCCCATTCTTGAGTGTACTCATCCACACTTCCTTTTTGTCGTAATTTGATGAGTGATGAAAAAAACTCTTCTTCCCTTACACCTTGGAATCTTTTAAAGAATGCATCTTTAAATTTCCTCCAACTGATGGCGATCGTCATCTTCTTCCACCACATATACCAATAATATGCTTCTCCTTCCATTTTCATGGATGCGTGCCTAAGCCTTTCGTCATCATCATTGATGTCGTAAATCTTTATTTATCCATGCAACACTGTATTTTTCGTTTCCATCGAATTTAGGCATCTCGACTTTTGCCCTTCTCTGATATGTCGCTAATGGTTGAGCGAAAAAATGATGTTGATTGGTAAATGTATCCCAGAGTTGCTTATTTGAAAAAGTCGCTTTACTATTTTCTTGGTGGGGCGTCGCTGATTTTTTTGGAGATTCAGCTTTTTCTTGAGAATCTGTTGATTTTGTTGAGTCTGATGAGTTGTGCTCTTGATTTCCTTCATCTTCTTGGAGTAGTTGTTCGGGTATAATATCCATCTTTTTACACAAGTGGTTCAGCAATGTTAAAGTCTGGTTTTGATTCCTTTCTGATTGGATATGGTGCTGTCCCATCTGTAGTTCTATTTGATTTGTCGTATCCTGAAGCCTCTTGATATCGTTAGAATGCCCATTAAACTTATTCTCGAAATCAGCTAATTTTTTATTGACATCATCGGAGTGGCTAGTATTCCTAGTCTCCAATTCAATCAATCTTTTATTGAAATCGGCCATTGACATTGACATGGAGCGAGTTTGCGGGGGTGTAAATTTCTCTGCCAGCTTAATTTTTTTTATTTTTTTATTAATTAATTAAATTAACATTATATATAACTTATAATTAAATTAAAGTTATATATTATATATAACTTATATATATAATTATATTATATTATATTATATATATATATATATATATCGTACACGAACAGTCACGTCTGACCGATCAGTCACCTCCCGTTTGACCGTTCAAAAAAACCCTTTGAGCGGATAGGAATGGTCACGTTCTGTTTGAGCGGATATCACCGCAGCCCACCGCAATGGAAAAGACTACAGAGTTCAGCGTATCACCGCAGATAAAAACAATGGAACTTCTAAGGGTTCAGCGTATCTATCACCGCAGAGCCCACGCAAATGAAGAACGATGGATTTACTCGGTCACCGTAGATGAAGAACGATGTAGGCTTCAGCGTCACACCGCAGAGCCACCCGCAATGTAAGAGCCCACCCCAATGGAAAACGACGCAGGTCACCCAATGGAAAAGACGCAAACTTTACCAATGTACCCTCCGCAGTCTTCCATTGATGGTTCAGCGTCTCACCTAGCGTATTTCTCCAAGAAGAATACGCACAGCCCACATGCACTGCTGTTTTATGGAAAGCTCGTGGGTCTGATGGCCAGCAAAACTTGTGGGTGTCACCAGTCTGAAGCTGGCTCTGATACCAGATGAAGTGAAAACTTCGTAATAAACAGAAATAAATAAATATGTTTTTAATAATTTAATGATGATTGTTTACAGTGAGGGTCCCTGGCTTATATACTGCCATGGGCACCCTTTTGGTAAAGGGCCTGATCTTATGGCCGTGCCCTTTTGTCTAATTAACCTAAAATTAAATAATTTTTACATAACATTGGAGCAGTTTGAAAGGAAGGATCTGGAGGAGTAGTTCGGGGAGCTGACAAGGCTCAGCAGGCTCAGAGTGTGGAAACCTACATCTCAGAGTTTCTGTGATTGTTTGTGATGGTGCTTGACTTGTCAGAGTCTAAGAGGATCTTCATGTTTGTGGATGGGTTAGCAGAGCCATTGCGTGGGTTAGTGAGATCCAACAGGCCCACTACATTACAAGATGTGGCAGGGAGAGACCGATATTTACAGGGTGCCCTACCTAGGGCACGGGCACTATTACCCCCTAGATAGGGTTTCTAGTAGAGGGGGAAGGACACCAAGGCTCCACCACCGAGAGCCAATCAGGGGCGTGGGCAGTTGGATGATGAGACCTGGAGAGACCTTAGGAGGAGGAAATTGTGCTTCACTTGTCAGAAGCCATGGGCACCAGGCCATAGGTGTGCAGCGGGCAAAGCCCACTATATCGAGGTCTTCTCTAACAGCAATGCAGAGGATGAGACCTATTTTGAGATGGTTAGAGAGGACAACGCATCACCTCAGGGGGGAGGACCACCACCACCACCAATAAGGGGAGTTTCCTTCGCTCCTACTAGAGGGGTCCTTGCATCACTGCATGGGGTACCCAAATTCTTGACCATGAGGATTAGAGGCACTATTCAGGGTCAGTGTGTCTCAATGCTGGTGGACAGTGGGGCTACCCACAATTTCATTGATGCTCAGTTGGTTCAGAGGAGGGGCATCACAACTAAGGAGTTTGAGGGATTCTCAGTTCTTGTGCCTGGGGACAGAACCATGCAATGCACTCATTATGTGCCAGCCTTGACAGTGACCATGGGGAACTACTCCATGACAGATCATTTCTTTGTGGTGGATGTACTGGACACCAACGTAGTGTTTGGAGTCCAATGGCTCTATACGCTTGGCAGAGTCACAACAGACTGGAGGAAGTTGGAGATGGAATTTGTAGGGCCAAATGGCAAGACCGTGTTGCTTCGGGGGATGCACTCATACCCACCACAGACTATTTCGGCCCATAGGATGGAGGCTGACTTGAGACATGGAGACATTGAGTGGGCTATGGAGTTGAGGATCTCAGAGGCTGGAGGAAAGCCCAAGCCACCACATCCAGAGATATAGGCTATTCTTGACAGGTATCCAGTGGTGTTTGGGGACATACCATCGGGACAACCACCTGACCAAGGGTTTGAGCACACTATCGAGTTGGAGCCAGGGGTGCAAGTTGTCATCACCACCCCTTATCGACATCCCAAGGCTTATCGAGATGAGATCAAGAGGGCCATCCATGAGCTATTGGCACTTGGGCACATCAAGCCCAGCTCTAGCCCTTTTGCTTCATCAGTTGTGCTGGTGAAGAAGAAGGATGAGTCCTTACGGATGTGCATCGATTATAAGGCCCTCAACAAGAAGACGATGAAGAACCGTTATCCCATTCCCCGTATAGATGATCTGATGGATGAGTTGAGGGGAGCTAAGTTTTTCTTGGAGAATGATCTGCGGTTGGGGTACCATCAGATTCGGGTGAGGGACCAAGATGTCCCGAAGTCAGCATTTCGGTGCCATTATGGGCACTTCGAGTTCCTGGTTATGCCCTTGGGGTTGACCAACGTACCTGCGAAATTCTAGTCATGCATGAACAACGTGTTTCATGGGCAGTTGAGGAAGTTCGTGTTGGTGTTCTTTGATGACATACTGATTTACAATCGGACGTGGGAAGAGCATTTGCATCACCTTGAGACAGTACTGCGCATTCTAGAGGAGCAGCAGTTCTATGCCAAACTGTACAAGTATGAGTTTGGGCTAACCGAGATGCTCTACCTAGGGCACATCATTGGGTAGGATGGTGTCAGAGTACATGAGGAGAAGATCAGGGCTATCCGGGAATGGCCAGAGCCCCCGAATGTGACCGAGCTGAGGGGGTTCGTGGGCATTTGCACTTATTACAAGAAGTTCATGAAGGACTTCTCCCAATTGGCCGCACCCTTCACAAACTTGACGAAGAAGGGGGCCTTTAAGTGGACCACTACAGCGCAGGAGGCATTTGATCACCCCAAGGAGGTCATGAGTAGCTGTCTTGTGTTGGCACTTCCTGACATCACTCAATCTTTCGTGTTGGAGTGTGATCCATCAAGAGTGGGTGTGGGAGTCGTATTCATGCGGGGGGGCACCCCATAACGTTTGAGAGTCTGAAGCTACTCCAGCTATGATAAGGAGATGCTGGACATCATGCATGCATTGACCAGGTTCAGGCAGTTTTTGGTGGGGAACAGGTTTAAAGTCAAGACTGATAACAACAACCTCAAGTTCTTTTTGGAGCAGAAACAGCTACAAGAGAGGCAGTAGAAGTGAGTGAGCAATCTATAGGCGTATGACTTTGACATTGAGTATGTCAAAGGGAAACACAACGTAGTGGCTAATGCGTTGTCTAGGAGGCCAGCCACTCTTTCCTTGATGAGCATCCCCAAACTGGAGGATGCAGTTACTAGTGGAGTACTCCAAGGACAAGTTTGCACATGAGGTCCTTAATGGGTTGGTGACAGATGATCCATATCGAGTGATGAACGAGGTGATCTACTACTGAGACCGGATTTACTTGGTACCCAACTCCTCGCTGAGGAAGAAGATTCTACAAGCTTCTCATGATTCACCATTAGCAGAGCATTAGGGGTTCACAAAGACATATCGGACCATCACGGAGTGCTTTGCGTGGAAGGGCCTCAAGGATGATGTTCTAAGGCATATCCGGCACTGTGAGACATGCCATCGAAACAAGGGAGAGCAGACACACCTCGTAGGCCTATTGCAATTGCTTCCCATTCCGAAGGGGAAATGGGAGAGCATATTGATGGATTTTATTACCGGGTTGCCCACAATGTAGGGGAAAGACTGCATCTATGTAGTGGTGGACCGCTTGACGAAGTACGCTCACTTCTTCGCCATTCCAGCCTGATACTCGGCCTCACAGGTCGCGGAATTCTTTTTTAGAGAGGTGTTTTGGCTACATGGTCTCCTGATGACCATCGTCAGTGACCGGGACAGCAAGTTCATGGGTCGATTTTGGCAAGAGCTATTCCGGTTGGTGGGTACTAAGCTCACCCTGAGTACCAGTTACCACCCTCACACAGGCGGACAGACAAAGATAGTTAACAAGTGGCTGGAGGACTAATTGCGTAACTATGTGACAGGGCAGCAAAGAGCGTGGATACAGTGGCTGCACTTGGGTGAATACTGCTACAACACTATACATCACATGTCTATAGGTATGTCACCATTTCGAGCTTTGTATGGTTATGATGCGTTATCTTTCGCTGACATTATGTTTGGAGATAGCAGGGCCCCAAGGGCCAAGGACTAGATACAGAGAGCCAAGATATCTTGAGGGCTCTGAAGAACAACCTGCACATGGCCCAAAATCAGAAGCTTTATGCAAACAGGGGCAAAGTTGAGAGGCAATTCGAAGTTGGAGACTTGGTATTTTTGAGGCTCCAACTGTACAGGCAGTCTACGCTCAAGCAGAAGGGGGTCGAGAAGCTCAAACCCCACTTCTATGGGCCTTATCATGTCACTCGGAGGGTGGGGGACGTAGCATATGAGCTAGAGCTACCCCCAGGGAGCTGGGTGCACAACATTTTTCACATGTCTTGCCTAAAGAAGGCACTGGGACAGCAGGTTACAACTGCTACGGAGTTACCCCCTATGGATGATGAGGGGCATTTAGTGCTGGAACTGGAGGCTATTTTGGACACCAAGGAGAGACATCTGCATAATAGGGTCATCAGGGAGTTTTTGGTTTGATGGAGGAATCTATTGGATAAGGATGCCACCTGGGAGGGGGAACAGATACTACAACATCCTTCTTTGCAGTTGCTTGAGGACAAGCAATGCTTTGGCAGGGATGATTGAGATATTCCTACTTAGTGTTGCACTAAGTGAATATCGAATTTTGCTCAATTTTGGCATATTACATTGTTTCACTTGTGAGAAGTGGGCTTAGGGTACCCACATTCGATTTTTGGCATGAGAAGCACCCCAACATTAGAGTTCAATGGAAATATTGTAGCTTTGGTGGAGCGTGGGGTTCGCCACAAAGGAATTTCAACCCACATGGAGAGTACGCTCTCATTAGAGCGAAATTGATGAGGGAAATTCGATATGGGCCCACATGGGCAGCCTTGGAGGCAAATCGACAAAAGGAAGGAGGGGCTCTCATTTTTCTTATCATCTATCATTTTCATAATTTGTCTTTTGACAACAGCACGCTTCAGCAGTGGGCCAAGTCTGCATGTGTTGTTCAGCACACCGGGGGTTTTCGTGCGGGAATCCCAACCCTTGCTTCAGTGGACTTCACGTGCCAGCCCAAGGAGGGATTTCTACTTCATCCCAATTCATACCAGCAGCAATGAGCCGAGTTACAGCAGCAGGGAGTGTTCCAGTAGTGTAGGGATTGCGCAGTGATAGCTAGAGGCACTCCTGGAAGTTGTGGAGATAGGGGAGTTTGTGGAGGAAATTAGGAGGGAAGGCTTGGGGAGTCTTCCAACAGGGTTTGCAAACATTTTTGGAGCATTCAGCAGTAGAATATTTAGGTGGGTCGATTTTCGCAGTAGAAGAGCCAGCCAAGCGCAAGAGGGTCGAAATTTCGGGGTCAAGCTTTGGCCAAACCCTTCATGGGTTATCCTGGGTTTCTTGAGTAGAGGTCAGGATTAACTTCCCAGAATTCTCTAAGTAGTAGAGAGGGCTCTAGCAGCAGATCATTTCAGGCAGCAACACCATTTCTAGGCATTTATAGCGCAGCACTTGGGCCGAACTTCCAGCAGATTGGAGGAGGGTGATTCATTGATCATTTTGGGCTTTTGCTAGCTTGCTTAAGCCAAGCCCATGTGCACTCATTCCAGCACCTTGTTGTACACCTCTTTCCATTAATAAAATGAGCATACAGCGTCATTTTGGATGCAAATTCATGGTCTGATTGTTTGTTCTGATTTTATGGTGTGTTTGTCTATTTTTCTTTGAATATTTACCATTAATTTTCCCTTAGGGATATTACAACTTTTTACAATTTTCAACCCAACTTCGTTATATTAATCCAACTGAATAATACAACAGTCTAGGGCTCCCATACCAGGGATAATCGCCCTCATACTTCCACTTGTACAAGAATACAAAATTGGGGCTTGGTGTCAATCCATTGACAACCAATCTACCCTCAACAAGAACTTTGACTGTCTGATTGTCGCATGCTCTCTCAGCTCCTCTCGGTCATACCCTGTACCTGCTTGGTCCTTTAGCTCCTGATCTGTAGCATCACCTCTATCAATGATACAAGTCCATCTAGCCACTGAACCTCAACTATCAAATCTACTCACTAGTTGTGCCTTCGTCCATCAAGGGCACAACACGTCGAGACTCCTGTCAAGTTGTTCACAACTCCATTTGTGAACAACTCTCAATCTTCCCACTGCTGCTCATTAGCTAGTCAAGGACTTTAGCCCACTATGGTCTTCTTGCCTTTCTCTAATGAAGACCATCATAGGGCACGGACCTATCACTGCAATATGTCCATCTCCCACAATGAACATGGGCTAGGAGGATTGCCCATCATCTACTGTATAAGTCCTTCTCTACACACAAGTCTAGGGTTGCTCAACTCCTCCTTCGGCTCATCAAACCTTGAGCTCAATTTCTACCACTCTAGCAACCACCAAAGCCCATGCAGATGGTGCACACCGGGCTCCAACTTGGGCACTATCACGCTGCCCTCCAACAAACCATAAATGCCCAATGCACTATCCACACTTGGTCCACTGTCATGCTACACTCCAACAGACCAAAAGTAAGCAATCTTTGTTGTAGCATCTGCTCCTAGTTAGGGCATCCTCACACCTAGGAAACCCTCCTCTTGGCTCCTAACAGACTCCATCAAATTTTCCTCTTCTAGGACACCCATTCACTTAGCATCCAACCATCACCAAGAGAGCATCTGCAACTCCCTATTGTTGCCTTCTTGCCTAGGGTTTTGTGCACACTATTGTAGCTTCCATCACTGATTAGAGCATGAAACACTGCCAAATCTGCTACAACAGTCCTTCAATCACTGTGTTCCCTTGTCCAAATACTAATCACTCTTTGCTGCCCTTCAAGCCCTTCCTAAACATTGTTATAGCCCTTGGAATACTTCACAAGGCACCCTACAACAATCTGCTTGCTACAGAAAGGAGATGGGTCACCTTTCCATGGGTTACACCCTCTGTCCAGCTACGCTAACTTCACTAGGAGTTGCGGCCCGATGACAGGACCTTCTATAGGCCTAATGGCACTCAAAACAGTCCCTTGATACACCATTGTAACAACCCTTCTTCTGCAACCTAAACAGAGACAAAATGCACTTTAAACCATGCACATAAACACACTATATTCACCTTGTATTGTTGCAGTCTACCTTTCCTTGAGTGCTGCTTCAATATGATGGAATTTGGGCTTAATTCTAGCCCTCTTAATAGACCCACAACCCCTCACAACTGTGATCTAGGGTTGTGGCCTTCAACCCAGGTTTGCGGCTCCCTTTTACAAAGGTTTACCCACACAAAAACACCACCAAAACAGACCCAAATAAGCCCAAAAAACTCCCCAACGAACTCAACCTTACTGCAAGGTTACTTGGCATCCAATGTAGTCACAAGGAGGCTCAAACCGGCCCTCCTCTTCTTCGATTGGCTACTCCTAACCTGCAGCCCATACAGAGGTTTGCTTCTCCTAATGCGAGCTCCTTTGTTCTCCAAGATCACACACCAAATGACTCCAACGTCACCTCTACTTATATCTATCATGAGGGCTTCAACAAATCATCTTTTTTTGGGCTTGTACAATTGTCATGAGGCTAATTAACACAAGCCTACATGAACACTCCATTACCAAGGCCACCATATACCTTCAAAAATTAATATTTCTTCAACGACAACCCAAAATCAGACGATTCTCGATGCGTTGGATTCGTCTCATCATCTACTATCATCCTCATCCATCACATGTCACAATCTCGTCACGATTTTGGCCCAAACATCGATGGGTGCAAAACCCCAAGCTTGGATTTCAAGCCCACAAGGCCACTTGTGGAGCTCCTTCCTCCAAACCCTCAACCCTCAAGGCTTGGAGTACCTCCCAAGCTACAAAAATCAACACAAATCCACCTCAATATCTCTTATGGGATCCCAAGATCCAAATGGGGTGTCATAAAGTGGTCTCCATGGATCTCCATTTGTCCAACAAGACCTCCTCCTCTCTAGCATTAGGGCTTCCTCTAGTGCAACAAGCCCTCCCAAGTCTCTCAATGAGATACAATCTTCACCTGGGCTCCGAATCATCTCCTGCCCATCAAATTGTGTCAAGGCCAGGCTGCAGGCATATTGGATCCAAAGGTTTCATCCTAAAAAATCCCCAAAACCAAGTCAAAGTTGACCAATGTCCTAGGTCCTGGAGGTACTGTGGGACATATATCATCTACTAGTGCTATCAAGAGGCTTTAATCTCTCAACGCTGCACCTGCTTAGGCCAATGCACTTCTCTGAAGGGCCTAGGTACCTGTGGAGTGGGTGCCCAAGGCTCGGGTTGTTGAACCACCTGACAGAAAACAATAAGGATTCTAGTGAAAGCAACCATCCATCGGAGACTAAGATCAATAATGCATCTAAGTGAACCAAACTTGAATGCTAAGGGCAATTTAATACTTCAAACAAAGATCCCCTTCTGAAATCAAGACCAAGTTCTCACAAAAGTGTTTTCTCCCTAGGTAGGGTGGCTAATGTTCAACCTTATTAGGTATATCATGCCCCTAAGGGGAAGTAACAATTCCTTGGTCCACCCTTCAATTGATAGGTGTTAGTGAATAATAATGTGGTAATGGAGGGGAGAATACTTCATGGTCAAGTGCCATAGTCAAAGGGACTAGTTGATGGGGTTGTCCACATCCTGAGTGTACAAAAGTGAGGAGGGAGCATTCGGGATGCATGAGTTACCAACTCGGCCTGATTTTTCCTTGTATTATCGCTTATAGCTCAAGGGTTAGAGCTTGCTTTGTATGATGTAGCAGTTTTATTACCCCTTTAAGATGATTTAGTTTATCGCTTATCGGGGTTGGGATATGCAATGGTTCCTTCTTGGTGTAATGGAGGATCATCTGTTCAGGAACTAGGTGATGGCCATATCAGGTAGGTAGAGCTCATGCTAGGTTTTTGCCCACATGCTAATCTTTATGTCCCAACCATCTTTTGCATTTTTTATTTTTCTTTCTTTTGTTTCATTGTGGCCATTGATATGCTTTTCCATGTAATGTTTTGTTTTCTGGTGTTCCTTATGACATAGTTAGTATGGACTTTCAGAGTTGGGGGCACACAGGTCACAAGGGCAGGTTGATGTCATTAGCGACCCCAGGGGCTTTGAGGAGTTCCTATGAGGTCTGATGGTATTCACTTTGTATATTCCATTACCCGCACAGTTTGCCTTCCATTCCAGCGCATTCTGACAACTTTCAGAGAACAAAGTTATTATTGGGCTTGACTCAATTAATTACGCTTAAGGTGGCATTCCGGGAGGAATACTTGACAGAACACCTTACTGTAATAGCTCATTGGATCCAGGACGAGAAGGTCTACATGATGGGATGGTTGGATGTGAGTTTCAGATGTGAGTTTCAATGACATAAGGACACATGGTGGCCAATTTACCCTTTTCCCGCATTAAAAAGAATATTTTAATTAAAATAAAAGAGGGAAAAGTGCTCCATGATTAAAATAATAATAAAATGGGAGGTTCTAGAGGGTTCCATCAGATCTATAAAAGAGGAGGAGGAGGCCATTAGAGGCCATCTGGGATTTGTGACTTCTCCTTGTGGAGAGGTTTGAGAACTATGTTCTCTACTTCAACTGTAGCCCTAGGACGAAAACCCTCGGGTGATCTTGGTGAGAGTGGACAAAAACCCATCTCATCTCCTTGGTAGATTCACCCATAATTCACGAGTGCAGCGATTGATTTCAATTCAGTTTTGGGAGGGTCAGCTTCAGCATCAGAGCAAATCAGTTTTTGAGACCAGATTGTCTATCTCAGCGATTTCAGCTATATCATCATGTACACTCTTTCAGCCATTCATTATAATGAAAGCTAAGAATATTTTTGCTCATTGTGTTATTGAACTGCATGCACTCTACTTGTTATATTTTACATGGAAACTTTCTGTTAATCGAATAGTAATTTTATGGTGAAACTTTTGGTTCAATTAAATTTCTGCAAAATCAGTGAAATATCCTGTTTAGGATATTACGGTGGTATCAGAGTTGGTTTTCCTTGTCATGTCCCCATTTTTATTCTTCTTCATAGTACAACCAGGGTGGATTTCCAGGGCAGGGGATGGCCAAGTAAGTGGAGGAGGTTTATGTCATCAAGGGTCCTGATGGAGTTTTGAGGAGTTTTTATGGGATTTGTAGGCATTCGCTGGGCATATTCCATCATCCGCACAGTTTGTCTTTCGTTCTGTTGCATTCCGACAACTTTCAAAAATCAGTGTTATTATTGGGCATAACTTAATTAATTATGCTCAAAGTGGCATTCTGGGGAGATTAATTCATGGAAAACCTCAGTGTAATAGCTCGTTGGAACCGGAACAAGAAGATCTACAGGATGGGATGCTGAGAAGAGACTTCCAGTGGCCAAAGAGAGTATGGTGGGCAATTTTCCATTTTCCTTAGTTAAAAATGACTTTAATTAGTCATTTAATTAAGGAAAAATAATTAATTGGAGAAAAAGGGCCAAAAGTGACTTAAGTGAAATAAAATAAAATTAAAGGTCACTTAAGATAAAGTCAATGGAGGAGCTTCTAGAATAATAATAAAATAATAAAATAAGATGCTTCTAGAGGCTTGGAGATCTATCCATCGGATCTATAAAAGGGGAGGAGGAGATCATTTGGAGACATCTTGGATTTGAGATTTCTTCTTGTGGAGAGGTTTGAGAACGTGGTTCTCTACTTCAGCAGTAGCCCCAGGACAGAAACCCTCGGGTGATTCAGTGAGAGTGGGTGAGCACCCATCTCTTCCCTTGGTGGATCCATTCAAGGTTCACACGTTGTAGTGTATTGTTTTTCAGTTGTTTTGGAGGCCGATTTGCAGCATTATTGTAGATCTATTTGAGGCCAGATTTTCATCTCAGCTATATGGGTTGTAAGTGAATGTAAAACCCCAGCTTATCTAATATAATAAAGCTGAGATTGTTCCTATTCATTGTGTTATGGGATTGCAGTGCTCTTTTGTTTAATTTTACATGGCAATCCTCTGTTTATGAATAGAATTTTTATCTGAAGAAATTTTGAATTAGAATTTTAAGAAAATTTTCGTTTGATCCAAATTTATTTCATTTGGGACATTACAGTGTTATCAGAGTTGTGCATCCTGCCAGCCTGAAGGTTTATTGCAAAGGATATATCGTTGTCAGAGAAGCAAGATAATTGTTGAAGAACATTTTAGTTGATCTAGTTACCAAATTGTCACACCCTTAATAAGTGATCGACAAAATGATATGTAAAAATGTCGGTTGCGACAAGTTTTAGAGCCAAGAGGCATAATTACCCAAAGTTTGGTTTTGAAATTTATTAAAGGGGGGTGAAATTATTTTTGTGGTCATCGCACATCAGATTTCGGGACACCATGTGAAAGCCGCATTTCTCTGACGGACTCGTGGATCACACTATTGTATTTGCGTGGGTTTTACTCGTGGAACATCATAGGAGCCATGACCTAAGCGGTGATTGCATATGCGGGGCCGTAAGCAAATGTTATTCAAAGTGCTTTACGTAAAAATAAATTATTCAAGCCCCAAGAGCTGATTTTACAAAGCCAATTATTTTAAAGGGGTCGACTTTTATATTTTGGGAAGCCGTGGAGAAAAATTCAAAGCCCGGGTCAAAGGTATGTTAGTCAATTTCAAAAGAACATCAAGCTTCAGGAGCCGTCAAGCCAAGAGGAATGAGTTTGTTTTTTTTTTTTGCAGCGGCCATGTGGGTTTTCTATGGTGCCATCCATTGGGCGTATAATCAAGTCACTCCAAATTCCTTTATGAAGCAGCAGTCGATTCATTGGAATTATCATATGACGACTTAATATGTGTGAAGTGGCCAAATTATTTGTGCTTCAGCAGTGATTCCAAATGCTAGTAAAAGAGAACTCGCACAGCCAATGAAGAAATACTTGTCACGTGGACCAAGCACCTTGTTCCGCTACAATTTGTGGGTCGAAGTCCATCTCTGAAAGAAGATTGAGTTTCTTTGTACCATTGACCGAGTTTCAATCCAGGAAAAAGGGTGTTGTCATCTCCATTTCTGTGGCCGATTCTCAGTAGTTAAGAGGTCGAGTTCTCTAGTTACGAAGGCTGAGTTAGCTCTCATTGCCAGCTGAACAAAACAACCTCCCATATCTGTGCATACCAGACTTTCTAAGGGTTCGAACTGAACTTTTGTGGAGTGATAAGACAGCCCAGCTTGTGGTGAGTTTTGTAGCTGCCAAAAGGGAGGATGTATTTTTGGTTATCAGGCCACATGGAACAACTGTTCACAGGGAATTAATCTTTGAATATATATCCACTGTTGTAGAGCTGATGTTCTTTACCAAATCATCTAATATACCCAGATATGTCGTGGGAGTATTTACCAGTCATCTGGGTTCTATACTTCTTATTTGGAGTCAAATTAAATTAAGTATACCTACAGCACACTGTCCTCATACTGTTTGATTAAATATTTCATTGGAAAATTTGTAGAAAACTCAGTACTTCTTGGAGCCATTTCACAAGAAGGATCTTATCATCACAGTTGGAAGAGGACTAGTTCTCTTATTCTTTTTCGCTGAGTTCTGTTCGGGAGATTATTATCTATTGAATTGTGGAGTTCGAGCTGTGTAAAAAGGGACCTGTACATTATTGAGATGCCTGGAGCTGAGTTTGCAGGCCAGAAGAAATAACTTTCCCCCCGTCCATGAGCAACATCATCACTTCCTGATAACACGATTTTTGGCCAGCGTATCCCAGAAATGTGATGTATTGGATTGTGGGCTGAGCGTATGAATTTGTTTCCTCTTGCGGTGCGTACAAGGCAGAACAGTGAAGTCCTTCCTCAGCTGGATATTCGTTGGAGTGAGCGACAATACAGGGCTGAGTTGACCCACGCTAAAGGTTGACAAGTTGTGGCTGTGTGTTTTCATTCCCAGGCAGATTCACAACCTCAGTCACATAAGCTGATAGTACATGAGCCTAGCGTTGAAGAGTTCCCAGGTTCCATTCTCTTTCACTGTATTGCATATTTATCTATGTTGCATGAGTTTTTGGAACGTGGGAACGTTCGGAACTCGGGTACGGGTTATTACAATATTTCTATTTAGTATTTAATGCTCATTCTTTTAGCTGTTGCTATTTTTATTCTTTTAGCAGTTTCTTAGATGAAACTGATTGTTTCCATATTCTACATAGAAACCTGATGTTTCTATTATTGTAAATATCTCTGTATTATCATTGAGCTGTTTGCTCATTCTGAATTAATTCATTCGATATTCTTTTATGGTATCAGAGCCAGAAAAAGAGATTTCTTGAACAGTTATTTCCTCTGCATCCTAATCTCCTGAGCTCTTTCTTTCATTCATTTCTAAGGTCGAGCCCTCTGTAAGCCAGGTAGCCTTCACCGAGTCTTAGCCTCGGGTTTGCTCACTGTGATAAAAGCTTACAGTCGTCTATCTCGATACAGAAATGGATTTTTCTTCCTGCGTCTCTATTGTGCTCTCATAGGACGGCAATTTCTCCTTTCTTCTACAGATTTCAAACCAGAAATCCTCGAGCAGTCTTCGGGCTGTCATAACCTGCGACCTTGTCATAACCTGCGACCCTGTCAACGTCGAATTTATGCTCAAGACACGCTTCTGCAAACTTCCGGAGGGACCACGCTGTGACGCGGATTTATTCTGCTCGATTATTATTACAGTTACTGTGCGAATTAAGGGAGCTGCCGTGTAACACGACGCTACCGTATTTGGTCAATCGCATTTCTCTCCGACAGAGGATTGCTTCTGAACAAAAGAAACAGGGAGGGCCACATCAGACAGCAAATGTTGCAGAACATTCCGAGCAGACAGATTCTGCCTTTTACGCCTTTATGGCTAAAAGGTCTTCAGAACATGTTCCTTCCTCTGCATGGTACATTGATTCTGGTGCATCACGCCACTTCTCTCACAGGCGTGACTGGTTTATTGACTTCTCACCTTTCAGTGATTCCGTGGTATTTGGCGGAGGTGAAAAGTACACTGTAGCTGGCAGGGGTACAGTTCAAATTCAGTCTGGTGGACGCACACTCATATTTCTGAATGTATACTATGTTCCTGGTATGGAAATTAATATGCTATCTGTCAGCCAGATTATGAGGAATTCTCCTCAGCTTGATGTTGTGTTCAGTGCACACAAGTGCTCCATCATTGACAGGGAGACCAGTCTAACAGTTGTTGGCCTAGAGGACCATGGTCTATACAGGCTACTTGACACCGGTGACTCTCCAGAAGTGGCTCTAGCAGCACGTGTCTCTCCCATCAGCACTCTATGGCATCAGCGATATGGGCATCTAAATATGCAGTATCTCTCTCAGCTCTCTCGGGAGGGACTTGTGTCAGGATTACCTGATATTCAGACTCAGCAGTTGGGGGTATGCAGCGCCTGTCAAGCGGGAAAGCAACATCGGTCTTCATTCAAAGACGGAGAATCTTGGCGCGCATCTAAGGTACTTCAGTTACTTCATGCTGATATTTGTGGTCCTATGAATACAGCTTCTATCACTGCTTGCAAATATTTTTTACTTATTGTAGATGATTTCAGTAGAAAGATGTGGGTGTATTTTCTAAAAAATAAATCTGATGCTCTTAGTACCTTTCAGAAGTTTAAAACCTTAGTTGAAAAAGAATCTGGTTGTAATATCATGACCCTTAGGACCGACAATGGGGGGCAATTTTGTTCCTCGGCTTTTGCCAACTTCTGTGATATTCATGGCATCAAACGTCAATTAACCACACCTTACACTCCCCAGCAAAACAGTGTTGTCGAGCGTCGCAACCGCACGGTTGTTGAAAGGGCTCGTTCCATGTTACAACACAGGAGTGTTCCAAACAAATTCTGGGCTGAAGCAGTATTTACTGTTGTTTACCTTCTTAACCGATCACCTACTCAGGTTGTTAAAGGGAAGACTCCTGAAGAGGTTTGGTCTAGTCGTAAGCCTAAGATCAGTCACCTCAAAGTATTTGGCTCAGTTGCATATGTTTGGATTCCACCTGCTAAGCGCTCTAAGTTGGATTCCAAAAGCCAGAAACTCATGATGACAGGTTACAGTGATCATCACAAGGCCTATAGGCTGATAGATATAGCCACTGGTCGTCTTAGCTTCAGTCGAGATGTAGTATTTGATGAAGACAGAGGATTCTTTCAGTCTTCTTCTTCTGAGCAGTGTTCTGAGGATCAGCCTCACAGTGTTCTTCTTCCGGTCGGTCCACCTGATGGGAGGGATGATGTAGCATCAATATTTGATAATACTCTATCTGAGCTTCCTCCCGAAAATAACCCTCCCCTTGCTGCCCCTATTGCTCTTGAGTCTTCTCCACCTCCTCCTGATATTGGTTCCTCTACTCCTGATATTGGTTCTTCTACTCTTCGGCCTAAATGGTGGGCTAAAACCATTGGTGATCTCCGGGATGATGAGCTCCTTGAAGGTAGAACTTCTAGACATAAGAACAGACAACAGTCTACAGTCAATTTTGCTCTTATGGCTAACCTACACAGTATTTTTGAGCCTCAAACCTATTCAGAGGCTAAGGGTACATCTGAGTGGGAACAGGCTATGGAAGCCGAATTCCAGAGTCTTCAGAAGAATCACACCTGGACACTTTCTGATCTTCCTACAGAAAAAAAGCCCATAGTCTGCAAATGGGTGTATAAAGTGAAATACAAAGCTGATGGAACCATAGACAAGTATAAACCTCGTCTTGTGGCTCGAGGGTTCTCACAGAAGGAAGGCATCGACTATGAGGAGACTTTTGCTCCTACAGCCAAGATGAGTACCATAAGGCTTGTCCTTGCCCTAGCAGCTCAGTTCAATTGGAAAGTTCATCAGATGGATGTAAAGAGTGCTTTCCTAAATGGTGATCTCCAAGAAGAAGTCTACATGACGCAGCCTCCAGGATTCAAGGTTGCTGGTCAAGAACAGAAAGTGTGTCGGTTAGCTAAAGCAATCTATGGATTGAAACAAGCTCCTCGGGCTTGGTACATGAAAATTGATCAGTACCTGACAGATCAGGGTTTTCAGCAGAGCCCATCTGATGCAAACCTATATATCAAGCATACTGGTGATGATATCTTGTTTCTGGTTGTCTATGTGGATGACCTTATCATTACTGGCAGCTCTGCACATTTGATCCATGGGATCAAACAAGATCTATGCAGAACTTTTGAGATGACAAACTTGGGACTTCTTCATTACTGTCTGGGGGTTGAAGTTTGGCAAACTGAAAATCAGATATTTCTCTCTCAGTCCAAGTATGCCAAAAATCTTGTGTAAAGGTTCAGAATGCAGGATTGCAAACCGGCCACGACTCCTATGGAACCAGGGCTCAAACTTTCAGCACAGTCACCCTCTCCCCTTATGGATGAAACTTTATTCAGGCAATTAGTGGGCAATCTCACCTATCTTACTGCTACCAGACCTGACATCAGTTTTGCAGTAAGCTACATTTCCCGCTTCATGTCAGCTCCTAAAACTGATCATTGGATAGCAGCAAAGCGTGTGCTACGATATGTGCGTGGTACTTTTGATTATGGCCTCTTATATACTCGCAGTTCCAATCCTATTCTCAGTGGCTACACTGACTCTGACTGGGCAGGTTCGGTTGATGACCGTAAATCTACAGCTGGGTATGTGTTTAGTCTAGGATCTGGTGCTGTTACTTGGACTAGTAAGAAGCAACAGGCAGTGGCTCTCTCCTCAACAGAAGCAGAGTATCGGGGAGCAGTTAAGGCATCCTGTGAGGCAGTTTGGCTTCATTCCCAGGCAGATTCACAACCTCAGTCTCATAAGCTGATAGTACATGAGCCTAGCGTTGAAGAGTTCCCAGGTTCCATTCTCTTTCACTGTATTGCATATTTATCTATGTTGCATGAGTTTTTGGAACGTGGGAACGTTCGGAACTCGGGTACGGGTGTTGGGAACGGCTAGAGCTTTCCCCAAAATTTACAAGAAACGGCTAATCGGGAGCATTAATATTATATAATAAAAAAATATAAAATATAAAATATTTTTTAATTATGTAATTTATATAATTATCAAAATTAATATTGAATCAAAATATTCAAATATTAAAATCAATTTAAATATATAAATAATAAATATATAATCTCTCTTATATATAAATATATTCTGTGGGTGTCTCTCTGCGTGAGTCTCTCCCTTTTATATATATAAAATATTAAAATGTCAAGTTCATTATGACACGTGACGAGTCTTTGAAACAATCTGGCTTAAAAATACAAAGGAACAGTTTTACCTTTGTTTCTCTAGTTATTCTTAAGAGAAAAAGTAAAGCAACTCTAATGTTTAAGAATTGACTGCCACATACAATATGCAAACACAATCTTCTACGATATATATACCAGTGTTGAAAATATCGGTATCGGCAAAATATTGGTGAGGGTCCAGAAAATATCTTATCGGCAATATCGGCGAAAATATCAGCAAAATATCGGCAAATATCGGCAAGCATAAAAAATAATTTTTTTCAAATTTTTAAATATAGCCGATATTTTCAAATATCGCGATATTTTGCCGATATTTTCAAAATATCACGATATTTTACCGATATTTACCAATATTTTGAAAATATCGCGATATTTTCTCGGCGATATATCGTTTTGCCGAAAATATCGCGATATTTTCGAATATCGCCGATATTATCAACAGTGATATACACATAAATAACAAAAGAAATACTCATCAACATGACATCCCAGATATCGCCCTTACATCGAGGTGCCACACACTTCCTTAACCCATCAAGAGATTGCTCCAGTTTCTCAATTAAGGATATCGGTGTTAAGGATGTCTTTGGCCTTTCTTCCTGCGAAGGTTTCAACTTAGGCTCATGTTTTGTGGGTAGTTCAGCATATTTCTCTAAAAACTTTGTATTCCCCAACCTCAGGGAACGCCGGAACTCCAAAAAAAATAGTCTTCAAAGCTCCCGGAACTTTCCCAAGCTCCCATTGCAGCTCCTGCTGAAAAGGGAACGTTCCCATATAGTTCCAAAGTTCCCGGGAGCGTGGGAACCATTGGAACGGGTTTCCCAACTCTTGGGAACGTTTCCCGTGTAACATAGATATTTATCAATTTTTGTGTTACATATGTATACACTGGTTACTATATCTGAGTTAGACAACGATGTTAAAATGCAATGATAATGGGCGGCTCTGGTATTCTATTTGTGTTACTGTACTTGTAAGCTCAAACCAAATAAATGAGTTCACTTCAGCAGTAGAGTATCCATGAACTGTTTGACAAAATGTCCCCATAGCAGTGTATCAAAAACACTCAAAAAATCATTTAATAAAGCAGGAAATTTGTTAGTGAGTGGGTTGAATTGTTGATGGTCAGATTGTTAGTTTTCGGCATAATTGCTAGCACCATGTAACACTGTTGTAGTTGTCATTCAAAACAGAGTTTGACTTTGGACAGTTGTGGGCCCATAACCAGAACTCCAAGATTGGAAAATTTTAGCAAGGGGTTGCACGTTGCTAAATTGTTTATCCGCTGCCAGTAAAATGTCCTTGTTAAACCTTGTATTTATGTCATAAAAACAAATTGTATGGTATTGAACAATGGAGTACTTGAAATGCCTCATAAACCAACACAACTGGACCTTAATGGACTATGATATACACCAGAAAACCAAGCAGAACAGCAGACCCTTTTCAAAAAGGGTCTATGCCATTCTTCAAAGGGAACAGCCAAAGGATGTGCAGAAGGGGCAGGAAATGGGGCATAAAATATTTGCACTTGGGACAGATTTGAAGCACATGAGATTTGCATGGAAGATTCTCTTCAAACTTGATGAACTAGATGCACTCCTTTCCAAAGTGAACCAATTAGAAGGGAAGAAACTCATTTGGGATCTAAGACCAACTATGCTTGCTCTCATACAACCCAAGTTCTTGGAGGAACCTTGTGAAGGGGTTAGACTTCCAATTGCATCCTATCTCAGTAACATTATGAGGTTGACTGCACCTATACCTCCTTACCTCCTTACAGTGATGACATCATGAGAAGAGTCTTCAGACTGATAGTAGAGACCTTTCGGAATTTGGATAACAATAAGGGTCCTACTTTTAGGAAGAAGCTTGAGATTCTAAAAACCATGGCCCTAGTTAGAACTTATGACATTATGCTTGATTTGGGAAGTGATGACTAGATCCATCAGATGTTCCGATGTTTCTTTAACATTAAGAAACATCACCCTAACATGGTCAAAGCAAACATGTTGTCCATTATGTCTTCAGTCATGGGAGATCGTGATGCCATTTGCATGGAGTTGTGGGCTCGATTGTTGACCATCTGGAGGAGAGAACAGTTGGTCTCACCTGCTGCTTATGAACTAGCTGAGAGGTTGGTTGAGCAAAACATTGGGTTGTTCAAGAGACAACTGACCAGGGAGGAGTTGCTTAGGTTTGGCGGAACATGCAGCAAGAATGACATGAGGAGGAAGGGACTTTGCTTTGTTTGCAAGGGACCTTGGGGACCTGATCACTCATGCTTAAGTGACACTGAGGAGATGATAGGGATAGAGCAGGGAGATATTCTTTATGTCTGTCAAGATGAGGAATCTTCGTTGGATGAGTCCATGGGTTTGTACGATGATACCTCTGAGGAGCACGAACAGTCGTGTGGAGTTGATGATAGTAGCCCAGATATGCATCCATGTGTCGTAGAGGAGTATGAGGAGCAACCGATTGTTCCCATGAGGGAAGGAGATCAGGCAGCAGATGAGCAACTGATGATTCAGCATAGAGAGCACATAGAGGAGCATGAGTCAAATGATACACACAGTGTGCGGGTTGGGCCATTTTGGAGAGTTAGCTAGTGGCTCATGTTGAGCCCATGATGGAGGATGAGCAGACGCCCTTGGGGCCAGCCATAGGAGTGGAGCAAACATAGGTGCAAGCAGCCTCCAGGGAGGCAGTATTTGCAGACACTTGTCCTCGAGAGATGTTAGAGATTGACAGGGTAGTCTTGCAAGAGGCTAGTAGACGGTAGGAGCTGTTGGAGATGGTGGTGCATCCATCTTTGGGCCGACCCACTGATGAGGTGCGAGTAGATGCACAGGCAGCTGGCAGAGCTACAGGAATTTCAAGGAGAAGCCCTCTCCAGGAGTATATAGATAGGGCTTGCAGCACAGTGTGCCCACTTCTTCCCATTAGAGGGAGAAAGGTAGAATTTATCGGACATGTTTTGATTGACTGGGTAGAGCCTCGAGAGTTGAGCATGGACTAGTTTTAGCATAGCAAATGTATCCCTTGCACAGGTGTCCATGCATTGGATTGGCGAGAGATCATGAGCTGGTATCCTTTTGATGGAGTATCATTTTTAGTCAAGAGCATTGTATTGCAGGAGCCCTCAGAGGTGAGGGATATCACATGCCGCATTTGGCAACAAGATGTAGGTTGGCCACTCATCAGTATTTAATAATGGCATCAGCATGATAAGATTGACCTTGGTCTATGCCAAGGGTTGGATTGGAGAGAGGTGATGAGTTGGTACGCGGTGGATGGAGCAGCATTCATGGTTGGAGTTATCGCACAGCAAGAGCCATGGAGCCTTGATATTTGTTCTTGGTGGCATTGGGATCCAAGAGGATTCGTTGATGACAAGTTCAGTTAGAGATTGGTCTGGGATCCGGGCATTGAGGGGTCTATTCATGATGGGTCGACACAGGAGCAGAGCATCACCCAGTGGTTCGTATGGGATCCGGGTATTGGGTCTTAGTTGCGTCGCGCCACCAGATTGGTCCACATATTTGGATTGCTTGTGGACAAGCAATCTTGGGGCGCAAGGACTATCATGTCCCCATTTTTATTCTTCTTCACAGTACAGCCAGGGTGGATTTCCAGGGCAAGGGATGGCCAGGTTAGTGGAGGAGGTTTATGTCATCAGGGGTCTCGATGGAGTTTTGAGGAGATTTTAAGAGATTTGATGCCATTTGCTGGGCATATTCCATCATCTGCACAGTTTTCCTTTTGTTTCGTCGCATTCTGACAACTTTCAAAAATTAGCATTATTATTGGGCATAGCTTAATTAATTATGTTCGAGGTGGCATTCCGGGGAGATTAATTGATGGAACACCTCAGCATAATAGCTCGTTGGAACCGAAACGAGAAGATCTACAGGATGGGACGCTGAGAAGAGACTTCCAGTGGCCGAAGAGAGTATGGTGGGCGATTTGCCATTTTCCTTAGTTAAAAATGACTTTAATTAGCCATTTAATTAAGGAAAAATAATGAATTGGAGAAAAAGGGCAAAAAGTGACTTAAGTAAATAAAATAAAATTAAAGGTCCCTTACGATAAAGTCAATGGAGGAGCTTCTAGAATAACAATAAAATAAGATGCTTCTAGAGGCTTGGAGATCTATCCATTAGATCTATAAAAGGGGAGGAGATCATTTGTAGACATCTTGGATTTGAGATTTCTTCTTGTGGAGAGGTTTGAGAACGTGATTCTCTACTTTAGCAGTAACCCCAGGACTGAAACCCTCGAGTGATTCAGTGAGAGTGGGCGAGCACCCATCTCTTCCCTTGGTCAATCCATTCAGGGTTCACAGGCTGCAGTGTATTGTTTTTCAGTTGTTTTGGAGGCTGATTTACGGCATTATTGTAGATCTATCTGAGGCCAGCTTTTCATTTCAGCTATATGGGTCGGATGTGCATGTAAAACTCCAGCTTATATAATATAATAAAGCTGAGATTGTTCCTGTTCACTGTGTTATCGGATTGCAGTGCTCTTTTGTTTAATTTTACATGGCAATCTTCTGTTTATGAATAGAATTTTTATCTGAAGAAATTTTGAGTTAGAATTTGAAGAAAAAATTTGGTTGATCCACATTTATTTCATTTGGGACATTACATTCCTGCCAGCCTGAGGGTTTATTACAGATCAATTCATGGGTTATTTTTGAAGACCAAGCTTGAGGGTTTGAGATTGGTTGCAATTATTCTACAAGGTGCCCAAGCTAATATTACTTTGCTAGCACTATCGAGTTTGTACTGCGGCCAATTATTTATCCAACCGAACTATTTAAAAATGGCCAAATTATTTTGAAATTTTTATAAAGGCCGCAACATATTAAAAGGGGTCTAATCAACTTATACAATCAATGTTATTGTATTGAATCAAGAATTAATTTAAAGGGGCAACGTGGTGGCATTTGGAATTAGGACGTGGCATTAGAGTGGGGCCGCCACATATATTGATCCAAGGTCGTTGAAATTCGGACGGGTCATTTACCAAAGTTCAGAAAAGCGGACTCTGTTTATTAATTTGCAAACAACCCAACCAAATTAAATTTCAAGGGCTTAATCAAAAAAAAAAAAAAAAATTGAATCAAATTTTTTTTCTAAAGCCCAAGGTCGAGAACGAATCAGCCAGGGATTTCATCGTTTCATAAGGTCGTGTAGCAAAACCCTGTTGAGGAGACAGAGGTCCATTAAAGAGCCGAGTTTTTATAATTTTATGAAGGCGCAGAATTATTTGAAAGGCTAAATTTCATCTATGAAACAACTCGAGGTGGCCGCATCTGCATTCTTTACTAGGGCTAAGTCAGCACTAATGGTACATTCAATCGGTTTTGCCGCATCAAATTCCATTATGAAATCCAATTACATTGATGTCAAACGCGTGATTGCAGATCAGGCGGTCAAGACATAACTGGGGATAGAGAATCGATCAGCAGAGCCGCCATCAAAAAAATGGTGAAACTCTTTTAAAAGTCAAAGGCCAAGTTCTTTTAAATTTTTTTCTTCTATGGCATGTGAAATTCGAAGGAGCCATTTCACAGGTGAAGTCGTGGAGAAGCCGCATGTGAAATTCAATGAAGACCGAGAGCTCACATCTTCCATTTTTGAAGGATCGCAACACCATTGTTTGATTGAAGCTTGAAGTCCAGTTTCTTTGCTTCCAAGGAGCAGGGATTACAGTGCGTAATTCCCAAAAATTTGTTCCACCAGAAGGCCAAGTGTGTAGTGGTTTGGACCATCGATCGAAGGCACTAGTGTCGAATTCTCAGATATTCTGGGTCGAATTTCATTTCCTAGTTACAAGCCATTGAGATCGAATTTATTTAGCGACTGGGGCTGAACCATTTAACAGACCCATTGCTAGAAGGGGCACAACCCCGATTTCCTGCGTGAACAGGTTCCATTGTTGAGGATTAGGTACCAATAAGCGTACAGGCCGAGACTCTCCATTTTGATGCCAATTTCGATTGAGGGATGAGTCGCAGATATTCTATTTAATTTACAGTAGCCCGAAATTAAGTGTGATGACCGAAGATTATGACCATCTATGGAGGGTTGAATTCCTATTTAAAATCAATTAGAGACAGGTAGCAAGAGGATTGGGGTTTTCAGAGAACGAAATTCTTGTAAGTCGAGTTCACATCAGTGCAGTGTTCATTTCTGAGGGGAACAAAGGTTGGTGATGCAAATTTTGTCACTATGTATGGAGGACCGAAATTAATTCTGAGCAGAGGAGGTCAAGTGTCCCAATCCAAAGAGGTTTGCACCTTTCCTTGTGGTTGGCTGAAGTTCGAAGTTGTCATCTCAGGTTGGTGGGTCGTGTGCCTTATTCCCTTCGTATGTTGCAGCATAAATTTAATGTAGAAAAAAAAAATACTTTTGGGCACTCTGTTGAACATTCCAGCTAAGTTTGCACGCAAGTCCAGGTTCCTTCTTGAGATATTTACATTATCAATCCATTATATGATTGTGCATCTTCCTGCATGTAGTTTGTAGCGATTTTTTGTGAGAAGTTCATATGATATTTTATAATTGTGTTGTGTATAACTGCTCAAAAATCAACAAGAAAAAAATACTCACAGCAGTGAGCCTTGCACATGTATGAAGAACTCTCAATGAAGATATCCACTGAAACTCATAAAATAGTGGCCCCATTATCACAGTATACTTGCCCTCATTAAACTAAACCATGGACAGACTCACAACACTCATGAATGAATTCAGGAGATTGAACAACCCAGAAATTAGTTCCTTGAACTACCATGCATCATTGGACCATAAACACAACCAAGACAACAAACCTCTATAAAGAGGGGCATATGCCATTCTTCAGAGATAACTGCCCAAGGATGTGCAAAAGGGGCAGGATACAAGCCATAAAATATTTGCACTTGGGGTAGATCTAAAGCACATGAGGGTCGCATGGAAAATCCTTTTCAAATTAGATGAACTAGATGCACTCCTTTCCGAAGTGAACCAGTCGAAAGGGAAGAAACTAATTTAGGCCCTAAAACTAGCTATGCTTGCTCTCATACAACACAAGTTCTTGGGGGAACTTTGAGAAGGGGTCAGACTTCCAGTTGCATCATGTCTTAGTAACATTATGAGGTTGATCGCACCTATACCTCCTTACAGTGATGACATAATGAGGAGAGTTTTCAGACTGATAGTAGAGACCTTTCGGGATTTGGATAACAGTGAGGGTCCTACTTTTGGGAAGAAGCTTGACATTCTAAAAGCCATGGCCCTAATTAGATCTTATGATATCATGCTTGATTTGGGGTGCGATGACTTGATCCATCAAATGTTCCAATGTTTCTTTAACATTAAGAAACATCACCCTCACACGGTCAAAACAAACATGTTGTCCATTTTGTCTTCAGTTATGGAAGATTGTGATGCCATTTGCAGGGAGTTGCGGGCTAGATTGATAATAATTTGGAGGAGAGAACAATTGATTTCACATGTTGCTTATGAACTGGCCGAAAGGATGGTTGAGCAAAACATTGGGTTGTTCAAGAGACGGTTGACTAGGGAGGAGTTGATCAGGTTTGGTGGATCATGCTGCAAGAATGATCTAAGGAGGAAAGGTCTCTGCTTCATTTGCAAGGGACCTTGGGGACATGATCACTGATGCTTGAGTGACACGGAGGAGATGATAGAGGTAGAGCATGAGGATATTCCTTCTAACTCTCAGGGCGAGGAATCTTCTTTGGACAAGTCCATGGGTTCATTCGAGGATGCCTCTGAGGAGCATGAGTCATGTGGAGTTGTTGACCGCAGGCCAGATTTATATTCGGGTGTTTATGGTGAGCAGCCAGTGGACCCTACGGGACACGTTCAGGATGATGAGTCACTAGTGATGATTCAGCATGAGCAGCATATGGTGGAGCATGAGTCAGCTGAGGAGGAGGATGTGCACAGTATGCCTAATGAGCCTTTTCGGGCGAGCAAGTTGGAGGTTCAAATTGAGCCTGGGATGGAAGAGGATGAGCAGCCACCCTTGGGGTCCGCCATTGATGAGGAGCAGAGAGATAGCAGGGTGGCAATATTTGCAGACACTTGTCCTCGGGAGGTGTTGGAAGTTGACAGGGTAGTTTTGCAGGAGGCTACGAGACAGCAGGAGCATGGAGTTTAAGATCAGAGGAGGGAGGAGTTGTTGGAGATGGTGGTGCATTCATCTTTGGGCCAACCCACTGATGTGGTGCAGGTAGATGCACAGGCAGCTGGCATAGTTGCAGTATTTTCAAGGAGCATCCCTCTCCAGGAGTACATAGATAGGGCTTGCAGCACAGTTTGGAAACTAGTACCCATTATAGGGAGAGAGGCAGGGTCTTCTCAATGGATATTGTTGACTAACTAGGCGGGGTTGCATGAGTGGGGCACGATGCAACAAAGGGGGCTTATCTCATATACAGGTGCCTATGTGTCTGATCCTTCCCACAAGATGGATTGGCGAGAGATCATGAGTTGGTATCCTTTTGATGGAGTATCAACCTTAGTCCAGGGTAGAGTACAGCAGGGGCACTTAGATGAGAGGGTTACTACATGTTTTAGTGGGCACTGGAATGTGGACCGACAATTCATTAGTATTTCAGTAGCACTAGTATAGCATCATCAGAGTGGGGTTGACCTCAGTGTTAATTTTAGGTATGTTCTATGCTGATAGCAAATTTACTTCAATTTTCCATATTAGCTCAATATCGATTCCAGATTAGCAATCACATTTAGCATGATAGTAAAATGAAAATAGAACATAAACATAAATCGCAGAAGACAAGCCAAGACAAGAGGACACAAGATGGGGCGCCAGCCAGGGACAAACCCCAATGTGGGGAAACCCTTGATCAATTCTTCTTATATGTTCTTCAATAGTTCAGCAGAGAGATATATAGTACATATACATCAGAAGTCAACATTATGACTTATCTAAATACGAGCAGAGATTTTCTCTAAGAAGATGTCACATGAGATAGCAGATCTAGACACAGGGGATTCCATCACCTAGCTGTACCTATCTGTGTTGCACCTCATTGTGTTGCACCCAATCATCATGCTGGACCTCATTACTAGCAGCACACATCATACCATGTACATCATCATTGTGTTGCACCATGTTGCACCATCACTAAGTTGTACCTCATCATTGTGCACTACGCTGCACTACTCACAGTTGTCTCTAACACCATGCAACATCCAACTGCTGCTTCTAAAACATGTTGCTCCATGCACCTTACAGCACCATGCTGCTGCATCCATCATATCATGTTGCACCCCTTTTGAGGTATTCAACACTCCATGTTAACCCAACACGTGGCTCCCACAGGCTGCTCTGAATCTGATCCAAATCTGGTCAATATCAAAGCACCTCTATCACTGCTCCAAATCTGCTTGACACTTTGTTGTTCCTGACTGTTCTGGTTAGGGCACTTGGGCATACTGTTGCAGCCCTAAACTCCTCTCAACAGTCCTCGAACAACCCTCCAAAAACTGCGGACTAGGCAAGGAGAGATGCTCCTCCTCCACGCTGAATGTAAGGGCTCAAGACAGCCCTCAAATCTGCCCACGCTAGATTAGCAGTATTGTTGTCATTTATATTTGCATACTGTTGTTTGCTGCAGACCTGGTTAGGGAACTTACGCAGCCCTAAACATACCCCACAGTCAACAAACCAACCCCATAAGGACTGCGGCCCATCTTGGAAGGCTTCCTCCCATGCCACGCTACCTTCTTAGGGCACTGTCCATCCTTGACAGCCCTCGCGCAGTCCCTAACTGTGTGCTATGGCCTGCGGCCTAGCACAACAACCTTCCTATAGCTTCTACCTCCACAAAATGTGACCACACAATCTCTGAACAATAGCGTACTGCCCTACTAATGTGAAAATTCTATCATTGCAGCAACTGATTTATTTTTCCTACTTATTCCACAATAAGTTATTTATGAAATTACTTCAATAAACATTAAAATAAATATTGTTGCAGATATCACACCGTAATACAGAAACAAACATATGCACAAGCATTAACACATTGACACAGATATTTTGGACAACAGTCCCCGGAAAAACCCAATGTGGGAAAACTGGTGCAGCAAGGGAGGATTTTATTATTCAGCAATTCTTCTGTACAACAGGGTGCCAAACTGGCTTACCCATAGAGAGAATAATTCTCTAGCACTTCTCCCAATCCTAGCGTCGGCCCGGTTGGCCTTTGCGTGGCTCTCAAACCCTCTGCGTCAACCCCTCCTTGAGTGCATCAACCCTGGGTATCTCTGTGTCAGCCCTGGGCCTCTCTGCGTCACTCTTGACAAACCCCATCTTCTGCATATAGCCATCTATTTGACCATACCATGCTCTCGATGCTTGTTTCAGCCCATACAAGGCTTTCTTCAATCCGCATACATTAGACTTCTTCTCATGAGTTTCAAAGCCCTCTGGTTGTTCAGCGTCGGCCCGGTTGGCCTTTGCGTGGCTCTCAAACCCTCTGCGTCAACCCCTCCTTGAGTGCATCAACCCTGGGCATCTCTGTGTCAGCCCTGGGCCTCTCTGCGTCACTCTTGACAAACCCCATCTTCTGCATATAGCCATCTATTTGACCATACCATGCTCTCGATGCCTGTTTCAGCCCATACAAGGCTTTCTTCAATCCGCATACATTAGACTTCTTCTCATGAGTTTCAAAGCCCTCTGGTTGTTCAATGTATACCTCCTCTTCTATTACCCCGTTCAGAAATGTAGTTTTGACATCTATCTGATGGATCTCGCATCCCATCTGGGCTGCAAGAGATATCACGGTCCTAATAGATGTATACCTGGCTACCGGGGCAAAGGTCTCCTCATAGTCAATCCCTTCCTTTTGAGCATACCCCTTAGCCACAAACCTGGCCTTGTATTTCTCAACACTGTCGTCTGCAGCGTATTTGATCTAGTAGATCCACCTTAAGCCTACCACTGATCTGTCTTGAGGTCTTGGCACCACCTCCCAGACATCATTTACCATTATGGAGTTGTATTCCTCTACCATCGCATCTAGCCAAAACTGATGTTGAGCTGCCTCCTTGAAACTGGCAGGCTCTCCATCCTGAGCTACTAATGCCTGATTATATGGAGTTGTCCACTCTCTTCTGATGCCCTCCTTAGCGCAAAAATCAGTGAAGTCCTTATCGACATATTCTCCACCATTATCTGAGCGCAAAACTTTTATTTTCTTCCCAGTGAGATTCTCCACTAGAGCCTTGAACTCCTTGAATCGACAGAAAACCTCATCCTTGGTTTTCAGAAAATAAATCCAAGTTTTCCTTGAGTGGTCATCAAGGAAGGTAAGGAAATACTCGACACTTGAGCTTTGACGGACATAGGTCCGCAGATATCAGAGTGTATCAATCCTAGTACACTCTTGGCCCTGTGTTTGCTCCTAGGAAATGTTGCCTTGGCATACTTTCCTATAACACATCCCCTGCATACATCATCTCTTTCCGTACTCAGATCCGGCACTCTTGTTACAGTGCTCCTGAGAATTCTCAGAGCTCCATGGTGCAAGTGACCCATTCTTCTGTGCCATAGTTCGTTCAAGTCCTTGTCTCCATGACTGCCTATTAGTGCCATTGGTGATTCTAGTTGCAATCTATACAACCGATTACTTTTGATCCCGATCTGCACTTTCTTTTTCCAGCTCGGGTGTTTGACGTATACCTTCTCCTTGATGAAGTAGATGTCATAGCCCTTGCCTTGTAGTTGCGACACAGAAAGTAAGTTCATCCCCAATCCTGGTACATGCAGTACATTTGTAGCACGGAACCGTTCTCCCGATTCTGTTTGAAAAACTATGGTACCCTTCCCTACTGGAGTACACTTTGCCTTGTTCCCCATGGTGATCTGAAAGTTCATCTTCTCTTCTCAATATTCTGAGAAACACTCCCTGATTCCCGTCATATGCCACGAAGCTCCACTGTCTATATACCATACCTCTGATGATGCAGCACTAGTCATACACGCCACTTCTTCTTCCAGCCTGGAAGCCAACATAGAGAAATCGAAATCTCTTTCTCTTGTGCAATCTTCTGAAAATCTGTGTGAGTCCCCTGACGTGGATGCCTCTGCATCGTGGTCTCGACCCATAACTGATTTTCCCTTTCTGTCTCTAATTACTTCCTCTGATACCATGTGAAAATTCTATCACTGCAGCAACTGATTTATTTTCCTACTTATTCCACAATAAGTTATTTATGAAATTACTTCAATAAACATTAAAATAAATACTGTTGCAGATATCACACCGTAATATAGAAACAAGCATATGCACAAGCATTAACACATTGACACAGATATTTTGGACAACAACAATCCCCGAAAAAACCCAATGTGGGAAAACGGTGCAGCAAAGGAGGATTTTATTATTCAGCAATTCTTTTGTACAACAGGGTGCCAAACTGGCTTACCCACAAAGAGAAATAATTCTCCAGCACTTCTCTCAATCCCAGCGTCAGCCCAGCTGACCTCTGCGTGGCTCTCAGACCCTCTGCGTCAGCCCCTGCCTGACTGTTTCAGGCCCTTCTTTACTGCGTCAGCCTTGGGCCTCTCTGCGTCAATCACACAGGGCCAGCAAGTGACTGCGCAATCTTCTGCTGCCTCTCCTGCCTCTGCGCTGATCTCCAGTGGCTGATCCCGACTCTCTGCTCCGTACTTGTTGCCTTCCTACCTGCTCACCAGACCACTGGTTCAATTTCTCAGCTAACCTCGCTCCAGAAATTGAACTGACTAGTCTCCCTCAGTGTGTTCTCCAAATGACCCTCAAGCCTCCTCTTATACTTTTTTCGTTGACAAATCAACGGCCGAGATTAAGTCCCTAATCAACGGCTAAGATTAGATCTGGCTTGATCCATGACTTTTGGACGGTTCCTGCAACACTACTTGAAACAACAAGATTCCAGCCCTCAAACAATCTACACTTGCCTCAGCCTCGGCCTCTTGTAGCAGACTTCAGACCCTTGCTTCCATGTTGTGCAATAACCCTCTCTTCCTGCGGCTAGGTTGTCTTAATTTCAAAGCTATCTCTTTGAGAACGTTGCACACTTGTATCAACAACATCTAGGGCTAGGGCAGACCCTTTAGAACAGCGTATATATAGCTCCTACCTTGACAGCGAAGAGGGTTCTCTTTTCATGACAGCGTTGTAGTTAGGGCATCATTAGGCTAGCCATTAGGGTTTCCCCATGCCAGTGTAGAGCTAGGGCATCTTCTTCTTAGGGCAGCGTATACTCTTAGGATCTCTCCTCCCACGAAAACCCAAAGACAAGTGGAGAGGAAGAGAACACAAGAAGATTGTGTGTCCAAATGACTTTCAAGGCACCTCTATTTATACTAAAACGTTGAGCATAAGTGGGGGAAATTTGGTTGCTAGCCAACCTTGACGAATTGTCCCATAACACAAATAAATTCATATCTCCATGAATACTTATCGGAATAGAATGATCTTTAGATCAACCCTACACCTCTCGATGAGAGGAATCCAAGAAAAATATCAGCTACCATAAATAAGATGACCCACATGGAGTTTGGCCCTAGTTGCCAATTTTAACACTCCCTCTCAACTAGGGAGAACTCCATCTGCCAAACTATACTATCTCTTCCATCAGTGCCTTGCACTACTCTGCTCTGCTCTGTTGAACTATGAAGAAGAAGAAATGATCAAGAATGTATCATACCATCCTCTACTGACTTGAAGTCAGTCCCATATAAGAGACTGTCTCATACCACTCTTACTCATCTGAAATCAATTCCAAAGAAAGTGTATCATACCACTCTTACTGATCTGAAATCAGTTCCAAAAGAGAGTGAGTTATATTACTCTTACTGACCTGAAGTCAGTTCCAATTGATCCCAGACCAATATCATCCTAGCATAGAGAGTACAGTGGTAACACGATGCATCCATCGGTACTACTATGGTCCCTATCCTCATTTCCCTACTCATTGGCCAAATGAGAGGTACTTGCCATCAGTCCCAGACTGCATGGGTAGGATGTCTCAGCAGGAGAAGGATGAACCACTCATCCTGCCTACATGTCACAAGGGGTATCTCAGGGGAAGGTTGAAGCACTCACCTTGTACACAACAAATCACTAGGGGAAGGTTGAACCACACACCCTCTGACTGTGTCTCAGCAGAAGAAGGATGAACCACTCATCCTGCCTATAAAGAAAACCACTAGGGGAAGGCTTAAACCACTCACCCTGTGGTTGCTCATCGCTCCAAGATGTACCCCCAAGCCCCCAGAGCTCCCAGAGCAAAATGTCCATATCTTAGAGGACCCTTAGGAGAGACTCTCTCCATGACTCGTAGTCATTCTCGGAATGTCACAAATCTGACCTTTCCCAGGCGCTTCAACAGAATGTCAGCGACTTGCACATCAGTCCCAAATTCCAATGCGATGGAGCCTTCTTGCTCATCGATGTACCATATCCCAGATAAAGTGGTACCTGATGTCTATATGCTTGGAGCGATCATAGAATACGAATTCCTCAACAACAAATCCCCATCACATTGTCATAGAAGATCACGGTGGTATCCAACATGTGTCCAAACAGCTCACTGAAGAGCTTCCTCACCCAGGTAGCTTTACACGAGGTCATACTCGTAGCTATGTATCCGGTCTAAGCGGTGCTCAAAGCAACCGACTTCTACTTCCTGCTCATCCAGGATATTGTAGCAGAACTCAAAGAGAACCAGCACCCAAAAGTGCTCTTGCGATCCTCCACACTGCCTGCCCAGTCAGCATTCAAATAATCATGCAGCTTCACATTTCCGGCATTGTATCTCAATCCATGACAGATTGTGCCCCAAAGATATCTCAGAAGATTCTTGGCACCAATCTAGTGAGGCTCAACCATATATGAGCTCAACATGCTAACTGCAAAACATATATCCGGATGGAAGTTCACCAAGAACATCAATGCTAGAATGAGTTTATGAAACTCAAAGGCATTTCCCAAATCAAGTCCGACATCACTACCACATAATTTCTGAAAGTTAAGCTCCATCTAGGTAGTCGCAGGTTTGCAGTTTACCATTCCAAATCCGGAATCCAACTCCCTCTTAGTTTTGCAAATGAGAGGGTCTGCACCTATCAGAAAGAGGTTGTCCTCATAATGTACCAGTATGAGAGGTCTACCATCCACAACCTTCAAGCAATGGTTTAGATCGGTTTCACTCCTAGTGAATCTCAGCTTCATCAAACAACCATCAATCCTCTCATATCAAGCCCGGGGTGTTAGCTCTAAATCATAGAGAGCCTTCTTCAATCTGCATACATGAGACTCCTGATCATGAAGCTCAAACCCCTCGGGTGGTTCCAAACCTGTGGACTTGCTACATGAGGGGAATGGTCCCCTTGTAAGATTTTCCTTCGGTACATCTCGGACATGTACCTTCATTGTAATGTCCCAAACCCAGGAACTTTGGAACAAACCCTTCAAATCGAATTATCTAGCACTTAACAGGAAATTGCCATGGAAACCCAAACACTAGAAATTTGACTGAAACCATAAACTCACAAATTGCATAAAATCTCATTAAAAATCACAACATGAGAAACGCAGCAACCAAAATCCAGCTTTATTATATATAGATAGATGCCAATACAATAGCTGGGAATGACCCTCCGGTCTCCAAACTGAAACAGAAAAACAATCTCTACACCTATGGATTCTGAATGAATCCACCAAGGGGAGATGGGTGCTCGCCCAATCTCTCTAAATCACCCGAGGGTTTCTGTCCTGGGGCTACCAATGGAGTAAAGAACCATGTTCTCAACCTCATATACAAGAAACAATATCAAAACCAAGATGTCTCCAAATGATCTTCTCCTTCCCTTTTATAGATCTGATGGATAGATCTCCAAGCCTCTAGAAGCATCTTATTTTATTATTTTATTATTATTCTAGAAGCTCCTCCATTGACTTTATCTTAAGTGACCTTTTTATTTTATTTCACTTAAGTCACTTTTGGCCCTTTTTCTCTAATTAATTATTTTTCCTTCATTAAATGACTAATTAAAGTCATTTTTAACTAAGGAAACTAGAAAATTGCCCACCATACTCTCTTCGGCCACTGGAAGTCTCTTCTCAGCATCCCATCCTGTAGATCTTCTCGTTCCGGTTCCAACGAGCTATTACACTAAGGTGTTCCATCAATTAATCTCCCCGAAATGCTACCTCGAACATAATTAATTAAGTTATGCCCAATACTAATGCTAATTTCTGAAAGTTGTCAGAATGCAACGGAATGAAAGGCAAATTGTGCGGATGATAAAATATGCCAATGAATGCCATCAAATGCCATAAAATCTCCTCAAAACTCCATCGGGACCCTTGATGTCATAAACCTGCTCCACTAACCTGGCCATCCCCTGCCCTAGAAATCCACCCTAGCTGTACTATGAAGAAGAATAAAAATGGGGACATGATAGTCCTCCCATCCCAAGATTGCTTGCCCTCAAGCAATCCAAATCTGTGGACCAATCTGGTGGCTCGACACAACTGAGACCCAATGCCAGGATCCCATACAAACCACTGGGTGATGCTCTGCTCTTGTGTCAACCCACCATGAATGGACTCCTCGATGCCCAGATCCTAGACCAATCTCCGACGGAACCTGTCATCAACAAATCCTCCTAGATCCCAATGCCACCAAGAAGGAGCATCAATGCTCCACGGCTCCTGTTGTGCTATAACTCCGGCTGTGAATGCTGCTCCATCCACTGCATACCAACTCATCACCTCTCTCCAATCCAACCCTTGGCATAGACCAAGGTCAATCCCATCATGCTGATGCCGTGCTGAAATATTGATGAGTGGCCAGCCCACATCCTGCTGCCAACTGAAGCATGTGATATCCCTCACCTTTGAGGGCTCCTGCAATACAATGCTCCTGACTAAAAATGATACTCCATCAAAAGGATACCAACTCATGATCTCTCGCCAATCCAATGCATGGACACCTGTGCAAGGGATACGTCTGCTATGCTGAAACTGGTCCATGCTCAACTCCTGATGCTCTACCTGGACAATCAAAACATGTCCAAGAAATCTTGCCTCTCTCCCTCTAATGGGAAAAAGTGGGCAAACTGTGTTGCAAGCCCCGTCTATGTACTCCTAGAGAGGGTTGTTGCCTGAAAATGTTGTAGCTTGTCTGACTGCCACTACATCTGTTTGCACCTCATCAATGGGTAAATTCAAAGATGGATGCACTGCCATCCCCCTCGCCTGGTAGGAAACTCCATGCTCTTCCAGTCCACCAACCTCTTGCCAAACTGTCCTATCATACTCCAACATCTCCTGAGGACAAGTGTCAACGAATAATGTCACCTTGCCAACTGTCTGTACATTTGTCTGCTCCTCATCAGTGGCTGACCCCAAGGGTGGCTGCTCATCCTCCACCATCACGGGTTCAATATGAACCTCCAACTGGCTCTCCCAAAAAGGCTCATCATGCATATTGTGTGCCTCATCCTCCTCAGCTGACTCACGCTCCATCATATGCTGCTCATGCTGACTCATCACTAGTGACACGCTATCCTGAATGTCTCTCCTAGGACCCACAAACTGCTCATCATATGAATCTGGCCTGATGTCAATGACTCGACATGACTCATGCTCCTCTATGTGCTCTCTATGCTGAGTCATCAGCCGCTCATCTGCTCTCTGATCTCTTTCCCACATGGGAACCATCGGCTGCTCCACATACTCCTCTACCACACATGGATGCATATCTGGGCTACTGTCATCAACTCCACATGACTGCTCATGCTCCTCTAAGGTATCATCATATGAACCCATGGACTCGTCCAACAAAGAGTCCTCATCTTGACAAAGATAAAGAATATCTTCCTGTTGTACTACTGTCATCTCCTCAATGTCACTCAAGCATGAGTGGTCAGGTCCCCAAGGACCTTTGCAGATGAAGCAAAGTCCCTTCCTCCTCATCTCATTCTTGTTGTATGAGCCCCCGAACTTGACCTGCTCCTCCCTGGTCAACCGTCTCCTGAACAACCCAATGTTCTGCTCAACCAACCTCTCAGCTAGACCATAAGCAACAGGTGAGACCAACTGCTCTCTCCTCGAAACAGCCAACAATCGAGACTGCAACTCCCGACAAATGGCATCACGACCTCTCATACATGAGGACAAGATGGACTGCATGTGTGTTATGACTCTGTCAGGATGATGTTTCCTAATGTTGAAGAAGCATTGGAACATCTGTAGGATCAAATTGTCACACTCCAAATCAAACAGGATCTCATAAGTCCTAGTCATGGCCATGCCTCCTAGAATATCAAGCTTCTTCCCAAAGGTAGAGCCTGCACTATTGTCCAAATCCTGGAAAGTATCCATTTCAGCTTGAAAACTCTCCTCATAACATCATCATTATACGGAGGTATGGGTGCAGTCAGTCTCATGATGTGATTGAGACAAGATGCAACTGGAAGCCTAACCACTTCACAAGGTTCCTCTAAAAACTTGGGTTGTATGAGAGCAAGAATAGCTGGTCTTAGAGCCCAAATTAATTTCTTCCCTTCTAGCTGGCTCACTTTGGAAAGGAGGGCATCTAGTTCTTCAAGTTTGGAAAGAAATTTCCATGTAACCCTCATGTGCTTCAAATCTGTCCCAAGTGCAAATATTTGTGCCCTATTTTCTGCCCCTTCTATACATCCTTTGGTTGTTCTCTCTGAAGAATGGCATGGACCCCTTTTGAGAAGGGCTTGCTGTTTTGTTTTGGTTTTTGGTCTAGATTGCAGTCTATTGATGTATTGTTGTGTTGATTTAAGAGGTACTTTAAGTACTCCATCATTCAAAAGAAGCCAGACATCAGCATACTAGACTTTGACTAACAGAACAACAAAAGTATACAATGATAATATAGATATGACCAGCTGTCCTAACATATAAACCCTAATACATGAAATCCCATATATCACCCAATAATTCAAGATATGTGACAATTAGACCACATTACAAGGTTTGGTTTGTGAGGAATATTTGATGCACTGCTGTAAGATTCCACTACGGAAATCTCCCCAAAGATCACAATTTTCTGAGTTTTCAGTGAAACTTCTAGGCTGTAGGTGTTTTCTCACTTGCAAATAACTCAAAATACTACCGACATGCACTATATGATCAGAGATTGAGCACTCTTCACTTATGAGAACAACCCAAAATAATAACAGCAGTAATTTTATGAGCATACGGTCATGAAGCTATTGCTACAGGATACAAGGGTTCGAATTGGAACCTGGGAAGTCCTCCAGCAAGCATACTCAGGGATATTCAAGTGATCAAGGGGACACTTCATATGTTCTGCCTCAATGTTGTTGTGTCTTCAGTGACAGACTCCAATTCCTTGCAATACAACAATACACTCGACCAACAAACAAAGATATTCAAGCAGACTTAGACTCGAGTCCCTCTAGTAACGATGCCATGCAGCTTTGATCATATTTATTCAGCTTCTTAACTTCTCTGCAACTCATCCCTCTGTCAAAATATATGTGCACCAGCAATTATGCCAACACCTTATTCATCACCTTGTTGCATAGAAAAGCCATGAATTCCCTGTAATGATACACTAGGATTTCTCGATGAAGTTCTCCTACTATGTAACTGATCCAAACGCAGAAGGAGAATGGCGGCTAAATGCCACGATCATTCGCTGAAGTAAATTCAACCTTGGTCAAACCAAAGTGACTTGGTTCAATCAAACTGTGGTCTCGTAAAAATTTATTCGCATGACGGCTCCTCAAAGGGCATTTGGCGTTGATGACTTCAATAGATTTCTCCCTTGCATCAATCGATCCCTTTTGTTCACAGGTTCCACCAGTTGACCATCAATCCGACCTCTTGGGAAAATTGACCTGAATTTTGTTCCCAGCAATAGATTTCGATCTCAACAATATAACAAGTGACTCTCTGCTACTGCGTGTATATTTCCACTTCTGGAGAACGGTCATCTAGAAAGATGCAACTCATTCCAGCAAAATCTTTTATCAGAATTGATTTCAACTGATTTCTTCCACCGCTCTAACACTCGAAAACTACTTTTGAGTGATCGTTGAGTTGTTTATAGCCTAGAATGAGACCTCTGTTTACAACACCGTCGGACCATGGGCAGATGAATACCCTGCTCTCAGATGACCACATCAATTCATTATTTACTTGTGCATGTCACCCTTGCGATCTGTCCACCACGACGTTGACCCACGATCAACTGATTCACCTCAATGATTTCCTCCTTCAGTCACACCCCGATTTCTACCTGTCGACTCAATTCAGTTCGTTGACGCACAGACGAGTCGCGTCACCCAACTGGTAACCGACTTTGTGCTCCTACTATCACGGATCTTCTCTCGCCCTTCGGATGACAATTCAATGTGTACTTCCTCAACATATTATTACAAAAGCATGCGCATGATTCCTACCTTGATGTCTTACGTATCTGCTTCTCGACTGCGGGTGATATCCCAATGTTTTTGCGACCGTGATGGTAATAAGTCGTTGCAATTTGGCCTAGAAAACAATAAGTTGATTTTTGAAAATGACACTCGACCCCCTTGAATAAAAGAAATTCACCTCATTGGAAAGAAAGCTCTCGGTCTCCTCATATTAATGCTCTCAGCCTTCTACAAACACTGAATTTGATTCCTGTGATAGTAACAGAAATCTCATCCTGCTAATAAGTCAATATTCGACCCACATAGGCGTATGAACAGAAGGAAATTTCAATAATTTCATCATCCTACAAATGATTCAGCTTGCATATATACTTTGCAGAAATCGGACACTGGGGAAAGATGGAATCACAGTTAGACTTTCGATCCAATTAGTCACCCTACAGATTTACATGGAAATGCGCTCAGGAACTAGAAAATAACTAGGGCTTAGGAACTTTGATACTGCAGTATATGGATGATTCTGTTCCCACTTTAAATAATAAGCCATGGCCTTCTAATTTCAAATGCCATGACCCCTTTAGAATAATAACTTCACAGCACAAGCTCCCTAAACTCGATCTTTCTTGCAATAAAAAAGTTGGCCCCAACAATAGAATTTGGCATATTCAAAATAAACCCTTGTCTTGACCTTTCAAGATAACCCATGACCGAGACAAGATCAAGGCTCTGATACCATTGTAATGTCCCAAACCAAGGAAATTTGGAACAAACACTTCAAATCGAATTATCTAGCACTTAACAGGAAATTGCCATGGAAACCCAAACACCAGAAATTTGACTGAAACCATAAACGCACAAATTGCATAAAATCTCATTAAAAACCACAACATGAGAAACAATGAGAAATGCAGCAACCAAAATCCAACTTAATTATATATAGATAGATGCCAATACAATAGCTGGGAATGACCCTCCAGTCTCCAAATTGAAACAGAAAAAACAATCTCTACACCTGTGGATTCTGAATGAATCCACCAACGGGAGACGGGTGCTTGCCCAATCTCTCTAAATCACCCGATGGTTTCCGTCCTGGGGCTACCAATGGAGTAGAGAACCATGTTCTCAACCTCATATACAAGAAACAATATCAAAACCCAGATGTCTCCAAATAATCTCCTCCTTCCCTTTTATAGATCTGAAGGATAGATCTCCAAGCCTCTAGAAGCATCTTATTTTATTATTTTATTATTATTCTAGAAGCTCCTCCATTGACTTTATCTTAAGTGACCTTTTTATTTTATTTCACTTAAGTCACTTTTGGCCCTTTTTCTCCAATTAATTATTTTTCCTTAACTAAATGACTAATTAAAGTCATTTTTAACTAAGGAAAGTGGAAAATCACCCACCATACTCTCTTCGGCCACTGTAAGTCTTTTCTCAGCATCCCATCTTGTAGACCTTCTCGTTCCGGTTCCAACGAGTTATTACACTAAGGTGTTCCATCAATTAATCTCCCCGGAATGACACCTCGAACATAATTAATTAAGTTATGTCCAATAATAACGCTGATTTCTGAAAGTTGTCGGAATGTGACGGAACGAAAAGCAAACTGTGCGGATGATGAAATATGCCAAGCGAATGCCTTCAAATCCCATAAAATCTCCTCAAAACTCCATCGGGACCCATGATGACATAAACCTGCTCCACTGACCTGGCCATCCCCTGCCCTGGAAATCCACCTTGGTTGTACTATGAAGAAGAATAAAAATGAGGACATGACATTCATGCTCTTCTTGAATTCAGGCATCCCTGTCACTGGTGGTCTGGTTGCAAGTGTAAGGGATAACGGTTCAAAACGAGTGACTATCATTTCTAATTCAGGTGGAAGTTCTTCTCGGATCTCCCCTGGAGTTTCAGTCATCCACCACTAAATATATCTATTATGCTAAAAATAGCTGAACTATTAAATTAACCGAAATATGGCCAAAACCCAAAACAATGCGGAACCGAAAGAAATAAAAATGCAGTTTATAAACTTCTCAGGTCCGAACTTTGAAATAACCCGCACGCACCTTTACCACGCGATCACCGTTGGATCGCGCCCTCCACAATGAATGGTTACGATCAACTGGACTTCAACGGAATTAAACCACAATTGATAATTCATCAGGTCTGAAAATTATATTAAACTCCGTTCACTTTTCCGCACGATATCCATCGGATCTCGATCCTTTAATCGGACGGCCCAGATCAACTGCACTATTAACCCAGTTTAATAAAATATTGCGTCTGTTTCTGGGTTAATCCTCGACGCTTATTTGCACGTGATGACCGTAGATCTAACGGTTCTGTCGATCGGACAGTCCTAGGCTTCTTCGGGTTTTCTCGCGAATTTATCAGACTTTTCTCATTCTGCTAGGATTTTAGCACTTCCGCCAGGTTTAGCCCTTTTCTATTGAACTCAGAATTTCGCTAACTAAAGCTCTGTGGGTTCGAAATACATTCGATTTATCTTAATACACAGTGAATGAGGATTTAAACGCGATAACACAAGATCATACAGAACTCTAATTCTACAGGCCAAACTGGAAAACAACGACATTCAAAGAGATTTCGAAGGAAATTCAAACCTCCGGGATTGACCATTCGTGCACAAAATACACCGAAACACAGAGAGATTACGAATTTTACAGTTTAATCTTCCACAGCCAAATCCTTTTTCATTACTTCAAAGCTTACATAAATACCTTTACATACAACAACCAGATCCTAAATCAAAGGATCGAAACTATCTAATCCTATCTAATCTGCATGATATTCTCCTCGAGAATCTCAACTAAATCTAACTACTTAAATTTATTACAAGGTAATCCAAACCCCTAAATTCTAGCCTAAATCCTATCTAGAAAGCTTGTAAAGTGACAACTAAAGGATCCCACTCCTTTGCTTGTAAACTTTTTTTTGTATTTTTGGAATAAAATCAAAGTCTTTTGTCTTCAAGCCTCATGCTCCTGCATCAGACTTCTGAGGACAAAATTATTCATGGGCTCCTGTCCATGAGTTCTTCTACAGAATTGCCCAACTTCTGTAGCATGTCTTCTGTCACCCAGGTAGCATCAGCAATTGGTTGATCCTTCCATTTAACCAAATACTGAAAATACTCCTGTCCCCTTGTCCTTTTAAACACTCTCTTATCCAATACCTTCTATGGCTGCAATGTCTTTGCTATAGGTAACTGTTTTACCCAGTCAATTTCTTGTTCTTCCTTGTCTTTTGCCATATCTTCTGCATTTCCACTTTCATACCTGTACAAGTCAGCAACATTGAAAATTGAAGATATTCCAATATTAGGGGGTAATTCAATTTCATATGCACTTGCAGAATACTTCCTCAAGACTCTGCATGGTGCAATTTTCTTAAGTTTTAACTTGTTATACTCCCTTTTTGGAAATCTTTCTTTCCTTAGGTGTGCCAAAACCAAATCTCCAACCTCAAAATTAACTTCCCTCTTCTTCAAATCTGCTCTGCTCTTCTATTTTATGTTGCTGTCCTGTAATTGTTGTTTTACCTGTTCATGTATTGCTTGAATCTCTGAAGCAAAAGCTTCTCCTTTAGCACTTCTCATTTTAGCTTACCCAAGTCTCTTAATTCCGGCACTCCTCTTGGGTGCATTCCATAAACTATATGGAATGGACTCTACCCTGTACTCCTATTAGGAGAAGCATTATAAGCATATTCAGCTTGTGCCGAAACTTGATCCCACTGTTTTGGATGTTCACCTGTAAGACTCCTCAGAAGATTACCCAAGCTTCTGTTTACAACTTTAGTCTATCCATCAGTCTGAGGATGATAAGCTGCACTGAAACTCAGTTTAGTACCAAGTTTCTTCAACAAGGTCCTCCAGAAATGACCAACAAATTTAGTGTCCCTGTTTAAAACAATACTCTTAGGTAGCCCATGCAACCTTACAATCTCTTTGAAAAACAGATTAGCAATGTGAGTAGCATCACTGGTTTTATAGCATGGAATAAAATGTGCCATTTTAGAAAATCTATCAACTACAACATAAATTGAATCATTTCCTCTTTGTGTTTTTGGTAAACCCAAAACAAAGTCCATACTTATCATATCCCAAGGTCTATCTGGAATAGGTAATGGTACATACAAACCTGTGTTTTGGCTCCCTCCCTTTGCATACTGACAGACTTTACAATTCTTCACATACTACTCCACTTCAGATCTCATCTTCGGCCAGAAATAAAACCTATTCAACTGCTCATAAGTCTTGTCTACACCAAAATGTCCTCCAAGTCCACCACTATGTTTCTCCTTGATCAAATTCTCTCTCATAGAACAATTTGGTATGCACAACTGATTTCTTTTAAACAACAACCCTTCTTGCAAGAAAAAATCCAGCCACTTACTTTTGTCTAACAAAACAGGATTTTTACAAGATTCAAATGCCTCTTTAAAGTCTAAATCTTTTTCATATAATTCCTTAAGAAAACCAAAAACCAACACTTAAATTTGACTTTCCTAAACTAAAATGCTTTTTCTGCTTAAGGCATCTGCTACCTTGTTTGATTGGCCATTTATATGCTTCAATACAAAATTAAAGCTTTGAAGATATTCTACCCATTTTGCATGTTTCTGACTAAGCTTTGGCTGTTGCATAATGTACTGCAATGCATGGTTGTCTAAATAAAGTATAAACTCTTTAGACATCAAATAATGTCTCCACTTCTTCAATGACTGCACAACTACATAAAACTCCTTATCATAAGAAGAATATTTCTTCTTTGATTCATTCAGTTTTTCACTGAAATAAGCTACAGGTCTGTCCTCCTCACTTAAAACAACTCCAATAGCTTCTCCATTGGCATCACACTTCACTTGGAAAGGTTTATTAAAATCAGGCAAAATCAAAATAGGTTTCTCAATGATCTTTCTTTTCAACAGCTGGAAGTTCCTTTCTACTTCAACAGTTCATTTAAATGGCTATTTATCCTTCTTTATAGTGTCAATAATAGAAGCATTGATCTTACTAAAATTCTTTATGAATTTCCTATAAAAACTAGCAAGACCATGAAAACTTCTTACCTCAAAAACACTTTTTGGTGAAGGCCACTCTATGATTGCCTTGATCTTCTCTAGATCCATCTTCAATCCATCAGCAGAAACAACAAAACCCAAATATACCAACTCTTCCTTCATGAATGAACATTTCTTTAGATTTAACAGTAACTTTTCTTGTTGTAGCCTCTGTAAGACATAATTCAGATGTCTCACATGTTCCTCTTTAGATCTGCTGTAAACTAATATATCATCCAGATATACTAATACAAATTTACCAATAAATTCTTTCAAAACTTCATTCATTAACCTCATAAATGTACTAGGAGCATTTGATAACCCAAAAGGCATTACCATCCATTCATACAATCTTTCATTTGTTTTAAAAGCATTTTCCACTCATCTCCTTCTCTAATTCTTATTTGATGATACCCACTTTTTAAATCCAGCTTTGTAAAATATCTTGCTCCACTCAAACAATCCATCAAATGTTCAATTCTAGGCTAAGGAAATCTGTACATGAATGTTATCTTGTTGATTGCTCTTGAATCAATGCACATTCTCCAACCCCATCTTTCTTTGCACTCAACACTGTTGGCACTACACAAGGAATCAAACTCTCTCTAATCAGTCCTTTATCTAATAGTTCTTGTACCTAGTTTCTGATTTTTTCATTTTTTGTGGGAGTCATCCTGTAAGCTACTTTATTTGGTAGGTTTGCCTCTGGGATCAAATCTATATGATGACTGATTTTTCTAATGGGTGGTAACTCATTAGGCAAATCATCTACAATGATATCACAATAATTGTCCAACATCTCTTGAATTTCAATTGGCAATTCAGAAATCTTAGTGGAAGTAATTATTACCTTGGGTTTGCAAATCAATGCAAAATTTACCTCATCCTCTTCAATCTGTTGCAGGTATTCTTTTCCACTCAGCAACAAGGTCTTTGGATCAAACTTTCTTGATGCATCCTCCTCTTCCATAGGCAACAATGTATGATTAATACCATCTTTACAAAATTTATATGTGTTCTTTTTCCCATCATGCATAGCTCCTCTGTCATACTGCCAAGGTCTTCCCAACAATATGTGACACACATCCATAGGCATCACATCACACAGAATTTTGTCTTTGTATTTGCCCAACTATAACTCCACTTCACACTATTCATTCACTAACAACTGATGTCCTTTTTGAAGCCATGAAACCTTGTAAGGTGTTGGATGTTTCTTGGTCTTCAATTTCAACTTCTCCACCACTTCTGTAGAGACCAAATTATCAGTGCTACCACTATCAATTATCATTTGGTAGCATTTTCCTTGAACCTTGCACACAGTCCTGAACAAAGTCTTCCTCTGTGCTGGTTCAACAACTTCCTTTGCTGACTTTACCAAAACTTTGTTAACTACCAAAGTTTCCCCTCTCTCTGGTACATTTTCTTCTTCTGGCACCTTTTCTGCTTCTTCTTCAGTATGAGCAACAATTGCATATCTCTGATTTGTTCCTGCATTTTCTGGGCACTCATAAGCTCTGTGTCCCAGCTTGTTACATCTGTAACATCTAATTTCTCTTCCTCTGCCTCTGCCTCCTCTTCCTCTGGAAAAACTCCCTCTACCACTTGCATCACCCACTGTGGGTGCATGCTGACTTGAGCTACTGCTAGCTCCATCTCTAGATGTTGTAGACCTTCCTCTACCACCTTGACTTCCCCTTCCTCGACAAGTACCTCTATTTCTGGCAGATTGCTTTCTCATGAGTTTTTCTTCAGCCTTCAATACCATGTGATAAGCCTCTTCTATTCTTTTAGGAGACAGTACACTTATCTCATCTTGAATCTCCATTCTGAGACCATTTACATATCTTGCAACCTTCTCATCTGTATCTTGAATTTGTCTAGCTCTTATGCTCACTTTGTAGAATTCCTTTGTGTATTCTATTAAGTTATGGTATGTTCTATGCTTAGAGCAGTTTACTTCTTTTTATTATTATTATCTACAGATTAGCAATCACATGTACATTAAGTAAAGTGCAGATAGAACATTAAACGATCGACAGAAAACAAGCCAAGACAAGAGACACAAGATGTGGTAGCTAGCCAGGGACAAACCCCAATATGGGGAAACTCTTTGATCAAATCTTCTTTCATCTTCAATAATTCAGTAGAGAGAAATAGTACAAAAATCTGATTTGCATTAGCAACAGCAAACCCTAGATCAGCCCTAAACTAGGCCAGACAATATCTTGCAAACCGACCGTCGGATTGCCTTGATTCCTTCACCAAAATGTACGGCCTTCTGAAGAGAGTCAGTTCCACCTACAGCGCAGTTCTGAGAGAGAGTTTGATGGTCAATGTTGGTCAAACTTCCAATCTGCAGTTGCAGCCCTAAATTCTGCGTCCTTCCTTCCACACGTGTGAGAGAAGAGTCCCTTTCTGCGCAGTAGGAGAAGAGCCTCGTTTCTGCACAGGAGAGAGAGAGAGAGATGTGATGAGATGTGTGTGTCCAAATCAGGAAAAGACCTCCTGTATTTATATACCAATGTTGATGATGAATAGATGCATCTGTTGGGCTTCTGAGCCTACATGAGTTGCTGTTCGGCTTGATAATTATTCCATAATCAAAATAAATTCATATCTCCATAAATACTTATCGGAATCGGATGATCTTTAGATCAATCCTACACCTCTCGACGAGAGGAATCTAAGAAAAATATTATCAACTATAATATTCCTAACCCAAAATATTCCTCAAACCCCAGCAAAAACTCCAACCAAATATGTGTAAATGATATAATAACCCAGAAGTGATAAAATAACAATGGAATAGCATATAATAATGTAAACTGGAAATATAAGCAAATACACAAGAAATGTAGCAAGAAATGCTAAGCCATTTTATTATACTGAGCAATAAAATGAGTACAAGAAGTGATTAGACAGATGGCACCTCGACTTGCATAAGGCAAGTGAAGAAATACTCTCAGAATGACAAGAATGGCCTCTCTGTGTGGATGTTGCTGTTGCTTCTAGAAAACAATAATGATTTGGGGCTGCTCCCTTCCTCGGAAAAAGCTCAAACTCTGGATTCGGGCTCTACTCAAGAAACCCAGAAAAACCCAGAAAGATTTCCTGGAATGGCCGACCCCCGAAAAACACGCTCCTGGGATTCTGCACAGTTCCTTAATGCCCTGCGCTGCCACTGAAGAAACCCCTCTAAACTCTGCCTGAAACACTGCCTGAAATCCTGCCAAAAATCCTCCAATGACACAAGAGTTGGACCCCTGCTCAATCTCCCAGCATAAATCCAACTGCAAAACCCCAATCCAACACTACAACCAAAAAGAACTGCGTCCATCTCCAAGTGTTGCGCAGTCCTCCAAAATGCTGATGAAAATGCTGCTGAAATGCTGATAAAACTACTGCTGAAATACTGATGGAAATACCTTGCCCGAGCAGGCACTCGAAGTCCCCCGAGGCTAAGGGTGAGATCTCCGAACGGAGACACTCAATGCACTAAACAATGTTGCAGACTAGCTAAACAGCGAGCGTGCTCAGAAGTCGAAACGACTAGCTCAAAATGCACATAATTGAACGATCCAAAATGAGGGGGCTCCTCTATATTTTACAGCCTCTGTCTCTCACAATACCTAGGCTCACCTCCTCCTGCGTGCTTCTCCTCTTGCCACGTCTTCTTCCCCCCTGCGCAGTCTCTCCATGTGTTTGCGTGGGCTCCATTTCTGCATCCCCCTTTGGCCCCCTTGGCACCCCTTTAAGTCACAACGTTGTGCTACCTAGGAAGTGACTTTTTATTCTAAAGTGAGTTATGTCCCCCTTCCTCACCTTTTATTTACAAATATCTATAGAAGGCAAAAATTGAACAAAATCGAATATTCCAATTAGGCATAGCTAATTAGGAATATCACAGTCTCCCCTGGCAAAATGTTGCTTGTCCTCAAGCAACTGAAGTGATGGATGCTGCAAGATCCTCTCACTCTCCCAAGTGCCATCCTCATCCGACAAATTCTTCCACCTCACCAAGAATTCCCGGACAGTCCTGCTCCGCAACGGCCTCTCCCTGGTATCAATGATAGCCTCCGGCTGCAATACCAAATGCCCCTCATCATCCATGGGTGGTAGCTCATCTGTCACTGTCACCTGCTGCCCCAATGCCTTTTTCAGGTATGATACATGAAAAACGTTATGAATCTTGCTACCTTGGGGCAGCTCCAGCTCATATGCAACCTGTCCAACCCTACGTATCACCCTGTACAGCCCATAAAAGCGGGGCTTGAGCTTCTCAGCCCCCTTCTGCTTTAGTGATGACTGTCAGTATGGCTATAATCGTAGGTAGACCATGTCCCCTACCTCAAACTGTCTCTCCACCCGACCCCTGTCGACATACAGCTTCTGTTGGTTCTGTGTTGTGGCCATGTTATCCTTGAGAGCTCGGAGAATATCCTGACTCTCTTGGATCCAAATCTTGGCTCTGGGAGCCTTGCTATCACCAAACATCACGTCAGTAAAAGATAAAGGATGATACCCATAGAAGGAATAGAATGGTGACATACCAATGGACATGTGATGTGAAGTATTGTAGCAGTACTCCCCTAGATGTAGCCACCTCAACCATGCTCGCTGCAGCCCACTGACATAGTTACGCAAGTAGCCCTGTAGCCACTTGTTAACTATCACTGTCTGTCCATCCGTCTATGGGTGATAACTGGTACTGTGTGTCAACTCTGTCCCCACCAACCGGAAAAGCTCCTGCCAAAATCTGCCCATGAAACGGCTGTCCCTATCACTGACGATGATCTTGGGAAGACCATGTAGCCTAAAAATCTCTCTAAAGAACAGCTCGGCCACCTGTGCTGTTGTATAATGTGCGGATATGGCCAAAAAATGTGCGTATTTCGTCAGTCGATCAATGACGACAAAGATGCAATCCTTGCCCTGTACCGTGGGCAACCCTGTGATGAAGTCCATCGAAATACTCTCCCATTTCCCCTCTAGAATGGGAAGAGGCTGCAATAATCCCGCGAGATGGCTCATCTCTCCCTTGTTCCTCTGGCAAAAATCACACTCCTGGATGTGCTAGAGTACGTCCTCCTTGAGGTCCTTCCATGAGAACCTCTCCCTAATGGCCCTGTAGGTTTTGGTAAACCCCTGATGTCCTGCCAATGGTGAATCATGTGATGCCTAGAGTATCTTCTTCTTGAGCTGAGACCGCTCGGTCAAGAAGATCCGGTCCCTATAATAGATGATCTCATCGACCACCCTATACCTGTCATCTGCCACCTGCCCATCCAGAACCTCACATGCAAACCTGTCCTTGGAGTACTCTACTAAGAGTCGAGCCCTCCAGTCTGTATCCAAGCTCATAAGAGACAATGTGGCTGGTCTACGTGAAAGGGCATCTGCTACCACGTTGTTCTTACCCTTGACATACTCAATGTCAAAGTCATATGCTTGGATCTTGCTGATCCACTTCTGCTGCCTCTCCTGTAGCTGCTTTTGCTCCAAAAAGAACTTGAGGCTGTTGTGATCAGTCCTCACCCTGAACCTGTTACCCACCAAGTATTGTTGGTACTTAGCCAATACATGCATGATGGCCAGCATTTCCTTGTCGTATATAGAATACAACCTCTCGTGTGGAAGGAGCTTCCGGTTCTCAAAGGCTATAGGGTGACCTCCCTGCATCAACACTATGCCGATCCCCTCTCCTGACGCATCACACTCCAAAATAAATGGCTGCGTAAAATCTGGCAACGCAAGCACTGGGTAGCTGCTCATAACCTCCTTGAGCCTGTCAAAGGCTCGCTGCGCCCTATCTGACCAACTGAATGCCCCCTTCCTCGTCAAATCTGTCAGGGGTGCAGCAAGCTGCGAGAAACCTTTGACAAACTTCCGATAGTAAGTACAAATGCCAATGAATCCTTGAAGTTTCGTCACATTTCTTGGCTCCGGCCATTCTCTGATGGCCATGATCTTCTCCTCGTGGACCCTCACTCCATCCACCCCTATGATGTGTCCCAGATACAACATCTCCGTCAACCCAAACTCGCACTTGGAGAGTTTGGCATAGAACTGCTGCTCCTGTAAGATACGCAATACTGTCTCAATGTGCTGGAGATGCTCCTCCCAAGTCCTGTTGTAAATGAGAATGTCATCAAAGAATACCAACACAAACTTCCTCAAGTGACTACGGAAGATGTGATTCATACAGGACTGAAATGTAGCTGGGGCGTTGGTTAGCCCAAAAGGCATCACCAAGAACTCAAAGTGCCCATAGTGACACCTGAAGGCGATCTTGGGAATGTCCTGCTCCCTCACGTGAATCTGATGGTACCGAGATCTCAAATCAATCTTTGAGAAGAAACGTTCCCCTCTCAACTCGTCCATCAACTCATCGATCCTGGGTATGGGGTACCTGTTCTTCAGGGTCTTCTTGTTCAGGGCCCTATAGTCAATGCACATCCATAATGTACCATCCTTCTTCTTCACCAACACTACAGAAGAAGCAAAAGGACTCGTGCTCGGTCGAATGTGCCCAAGAGCCAGCAACTCCTAGATAGCCCGCTCAATCTCATCCCGATAGGCCTTGGGGTGCCTATAGGGGGTGGTGATCACGGCCTGTATGCCCTGCTCAAGCTCGATGGTGTGCTCAAACCCCCGATCTAGTCGCTGTCATGGTGGAATCTCCCCAAATACTATGGCATACCGATCAAGGATGGACTGTATCTCTGGATGTACCGTCTATCCTGTAGTCCCTGCCTCTGATGCCCGCAGCTCCACTGCCCACTCTATGTCTCCCTTCCGAAAGACTGCCTCCATCCGATGAGCCAAAACAGTCTGAGGTGGATATGTGTGCTGTCCCCGTATCTTCTCATGCCTCCCTGTCTTCTCATCATCCCACTCCATCTCTAGGGTCTTCCAATCCGTCGTGACCTTCCCTAGAGTAATAAGCCACTGAACACCCAATATCATGTTGGTGTCCGGAATATCGACCACGAAAAAGTGGTCAGTCAATGTGTAGGTGCCCATCGTCACTGAAAGCTCTGGAACATAGCGAGCACACATCATGGTCTGATCTCCTAGAACCAATACTGAAAACCCATCGAAGCTCTCTGTCTGAATACCTCTCCGCTCAACCATCTGTGCATCGATGAAGTTGTGGGTTGCCCCACTGTCAACCAAAACTGATACGCGCTGGCCACGTACTGTCCCTCGTACGCGTAGCGTCAGATACTTGGGAACTCCTTGCAATGCTGCAAGGGCCCCTCCGGTGGGTGCAAAAGATGCACCACCTGTTGTTGGCGGTGGTGATGGCAAATGTCCCTGTATGGCATGGCTATCTCCTGCCTCCACATCCTCCTCGTCATCCTCTTCTCCACTGCTCTCGGAGAAGACCTCAATAAAATGTGCTTTGCAGCAACACATCTATGTCCTAGTGCCCATGGCTCCTGACACATGAAACACAACCGCTTCTTCAGCTCCCTCCTGGCATCATCGTCAAGCTGTACTCATCCTGGATTCCCCTTTGGAGGTGGAATCCTCACATCCTTCCCCTTAGACTGAAAAGTCTATCTCTAGGGGTAAGGTGTCCGAGTCCTAGGTAGGACATCCTGTAAGTCCCGGGTCCTGCTGATAGTGTCCTGGAGTGTGGTAGGTCTACTGGATCGGACTAAACCCCAAAGTGGCTCTGATAACCCCTCAACATACATATAGACCCTCCGTGCTGTGGATAGGTCCGACACCATCACAAAGACCCTCAAGAAATCTGCAATGTAGGTCTCTGGGCTCCCTGTCAGTTTGAGCCTTGTCAGCTCAACAAAATGCTGCTCTGGATCCCTCTGATCGAATCGCTCCATCAATCTTCTGGTAAACTCGGCATATGTCGTCACTGTGGAGTGCCCTAGTGTAGCCATCCCATGAAACCACCAATCCTGGACCTCGCCATCCAAATGCAATGTTGCCACCTTGATGGCCTCTGTCTCCGACATTTGATTAAGCTGGAAATAAATGTCCAGCTTCTCCACCCAAGACTTTGTCGAACTGTTTGATGAACCATCAAATGTAGGCAATTGGAATCTACTCGCTGCACGGTGGGTGTCACCATCATGGTAATGTCAGTACCCTTTGTGATGGTCACGGGGTCTACTATCCCGCTAGAGCTTAACAAAATCTCTGAATGAGAGGGCTTCCTTGAACTCCTGCCCATAGGCCTGGTACTCTGCAAAATAATCGCCCATATGTCCGGGCTCTGCCTACTGCTGGGCTACAGCCCCCGTGTCTGCTCCTAAGAAAGTGGGCATGGTAGAGCATGTAGGGGCATGTGAGGCCACCTGCTGCGCAGTATCACGCTGCTCTGGCAAGTGATGGGATGCACCTGATCCCTCACCAATCTGAAAAACTCGTGGGCTCTCATGCTGTCTGGCCTCTACTACCATGAATCTCTGCCCCATCACCTCAATCTGCCTCGATAGATCCTGCACTGATTTGAGGAACATATCCGCAAATCTCTTCCCGTCCTTGTCGGCCATTTGTTCTGCTTCCACTACTAGCTTTCTCTGTTCTGCGTCTACCACAGGCTCCTCCTGTTCTGCATCTACCACAGGCTCCTCCTGTTCTGCGTCCACCACAAGAACACAGTCTCCCTCCCCGTAGGTATTCTCCAACCTACGTCCAGTGTCTCTGTACCTCCTACCTCTGTAACAAATGTAGGGTTTTTCCCCTGGTGTCATATATTGCTAGCTCCACAGGCTGAGCCAGATCTATGCTCTGATACCACTGTAATATTCCTAAACCCAGAATATTCCTCAAACCCCAGCAAAAACTCCAACCAAATATGTGCAAATGATATTGTTGTCGCGCGGATTGACACGACAACGCTCAGACCGGGGGCTGTCACTCTGATCCCCGATCCCTCCGTTTAGGCCTATCTCCGGCGGCTAAGGGGGGTAGTCCCTGTGATATGATGAGACCAACTGTCGACCAGTTGGTTGGGAGACACGAGATACGATATAAAAAGCACTCGATGGGTTTGATTGATTTAGCAGACCAGTGCCTTAAGAGATTATGGTTAAGATGATTACTTATTAGATGATATAGAAACGTAAATCGTGAACAACAATCATTTGTCATAGAAAGGAATCAGTTAAATCACATGACCAAAACGATATCCAACAATTGAGAATTTTCAAAAAAAGATAAATGCCTTAAAACACCACGAGAATCGTAAATCATTAACCAGACATCATATTCGCATCTCGACTTGAAAATTTTTAGATCTCAACATGAAAGATGAAAATTTCTGAAAATAACTGGATCTGACGAAGAAAATTTTCCACAAAAAAAATTTTATACCTTTTCGAATTTTTATTTTTTTTTTTATATTTTTCAAGATTTTAAAAGAAAACGATATTTTAAAACTAAATCTAAACTAAAACCCTAAAATATTATACAAAAAAAAACATAAATCTAAAAAAAAAACTAAATAATTTTTATTTTTTTTTTAAACAAAAATAAAATTTAAAACTAAAAAATATCTAAATCTATGCTTAAAATTTTTTCTATTTTATAAAAATGAAAATTAAAAAATCCTAAAAAGAATATAAAACTTAAAACCTAAAATCTAATTAAAACAAAACTAAATCAAAATCTAACATGACCTAAAACTCTAGAAATAAAATCTAACCAATATCTAAATCTAAGGACTAAAAACTATTTTAAATAAAAAACAAAACTACACGAAATTTTTTTTTTTTAAATCTAAAGTAACCAAATCAAATTAAAATCTAAACTAAAAAAAAAAAAAAAATCTAAGTTAAAAATGAAAACGGCAAATCCTAAATCTAAACCACGCTATCTCTACTTTTTAAAAAAACCTATAATCTAAAACATGAGATATAAAACAAACTATACAACTAACCTACGCAATACAAAGACCACAAAAAAAAATCGTTTTCGTTACCTATGCTAAACACCAAAAAGACGAAGCTTATTTGAAAAACTGATTAACTAAAATCGAATTAACAAAAACCTAAATCTAATTACCATCTACGCTAACTCTACGCCTATGCCCCAAAAAGAATTACGCAAATATATAACATTAATCTGCCATGCGTATTTCCGACTTCATATGGCCACTATCTTTCGACGGCGTGAAAAATTTCTTTGGCAGGCACAGGAGAGAAATGAACCAGCTCGAGCACACACAATTTGAGCACGCAGAAGGAAAGACGGCAAATCGATTTAAAGCTGAGAAAATCACGTCAACAACTGCTCCCAAAACACGCCCCTTTCTTGACGATTTCTGCATCATACATCTGATATTACTTGCCCAGTGACTGGTTTTCAAATCGGTTTAGGGGTTTTGAGAAGCCTGCGGGTGAATACCGATCAGCAACTGGTTTTCGTGCCAAACAATCTGAGCAATTCTCATGCCGCTGGATTGACGTTTTCATGCGTAATGAGTGTAATCGATATACTATGAAATCTGCTTGAGAAATCGTAGCCCTGGACAGAAGCTTAATTGCATATTGCATATACGATGAATAAAGAACCGAATTTAATCGAAACCCCTGTCACACACTCAGGACTTCAAAGCACGTTATGTGACCAAAAAAATCGATTTTTTCTGCTACGGATTATGCCCAAGCCGTCTAACAAAATGATTCACTGAATGAAATCAATATACCTTGAAATCTCATTTACCTGGTCTGTTGAATGATTTCGATACCTGCGGCGATGAACCAAAGTCTTTGACAGATTGGTGAGAAAATTTCTGGTGCTTGAAAAGATGTACCCAGGAGATCCACGACCAGGCCACGCAAATGCTTCAATCACTGAAGAATTTCTGAGGATGGCTCAAAAGCAAACTGGCCGGACAGCGTATGTCAATGATATTTTTCCTTTCTCTGATGCCTGCCAAAAATGATGAAATCACCCAAAAAGAATAATATGTACATAAAACCAAAATCAAAACCCTAATGAAAGCTGCATAAAGCAAAAATATGAAACCCTAGATCAGCTGAATAATGTACAGATTTGGCCCCTTAACAGCCAGATTCAGCAATAGGAACAGAAATATCTTAAAGAATAAAAATTTAAGGTTTTCACTGTGAAGAACTTCAGAAAATCTCTCATGCAAATTTTAAAAATAAACTGAATGATAGACCCAGGATCAAATCCAACTGGGCTCAACACAAAATGCTTGCGGGAGTTGGCTAGTTCAGCCGAGAACTTCCCCGAACGCCCACAAAATTTCCTTCAATGATGTTTTCTGCACAGCTCAAAACAACTGTCAATAAAGAGGGCAAAAATGCTGCTAGATCTCAGGAAGTAATGGAGATACCTGCCATTACTTCAGAAACCCTAACAGCACCCAAACCCCAGCAAGTGAACAAGATACCTGTGCTCACAATACTCTACAAAAAGCTATTATTAACGGCTGAAAATAACATATGCAAAAAATGAAACAATCTCACAGCATTTTAAGAGAGTAACACCAGCAAGATATGGACCCCAAAGTCTTCTTTTATTAACCAGAAACAGATTTACAAGAGAGCTTCTTCAGTCTGAGACTCACAGATCCAATTACCTGAAATGACCACCTAAGACCCTATATAAAGGAAATGATCCCAACGGCTAGTTCGAATGATCCATGTAGAAATGATCTCGACCGTTGATGAGGATCAAAACATCTCTTGATCTCATCCGTCGATTTATTCAATTAATTTTTTATTATTATTTTTTAAATTTTTAAATTTTTTATTTTTTTTTTTATTTTTTTTATTATTTATTATTTTATTTTTTATTTTTTTTTTAATTTTAAAATTTTTTTTTTTAATTTTTTATTATTTTTTATTTATTTCATTTTTTAAATTTTTTATTATTTTATTATTTTATTTCATTTTTTAAAATGGATCATCGAACTAAGCCTTTGGAAATATCACCTAGGACCTAGGACTTAGGACTCACGAGGGGATTTAAAACATTTTCAACCCTCAAGACACATTTCATGATGACTTTTTACAATTTACATCTCAAGGGGACAAACCCACTTAATACAGACCCTCACAAAACACCCAGTTCTGCGACACAACTATAATCTAGCAGATCAACACACTAGGATTCTCCTAAAATTCTAATGACAAAATCCATCCCGGCTTTGGGGTCAAGTTTGAAGGAAAACTCTGCCGATCCATGGATCGGTGAGACAAAAAACCTTCCGGGACGTAGATTACCACTAGAAAGTTAGGTCCACCTAGGCAATTCACATACACGACTCATCTGCTAAGATTATTTACAATAAATACATGCAGACTGGGTTTACAATTAGATTGATCAAGCTGCTGATGACTGCAGGATGGCACGGAAACGCTGATCAGGTGCTGCCCTTTTCTTGCAAAGAAAAAGGGGGGTGTACTGCATGGGTAGTTGACCAGTAGAGGTCAACAGATATAATAACCCAGAAGTGATAAAATAACAGTGGAACAGCATACAATAATGTAAACCAGAAATATAAGCAGATACACAAGCAATGCAGCGGAAATGCTAAGCCATTTTATTGTACTGAGCAATAAAATGAGTACAAGAGGTGATTAGACAGATGGCACCTTGACTTGCACAAGGCAAGTGAAGAAATACTCTCAGAATGACAAGAATGGCCTGTCTGCGTGGATGTTGCTGTTGTGTTGCTGCTGCTGCTGCTACAAAACAATGATGATTTGGGCCTGCTCCCCTCATCGGAAAAAGCTGAAACTCTGGATTCAGGCTCTACTCAAGAAACCCAGAAAGCTTTCCTGGAATGGCCGACCTCCGAAAAACACCCTCTTGGGGTTCTGCACAGTTCCTCAATGCCCTGCACTGCCACTGAAGAAACCCCTCTAAACTCTGCCTGAAACACTACCTGAAACCTTGCCAAAAATCCTCCAATGAGACAAGAGCTGGACCCCTGCTCAATCTCCCAGCATAAATCCACCTGCAAAACCCCAATCCGGCACTACAACCAAAAAGAACTACGTCCCTCTCCAAGTGCTGCGCAGTCCTCCAAAATGTTGATGAAACTGCTGCTGAAATGCTAATAAAACTATCGCTGAAATACCGATGGAAATACCTTGCCCAAGCAGGCACTCGAAGTCCCCCAGGGCTAAGGGTGAGATCTCCGAACGGAGATACTCAATAAACTAAACAGTGTTGCAGACGAGCTAAACAGCGAGCGTGCTTAGAAGTCGAAACGACTAGCTCAAAATGCACATAACTGAATGATCCAAAATGAGGGGGCTCCTCTATATTTTATAGCCTCTGTCTCTCACAATCCCTAGGCTCACCTCCTCCTGCATGCTTCTCCTCTTGCCACATGTTCTTCCCCCCCGCGCAGTCTCTCCATGTGTCTGCGTGGGCTCCATTTCTGCGTCCCCCGTTGTCCCCCTTGGCTCCCCTTTAAGTCACAACTTTGTGCTACCTAGGAAGTGACTTTTTATTCTTAAATAACTTATGTCCCCCTTCCTCACTTTTTATTTACAAATAACTATAGAAGGCAAAAATTGAACAAAATCGAGCCGGCACCTCAAACATTGAAACGGCCTTTGGAACGGTCCGGTCGGCCGAGTCATGGCTGACTCGGCCAACTCGGCCGTTTCCATACTAACTCGGCCGAGTCACAAATAGTGGCCTGTAACACTAGTAAAACAGCAATTTAACAATTTTTTAGTGATTTTTTAAGGTGTTTGCTGATTGGTTTGGACTCCAATGTGTTGTATGAATTAGTTAAATGTTATTTAGGGTCCATTTCCCCCTCCCAAACCTATTTAACACACTGAAATGCTCTGTACTATTGATATGCTATTCAAATTTCATGGTAATGTTAAATTCTTAAAGTAAAAGTGACATTCTCCTTAATCTTCATTTTCATCCTTTTACTTAAATTTTTAACATTACCATGAAATGACTCAGGATGTTTGAGAGTGGTTTCGGCCTCATTGGATTTCATACGGAGAAAGTAGAATTTTAGATTTCATTCAAAATCCAGCAGACTTATCAATTTTTCAGGATTTCAGGATTGAAGGAATGCAATGTTTCCATTGACTTTTGTCATGTATTAGGGTATGGAACTTGTATTTAATCAAGAGCACCAATCCCTCTATGTACTTTGATGTTAGTGACATTGGTTGTCGAACTCCTCTGGAATTTGCTCCCAAACCAGGAGCCTCTTAAAATGTCGCTCCCGCTCCCGTTTTCGCTCTCGCTCCCCACTTTCGCTCCTACTCCCAAGTAATACTGAGCCAGTTGATGTTGGCAACTCTAGCAGTAGCCAATAGTACTGGTCACAGACTTTTGTTGTAGAGGCCATTTATAGCCTCCTCGGTTATGTGTTTTTGGTTTGATCTCTATATCATCATCGTGTATGTATTGGACAATGCACTGGGTGCCATTTTGATATAATGGATATATTCATGAGCCTACTTTGATCATATGTTGTCTTCTATCTATATTCTAATGCTATGTGTTTGGAAACATGAATGAAAATCTTTAAAATTATATGTTTTTATAAAAAATAAATATTTAATGTATTTTTTACAATGACCGAGTCATTGAAATCGAGCCGGCCGAGTCGATACCGAGTCGGAGTCGGAGTCGGAGTCGACCCTCGGCCGAGTCGGAATCGGAGTCGGAGTTTTAAAACATTGGCCATAGCTAATTAGGAATATTACATCAGCCATGAATAAGGTGACCCACATGGAGTTTGGCCCTAGTTGCCAATTTTAACACTCCCTCTCTGTAACATCCCTTATCAGGAATATTCCTCAAACACAAGCAAACTCCAACCAGAGATGGGCTAGAAGGGCATTTACCAGATATGTCGTCTCTAAAAAGATGACGAGATCCGGAGGCTACCTGGCCCTTTCCAGACTCTGTTTAAGAGTATAAGAGAAACACACAAGCAGTATAATAGCCAAGAATGCTCAAAGAGAGACAAATAATAATAGTGCAACATATAACAATATAACCATAAGCAGATACCCAAGAAATGCAGAGAGAAATGCTAAGCCTTTTTATTATACTAAGTAATAGGATGAGTACAAGAGGTGATCAGGAAGATGGCACCTCGACTTGCACAAGGCAAGTGAAGAAATACACTCAGAATAGCAAGGAATGGCCCCCCTCTGAACTGCGTCCAAGCTGCTGGAGAACTGTCGTGCTGCTACTGCTGCTAGAAATCAAATGAAGATTTAGCGCAGCTCCCCTCTTCAGAAAAGGCTGAAACTCTGGAATCGGACTCTACTCAAGAAACCCATAAAAGCCCAGAAAGCCTTTCTGAAATGGCCGACACCCGAAAATCACCCCCTTGGTGTTCTGCGCAGTCCCTCAATACTCTGCGCTGCCACTGAATGAAACCCTCCAGAAAACTGCCTGAAACCCCTGCCAAAACTCTTCAATATGCAAGAATTGATCCCCTACTCTACCTCTCAGCACAAATCCTCCTGCAAACCCTCAACCCAAACTCCTGCCAGAAAGAACTGCGTCCTCCTCTCAGTGTTGCGCAGTCCTCCAAAACGCTAATGAAACTACTGCTGAAATGTTGATGACACTACTGCTGGAATGCCAATGGAAATACCTTGCCCGAGCAAGCACTCGAAGTCTCCCGGGGTTAAGGGTGAGATCTCCGAACGGAGACACTCAATGCACTAAACAGTGTTGCAGACTAGCTAAACAGCCAGTGTGCTCTAAGTCGAAATGACTATCACAAATGTTCATAACCGGAATGATCAAAATGAAGGGGCTCCTCTCTCTTTTATAGCTTTTTCCTCTCTCAATCCCAAGGCTCACCTCCTCCTGCGTGATTCCCCTCTTGCCACGTGTTTCTTCCCTCCTACGCAGTCCCTCCATATGTCTGCGTGGGCTCCATTTCTGCGTCCCCCTTTGGCCCCCTTGGCTCCCTTTTAAGTCACAACGTTGTGCTACTAGGAAGTGACTTTTTTATTCTAAAAGTGAGTTATGTCCCCCTTCCTCACTTTTTTTATTTACAAATAACTATACAAGGAAAAAATTGAACAAAATCAAATATTCCAATTAGCCAAGGCTAATTAGGAATATTACAGTCTCCCCCGGCAAAATGTTGCTTGTCCTCAAGCAACTTAAGTGATGGATGCTGTAAGATCTTCTCACTCTCCCAAGTGGCATCCTCATCCGGCAAATTTTTCCACCTCCCCAAGAATTCTCGGACCGTCCTACTCCACAGTTGCCTCTTCCCGGTATCAATGATAGCCTCTGGCTGCAATACCAAATGCCCCTCATCATCCATGGGTGGTAGCTCATCAGTCACTCTCACCTATTGCACCAATGTCGTCTTCAGGCATGATACATGAAAAATGTTATGAATCTTGCTGCCTTGGGGCAGCTCCAACTCATATGCAACCTGTCCAATCCTGTGTATCACCCTGTATGGGCCATAAAAGCGGGGCTTGAGCTTTTCAGCCCCCTTCTGCTTCAATGACCGCTGTAGGTATCGCTGTAATCGTAGGTAGACCATGTCCCCTACCTCGAACTGTCTCTCCACCTGATCCCTGTCGGCATACAGCTTCTGCGGGTTCTTCACTGTAGCCATGTTATCCTTGAGAGCTCGGAGGATATCCTTGGCGCAGTTTTTGGAGTAAATTGTTGTTGTTAATGCATGGTCTGAATTTTGTGTTGCGTGTTGTAGTTTTGCTTGATTATCATTCTTATTTCCTAGTAGGAATATTACAGCGATATCAAAGCATAGTCTTGGCTCAGTCGAGGGAGAAATATTCTATGATCACATAAGACAAGCAAAACATTACCTACAAGAGGCATAGGTACAGAAGAAGAGAAAGGGAGTTGGAGATCAAGCTTGATTCTGAGGCCCCAGAGTAGGAAATAGAGAAAGGCAAGCATGGTGGAACCAGTTAGCAAAGAAGAGGCAGCCTTCAATAGCCTCTTGAAGGCTTTGAATGATTTGGCCAAGGGACAAAAAAAAATGTTGGAGGAGATTAAGCAGCAGAACTAGGACAAGAGCATCCATCGGGAGTTCATTCGACTATCAATCTCCCTTGAGTTGTTGATTTTGGGTAGCATCGGATGTGCTCTAGCCACGAAAATTGGTGGAGAGGCTAAGGCACATGAGATCTCCAATACCTAGAAAGGGTTTGGGCAGATTCTAAACAGTTTGGGAGATATTAAAATAATTAAGATATTAAAATAATTAATATTTTTAATGGAGTCCCTAAGTCTAAACTTAGGGAAAACAAAATATTAATGTGAATTAATAAAAAACTGTGTTAGAATGGTCCAAAAGTCATGGATCAAGCCAGATCTAATCTTAGCCATTAATTAGGGACTTAATCTTGGTCGTTGATTTGTTAACGAGAAAAGTATAAGAGGAGGCTTGAGGGTCACTTGGAGAATACACCAAGAGATCAAGATTTCGACTTTTTGGGGTTGGGTTTGCTGAGAAAGTTGAGAGAGTGATCAGAGTTGCAGCTAAGGGGCAGTGAATACAGAAGCAGAGAGGCAGAGATAGCACCGGGAGGATCAGTGCAGTAGCCGGAGAGAGGGACGCAGAAGCAGCCAAGGGTTCACACAGAGCCAGCCAGGGCTCACGCAGAGCCAGCCAGGAGTTGCGCAGTGCCTCAAAGGGCCAGCGTGGGTGACACAGAGGGCCAGAGGAATGATGTAGTGCCTCTAAAAGCTGACGCAGGCCAAGCCAGAGTGACGTTGGGCTAATGCTAGGCCAGAGAGAGGTTGACGCAGTCCCTAGAGGTTGATGCTGGGGTTTCGTGGGGCAGATTGGAGCTGTGGAGCTGCCGGAGTGTTTATCCGGGGTTTCAACCAGAATATCTGCTTCCAAGTAGAGAGGTACTATTGCCGAGATTTTTCTCTGTTGGGTGAGCTGGATTTGGCACCCATATTGTATTCTGAAACTGCTTAATAAATCAAACCCTCAGATAGTTGCACCGGTTTTCCCGCATTGGGTTTTTTTCCAAGGACATTAGTCCAAAAACAATGGTGTCACTTGTGTGTTTGTTTCTGTTTCCTTCAGTTGATGATTTGTAATGTGTTGAGCATGCACTTATATTTATTTCCAATATTTACATGGTAAATAACTTGTTAATTAACAGAACAAGTAGGTAGGAATAAATCAGTAAAGTGCATGAAGGGTTTCTAACGTGTCAGGCTTAGAAAGACCAACATGAGTCACCCTCATGCTTTCAGTGGGCCAACAAGATCCACCATACCCACATTTTTGCCACCAGGAGCTCGAGAGCAGACAGGATAAGACGAGATGCCCATGGGGAAGTATTTCCGTGAGTGGCAATCGATGGGGTAGGAGTTTTGAGCTGCATTGAGCTTCAGAGATTACTGCCAGCTCAAGCAAAACGACAAGGGCAAGGTTGCAGGAGGCTCAAGCACGCAGAGCTCGGAGTTGCAGAGTACCATTCGGAGGTTGTATCTTCCCACATTTGATGGGTCATCCAAGTGCACTGCTAGAGCACGGGTGGAGAATCTATACACTTATTTCTAGCTTAGTCGGATGACGAAGGTGGAAGCCATTAAAATGGCTGCCTTGCACTTGGATCGGATCTTGGAGAATCTTTCTTTTTCGATCGAATCTTGGAGAATCTTTCTTTTTTGATCAGATCTTGGAGAATCTCTCTTTTTCGGATAGTCTCGGACATAGTGACCACACTTGTGACAATTGAAACCTTCAACATCCCTTAATCTTCTATAAAAGTTCCTTGAATCAAGAGAGGACCTATGCTTATGAATTCTCCCTCTTGAAATCATCCTGGATTCTTCTTAAGTGAGCTTTCCAACAAGTTCATCAAATGATGGAAAACTAATGTTATTGCTTATGGCAGTAATGAAGGTTTCCCAAATAGGAGAGAGACCTCTAAGAGTTACAATTACCAATTCTCTGTCAGGTACAGTTTCTCCAATTCTCTGCAATTGATCTTTAAGACTGGAGATCCTCATGATATAGGATTGCACAGGCTCTCCTTTATTCATCTTTGTCTTTCAGTTGATCTTTCAAGGTGATGATTTCATTCAAATTGTTGACTTCATAAATGTCAACCAACTTATCATACATATCCGTAGACTTACTCAAATTCCCAACATAAGCAAGTAAATGATGTTGTAAACCATCAGCAACAATTTGTATTGTTTTTAACTCACCTTTCTTGTGTTTGTTCTTGGCAACAGCGGAAGCATTCTCTGGAGGCTCAGGTACTTTTCCTTGAATGAATTCCAAAACATCTGAGACCCTGGCACATGTTGCAATGACAGTGGGGAGCAACAGTTAGAGAGGATGCTCGTTCAGGCATAGCTTGAGGACAAGCGATTTTTGGAGCGCTGGAAGAACTTGCCGGATGAAGATGCCACCTGGGAGGGTGAGCACATATTGGAGCACCCATCTTTGAGGTTGCTTGAGGGCAAGTAACAATTGGGAGGGGAGGACTGTCATGTCCCTTCTCAAACACACTTGTAACAGGGTGCTGCTACACAAATTTACACAATTTTGGCTAAGGAAGAGAACCCATCATTTTCAACTTAGGGACTTAGGAGGCAATTCAACTTAATTTGGTTGCTAGTGGAATGTGGGGGCCACCCACATGGGAATTCAAATTGGCCCATTCGAATAGCTTGGAGGGAAAGTCGAATATGTGGATGGAGGGGCCCACATGAGGCAAGGGAGGCCCAAGGAGTTATAAGGAGGGAGCAGCTCTCATTTTGGGATTCATTCATACATCTTGCAAACAAAATCACTTGACTGTTCACTCTGTTGTTTAGCTGAGTCAACCGGCTGTTTAGCCATGAATCTCTCAAGCGGGAGATTCAACCTCTACTTCGGGGGACCATCCGTGCCCGCCCTAGAGAGGTAGTTCTACAAGGATTTCAGGAGTTCCGAGGCAGTGACATAGCATCACCAACCAGCGCAGAGCAGGGAGTGTGTATTTCTGGGCAGCCAGAGAATATGCAGAGGGAGATAGAGGCCAGCAGAGATCAGATTGTTTGCTGGAGAGTTAGAGAGCTGAGATAGCAGCAATAGACCAGCATTCTTGCTGAGTTTTACAGCCAGCAGAGCCAGCATCCCAGCAGTTCGAATTGTTGGGCTAGGGAACAACGCAGAGCCCACTCCGTAGTTTTTTGTGGAACTTAGGAGCAGGTGTCTTAGGCCAAGAGCTCACCCGCGAAGTCAGGGATTGGATAGCAAGGATCAACCCAGCACTTTGGGGGAATTTCCAAGAGGATTTATTAGCAGTTTCTAGTAGGCCAAGTTTTGGCAGTTACAGCGGAGGTAGGGCTCCAAGTGGGTCGAATTTCAGAAGTTTAAACCAGCCAAAATCCTTTCTGAGTTTTTCTGGATTTTTGACCAAGATCCCAAATATAAAGTTTCATAATTTTCTGAGCACCAAAGGTGGGGTTTTAAGCCGTATCTTTGCAGCAGACAGTGTAGAATTGTTGGGGATTGAATAGTGCCTTTGGGGGTCGATTTTGGGAAGTCAAAATTAGGCCAAACCATTTCTACGAAGGAGTTTGTAGCTGAAGTTTCATCATTTTGTGAGCACCAGAGGAGGAGTTTCTTGCAGTCCCTTTCCAGGCAGCAGTGAAGTTTTATGGGCAGCGCAAAGCATTAGAGAAGTAGTCATTTCCAGCATTTGAGATCATTGTATTATCACCGCGGTTCTATCATGCTTGCCATTGAGGCAAGCTCAGGTGCATTCCTATATACTATTGTACTTGCTCCATTGATTAATAAAATGGATCAGCTGGTTCTTAATTCTAGAATTTTTATGAGCATTCGCTGATTGTTTAAAATTTTGTGTTGTAAATCGTTTTTTCTTTGCACATCACTATTTATTTAAGTTTGGAATATTACATTCAATTATTGTCTCCTTTTGGGCTTGTCCTTCACCTTAGCTCTGATTCCATGTTAAATTTCAGACTGCTCTATGCGGATTCAATTACTTTAGCCCAAATCAGTTCTTCAATTAACAATCTTCATCAATAATTAATATTTCCAATCATCAACAGTGATTGAAGATAGAACAGTAAATGTAATGACAAAGGAGACAATCAACACATCAACAAGAGACACCAAATTTTCGGTCAATGACTAGGAAAAAACCCACTATGGGAAAAATCCTTTTGGATTCTTCTTCTATTAGATTGTCATAAAATGTTCAGCAAAAAGTACAATGATCCAATGCAAAATCATCCAGCAAAATCAACCCAACAACATTCAGAAATATTTTCCTAGCATCAATCCAGATCAGAGACAACTTTTCCTGTCTATGGTCAATTGCAGTCAAATGTCAATTTGCAACCCTAGAGCACAACCGCACGAAGGAAGAGGTGTGTGTGCGGCTGAGAGCTTTCAACCGCACGGATGAGACTGCCTGCCTGTGGTTATAGCCGAAAATTACCTGTGTCAAGCCTGCAGTCGGAACCCAAAACCTTAACACACATGTGAACTTCAGACCATGAATCTCAGACTTGTACGAACCAATTTTCTCAACCCAGACGCAGACCTATGCTAACCACTAGAAGAAGAAGGTGCTTGGTGATATCCAAATGAGCTTGAGGTCACTTGTATTTATTGGCTTCCAAGAGTGTCCAATTCGCTGTTAGGGCCGACCTGACCTTTTGTGCACATGTGGGCTTTTCTTCAAAAATACACTTTCCCTTGTCCAAATTGAGCGCTTCAATAGTCAAAATTGGTCCTCTCGAAAAGAGGAATCTAGTCCCATGGTTGGAATTTGTCACTAAGCTGTCAAAAATTAACAGGGCCAGAAACTTTGCCCCGGAGGATCATGCAGCTAAAAGAAAAGTATAAGTAGAAGATAGCCACTATGAAAGAAAAAGAAAAGTTAAAATGCAAAAGATGGAAAAAAACCTAGTATGAGCTCTACCCCCCTCATTAGCCATCACCTAGTTCCTAAGTACTTGATGCTCCATCACATGATAAAGGAACCCTTGCATGTCCCAACAGTAGACTCATCAGAGCATACACACGGTCCATATAACCAATAAACAATGAACAGACATTAACATCAGAGGAAAAAGAGCACTAAGTCCCTGTGTTACCTCTGAACCCTGAACCCTGAACCCCTTTTCATGCCCACTTTTCTTCTTCAAACTTTCTTTTGCTTATCCAGTTATTGCATTCCTTGTAATATAGACCCCTCTTCTTGCACACCTGACATCAGTCCTTTACCAGTTTCTTAGGGAAGTGAGGTACAGTCGCAGTGATAAAGGAAGGCTTAGCTTACTCAAAAAGGCTTTGGACACATTGATTACCATCAAAAGGAAATGCTGCTGCATAAGTTCCTGTTTGGGGCCACAATTTGAATACAAAAAACACACATTTCAATGTATTTTTTTCCTGAGCTGAGAACAGGTTAGAAATGTTAGATATGATTGTTACAAATACTCAAAAGTACACAGTAGCTAACCATATTTGCAAGTAAATTCATCCAAAGTGATTCCTTACCAGCAATATGGGGATGCGTTGAGGTAGCAACTCTTCTTTGACATATTCTTTCTGCATCGAAATGCAGCATATATTTAACATCTCAACCACTCAAACTAAATAGAAATAAGGGACTAACAGTCACCATTTATATCAGTTCCTATAGATAGATAAAAGCGTATATTTAAATAAGCACGTAAACATTAAGCACTTCCAGCCAAAGAGAGGCTGAAAGACCTGCTACAAAAATCTATGACTACAAAATTCACTTTTCATTTGAGAGAAAACTGGAAACTTTCATTATTCTAAGCATTCAGCATCAGTTGCTTGGAAATTTGCAGAAAAATTGACCCATCCAACAAAGAAGAAAAAAGACTTTACTCCTATAAATGGTTGAAAGAGAGAAAAATATGACCAACATTATTCAAAACAAAAGGCATTTCTGTGCAGTGTATGCCTCTTCAAGAAACAGAAAAAAACTCTTTTCAAGATAGTGAAATTTAAAAATGATGAAGAGAATATGGATCCTACCTCATTTAGGTATAAAACAGGAAGTTTATGCCTAAATAAGTATTAGGATGAGTAACCTCCCCTCAGTAGCAACCTTGATACAAGACACAATCCACACATTTATACATTTGTTTGGACCCTCAGAACGATAGTCTTCTAGTTCCTTTTTCCCTCCCCAAAAGAGAGAATACTAGTGATCTCAGGGCACATAAGCGAGGGCATCTTATCTCAATGACATATCAATTTATTTGCATTCTTTAAATCTCACTCTCACATTGACAATTCTTTGTTTCTCGTCTGCAGAGATACGTACTCCTCCATTAGCTATTATTATTTGTTCTTTAAAATCCTCTTGACCAACTTTGGTCACTCATTCGCATTAATATAATCTTTATTTCAATTCATTCCCTTTCTTGAGATATGATGGTCAAAATAAACAATGAAACTAAAAAGGGATTTTAAACTGCATTGTATAGGAGAGATTTCATCATTCTTTCTGGCCACAGCATACTTTTTGTGAAAACCATATGCACAACAGCTCATAGCTTCCTGCTGCATTAATGATATTTTCCCCCAAATTTGAAGAAATTAAATTCATAGTATACCTTATGCTGAATTTGCTCTTGTAAAGAAAACAACCTTCCATTTTCCCAATCCTGACAAAACAAAAGCAAAAAGAATATTAAAATCCAACAATAATATAATTTTATTGATGTCCAACAAATGACCACAAAAGTAGGCCAATGGGTCAAAATATACATTAATTATAAGTACAATGTGAGACTGCAAAGGCAATTCCTAGAGCAATATTGTGTCTAGCTAAGATAAGATGCAAAAATAAGTAGCAAACATGAGAAAGATGGTAGAAACTTGCAAGTCTCGGAGCTAAACAAAAGACAGGATGTCAAGGCATGTTGGAGCTAGCTGTCAAGGATGGTTGAGGAGACTGCAATACAAGCTCCCCATTGAAGTCATCAATAACTGTGAAGCAAATGATGTGCTATGGGGAGTGGTTGAGGCTGAAAGGGCCTAAAAGCATGATCATGAGAGGAGCATGAGAAGAAGGGAACCCAATATTCCTAACATCCAAGGCTACTAGGAAGAAATTGTAAATGGAAGCCTGGCTACACAAATGAACCTGAGAGGTAGTGTACAAGATGAGGGAGCTCAACTATGGGATTGCCTAGAGTTAATGTTTGTTGGTCTAGTGGTGTATTCCCTATGTCCTAGAACAACAACGCCTTACAGTTACAGTATAGAATCTAAAGTATCATGCATTTGTACCTACCACTTGTTGCCCAAATCAAGTAGGAAAACAAGTATGAGGAGAAATTTTCAAGGCCTTCGTTTGGGTCCTGACACATAGATACTACGATCTATATCCAAAAACTTATCTCATGAAGACAAGTACATTGGTGAATTTTGTGTTGCATGTACATTGAATGCTTTGTTTATCACTGTTAATTTTCCCTTGGGAATATTACAGTGGTATCAGAGCTCATAATCTTGGCCTAGCCTACGGGGTGGAGATCCTTCAGTCTATGACACCACAGGACAGACAAAATATCACATATAGGAGACAGAGGTATAGGAGCAAGGAAAGATAGCTACAAATTACCCCTGATCCAGAAACCTTCGAGCAGGAGGTTAAGGAGCCAACCATGCGGGATAATGAGAATGACAAAGAAAAAAGAGGAGAATTTGCCCAAAGCCTCTTGAATGTTGAAATTTCTAAGCCTGACACATTAGAAACCCTTCATGCACTTTACTGATTTATTCCTACCTACTTGTTCTGTTAATTAACAAGTTATTTACCATGTAAATACTGGAAATAAACACAAGTACATGCTCAATACATTACAGATCATCAATTGAAGGAAATAGAAACAAGCACACAAATGACACCGTTATTTTTGGACTAATGTCCCCGGAAAAACCCAATGCGCGAAAACCGATGCAGTTATATGAAGGTTTGATTTATTAAGCAGTTTCAGAATACAATCTGGGTGCCAAATCTGGCTCACCCAACAGAGAAAAATCTCGACAGTAGTACCTCTCCTTCAGAGACAGATGCTCCGGCTGAAACCCCGGATAAACACTCTGACAGCTCCTCAGCTCCAATCTGCCCCACAAAAAACCCCAACATCAGCCTCTAGGGACTGCGTCAGCCTTTTCTATCCTCTGCGTCAACTTTCCCGGCAGCTCCGGCTTCTGCCCTCTGCGTCAGCTTTCCTAGTAGTTCCGGCTTCTGCCCTCTGCGTCAGCTTTCCCGGCAGTTCCGGCTTCTGCCCTCTGCGTCAACTTTCCCGGCAGTTCCGGCTTCTGCCCTCTGCGTCAGCTTTCCCGGCAGTTCCAGCAGTTCCGACTTTTGCCCTCTGCGTTAGCGTTCCCGACTGCTGAGCTGCTCCTCCCGGCACTATCTCTGCCTCTCTGCTTCTGTATTCACTACCCCTCAGCTACAACTCCAGATCAGTCTCTCAACTTTCTCAGCAAACCCAGCCCCAGAAAGTCAAAATCTTGATCTCTTGGTATGTTCTCCAAGTGGCCCTCAAGCCTCCCCTTATACTTTTCACGTTGACAAATCAACGGCCGAGATTAAGTCCCTATTCAATGGCTAAGATTAGATCTGGCTTGATCCATGACTTTTGGACTATTCTAACGCAGTTTTATATTAATTCACATTAATATTTTAATTTCCCTAAGTTTAGACTGAGGGACTCCATTAAAAATATTAATTATTTTAATATCTGCCAAACTGTCTAGAATCTGCCCAAACCCTTTCCAGGTATTGGAGATCTCAGGTGCCTTAGCCTCTCCACCAATTTTCATGGCTAGAGCACATTTGATGCTACCCCAAATCAACACTCCCTCTTAGCGAGGACTGTGCTCTAGTAATACTCCTCACTGAGCATCACTCTAATTATTCGGCAGCAGTCCCTGTGCTGATGCTAGGCCTGCTGCCAAACATCCTCTGCACTGTTGCATCATGTACTGCTACCCATGGCCCTGCCACTGCCACTGTTGCATCCGTACTGCAACTCCTTCTGCATCTGTGCTGCTGCCCATGGCTCTACCACTGCCACTGCTGCCCATGGCTCTACCACTGCCACTGGTGCATCTGCACTGCAACCCCTCTCATCATGTTGCATCATGTTGCCCGTAGCACTACTACTGCTAACTGCTGCATTGCAACCCAGTTATTGAGAAGTAAGTAACTGATCTCCCAACTCTAACATCTCCGTCAGGTTAGAAACACTCCTGATGTTGAAGCTCCCTCTGTCACTAACAAGTGCTCCCTCTCTGACCTTTGCGCTACTTCAAAAACTCCATGCATCTCGCACTATTGCACACCTCTCTGTGCGATCCTGCACTAGTGCAACACTCTCGTGCCTCTCGCACTGTTGTAGCCTGCTAGCCTCGCGTTGTCCTGGGAATCCTGCACTGTAGCTCCCTCTGTCGCTCCATCTGCATTCGTCTCCACTGACATCGCTAGTACTGCTACTCCTCTTCGAGGCTCCCATAGCAAGGTCTAAACCAAGAGGCTGGGTACCTCGAGGATCCTACCCCTCATCGCCTATAGTCCTCCTGACTACAGCTTGATGTCTCCCCACTTCTTCTGAAGTGGCACATGAGCACTCATAGCACATAGAATAGACAGGATCCTGACCTTCCAGATGACAAAGTTGGATGCCTCATCCAACCTATCCTGATCGCTCAGCCCATTCATGGCCATCTCTCTGCTCTTCTTGTCGACTCCTCCGAGTCTCTCTACTTCCCGCCTAGAAGTTCTTTGTTCGACTCCTGCTGAGTCTACTTCCCGCTTGGAAGTTCTCTGTTCGACTCGTGCTGAGTCTCTCGACTTTCCGTCTGGAAGTTCTCGGTTCGACTCTTGCTGAGTCTCCCTACTTCCTGTCTAGAAGTTCTCTTCTGGACTCCCTCTGAGTCCCGATTTCCCTCTTGGAAATCCTTCTGCCAACGTCAAGTTGCCCCTCTCCGATCGTCTGTGCAACAGCAACACTGATCCGGATTCCTTGGCTAGAAATCCACCTCGGCAACAACTCCCTCTACCTTGGCCTTGCCCTGTTAGGTACTGTTCTGACTACAGTACCCCACCAGCGCCACTCTGCAACTTACCCACAGCCTCCTAAACCCCAGCAAACTGAAGGTTAGAGCTCCTAGGCTCTGTGCAATCCCGGCACCAACAAATCAGCCTCCTCAGCCAATTGCGTCAACCTTCCTGGCCTCTACGTGGCTCTGCGTGAGCCTGCCTTTGCCACCCTCAGCCTCTGCGCTGCCTCTTCCTGGCTCAATGTTGATGATGCAGGCACTGCGTCACCCCTTCCTTGCTGCTACTCTACTAGGAACAGCTTCTATCACTCGGAACAGTTGTTTTCTGCTGCTACTGCTCTGTTCAGTTGATGTCCTCAGTTCTCCTGTGATCTGCAACCACGCTCCAATACCATGTTGAAATTTCTAAGTCTGACACGTTAGAAACCCTTCATGCACTTTACTGATTTATTCCTACCTACTTGTTCTGTTAATTAACAAGTTATTTACCATGTAAATACTGGAAATAAACACAAGTACATGCTCAACACATTACAGATCATCAACTGAAGGAAACAGAAACAAGCACACAAATGACACCATTATTTTTGGACTAATGTCCCCGAAAAAACCCAATGCGGGAAAACCGATGCAGCTATCTGAGGATTTGATTTATTAAGCAGTTTTAGAATACAATCTGGGTGCCAAATCCGGCTCACCCAATAGAGAAAAATCTCGGCAGTAGTACCTCTCCTTTGGAGACAGATGCTCCAGCTAAAACCCCGAATAAACACTCCGACAGCTCCTCAGCTCCAATCTGCCCCATGAAAAACCCCAACGTTAGCCTCTTCTGCCCTCTGCGTCAGCTTTCCCAACAGTTCCGGCTTCTGCCCTCTACGTCAACTTTCCCAGCAATTCTGGCTTCTGCCCTCTACGTCAACTTTCCCGGCAGTTCCGGCTTCTGCCCTCTCCATTAGCTTTCCTAGCTGTTTCGGCTGTTCCCAGCAATTCCGACTTCTGCCCTCTGCGTCAGCTTTCTCGGTTGTTCCCGGCAGTTCTGGCTTCTACCCTCTACGTCAACTTTTCCAACTATTCCGGCAGTTCCGGTTGTTCCCGACAGTTTCGGCTTCTGCCCTCTGCGTCAGCTTTCCCGGCTGCTGCGTTGATCCTCCCGGCACTATCTCTGCCTCTCTGCTTCTGTATTCACTGCCCCTCAGCTGCAACTCCAGATCACTCTCTCAACTTTCTCAGCAAACCCAGCCCCAGAAAGTCGAAATCTTGATCTCTTGGTGTGTTCTCCAAGTGACCCTCAAGCCTCCTCTTATACTTTTCTCGTTGACAAATCAACGGCCGAGATTAAGTCCCTAATCAACGTCTAAGATTAGATTTGGCTTGATCCATGACCTTTGGACCATTCTAACACAGTTTTATATTAATTCACATTAATATTTTAATTACCCTAAGTTTAGACTTAGGGACTCCATTAAAAATATTAATTATTTTAATATCTCCCTGAATGTTTAGAATCTGCCCAAACCCTTTCTGGGTATTGGAGATCTCAGGTGCCTAGCCTCTCCAACAATTTTTGTGGCTAGAGCACATCCAATGCTACCCCAAATCAACATCAATGTTGCACTAATCGTTATCGGGATTCATTCGGCGCGGGGAAAATATCGGAAAAAATCGTAAAAATCGGGAAAAATCGGTAAAAATCGGGAAAAAAACGTAACATACAAAAATATTCATTTTTTTTCAATTTTTTTAATATCTAAAGCATCTACAACATAAAATAAATACATTGACACATAAATATGATAAAAGAACTAATATATAAGATGTCTAATATCATTTCTAGCGCCACATCACACATAATAGTGAATCATGTCCTAAATAATAAGCCCTGACTCATGACTCCCAACTCAGCCTCAAAATATCAACAAAAAATATAATAATGTATCTCATGTCATGAGTCATAATGTCATATACAATGAAATGAACCAAATAACTAAAGTCTAATACCACTGATTTCTTTTGCCCCTCTAGATGTAGATGTCGGTGGAGTTGGCAGTAGACTCTGCTGTGCCCTAGAAGCTGAAGAACTAGGAGCTACAGGAGGTAGACCACGTCCTCTACTGGTGACAAGGGTAGCTTGGGTCACCTCCTCCTCCTCATAAATATATATATATATATATATATATATTTCCCAAAAAATTGCGATTTTTTCATAAAAATCGCCGAAAAAAAAAATTTGCGATTTAATCGGCCGATAATATCGCCGATTTGAAAAAAATCACGATTTTCCGATTTAATCGCGATTAGTGCAACACTGATCAACATTGAAGGCTATCCATGACTTGTCCAAGGGCATTGACGAGTTAAGGCAGTAGAACAGCAGTAATAACAAGGGCAAGGGCAACTAGGGGGACATCAATTTCGGAGAGGGTTCAAGCACCTCACACCAGCAAGCCACCAACCCACATAACACGCCTCACATTTATAGCGCGCCACCCAGGTTAACTATCCCCACATTTCTAGCGTCTGATGCCGGAGGGCAGTAAGGGCAGGAGGATATGCCCATGGAGGACTACTCTGTGGAGTACTAGTCATATGGGCCCGATTTTAGAGAAACCATTACCTTCAGAGATTTCTGCCAGCTCAAGGGTAACAACAAGAACAAGGGGCAAAGTGGGGGAGCTTACATGCATGGCACTGATTTGTTGTGCACAGTGGGAATGCTATTCCTTCCGACTTTTGATGGCTCTCCTAAGAGCTCAGCGAAGGCTTGGGTTGAGAAGTTGGATGTTTATTTCCAGCGTAACCAAATGAAAGAGATGGAGGCAATCAAGATTGCCACCTTGCACTTGGAGGGAGAGGCTCACAATTGGTGGTTCCACAATTTGGCCACCTTGGGGCACGCAGGTATTACTTCCTATGAGGAGTTTGCACGGAGGGTGTTGGAGCATTTTGAGAGGAGAGACCCCGAGGAGCACTTCGGAGAGCTGACACGGCTCAAGCAGACCGGGAGTGCTAAGACATATATCTCTGAGTTTCTGAGGTTATCAGTGATGGTGCCAGATTTATCAGAGGCCAAGAGAGCTTTTTGTTTGTGGATGGATTAGCAGAGCCACTGAGGGGCTTGGTGATGTCCAACATGCCACCACTTTGCAGGATGCAGTAGGCACGACCTGAGATTTACAGGACTCACTTCCCTAGACCAGAGCGCAGGTACCTACTAGACCCATATTCCAGCAGAGGGTCAAGACACTATGCCTCAACCATAGCGAGATATTCAAGGGCGACGGCAGTTGGATGATGAGGCTCGAGGAGACCTTCGTAGGAGAAAGTTGTGCTTCACTTGCCAGGAGCCATGGGCACCAAGGCACAGGTGTACCAAGGGAAAGGCACACTTCATAGAGGTATTCTCTGATAGTGAGTCAGAGGATGACACAGAGGAGGATGTAGGCATGGGTGATGATGAACCACTAGTGACAGGAGGAGGAGGAGGAGGCCCACCACCCCCACCGAGGGGAGCTCCCTTCTTACTGACAACAGGAGTTATCGCTTCACTTCGGGAAGTGTCGAAGTACCTTACTATGAGGATCCGTGGGGCAGTGCAAGGACAAAGCGTGTTAGTGCTAGTAGACAGTGGGGCAACCCACAATTTTGTAGATGCCCAGTTGGTGGAGAGGAGGGGCATACGCATAGAGTCCTTTGAGGGATTCTCGGTCTTGGTGTCAGGATGACAGTGGTGATGGGGAACTATTCTATGACAAACCATTTCTTTGTAGTTGATGTCCCAGACACCAACGTGGTGCTTGGCGTGCAGTGGCTATACTCTCTTGGGTGTGTTACCACTGACTGGCAGAAGTTGGAGATGGAGTTCGCGAGGCCCGATGGGAAGACGGTCTTGTTGAGAGGCATGCACTCATACCCCCCACAGACAGTGTCAGCGCATAGGATTGAAGTAGACTTGAGATATGGGAATATAGAGTGGGTCGTGGAGCTCAAGATATCTGATGCAGGGGGCAAGACCAAACCACCACACCTAGACATTCAGGCCATTCTAGACAAGTAACCGGCAGTATTTGGAGACATTCCCCCAGGACGGGCACCTGATAGGGGGTTTGATCACACCATTGAGCTAGAGCTAAGGGTGCAGGCAGTCATTACCACCCCGTATAGACATCCAAAGGCCTATCGGGATCAGATTGAGCGGGTAGTTCAGGAGTTACTGGCGTTGGGGCACATTAGGCCTAGCTCTAGCCCCTTTGCTTCATCAGTTGTTTTGGTGAAGAAGAATGATGGCACATTATGGATGTGCATTGATTACAGAGCTCTTAACAAGAAGACGCTAAAGAACCAGTATCCCATTCCCCACATAGATGAGCTTATGGATGAGCTTGGAGGAGCCAAATACTTCTCTAAGATAGACTTACGCTTGGGGTACCATCAGATTCGGGTGAGGGATCAGGACATCCCTAAGATAGATTTCTGGTGTCATTATGGCCACTTTGAGTTTCTGCTTATGCCCTTCGGGCTGACCAACGCCCCTGCCACTTTCTAATCTTACATGAACCACGTGTTCTGCAAGCAGTTGCGCAGATTCGTGTTTGTATTCTTTGACGACATACTAATTTACCGCAGGCCATGGGAGGATCACCTGCAGCATGTTGAGGAGGTGCTTCATATTTTGGAGGGGCAACAATTCTATGTGAAGTTGTCCATGTGCGAGTTTGGGCTGACTGAGATGCTCTACTTGGGGAATATTATTGGAGAGGATGGAGTTTGGCTACATGAGGAGAATATTAGAGCCATCTAAGACCGGCCATTTCCCCAAAATGTGACTACGCTGAGGGGATTTGTGGGCATTTGCACGTATTATAGGAAGCTCATAAAGGGCTTCTCACAGCTAGCGACAACCCTCATGGATCTAACCAAGAAAAGGGTGTTCACATGGATGGACAGGGCACAGGTAGCATTTGATCACCTCAAGGAGGTGATGAGCAGTTGTCTAGTGTTGGCTTTACCTGATTTCACACAGTCATTCACCTTGGTGTGATGCATCAGGTGAAGGCATTAGCGCTATATTGTCACAGGGAGGTCACCCGATAGCATTTGAGAGTCGAAAGCTCCTTAGTCATGAGAGGTTGTACTTGATCTATGACAAGGAGATGTTGGCCATCATGCATGCATTGGCCAAATTCCGATACTACTCGGTGGGTAACAGGTTCAGAGTGAAGCTTGATCATAACGGTCTTCGCTAATTTCTAGGGCAGAAGGACCTCAATGATAGATAGCAAAAGTGTGTCAGTCGGATTCAGGGCTATGATTTTGACATAGAGTATGTCAAAGGCAAGCATAATGTGGTGGCAGATGCCCTATCCAATAGGCCCGAGATACTTTCACTCATGAGCATCTGCCATAACCGGAAGGTACATCGTTTGGTGGAGTACTCTAAGGATCAACGAGCGTGAGGGTGATTCGCCATATGTTTAATAAGCTTTTCTTGAGAAAATATATAGTGTTTGCAGGTTCCCCAGTCCTTGGGCTCCAAGTTCACAAATTGTGGGCATGAACTACCTTGTTTGGATTTCAAATATTTTTATGGTTGATCTAACTTCGCTAAGGTTGTAGCTTACATTAATTTTCCAAAGCATTATTAGCCATTTATCAAAGTAAATTTTATAAAAAATTATTTCAAAATCCTTGTATATTTGTAAATTTTGTAAATAGATTTGTATAATAAATTTGTAAATTAATTTTTCTAATTGGGGTTTTGGGGTTTTAATATTTTTGTATATATTGGGGTTTTGGGTATTCTTTATCTCCATTTTTGCAGGGGAAATCAAGTGAAAAAAAAATTGGAATAGAGCTAGACCTAGGCCCTTAAGGGTAAGATCTAGTCTCCAAATTTTTTGCAAGGCCATCCATTGGAGAATATGCAGTAAATTTCAGATCTGAAGTGAATTAAAAAAAATTGCAGCTGGGCTTTCGAGTTTTAGCCCTCCCGAGCCCAGATCCAGCCTCTCCAAGGCCAGCGTTAGCCTCCTAAGGCCTTGAGTCAGCCCTAGAAGCCTTTGTGTCACCTTTCTTGGCCTCCCAGAAGCCTGCGTCAGCCCTTTGGCCTTTCGTCCCTCCCTCCTTGGCCCTGCACTGAGGGTTTCAGGCCATTTTTGGCCTCGTCGTGGCCTTAGGAAGCCTCGGCCTCCCTCCTTGACCTTGGACGGTTGCCCTTAGGGCTAGCCGTGGGCTTTTCCAGCCCTTTTCTACCCTCTTCCTCCTTTGCCCACCTCTGCGTCCTCCTCTCCAGCCTTTGCTCTCCCTTCTTGGCTTCCTTTTGACCCCTTTTGGCCCTCATTCTGCCTTAAACCCTAGCCGCTAGCCCTTAAATGGCTTTCTCCCTCCTGTGTCAAGCCTCCTTGGCCTTTTCCTGCCTCCATTACCTCTTCCTTGGCCTCCTAATCCCTCTCTTGCCCAATGCTAGCCCTACTAGGCTTAGCATTGCCCTCTTTGGCCCTAATTTGACCTCTGTCCATTTCTGAAATTTCTGGGACTGAAGCTTGGTGGGTTTTGCAGGAGAAAGTGCCTCAAAACTGATATTTTCAGGTGGCGTAGCCTTGGAGAAAATTTGGCAAAATTTGGACAAGTGTTCTACAAAGCCTTGGGCCTAGGGTTTTCTCTCTAAACCCTCATTCTCTCATTGTTTTACTACTTCTGTAATATTTATTTCATAACAGTGATATAGAAGCCCTAAAATCACATCTAAGTGGTCTAAAAGGTCTAAAAAATTCATAATAAAATTTTCCTAAATTTTTGGCCACTTGGGCATTAATCATCTAGCCTAGATCTAGTGTTTAGCTTGCTGGAAATTCTCTGCATAACTGTGAAATCAGATCTGATATTTTCTGAATATCACATCTAAAAGAGCCTAAAAATTTAAATTTTCAGTTTGGCAAGCTTACTCTTAAGTTTTGGACATAATTTGGCGCTTATTGTAGCATTGATAGCTCATTGTTTACATATTTTATTACTGCTGTAATAAGTGTTTCCATATCTGATATGTCACTAAATATTGCATCTTAAGTGAGCTAAAACTCATACGTTTACCTTGACAAGTTGTTGAGCATCTCATTGATCATATTTGGTTACCATATGCATGTTGTTTCTTGGGTCTACATTGATTTTCTTACTGCTGCCATAAAAGTTTCATACAGAGATAAGCTAAATCAGATTTTTGGATTTATGTTCATGGTTGTGTAGCAAATTGACTTTAGTGTGCTAACATATTTGTTGTTGTGATTTGATCCATAAGTTTCAAAGTTTCATATCTAACAAACACTCACTAAAGCACTTCAAACATAAATTATCTTGGTGTTAAGTATATTTGGGAATATTGGTATCTTGTGAATCTAATTGTGCATCTCTTGATAATTGGCAAAATGTTGAGTAGAAAATCTTTCGTTTATTGTTGGCACCTGTATCATTGAGCACTTGGTCTTGTTTAAGTATTCTCCTATAAGATAACCAACATTAAGTACTTGAATCAAATAAACAACCTTAACAACCAAGTATAGTTGCATTAATAACTTACCTCCAAGCTTAAGCTTGGTTGACAAACTCCTAGGGCACCCCTTTCTCATCCAAGTCTAGGGATTCAGTGTTTCTTAGTGGTTAACACAGTGACCTTGCAGTCGCTAGAGCCACAGTCTTTGTAGCGCCAGAGGCACTGGGTGGTCGGAACACAGGGGGAGGTATCGTTAATCAAGCCTTTGCTTGCTTCTGTTGGCTTCCATCCCACAACTTACTTGGAAGATTGTTCTCAAAACATTTAAGGGGAAGGTTTCATTTAGATTAGGCATATAATCTAAAACTAACCAAGATCCCTGCATAACACTTAGATCTTAGGACTTGCATCTCATATAAGTTACTTGTTCATCTAAGCAATAGTTGTCCATCCAATTACTTGGTCATAATTTATAATAAGCAAGAATTTTGACTCCATAAGGCACTGGTCTCAATTCCAAATCTAATTAGATCCTTCAGTCTTACTAAATATTACTGAGTAAGCTAGGCCACTCAATTGTGTCTCCCAGGCAAGTTGGTTCCCAACTTGTTTTCGATCATCTCACTTCCATAGGGACTACCCGCCATAGCCTATTGTTGGGAGACAGCTAGAACGGAGTGGGCGGGGATTAGAGTGACATCCCTCGCCCCAAGTCGTTGTCGCGGTGCCTATACAATCTGAGCAACAACGCAGCCATTGTTTTTGAAGATGGCTAGAAGTTTAAAGAGCGATGTTGATCCGAATTTGCTGGAGATGAGCATGCTATGTGCTTTATGCCTAGTGTAAGAGAGAGTTGATTGTTCATGAGATTGAAAGTGTGGAATGAACTTGATCCTGGCATAATGCACTGTGAGTCCATGAACACTTGATGAAAATTTGTATAAGCTGTGAGACTCTGATTCATTGGCTCGACATTGCTGACTCTATCTGGACCAAATGAATTTTGGGTGACATATTGGTCTGAATGACATGAATGGTCCTACTGCATGTAGGACGTTTAGAGCTCAAAATGTAGTTGATTTATGAAGTTAGTTGGTGATCTATTTGATCTTCCGCTAATGAGAGGATCACTAATATTTGCTTCTATAAGAAGCTTCTTATTGTCTGTTGGATTCAACTGTGGTTGTTGATGTTTGCTTTGGGACATACTTTTCTGTTGATAAGTAGGGAGTTGATATTTGCTTCAATGAGAAGCCACTTGTTATCTGTTGGATTATTTGTTTTTGTGAGAAGCCCCAGTTTGTAATATCCCTAAGGAAAATTAACAGTAAATATGCAAAGCAAACATAGACAAAAACACAATAAATAGTGAACACACAATCAAACCATAGAATTGCACCAAAAACTATGTTGCTGAGCTCATTTTATTAATAAAGATGGGTGTACAATAAAGTGTTGGAAAGAATGCACCTGGGCTTGCTCAAGGTAAGCTAGCAAAGCCCCAAATGACAAATAAGACACCCTTCGGCAAGCTGCTGCTATGCTGCTCTAACTCTGCGCTGAAGATGCCCAGAAATATGCTACTAGGTGTGAAGACTTGCTGCTAGGGCCTCCCCCGGTGCTCAGAAAATTCTGGGAAATTAATCCCAACCTCTCCACCAAATACCCAGAATAACCCACAAAGGAATTGACTAATGCTTGACTTCGGAAATTTAGCCCTATTTCCCCTAGCTCCTCTAGTTGTTGGTTGAATTGGGACCCCTGTTTGACCCCTCAAATCTGCCCAGAAAATTCTGCCAAATTATTTATGAGGTCCTTGTCAAAAACCAAGAAAGCGGTTGACGTTGTTTTGATGCTCCAAAATTGACCCCCAAATGCTTGGCCTTCCTCCACAAGCAGAAGATGTAACCTATAGCAAATGTTGCGTTTACTGCTCCGCCAAAATGTTGAAAAAGCCCCCACAACACTTCCCCAGACTCCACCTCAAGTTTCATCCCCTAACTCCCTTCACTCCTCAACCTCCCAACGTGCCTTCATGAACAGCGTAGTCCCTGCACTACTACAGCTTTCCCTGCTGCTGCAACTCGGCCTCCCTGTTGCTACTTCCCCACTGCTACTACTTCCCTGCTGCTGTAACTCGGCCTTCCTGCTGCTACTTTCCCTACTGCTGTAACTCGGACTCCTTGCTGCTACTTTCCCTATTGTTGCAACTCGACTCATTGTTGCTAGTACGACTTGGGATGAAGAAGAACTCCCTCCTTGGGTTGGCACTCGAAGTCCACCGAAGAAAGGGTTGAGATCCCCGCTCAGAGACACTCGTGTGCTAAACAGCACTGCAGACTTGGCTTCAGCTCAAGCGTGCTATGTCAAAGACACAATTTCTAAATAGATGAATGAATGCCCAAAATGAGTGCCTCTTGCTCTATTTATAATTCGTGGCTCCTTCTCTCCTTGTGGTCCCCACTCTCTCTCTTCCTAATTCGCACTCCCTTCTCTTTCCTCTCTCTTCCAAGAGTTTGAGTTCCCTCCTTGGGTCGAATTTCTCTTTCTTGTGGTCCCCACTTTCCACTAGAGCCGCAATATTCTCTTTTCCTCCTAAGTCCCAGTGCCAGAATTGCGTCCTATCCCCAAACTCATCTCTAATGCTGAAAATCAAAATTGGGGATATTACACAGTTGAAGTTGAATGAATAACTGGATGTTGTTGTCTCCTGGGATAATCTAATTTCACTCTCTTTTGAGTGTTGTGGTAGTTGAGATGACATGGATGTTTCTGTTGCATCGCTGATTTGTGAAACAGTTTTAACTATTTGTTGGTACCGGAACCCATCATGATACAGATGCAGATTGATTGTTACCAATAGAAAGAGCACATCAGGATGTTGCTTTAGCTTGGGATCTGTCATGATTTCCTGAAAGAGCAGGAAGCACGAATCTGTGACTGTCAGTATAGCCGAGGCTAAGCATACTGCAGTGTTGACAATGTTGGGCCCGCCAACATGTCAGGGGATATCCCCAGTAAGAAGTCCCAACTAGACCTCAGACCATTTGGAGTAGGAGTCCCAGCAGTGGGTAGTACAGTATCACCTTGACTGCGGTTGCGCGCAGAGGTAAGTAAGATATCCTTGTTGGAAGCAAGGGTGTGAACTCGCAGCAAATCAAGGGAGATGCATGAAAGGCTCTAACACACGGAAGGGGAGAGGGGTGCACCCCTTAGAAGCCTTTGATAGCACGCAGCTTGAAAGGGAACACAAGAGCTTAAAGGCATCACGAGATGGAAAGTAGGATAGTTGACATTCCAAAGTGATGAGTTATACCAACAACACGCTTCGATAAGATTCATACAAACACATACGAAATAGTCCATACATACATGTGTAAATTACAACTACGTACGTTGTTAGAGTAACGAGGATAGCCGAACTACAATAACAATGTATGCACGAAACGTGTTGGCTCTATTATATTAAAAGAGTGAAAGATCTAATCATACATACAACCATGACAGCCACTAGCCCCAATAGTGGAACGTTATAGCCACTGCTACCTGCTCCTCGAAAGAGATGTACTCGCTCTGCACTGTGGAGAAGCCAAGGCTTGTTACAATACACTCCAAGCTTTCTCTAAGTTATACCTATCAGAAGCTTGGCTCCCAAAAGTCCGTACAATGAGTTATGAGGTTCTATATATAGCAAAGGGTGGGGTGACCCTTGACATTCCCCTTTGTGACTCTTCAACTACCCTCATGACTCTTCAACTTACACATGATTGTTAACATTCTACTGTTGACACTTGCTCTTTCACTTTACAACATGTTTACCATACAATCTACACATGTAACCATGTGAGACAAAAATGGACTTGAGTAAGCCATACAAGACATCACTGAGACTCGAACAGCTGTGGGAAGACTAACTCGTCGACATAGTCTTGGTGATCAATGGTGTCATCCTTTTGAAACCAAATTCTTGCCTCCATTGCATCCAGGTACACTGATTTGGCACCTCTGTCCAACTCGTCATATAGCACGTGCATCATGGTCTTGAGTGCAGCCGGACCAGTGACATAATGGTGTATCTGCGCCCATCTGCAAATCTGCGTTGGTGGCTATGCGCATCAACTGCTTGAAGTACATGTCCAGCTCCAGTCGGACTTGGTTCTTTGCTTTCGCCTCGGTGAGTGTGCCAATGGATGGGATCACATGCGTGCGCACAATGACATCCATGCTCCTGAATACTCGTGCATGTGAAACCTGTAAGCTGGTGATGAGCTGTGGGAGTTCCTCATAGTTCTGGATCTGACTCTGAATGCGTGCCTTCAACTCCACTGCCTTTGGCTTCATCATCTTTAGCAAGTACAACGGGGCTCCCTTGTACCTCATTGTCCATATCTGCATGTGATCGACAGCAGTGTGTATGTCTATCAAGATGTGTGCTCTCCTAGCACAGCGCTGCTGCCAACCATTAAGATGGACAACTGACTTATGCACGGTGACGAACTTGAAGTACAACTTCTGCATGATTGTCTCGAGAGATGATACTTCATCAAGTATCGCTTTCTTCAACTCTATTATGACAATGTTGATTGATATGATGCTATAAAAATGGAATTACCAATCCGATTCTTCTTATGAGAAATTCTTCAGATTGAGAATGACCAAGTACCATTATGAATACCTCCCTCGTTAAGAGGGAGTGTTGAAGAAAATGTAACTAGGTTCGGTTTTCATTATGACTTGTAAATATTATGTAAAGAAAAGAAACAATTACTATTTCTTGCATCATGGGTTTCATGAGCAAGATATGTTTACCATAGGTCAAAGACATTTTCTTGATGTCTTTAGGATTTGGTGTCTTAACATAAGTATTGTCAAAGTCATGTTGTCAAAAGATCTACGCTCCAAACAAGTGTCACTATCCCTTGCAAGTCGGCTTCATAAAGACAGTGATCTCCTTGATATGTCAGCCTAGCTTATGGTTTACATGTCAGTCTAATGTATGACGTTGACACATATATATAACGCATGAAGTGGCATTACAAAAGCAGAACTTCGCACCAATCTCTGAAGAAGCAACGAAGAAGAAATACAGTGACATACCTTCCTCTCAGTGAAACTCAGATAATAGTCTTCTTCTCGGTGAAGTTCGAACATAAGTTCGGACATCTTCGTGTATTAAACGTAGAAGCTAAGACACCATATAGTAAACAAAGGAAGTAACATACATCTCGGTGAAGTCTGTCACATGTATATATATATATATATCTCAAGGCTCTCAAATAATTTTGTCTCGCATATATATATCTCAAGGCTCTCGATAAATTTTGTCACTCATACATACGTCAAGGCTCTCGATGAAGGATTGTTTCATATATCTCAGAAGTCCCGGATAGACTCTATCCCGTCATAACGAAGAAGTAAAGGACTGTCACAAGACAATACCATAAAGATGAAGCAACAAACTTGTGGAAAAGAGAAGAACTAAGGTAACTAAAGAAGAGAAAAACTATTATAGCCGAGGACTATAACAAGACAGCGAAAGGAGACCGAAATATGAAGAATGCTATAAGACAGTGTCACAACAGTATAGTGATACTCTCATAGCTGAACTATAAAAGCCGAGGAAGAAGAGAACACTAGAAACCAAGCACTGTACCTAGTCAGTGAAGGAAAAAGGAGAATGAGGTCTGAAGTAACACAGTGACATAACAGTGCGAAGGAAGAGTTCTGAAGCAACACAGTGCGAAAATAGAAGTCTGTAACTTGAAGGCCGAAGACTGCAAGGGATAGTGACAAGTATTTTGGAGGTAATCTTGAGTCAAACACTTTTGTCAAGGGTCTTGGTATTCATCAATTGGAATCTCTATAAGAAGAATTTTGAGTGGGTTTTCCTCTCCAAGAGGGAGAGGTCTTGGCCCTGGAAAAAAGCCAACATCTTGTGTTCTTGTCTCTTTGTTTTTGGTAGCAGTTTGATGAAGTAAACACACACACTAATAAAGATGAAGAAGATCAAGCTAAGATAAATTGTAAAAGCACTTCACAAATTGTTATCAAGCCTAGAAGAATCCTACAAATACTAATTGCCCTAGATTCTTCAACATGGTATCAGAGCTAAGGTGCAGAAGTCAAAGGAAGGGCAGCAAAAGAGACATACAAGGATCAGTCCTCAAGAAGGGCATCAAAGTAAGGTTAAGGGTTTTGTCAAGAATAAAGGATCAAGTCTACAACAAGCAGTCTACATCAGCAAAGAACCTTTTCTCCAGTCATCATTAAAAAGGTCACCAAGAACCTTATCAATATGAATACAAAGCAAGATAACTCAAAGTCAAAGATTATCATCTTGGAGAAGGTCGAAAATCCAAGAAGCAGTCCTAATCTACACTACAACAAAAGGAAAACAGAAACCTTTCACAGTCTCAATACTAGCCTCAAAATTTGGGTGTCATTACAACCCATGTCATACGACAGCAATCTTAATGACTTAAGCAGTTTCGATGATTGGTATTGAACAATGCTCGAAGGCCACAAAGATCTTTGCTCATGCTAGTCAACTCAAGCAAGGTTCTACTCCAGCAAGGAGCATAGCAACAAGGTTACAAAGATATACAGTCGCAACATACAATGTACATTACAGCAATATCACTTCAGAAGGAGAACACAATGCCACATCTCGGGTGGATATCATGACAGTGCTCTCAAAATTCTTGATTTTGATTCCATACCCTCACAGTCAAGGAATCAAATAATCTCAACATATCATAAAAGGCAGTAGTGCTTGGTGTTGAACAATGCAAGGAAGTCTCAAGAAAGGTTCTGGAACTCTATTGTACCAGGCAGCTCAAGCAAGAATCTCATTGAAGGAGATCATTCAAGAAAGCATCAAGGTGAAGATTTCATCTTCACATGACAAGTAAGTATCTTTTCATTCTATATTCAAGTTTGGTTAAATGACTTCATGATTGCAAGGACATCTATGAATTGAATGGGTTATCAAGATTCCTTGCATGAAGAAGGAAAATAGACATAGTCCTCTAAGTAGCTAAAGTCATCAAAAGGTCTCCTCTGAATTTATGAAAAGGGATATTTATGAAAGATTCCCTCACATAGCAAAATTGGAGACATCAAAGTGATGTAGATGATAAACTCATTCTCTTAAGGTGCAATAAAGAAGGTCAAATGAAATCTGATCTACATGAAAGTAAAAAGGCATCAAAGGATGTAGGATATCTTCACAAGGTCTTATATATAAGATCTAGGAATGAAGACAACCATCATTGATGCACTGGCAAGAAATGGAAGGCAAGGTTGGTCCTCAAGCAAGACAAAATAAGTATAGTTAAGATTCAATACTATAGAAATATTTTGGAAGATCATATCACTGAAAGATGCAGGAAGCTGAAGAAAAGAGCCAAGGAAAGAGAGAGTAACAAATCTCTCCTATGAGTAAGTTAGTATCCCACACAAAAAGGTCCTATCATAAGCTCCTAGATCTTGTATTATAAGATATGACAATGATAATAAGATGCATCATGGCATCATGGAAGAATTAGAAGCAAGAGCTCGTGACATCACCATGGGAAACATGAAGGACAAAGGGGACAAAATCCATAACAGTCAAACATGAGGAATATAGCTCTTGGGAATCTCATTGAACATTGAAAGAAAGACAAATGTCATCCAGGTCAAGGCTCATCATACATCAAAGCAAAAAGGAAACATCTGCCATATGGGGATATGCAAGATCCTCAAGGTTCTCTAATGGAATCATCATCAAAGGGTTCACAAATCTAGAGAGGAAGCAGGTATTTCATCAGGAACTCCAACTTATGGAATTCATGGGATGATGGTGTGATGACATGAGGCAGATCAAGGGATTGAAGATCTTTTCAATCAAGGAAGCTGCCGGAAAAAGCCTAGACGACCTCAAGGTAAAATGAGGTATGTATACTTGTATTTAATATTATAATGTCATGTCATACGGTTGCAGGTAACATGGATCATTACTTTTATCTTGAGAAGCATGATCAAGAGAAAAAGGATCTTCTCCTTTGAAAGAATGCGGGAAGGCATAAGTCACACTAGATGAAATCAACATAATATGTCCTCATATGAAGTATGAGGTAGTTGACTAAGAAACTCTGATTGAAAGCTCCTGGAAATGGAATGTGTGAGGAAGGAAGAGATTGTGAGATATGCAACCATGATGAAGGCGATCAACATCCAAAAGACCAAGAAGATTTGACTAGGAAATCTCCTGGAAAGATATGAAGACTCTGATGAAAGTCTGAAAAAGATGAAGACCCTTGACAATGGATATCTTTGGGAGATCCGTCAACATGTCTGCAGGATGCTGATACCTACAGGAAGATATCATGATGAAGAGCCATCTCGAAAGGTACAATTTGATTTAATGTTATGTTTTGATTTCTTGAATAATATTTGGATGAGTTCATGCAGGGCTATTGGCACAAGAGTTGTAAGTACAAGTACAACTAGCATTCATGTAGTGGATGGAAATTCCTGAAAGAAAAATGATGAGGAAGAAGTAGCCATATGACAAAGCTTCCAGATATGTATCAAGAAGGTCACTTTCCATTAAGAAAGGAATGACATAACGAACCAAGAAGGAAAGTGATGGATGGCTAATACCCAACAAGGAAGAAGCTCAACTAAACTTCGTGACATCAAGGAGAGAAGTTGATCAAGCAGCTGAAGGACCCACGAAGAAGTTGTTGATATATAGAAGAGTCCCTAGCTAAGAGGGAGCTCTGATAAGTCCCTGATCAAGAGGGAGTTTGAATTAAATCACCCATGATTACAAAGAAGTGACAATTGTGTTTTCCTATTTCATCTGTCATGCACTAAACCAGGCTACCAGCACTAACAGTCGTAAGTCTAGATGAAGGCCATGAATGGAAATGTAGACAGATGATAGACACATCATTCTTGTCTTCACCTGGGAAGAAAGAATGGAGGGTTGGGTAATCATCTGGCATCTGATACTCTTTGAGGATGTGTAGGGCATCCAAGATAAGAGTAGGCAAGAGGACCGATATTCTTTGAGAACTAGGAACCCAAGATAAGAATAGTCCTAGAAGTTCATACTCAGTGAACACCCGGGTGGGTATGAACCTTGAGAGACAATGATGAAGGTGTCTATAAATCATTAGTCTCACCAGCATTGTAGCTCATGGTCTCATAGAGAGATGGAGTTGTTAGTCAAGGTCTTGCACTATGACAATGTTGATTGATATGATGCTATATAGATGGAATTACCAATCTGATTCTTCTTATGGGAAATTCTTAAGATTGAGAATGACCAAGTACCATTAGGAATACCTCCCTCGTTAAGAGGGAGTGTTGAAGAAAATGTAACTAGGTTTGGTTTTCATTATGACTTGTAAATATTATGTAAAGAAAAGAAACAATTACTATTTCTTGCATCATGGGTTTCATGAGCAAGATATGTTTACCATAGGTCAAAGACATTTTCTTGATGTCTTTAGGATTTGGTGTCTTAACATAAGTATTGTCAAAGTCATGTTGTCAAAAGATCTACGCTCCAAACAAGTGTCACTATCCCTTGCAAGTCGACTTCATAAAGACAGTGATCTCCTTGATATGTCAGCCCAGCTTATGGTTTACATGTCAGCCTAATGTATGACGTTGACCCATATATATAATGCATGAAGTGGCATTACAAAGGCAGAACTTCGGATCAATCTCCGAAGAACCAACGAAGAAGAAATACAGTGACATACCTTCCTCTCGGTGAAGTTCAGACATAAGTTCAGACATTTCTGTGTATTAAACGAAGAAGCTAAGACACCATACAGTAAACAAAGGAATTAACATACATCTCAGTGAAGTCCGTCTCATGTGTATATATATATATATATAGATATATATATATATATAAAGGCTCTCGATAAATTCTGCCTCGCTTATACATACGTCAAGGCTCTCGATGAAGGATTGTTTCATATATCTCAGAAGTCTCGGATAGACTTTGTCCCGTCATAGCGAAGAAGTAAAGGACTGTCACAAGACAGTACCATAAAGATGAAGCAACAGACTTGTGGAAAAGTGAAGAACTAAGGTAACTGAAGAAGAGAAAAACTATTGTAGCCGAGGACTATAACAAGACAGCGAAAGGAGACCGAAATCTGAAGAATTCTATAAGACAGTGTCACAACAGTATAGTGATACTCTCATCGTTGAACTGTAAAAGCCGAGGAAGAAGAGAACACTAGAAACCGAGGATTGTACCTAGTCAGCGAAGGAAAAAGGAGACCGAGGTCTGAAGTAACACAGTGATATAACAATGCGAAGGAAGAGTTTTGAAGCAACACAGTGCGAAAATAGAAGTTTGTAACTTGAAGGCCGAAGACTGCAAGGGATAGTGACAAGTATTTTGGAGGTAATCTTGAGTCAAACACTTTTGTCAAGGGTCTTGGTATTCATCAATTGGAATCTCTATAAGAAGAATTTTGAGCGGGTTTTCCTCTCCAAGAGGGAGAGGTTTTGGCCCTGGCAAAAAGCCAACATCTTGTGTTCTTGTCTCTTTGTTTTTGGTAGCAATTTGATGAAGTAAACCCACACACTAATAAAGACAAAGTAGATCAAGCTAAGATAAATTGTAAAAGCACTTCACAAATTGTTATCAAGCCTAGAAGAATCCTACAAATACTAATTTCCCTAGATCCTTCAACACCTTCTTCTTCCTATGTAGTCTCGCTGACAACCCTGTCGAGATGTGGTATGCAACCTCTTGCATGACCAGCTTGTCCATGGCAAACTTTGGTAAAACATGCGGAGCCTTCTCCGTGCTATACATCCTGATGAAGGTGCCAAGGGGTGAGGCACACCAATCTGCTATGTTAACCAATGCCTCCATTGTTGCCTGTGACATTCAAGGCAGATCTTGCTGAAAGATCATCCTATACACCGAGGTGACGAAGTGGTCTGATATTTGTAGTACAACTCCACGAAAGTTGCACTCGAAGAACAACCTGCAATAGGTGTGCACAGATGTTTCTGAAGGTGTCCATGCCCAACCCAAGCCAGGGAACTGTTGGTGGGCACAGATTGCATCAATAACGTAGGCGGACATGAAGAGCTTTGCTTCCTGACCCTTGGGCAGATGTCAAGCATCTGTTACTTGCCCCTTCAGTGGGAGAGCCAACATGTCAGACCAATTGCCAGGTTTTCCTTTGTTCTCCAGTTGATCCAACACAATCACCCAACTCTGCAAGAAGGTCTCTGTACTCTCCTGGCCGTATAAGCGGCATGCGAAGATGACCAAGAACTTATAAGCCTTCTGCAGTATCTTTGTCTTGTATACTTGGTTGGGTGTCATCCTGAACTTAGACAGATCCATTACCCAGCTCTTCAAGATGTCTCTTGAGTTTGCACTACTACTGGGATTGGTGAAGGGTGCATCCATTGTGTTCACCAGCTGCGGCAAGTGATACATCTCCTGAAAGTTCTCTGCCCTGAAGGTAGCAAGTTTTGTTCCACTGACACTGCTCAACACCATTGTCTCTGGATCAGTATGCGAGACAATCCAGTGGATCATGTCCGCGCATGGAAATGCGGGATACCTGCATGCAACCCGGTACAAGCCAGACTTGTGTATGTTGACATAGACTCTGTGGTCCTCCAGATTCTCCTCAAAGGTGCCTGAAAAGATGTCATTGATGTCTTTCCATTTGATCTTGATCTCCTTGTCTATGAATAGCTTAGTGTCTTCATAAATGGGAAAGCTCATAGACACTTGCTCGACCACATCTCCAATTGCACTCTCAATGGTGTCCTTTGACCCTGCTCTCTTGGAAGCCATTGTACTTGTATTGCTGAGAGACTGATGAACACCTGTGATACCTAGAGACAGAGCAACACTCATGGAAAGCAAACTGTCAGTTGAAAACCAAAAGCAACTTGAGGACTGACATGCAACACACTTGGGTGACTGATTGGAAAATTTGCGCAATTTTCTCTGGGAGAGGTTGGGAGACTGACTGCCAAAACTGCGCAGAGCGCAGTCCAAACTACCAGTGTGCTGACTGACTGTTGAAACTGCGTAGAGCATAGTCCATCTTGGCCTATTGAGAACTTGAATTGCGCAATGCATAGTTTCAGTCAGCATGACTGCAACCCAGGAAAATTGCAATGCACAATCCCAGGGGCCAACTGAGGCACTGCATCTTAGAATTGCACAGAGCACATCCTGGGAGGCTAGTGTGAGGCAAGCTCTACGCAATTTCTGGGAGAAAGGCAAGGCCTTCCATCCCAGAAATGCACAATGCAAGCCAGGCAAGGCAAGGTCTGGAACAAGACAGCTCAGACCTTCCAACAGGCGACTGAAAACCATAAGGACGGAATGCATGTGCGAAACTGGGTGCAGACGGGAGTGAATGAGCATGCATGCAATCAGTGAGTGCAGGATTCAGTAAAATGGGAAAACAATGAAGTGCGTGAAACTAAGTCGCCACAACGGTGACTGTTAGTGCAGAAACAGTGTCATGCATGCGACAGCAAGGAAATGCGGTGCAAAACTTGAAACAATGTTTCTATAAACTAACATGCATTAAAACGACAACAAGCGTTCAACAAAACCAAGCAAACAACATTCATACAAACCGAAATACAAAAAGCAACAAAAAAGGAGGAAAAGACATGAAAAGCGGACTTACCCGGAAAAAGTTGTGCTGAGTGTGCCGAAAGTTCCTAGATGCGTTGGGAATGCCAGAGCTCCAAGATCGAAGTGAAGAATGAGCTCTGAAGCATCGAATAAATAGTTTTGACAAGATCGAGGCTTATGACGCGCATGCCACAAATCTAGGAAAAAGCGACATTTGGCAGGAGGTTTCTAAAACAGCGTTCGCATGTAACCCCGAGATGCTAAAATAGATCCCTAAAATCTAGGCATGCTTTTTTACTTTTTTTCTTCTTCTTTTTCTGGAAAAAATTGCCCATGCATGCAAGGCAAGATTGCACAGTCCTGGAGGGAACCGGTCAACCTGTGAGCACATGCAACAAACAGCAAGCCTCAGGATGACTTCTGCGCAGTTTCTGGGCTGAGTGGCTCTAGCTGCCCCTCAAGCTTTGTGCAATTTCTAGACTGAAGCCAAGGCTGCCAGCCAGAACTGCGCAAATTCTGAGAGCAAGCCCAGTGATGGGTTGCTCTGCACAATTTTCTTGGGGAAGGCAGCCTGCATGCTCTACGCAATTTTGGAGAGCAGTTGGCTACCAGGATGCACTGCGCAATTCTGGAGAGCAAGGTTGGTTGCCCTCCAGTTCTGCGCAATTCTCCAAGTCAGCACAAGAACCGGTTGAAGACCGAGTCACAGGAGGTCAGCTTGCGAGCAAAAGGCAAACAAGTTAGCGAACACAAGCTGATAAGCCAAAGAAACTCAACTGAAAGCATAAGTACCTGGGCAGTGCAAGACATGCTGCTAAGGATGGTTGGTAGGGAGGCTCCAAAACAAAGCTAAGGCAAAATTTTGGAGGATGGTTGTAGCCACTACAACATGCAACTAGTATGATTAGTTGTGAGGCAGTATGGGTGTGAAAGCTCTTTACAGAGCTATTTGATCATGTGCCAGATATGACTCTGATATATGGTGACTATCAAGCAGGATCAGACCTTCATATCAGAGATATGGTACAAAGAGGAGCAATGAGGCTCTAGCACATATGTAATGTTCCAAACTAGGAAAAATAGTGCTATGCAAAGAAAATAATAAAAACAACACCATAAAATTGAAACATTCAATGCACACCCATAAAAAGTCTAGGAATATCCAACAGCTAAGCCATTTTATTATAATCTGAGAGAAAAGTACAATAATGTGGAAGTGGTGCACTTGGGCTTGCCTCAATGGCAAGCGTGATCAAACCCATGTGGTAATATGTCAAGCCCATATGGCACAATAACTGCTGCAATGATGCCCTACGCTGCCCCTGTGAAACTGTGTTGTCTGCTACAAGGATGCTGCTGGAAACCCCACCTCTGGTGCTCAGAAAATTACTGAAAATTAACCCCGACCTCTCCACCAAATACCAAGAATAACCCACGAAGTCATTGGCCAAATGTTGACCTCAAAATTTTGGCCCAAATTCCCCTTAGCTCCTCTAACTGCAAGCTGAGTTGAGACCCCTGTTTGACCCCTTAAATCTGCCCAAAAAAATCTATAAAATTAAGAGTGTGATCCTTGCCCAAAACTGTAATGTCCCTTCCAAAATTAAATTGTTACTGGTTTATTTATTCTACAATTTCGACAATTTTGGAGGCCATGGGACCCATGTGATTTTTGGAAAAGACTTATGAAGGAAAAAGGGGTCGAAATGTTTTGTTGGCATAGCGTGGGGGCCACCCACCCGAGGAAATACGCACCACCTTAGAGGGAAGTTCGAATGACTTGAGGAGGGAAAGTCGAATTGATAGTTGGATGGGGCCCACATGGGAAAAGAGGCCCGCGACTTATAAATAGAGGAGGCTCAGCCTCATTCGATATCTTTTGACATATTTAACTCAATCTTAGTTGCTCGAGCTGCTTAATCGGGTTACTGTGTTGTTTAACACACTAGTGTCTCCGAGCGGAGATCTCAACCCTTGCTTTGATGGACTTCGAGTGCCAACCCTAGAAGGGGATTCTTCTTCATCTCAGTTCGTAACAGCAGCAGGGAGACGAGTTACAACAGTTGTAAGTCGAGTACCAACAGCGGGAGGAGTAACAACAGCGCAGGGATTGCGCAATCACAGCGTAAGGCACTTCGGGAAGTTGGGGAGACAAGAGCATCCTTCATCATTTTCAGGAGTATAGAGGGCAGCTACAGATAAGAGGGTCATCCTACACGCAGCTCTCATTTCATCACATGCAGGACTGCGTCATCTCCTCCATGACTGCGCAGTCATTGGAGTGAGACTCTTTGGGGCAGCACCATCCGGGGGAGTTTGGAGCTGGGAGGTTGGGAGATCATTTGGAGGGCCATTTGAGGAGGATTGTTGGAGTTGGGAGAGCAGAGATTGACAGGATCAGTCACAGCAACAAAATTCGTAATTGGAGGAGGGCTAAGTTGTGAAGGGTCAATTTTTTAAGTTTGGAACCAAAGGAAACCCTTTCTGGGTTTTTCTGGGTTTTGGGCAAGGATGACACTCCTAATTTATAAAATTTTCTGGGTAGATCTAAGGGGTCAAACAGGGGTCCCAACTCAGCGAACACCTAAAGGAGCTAAGGGGAATTTGGACCAAAATTCTGAAATCAACATTCGGCCAATTCCTTCGTGGGTTATTCAGGGTATTTGGTGGACAGGTCAGGGTTAATTTCCCGTAATTTTTTGAGCACCGGAGGTGGGGTTTCCAACAGCATCTTTGCAGCAGACAGCACAGTTTCACAAGGGCAGCACAAGGCATCATTGCAGCAGTTATTTGTGCCATTTGGGCTTGACATATTACCACCTAGGCTTGATCATGCTTGCCATTGAGACAAGCCTAGATGCACCACTTCCACATTATTGTACTTTTCTACCAAATTATAATAAAATGGCTCAACTGTTGGTTATTCTTGGACGTTTTATGGGTGTGCACTGAATGTTTCAATTTTATGGTGTTGTTTTTATTGTTTGCTTTGCATAGCACTATTTTTCTTAGTTTGGAACATTATATTGGTATCAGAGCATGATCTTGGCCTAGCTGTGGGAAATTAGCCAGAAGATCATGGAAGCTTTGGGTATGAGTTCACAGTGACAGGTGAAACTGGAGACAAACCCATGGCTCAAGGGAAATCTAGCATGCAGAAATTCTAGAGTAGAATTCATTGGGATGATGAGAGGTTGGCCCAATTGAGGAGGGTGACAAACCAAACCCATCCTCACCCTTATAATAGAGACGTAAGAGGTGAGTAGGTCGTGGGGGTGCAGCCATCTACATCACGTGGGGAAAGCCGACCGAATCAGGGCACCAGATCTCCTGAAAAGGAGAAGGCAGGACAGAGACGGTTAGAGGGTGAGACTAGGGGGCGCTTTTGCTGGTGGAGACCTGGCTTTAGATATCAAGAGCCTGAGGAGGAGGTTGAGCATGATGCTGAGAGCCCACAGGATGGTGAGAAGCACATCGATATACCCGGTGTGGCACAAGAGTCACCTTTATTAGAGACCTCTTTGATAGCCCCAATTGACACCTTGGTGGAGAGGATAGAGCCTACACACATAGAGCCATCTATTGAGGGGGTGCCACCCATGGACGAGATGCCAACAGTTGTTGAGGTATCTGGAGCTGTGACCGAGTTTACAGGTGATAGATGCCCACAACAGTTCCACCAGTTTCAGGCCGACCTTCTAGCATTACAAAGGAAGATCGCGTTAGTGTGTGAGGCTATTTTGCAGCAGAACGAGGAGCTGGAGGGCATGAGAGTGGTTTGTGCCAAGTCCACGGCCAAATTGACTCACGTTGGGGAGCGGTTGGATTCCGTGCTGGTGCAGCTAGAGTGCATGTTGGGTCGTGAGAGCAGCCCTTTTCGAGCATACATAAACGGGGTTGGCAGCACTGTTAGGTTACCTTGGCCCATTGGATAGAGAGAGACAGAGCTACCTAGTTAGATTTTATGTATTGACCATTGAGTTGCACATGGTGCAGCACCCACATGCTGGGGGTTGTTCTATGTCCAGGAGTTCGTGCATTCAATCCCTCTCTTGGGGTTGGATGGCGAGAGATTCTGAGTTAGTACCATGTGGAGTGGGTTATGGAGAGGGTGGTGGACCTGGGCGTAGCTCAGCAGGAGCTTCCATGCACTGGGGATATCGGCAGCGCAAACTAGCATTGGGTTCCCGGTGGGACTACCTATCATTTCCCAGGTATGTCGGTTGACTACAACCTGGATGGTACAGTTGACCTAGTAGTTGAGCGTGCACATTCGCTAGGGGAGTCCCAGTCAGCACCAATGGCCAACCAATTTATGGACAGACTCTTTTGGTTGTCTTGGTATGGCATTTGTACACAGGATCACTAGGTGATCAACATACTCTAGCAGGAGTTTGTCGAAGGAGGTGGCATTAGCAGGCCACCAGACAATGCCTTGTATGGAGCTGGGGATTCTTCGCATTTGTGTGGGACATAGAGGAGCAGAGCAGTGGTGGCATCGTTGCTGACACCTGGGGAGATTCACTTCTTGGGTCCCTTAGGGAGGACTTGGAGGGGAGGTCCCCTCATCGAAGAGCATGGTGATGCGACAATGAAGGTGATGATACGGGTTAGATGCGGGCCGACCCATATGGACACAGCTTTACGCCATCTCATTCAAGGATGCGTGGGAGCATCTCACCTGGAGCAGTGGCTTGCAGATGGGCATGGAGACACATGGGGGTGTTTCGTAGTATGTTGGATTGCATTGTGGAGTGGAAGTGCCTCACATCGCATTGAGTACATGCGGGGAGTGACAGTTACAATGACACAGGAGGGACACAGGCCAGTACAAGATGGCATAGTCGTAGCCGAGCACATCCAGTGGTGTACAAGGGTAGGTCGCGATGTACAGGGGCATGTCCAGGAGTACTGGGATGATCTGTTGTATGCAAGGGGTGTATACTGCTGCACAACGAGGTCTTGGAGTGTTGCCTCCAGGGAGACCCTTGGATGAAAACATTGGGCATATCTTTGGGCGTAGTTCACCCAGGATCGACGGGGACACGGATGAGCGCTACTTGATGGTATCTGGGGGGACTCACACGCCTGACCCTCTTCTACATCCCTCACGGGCACAGTCGATTTTGCTGTCAAATTTTTGCACTCTAGGCATGAGCAACGGGGGACGAGGAGCTCACCCGAGATATTTGCGTGACACTCAGCGCACTAGCGGGGAGACTTTTCAGCAGTGGCATTGGGTTGGTGCGTCAGTTGACATCCACAGGTTGGGGGATGAGGTGATCATCTGCAGGGGTGGGGGAGCTAGTAATGAGGGAGACATGTGTCACTCTTTTCTCAAGGCATGTCGGGACCAAGCATGAGCAGAGGATACCAGGTACGACTGAGGGAGTTTCCTAGTATGTGTTCGGGCTCCAGACTTTATATTGGCGCATTATTGAGAGGGTGGATGGCAGACCTAGGGGAGATGGTTGGCAGGGACTGGAGGGATCCACATACCCTGAGTCAATTACAAGTATCGGATACCCATCCTTTGGTTGCATTCAGGGGTAGCTATTTGGCAAACGTGGCTTCCAACGCTCATCGGTACTACATAGTGGCAGGCACAGGGCAGATTAGCATGCATCAAATTAGCCCACAATATATGGAGCCTATATATTGATCACATGCAGGGACTAGAGATGAAGCATGAATGGATTCCTATAGTTATCAAAGCTATGTTGCAGCAAGTCCAACTAGGGGCTACAGGAATTCAGTTGATTGCTAAATCACTCTATCTTGTGATGGTCGGAGTCATTGCAGAGAGTGGTCTAGTTCACTCTGGGATTGGCACATGGGGGTACACAGTGGCCTTCATCGGATGGCGAGGCAAGCTTTCTTTGTGGCTGCACCGGTTCAGAGTTAGATTTAGATGGGTAGACTTTGGTGTCATGGAGATGTCGGGGCAGGATGTGTCTCACCTCTATCAGTATTCCATCATCAAGTTCCAGGAGAGGAGGATACAATGTACGCACAATGGGCAGTCATCTAGAGCAAGACTGGTGCAGCGACAACATGGTGGCACCCTTCTATGGCTATCATGGGACCCAAACATCACAGTACTAATTTGCTCAGCGACCATTAGGGTCAGCCAACTGCAACAAGGGGAGGTCACTCAGGTCTTCCTTTGGGCTTTAGCGAGTCACCGATGGCATGGGGGACTTATGGTATTTATACCAGACAGGGTAGTGAGTGAAGCGAGGGGAGCTTCAGGTGGGACAGGATGGATTGGGATCCTAGTATTGAGGGATTTTTTCATGTCAAGACAGTGCAGGGACCTAGGATGACTCAGTGGCATGTTTGGGACCCCAGTATTACTGATGGTGATAAGGATAATCAGCAGACAGAGGAGGCGCTTATTCAGGCATTGCTGGAGGACAAGCGATTTATGAGCCCAATGATGGCTCTCTACATAGTCCCATGTGACTATAAATCGAACTGCTCCAATGCAGCAACCTCCTGCTCCAAAACTCTCCCGGAAGGTTGATCCTCCACTGTAGCTTCAATGCCCAAACTGCCCCTACAGTTGCTACCCGGATGAACCCACAAGCAACACCTACATGTTCCCCTTCTGCATCCTCCAGAAACACGCACTGGCTGAGACAAATGCTAAATGATATGACTGTGAAACTCCACCGGCTCTCCTCCAAGGTAGTACGAATTGCCTTCCTAGGGTGGCACTCGAAGTCCACCGAAGCAAAGGTTGAGATCTCTGCTCGGAGACAGTCGTGTGCTAAACAGCACAGTAACCCGACTAAGCAGCTCGAGCAACCAAGGTTACATTTAATATATCCAAAGATAAGATATCCAAATGAGGAGAGCTACCTTCCCTATATAGATTTTGGGGAGCCCTTTTCCCTCCATTTTCCCTCCATCGTGGGTTCCTCACATAACCATCGATTTCCCCTCCATGCAATTCGAACTAGGGAATGCGTATTCCCCTATAGTATCGGTGGCCCGTATACTTAACCACATCGAATTAACGTCTACTAAGTCTAGCCTCCTAATAAAATTGAATGGGCCCCCGTCATCTCCAAAATTGGCTCCAAAATGTAGAAATTAATATTGTTCCAAAATAATTTAGGAAGGGACATGACAACATCTTGATAGATGAGCAGGTTGCAGACATTCTCACCAAGCCATTGTCGAATGCGAAGTTCTTGTTCTTCAGAGAACAACTTGGAGTGCAGGAGAATGTATCCCTCCCTAAGAGGGAACACTGTTGATCGAGAACACTAAGCATATGCTCTCCCCTAGTCTTTCGACTAGACATGGACTTGGTGAGGGGGGATTGAGCAGCGAGGCTCCTGGGTGTGAAGGTACTCCTTAAAGCCATGGACTTGGCTGAGTAAATGCCCTAGTATGCATCCTACCCGCAAGTCACCTTTGTGTCTTTATTGATCAAAGGGCCACGGACTTGGTTAAGCTTGTCGAGGTTGCCACCCATCTAACCAGTGGGTGAGGAGACTTAGGTGTGTGTGATCTTTACCAAAGCCGGACGCGACTACCATGGACTTGGTTAAGGTAAATTCATCTCCCCCAAGTGTTGGATGTAGGTGTTCTACCACTTGATTATTGAGGATCAAGTTGGGTGAGGGTCAGTGAGTGGACATAGGGTGTGTGATCTTTACCAAGGTCATTTATCACTACCATGGACTTGGTTGTGGTAAATCGATCTCCCCTATTGTCATTGTGATCCTTCTTCTGAGATGAGGTGAGATGAGATGAGATGAGATGATGATGTAGCTATCAAATTTCCTTATGTTGAGACATGTACATCTAAGATGAAATCTATGATATACTATTTTAGGTCATGGAGTTTGACCTAGAGACCAATAGGGTGTGTGTGATCTTTACCAAGGTCAAATATGACTGCCATGGACTTGGTTGTGGTAAATTGATCTCCCCTATCATCCGTTGTGGATCAAGACCACATTATTCAGCCGAGATGAGATCCATGGAGCATCCAAAAGAATTCCTCCCTAACTGAGAGAGAGCATTGAACTTGGATTGTGATGCTATCTACTTTCCTTATGATGATAGGGAATGGAAATACCTCCCTGGATAAAAGGAAGTTTTTAAAATTGTAGCCATGGTCGGCATTTCCATAAATGAAAAAAAAAATTGCAAATTTAAGTTTATAATTTTCCCTCCTACTTCAAGTCGACCTTAAATTGTTTAGATCGGTTGGGCCCTAAGAGGCACCCATTCGACCCCATAAAAGTCTATATAAAGAAGTCTTTCCTCCTCATTTTGGATCATCGAATTTGTCTTGTGCATCTCTGATCCAGCGCATTTCAAGAGGAGAAAGGAGGGCCAAAATTCAAGAGGGTTTTGGAAATTCATCTCGTTGTGTTGAAGAAAGTGTAACTAGGTTCGATATTTACAAATGTAATTTTGATCACTATACTTGTCTAGAAAAAGAAATATTATTTTTGTAAATTATAAGAACGAGTTTCTTGCTCATTTCATAAGTCTAGGAAAGTCAAAGAGTCAAAGTCATGTATAAGGAGCTCTTCTTGAGCCTATGTGTAATGTATATGGGGCAACCGAATGTTTAGAACAGCCCTCCAAAGACAAGCACGATCACTCTTGATGAAGTCAACCTCCAAACAAGATAAAATACAATCATGTTGGCTCAGAATGAAGACACAACAGTTCATTTGTACACGTCGGCTTATTATGGAGACAAAACCACTATATATGCCCAGTGAGGGTCTGCGCAAAACGGAGACATGGAAATCGGATTCCTCTGTGATTTTCGTGGGTACAGTACAGAAGAAACACTCGGACTTTCTGAATTAATTCAATAGGCACAGAAGTCTGCAATTCGCATTACAGGAGGACACTATTTCGAGGTCTCTGAAATTTCGTGGATATTTACAGTTGCAGTTTCAGCACAATCATTTATGATGGAGAGGATCACTATGATCCCACTACAGTGTCGGCGCATTTGTTATATTACACTCTTGGCACAACTATAATCAGAATATCTCTGTCTCGACATACTTCTAAGATGAAGTCATGCTCTTGGTATATTTAACGATGAAGGGATACACACTCAGAAAACTCTTTAGGAACAGTCACAGTCAAGGCGTAAGTATGATGATAAGGATCTCGATGATCTCACAAAGACACACCTTGTCTCATATTTTGGCTGTAGTAATAATCATGGCACAGTGATTTCATGACCGTGATGAAGATATAATTACAAAGGCACAATCATAATAGAAGATCTCGGTGCAGCTTCAATATATAGATTTCGTAGGTACAGTGATGATCTACGTAATTGCACAGTGATAATCTCAGTAAATATGCAGTGATGATCTCAGTAAATGTACAGTGATAAACTCAGTGAATGCACAATAATGATCTCGATGATGGCATAGCTATGATGATCTCAAAGATGACCTCGGTGAAGCAGCAGTGAAGGTGATGATCTCAGCAATGAAGAGGATTGGTGTCTTGGTCTTGGAGTGGCTTAATTAGGTCAAGGGTCATGGTCTTGGTATTCATCAATTGGAATCTCTATAAGAAGAATTTGTGCAAGTTTTCCTCTCCAAGAGGGAGAGTGTTAATTTTGGGTATGTTCTAGCTCAATATCTTTTCCAGATTAGCAATTACATTAGCATTAAAGGAAACTACAGATAGAACATAAATATAAATCGCAGAAGACAAGCCAAGACAAGAGGACACAAGATGTGGCGCTAGCCAGGGACAAACCCCAATGTAGGGTAACCCTTCATCAATTCTTCTTATATGTTCTTCAATAGTTCAGCAGAGAGAAAGAGATAGTACGTTTACAACAGAAGTCAACACTTTGACTTATCTAGATAAGAGCATAGATCATCTCTAAGAAGATGATACATGAGATCAGTTGAAGACATGCTGCTTCAACTGATTCTCCAAGATGACTCCTTCACCTATCGTTATGCTGCATTTCGTCATCATGTTGCACCTCACCGCGCTGCACCATGCTGCACCCATCATCACTATGCTGCATCTCATCACGCTTCATTAATCATGACTGTACCAATCACTATACTGCATTATGTGCCATTGCTACACCATGTTGCCGTACTGACCTATGCTTTGGTTGCACCTTGCTTGCTTGTTGTCCCTTGCTTGCTTGTTGTCCCTAGCATGCTTGTTGTCCTTAGCATGTTTGTTGTCCTTAGCATGCTTGCTATTGCATGCTAGCTGTCCCTTGCATGCTAGTGTAACATTGCATGCTTGGTGTATTTGCTGCTAAGTACCCTACAACTGTCCCAATGTTTGTTAGTTGTCCCTTGCATTCTGCTCTCCTTCGAAGATAGATGCTCTGACAATTCCCGACGGTTCCGGCAGTTCCCAGCAGTTTCGGCAGTTCTGGCTGTTTCGGCAATTCCCGGCAATTCCCCGCAGTTTCGGTAGTTTCGGCAGTTCCGGCAGTTCCCGACAGTTCCGGCAGTTTCCGATTATTCCGGCTGTCCCAGCAGTTCCCGGAAGTTCTAGCAGTGCTGGCAGTTCCCGCAGTTCCCGGCAGTTCCGGCTTTTGCCCTCTAGATTAGGGCAGCGTTATCCCTTAGGATCTCTCCTCCTACTAAAACCCAAAGACAAGTACAGAGGAAGAGACCCCAAGTGTGTTGAAAATGACTTGAAGGCCACCTCTATTTATACTAAAACATTGAGCACAAGTGGGTTTATTTGGTTGTTGGCCGACCTTGACGAATTGTCTCATAACACAAATAAATTCATATCTCCATGAATACTTATCGGAATCAGATGATCTTTAGATCAATCCTATACCTCTCGATGAGAGGGATCCAAGAAAAATATCAACTTCCATTAATAAGATGACCCACATGGAGTTTGGTCCTAGTTGCCAATTTTAACACTCCCTCTCAACTAGGGAGAACTCCATCCGCTGATCCATATGTCCGACTGTACTATCTTTGCCATCAGTGCCCTGCACTGCTCTGCTCTGCTGAGCTCTGCTTTGCTCTACTCTGCTCTGCTGAACCATGAAGAATAAGAATTGATCGAGAATGTCTCATACCATTCTCTACTTACCCGAAGTCAGTTTCATCTTAAGAGAGTGTGTCACATCACTCTTACTGACCCGAAGTCAATTTTATTGATCCCAGATCAATATCACAAGAAACTGTCTCAAACCACTCATACTGATCCCAGATCAGTTTCATTGATCCCAGATCAATGCAAGTCATCCTAGCATAGGTAGTACGGTAGATACAACGATGCGTCCATCGATAGTACTACTATGGTCCCTAACCCCATTTCCCTGCTCATTGATCAGATGAGAGGTACTTCCCATGAGTCCCAAACTGCATGGGTAGAATGCCTCGACAGGGGAACTAACCATCCTGTCCACAGGAGAACGAATCATCCTGCCCCACAGTTACCACAGGAGAACTAATCATCCCGGCCCACAGGAGAACTAATCATCCTGTTTCACAGTTGCCACAGGAGAACTAATCATCCTGTTTCACAGTTGCCACAGGAGAACTAATCATCTTGTTTCGCAGTTGCCACTGGAGAACTAATCATCCCGGCCCAGAAGAGAACTAATCATCCTGTTCCACAGTTGCCACGAGAGAACTAATCATCCCGGCCCACAGGATAACTAATCATCCTGTTCCACAGTCACCATAGGGTATCACAGGGGAAGGTTGAACCTATCATCCTGTACATAGCGCACCACCAGGGGAGGGTGAGTCGCCTTGTCGTCGTATGTTGCTCCAGTAAGTACCCCAATCCCCCCAGAGCTCCCAGAGCTCAATGCATGCAACATGCCGGACCCTTATAAGAAGGTCTCTCAACGACTCCAAGTCGTTCGAGAAAGTCACAAATTTGACCTTTCCCGAGGCTTTGACAAAATGTCTATGACCTATACATCAGTCTCAATGCGATGGAGCCTCCTCGCTCATCGACTTACCATATCCCAGATAAGGCAGTATCTGATGTCTATCTGCTGGAGCAATCATCAAACATGGAATTCCTCAATAATCAAATCCCCCCTCTGGTTGTCACAGAGAACCACAGTGGTATTCATCATGTGTAAAAACAGCTCACTGAAGAGCTTCCACAACTAGGTAGCTTCATATGAGATCATACTCGTAGCTATGTATTCGGTCTCGGCGGTGCTTATAACAACCGACTTCTGCTTCCTACTCATCCATGATATCGAAGCAGAACCCAAAGAGAACCAGCGCTGAGAAGTGCTCTAATGATCCTCCACACTGCCTGCCCAGTCAGCATTCGAATAATCATGCAGCTTCATATTTCCGGTAGTGTATCTCAATCCATGAGAGATTGTGCCCCAAAGATATCTCAGAAGATTCTTAGCACCAATCCAGTGAGGCTCAACCAAATATGAGCTCACCATGCTAACTGCAAAACATATGTCCGAACGGAAGTTCACCAAGAACATCAATGCAAATTAGTTTATGGAAATCAGAGGCATTTCCCAAATCTGGTCCGACATCATCACCATATAACTTCTGAAAGTTAAGATCCTCGAGGTAGTCACGGGCTTGCAGTTTACCATTCCACATCCAAAATCCAACTCCCTCTTACTTCTGCAAGTGAGAGGGTCTGCACCTGTTTGAAATAGGTCGTCCTCAGAAGGTGTTGGTATGAGAGGTCTATCATCCACAACCTTCAAACAATGGTTTGGATCGGCTTCACTCTTAGTGAATCTCAGCTTCATCTGACAACTATCAATCCTCTCATACTACGCCCGGGGAATTTTGCTTCAAGCCATAGAGGGCTTTCTTCCACCTGTATACGTGAGATTCCTGATCATGAATCTCAAACCCCTCGGGTTGTTCCAAACCTATGGACCTGCTACATGAGGGGAATGGTCCCCTTGTAAGATTTTCCTTTGGTACATCTCAGACATGTACTTTCATGCTCTTTTTTGAATTCAGGCATCCCTGTCACCATCTGACTCATAGACCTCTGGTGCTATGTGTCAATGGATGTGGTCCCCAGTGGACTTCTTGCAACTTGATACAACCCTGAACTCAAAAACATCTTTGAAAATTCATTTTTCAGACACGTACCTTTCCATCGATGAGTGCCACCCTGTAACCTTTGACTTCCATTGCTGAAATGGACACCAGGTTCTTCTTGCGATCAGGTACATAAAAGAGATTATGTAAATGAATCCAGTTACCCTCATTCAATTGAGGGGTAACATTCCCTACACCCTTTCTGGGATAGGTGGCATCGGCTCCAAGTATAATCCCATGATTGTTTCCATCTCTACCAAATTAGAAAGTGCACCCTACTATCCGATGAAGTGCATGGGTTTCTTTGCTTTCTTTGAAGAGTCGGCCATTTCCTTGATGACCTGCATTACCTGTCATTCCTTTGATCATTGAAGATGTCCCTGGAATGATTGTTATCTTCATCAAGAGATGTGTCTCTGCCATTTGGACACTCCTTCGCATAATGGCCGAACTTATTACAACCAAGGCATTTGCCTTTCCTTCCACCCTTAGATCCGGACTTCCCAATGAAGTGATCTTTAGGTAGGCCATCAGAAACTTCCACTGTGCCATTCTGATAATATTCTCTGCTTCGACTTCACCCTCGGTGAATTTGAAGAGGGATGAGGAATCCACTGATCCTTTTGTCCTTTCCCAACTGTCTTCGGTGATTGCTCTTTCACTCTTGCTTGGGCATTGTCTTCACCTCAGCTCTGATACCATGTTAATTTTGGGTATGTTCTATGCTAGAGCAATTCATTTCAATTTTCACAGTTAGCTCAATATCTTTTCCAGATTAGCAATCACATTAGCATTAAAGTAAACTGCAGATAGAACATAAATATAAATCGCAGAAAACAAGCCAAGACAAGAGGACACAAGATGTGGCGCTAGCCAGGGCAAACCCCAATGTGGGGAAACCCTTGATCAATTCTTCTTATATGTTCATCAATAGTTCAGCAAAGAGAGAGAGAGATAGTACGTTTACAACAAAAGTCAACACTTTGACTTATCTAGATAAGAGCATAGATCATCTCTAAAAGATGATAAATGAGATCAGTGGAAGACATGTTGGTTCAATTGATTCTCCAAGGTGACTCCTTCACCTATCGTTGTGTTGCATTTCGTCATCATGCTGCACCTCACCGCGCTGCACCATGCTACACCCATCATCACTATGCTACATCTCATCACGCTTCACTAATCATGACTGTACCCATCACTGTACTGCATTATGTGCCATTGCTACACCATGTTGCTATACTGACCTATGCTCTGGCTACACCTTGCTTGCTTGTTGTCCCTTGCTTGCTTGTTGTCCCTAGCATGCTTGTTGTCCTTAGCATGCTAGTTGTCCCTTGCATGCTAGCTGTAACATTGCATGCTTGGTGTATTTGCTGCTAAGTACCATACAACTATCCCAATGTTAGTTAGTTGTCCCTTGCATGTTGCTCTCCATCGGAGATAGATGCTCCGACAGTTCCCGACAGTTCCGACAGTTCCCGCAGTTTCCGGTAGTTCCGGCAGTTCCAAGCAGTTCCGGCAATTCCTAGCAGTTCCGGCAGTTCATGGCAGTTCTGGCAGTTCCCGGTAGTTCTGGTAGTTTCCGATGGTTCCCGCTATTCTTGCTGTTCCGGCAGTTCCGGCAGTTCCTGACAGTTCCCGACAGTTCCGACAGTTCCGGCAGTTCTCGGCAGTTCCCTACAGTTCCGACTTCTACCCTCTAGATTAGGGCAGCGTTATCCCTTAGGATCTCTCCTCCTACTAAAACCCAAAGACAAGTAGAGAGGAAGAGATCCCAAGTGTGTTGAAAATGACTTGAAGGCCACCTCTATTTATACTAAAACGTTGAGCACAAGTGGGGTTTATTTGGTTGCTGGCCGACCTTGACGAATTGTCCCATAACACAAATAAATTCATATCTCCATGAATACTTATCGGAATCAGACGATCTTTAGATCAATCCTACACCTCTCGATGAGAGGGATCCAAGAAAAATATCAACTTCCATTAATAAGATGACCCACATGGAGTTTGGCCCTAGTTGCCAATTTTAACAAAGAGGTTTTGGCCTTGGCAGAAAGCCAACATTTCATGTTCTTGTCTCTTTGCTTTAGTAGCTATTTGATGAACTAAAGAAGACACACTCTAATATTAAAGAATATGCTAATAAGTAAAAGTTAAATACCTCACAAATAGTTATCATGCTAAGAAGAAACTCATTAACTTTACATGCCCTAGATTCTTCAACATGGTATCAGAGCTATGGTTACAATCAAAGGAAAGGTAGAAAAGAGACATTTCAAGGATCAAGTTTCTAGCAGGGCATCAAAGCAAGCTGAAGGACATCAAGATTTGCATTAAAGAAACAAACCCTGATCTTGATCAAACCCTAGAAATCTACAATAGCAGTCTACATCAGCAAGGGTTTTCGTCTATGCAATCAAGGAGACAGTCTATAGCAGCAAGAACTTGTGTCTCCACAGTCATCATCAAAATGCCACCAAGACCCTCATCAAGATGTCTACAACACAAGATAGCTTGAAGGATTTCAAAATGAAGATCACATCACCTTGGAGAAAGTTGAAACCCTAGCCGCAATCCTGATCTACAAAAGAAGGCAAAGCATATTGAAGAAGAAAAAGCATTGTCATTATCTTCAAGGTTATAAAATCAAGGGTCATTTCCTTGCCCTAGAAGAAGATCATCCGAAGAAGCAGCAAATCATCCTCATCAAAAGGAGCAACCTTTTTCTATTGAGGAAAGGCTTTCTCATTTGAAAGAAGATCACCCAAGAAGAAGCCCTGATACATCTTCTTCAACCAGCATCAAAGTGATCAAGGTGAAGCTTTCATCTTCACGTGCCATGTATCTTTCATTTTTATAATCAAGTTTAGTTAAATGACTTCATGTTTGCAAGGAGATCTATAAATCGGTTGGGTCATCGAAATTCCTTGCATAAGAAAGGAGGATAGATATAAACCTCAGAAGAGAAGTCATTGATGTCTATGAAAGGTATATGAAGGTCAAGCATTGTTTGTATGCATCAAGAGACTCATAGGATTCGTATGAAATCACTCAAAGGTTTTCTCATGCCTATGTAGCAGAAGAGGAGACATAAAGAGAGATATATGAAATGCTAGAAGATATTGTTGAATTTTCTAAGTTTACTTAGTTTAGAAACCCTTCATGTAGTTTTTCTGATTTATTCCTACCTACTTGTTATTTTTCTTTAACAAGTTATTTACAAAGTAAATACTGAAAATAAACACCAGTGCATGCTCAACATATTACAGATCAGCAACTAAAAGAAACAAGAACAAACACACCACATGACACCATTATTTTTGGACCAATGTCCCCGGAAAAACCCAATGTGGGAAAATCGGTGAAGCTATCTGAGGGTTTTCTTATTAAGCAATATCAGAGTAAAATCTGGGTGCCGAAGCTGGAGAATTTCCTTAGCAGCTATACCTCACAGTTTGAGAGAAATCTCCTGGCTGAAACCCCGGAAAACCCTTCCGGCAGCTCCTCAGCACAAAACTACTCTGCAACCCCAACGTCTGCCCAAACTAGACTGCGTCAGCCCCTCTTTGTCTCACGTTGGCCCCGCGTTAGCGTTTCTAGGCCTGCGTCAGCCCCAGGAGGCCCTGCATCAGCTCTGGGAGCCTCTGCGTCAACTACGCTGGCCACTCTGGTGCTTTGCGCAGCACTTGGTGCCTCTGCGTGAGCCCTTGCTAGCTCTGCATCACCCTCCTTGGTTGTTGTGCTGCTCTCCCGACACAATCTCTACTTTCTTTGTTTCTCTGTACTCAATGCCCCTCAGTTGCTCTCTCGATCACTAATTCTATCTCTCTTAGCAAACCCCACTCTAGCGAATAGAATGACTGATCATCTAGTGTACCCTCCAAGTGACCCTCTAGTGTACTTTCCCTGTTGACATCTCAACGGTCGAGATTAAGTCCCTAATCAACGGCTAAGATTAGATCTGGCTTGATCCATGTCTTTTGGACCATTCTAACACAAATTCATATTAATACACATTAATATTTTATTTTCCCTAAGTTTAGACTTAGGGACTCCATTAAAAATATTAATTATTTTAATATCTCATGATCTGTTTAGAATCTGCACAAACCCTTTCTAAGTATTGGAGATCTTATGTGCCCCAACCTCTCCACCAAATTTTGTGACTAGAGCACATCTGATGCTACCCCAAATCAACACTCCCTCTTAGCGAGGATTGTGCTCTAGCAATACTCCTCACTGAGTATCACCCTGATCATCCAGCATCGGTCCCTGTGCTCATGCTAGGCCTTCCTGCCCACCATCCTCTGCACTATTGCCTCCTGTATTGCTACCCATGGTTCTGCCACTGCCACTGCTGCATCTGTACGACAACTCCCTCTGCATCCGTGTTGTTGTTGGTCCTTTCTCCCAGCACTGCATCCACACTGCACCTCCTCTCATCATGTTGCATCATGCTGCCCACTACTGCACTACAACTCAGTTACTGAGAAGTAAGTAACTAATCTCCCAACTGACCTCCCTGTTGGGCTAGAAACACCCACTGATGCTAAAGCTCCCTCTGCCGCTGACAATTGCTCCCTCTCTGACCTTTGCGCTGCTGCAACAACTCCCTGCATCTCGCACCGTTGCACACCTCTCTATGCCATCTTGCACTGATGCAACACTCCTGTGCCTCTCACACTGCTACAGCCTGCTAGCTCTGCACTGTCTTGGGACTTCTGCACTGTAGCTCTCTCTGTTGCTCCATCCACATCCGTCTCTACCCACATCAGCCAGTCCTGTTACTCCTCGTCAGGGCAACCGTAGCAAGGTTTAATCCAAGAGGCTGGGTACTTCGAGGATCCTGCCCCTCATCGCCTGTCGTCCACCTGACTACAGCTCGATGTCTCCCCACTTCCGCTCAAGTGGTGCGTGTGCACTCAAGGCACAGTCATCGTCTGTCCAAAACTTCCTTCTCTGCCCGTGCTGGCGCTTCCTTAGTCTCGGAAGACTCTCCCTTACTCTTCTTCCTTGGGCATTGGGTTGTATAATGACCCATCTCCCCACAATGGAAGCACTTGATCTTGGAGAGATCTTTATACTTCCGCTTCTCCTGCTTTCCCTCAGATGCTAGGGCCACATCCTCCTCCTACTACTGAACTTTGATCCCTTTGCTGCTGCTAACTGTCTTCGACTGTAGTCTGATCTCTTCTTGGCGAAGGGTCGCCCACATCTCGTCCCAAGGTAGGAGAGTCCCTCTGCCCAGGATACTCTGGACAAACACTTCCCAATCTTCTGAGACAGCATTTAGGGTTGTCCTCACCATAAGCTCTTGATCCGGTGTCGCTCCTATAGCAGTCAACTGGTCTCGGATCTCATTCAGTCCTCCGAGGAAGGTGTCAATTGATTGACCCTTTTTCATCTGATACGACCTCATCTGGTTCTCGAGCAGCATTCTTCTTTACACAGAAGTATGCTGGTACAGGTTCTTGAGAGCTTCCCACATCTCAACTGTCGTTTCTTTCTCGGCTATTTGTGGAACCACATGATCCTTGACCTCGTCAAGGATAATGCACTTGGCCCTCACTATCGCCTCTTCGTACTTGTCATTATCATTTGGGTCGACTGGGATAGCTATCGTCTTCAAGGCGAAGTTCTTGACATGATTCCTATCAAGCACTGATAAGATTTTGGCCTTCCAGACTGCGAAGTTCGATGCTCCATCCAGTCTATCCTGGTCCCTTACCTCGTGTAGTGCCATGATGCTCCTCTACTTCCCTCTTGGAAGTTCTCTATTCGACTCCTCTGAGTCTCTACTTCACATCTGGAAGTTCTCTTCTGGACTCCCTCTAAGTCTTGATTTCCCTCCTGGAAATCCTTCTACCGCTTGTTGAGATGCCCTCTACTCTGATCGTTTTGTGCAACTACACTGTTGATCCAAGTTCCTTGACTAGAAACCCTCAGTAACAACTCCTCTGGCCCTACTATGTCAAGTAATGTTCTGACTACAGTACCTCACCAGCTCCACTCTGCAATATTTCTGTAGCCTTCTAGACTCCAACAACTGCCTCTCTGTGAACTGCGTCAACCCCTCTCTGCCTCACGCTGGCTCTACGTCACCCCAGATGGGTCTGCGTCAGCCCTGGAATGCCCTGCATCGGCCCTCTGGCCCTCTGCGTCAGCAACGCTAGCCTCTTTGAGGCTCCGCGCAGCTCCCGACTTCTTCTGCGTGGCTTTGGCTAGCTCTGCGTCACACTTCTTGGCTTCTGCGCTACTAAAAACAGCTTATGTCACCTCGAGACAGTTGTTTTCTGTTGCTATTGCTCCGCTCGACTGATGTCTTTTAGTCCTCCTGTGATCTGCAATCACCCTCTAATACCACGTTGAAGTTTCTAAGTTTACTTAGTTTAGAAACCCTTCATGCACTTTTTCTGATTTATTCCTAACTAGTTATTTTTCTTTAACAAGTTATTAACAAAGTAAATACTGAAAATAAACACCAGTGCATGCTCAACATATTACAGATTAGCAACTAAAAGAAGCAAGAACAAACACACCACATGACACCATTATTTTTGGACCAATGTCCCTGGAAAACCCCAATGTGGGAAACCGATGCAGCTATCTGAGGGTTTTCTTATTAAGCAATATCAGAGTACATTCTGTGTGCCGAAACTGGCCTACCCAACAGAGAATTTCCTTAGCAGCTATACCTCGCAGTTTAAGAGAAATCTCCTCGCTGAAACCCCAGAAAACCCTTCCGGCAACTCCTCAGCACAAAACTGCTCTGCAACCCCAGCGTCTGCCCAAACTAGACTACATCAGCCCCTCTCTGTCTCACGTTGGCCCTGCGTCGGCCTTTCTAGGCCTGCGTTAGCCCCAGGAGGCCCTGCGTCAGCTCTAGGAGCCTCTGTGTCAGCTGCGCTAGCCCCTCTGGTGCTTTGCGCAGCACTTGGTTGCCTCTACGTGGCCCTGCGTGAGCCCTTGCTGGCTCTGCGTCACCCTCCTTGGTTGTTGTGCTGCTCTCCCGGCACAATCTTTGCCTTCTCTGTTTCTCTGTACTCAATGCCCCTCAGTTTCTCTCCCGATCACTGATTCTATCTCTCTTAGCAAACCCCACTCTAGAGAATAGAATGACTGATCATCTGGTGTACCCTCCAAGTGACCCTCAAGCCTCCTCTTACACTTTCCCCGTTGACATCTTAACGGTCGGGATTAAGTCCCTAATCAACGGCTAAGATTACATCTGGCTTGATCCATGTCTTTTGGACCATTCTAACACAGATTCATATTAATACACGTTAATATTTTATTTTCCCTAAGTTTAGACTTAGGGACTCCATTAAAAATATTAATTATTTTAATATCTCTTTATCTGTTTAGAATCTGCCCAAACCCTTTCTGGGTATTGGAAATCTCATGTGCCCCAACCTCTCCACCAAATATCGAGGCTAGAGCACACCCGATGCTACCCCAAATCAACAGATATATTCTCTGAAATTGTAGTAAAGAAGTTCATCTCACCGGAAAGATGGAGGAAGCCGAAAAAAAGGGCCAAGGAAAGAGGGAGCAACAAATCTCCACTATGATTAGATGACTTCCCTCACAAAAAGGGTCCTATCATAAACTTCTAAATCTTTAGATATGACCATGATATTAAGATGCATCATGGCATCATGAGAGCATTAGAAGCAAGAGCTCGTGGCATCACCATGGGAATCATGAAGGATAAAATCCATGACAGTCAAACATGAAGGATATAACTCTTGAGAACCTCATTGGACATTGAAGGAAAGGAAGAAGTCATCCAGGACAGGTCTCATCATACATCAAGTCAAAAAGGAAACATCTGCCAGATGGGGATATGCAAGATCCTCAAGATTCTCTGATGGAATCCTTATCGGAAGATTCACTAACCTAGAGAGGAAGCAAGTGTTTCATCAAGAACTCCAACTCATGGAATTCATGGATGATGTATGGTGACATAAGAAAAGAAGCAGATCAAGGGATTGAAGACACTTCAATCAAGAAAGTTGCTGGAAGAAGCCTAGATGACCTAATGGTAAAATAAGGTATGTATGCTTATGTTTAAATTGTATAATGCCATGTCATATGGTTGCAGGTAACATGGATCAATACTTTTATCTTGAGAAGCATGATCAAGGAAAAAAGATTTCCTCCTCTGAAAGGATGGAGAAAGGCATAAGTCACACTAGATGAAATCAACATAATATGTCATCATATAAAGTATGAGGTGATTAACTACGATTACAGAACTTTGATTAGAAACCCCTGAGAATGGAATGTGTGAGGAAGGAAGAGATCATGAGCTATGCAACCATGATGAAGGCAATCAACATCCAAAATACCAAGAAGACTTGACTAAGAAATCTCCGAGAACGATATGAAGACTCTAATGGAAGTCTGGAAAAGATAGAGACCCTTGACAATGTATATCTTTGGAAAATGTGTCAACAAGTATGCAGGATGTTGATACCTACTGAAAATATGTCATGATAAAGAGCCATCTCGAAAGGTACAATTTGATTTAATGCTATGTGTTGATTTCTTGAATAATATCTAGATGAAGTTCATGCATGGCTACTAGAACAAGATCTGTAAGTACAAGTACAACCAGCATTCTTGCGATGGATAGAAACACCTGAAAAGAAGCATGAAGAGATAGAACTACCCATATGAAGAAGTTTCCAGATATGTACCAAGAAGGCCACTTTCCATGAAGAAAGGAATGACATGACGGAATAAGAAGGAAAGTGATCGATGGTTGTTGCCTTACAAGGAAGAAGCTTGATTGAATTTCATGACATCAAGGAAAGAAGTTAATCAAGTAGTTGAAGGACCCACGAAGAAGAAGTTGTTGATGGAAGGAGAATCCTTAATTAAAAGGGATCCTGGATTGAATCACCCCTGATTAAAAAGGAGTGATAGATGTGTTTTTTCATTTCATGTGTCATGCACTAGACCAGGACTAACAGCTGTAAGTCTTAGTGAAGGCCATGAATGGAAATATAGACACATGATAGACACATCATTCTTGTCTTCACCTGGGAAGAAAGAATGGAGGATTGGGGAATCATCTGACATCTAATGCTCTTTGAGGATGTGTAGGGCATCCAAGATAAGAGTAGGCAAGAGGACCGATATTCTTTGAGGGTTGGGAACCCAAGATAAGAATAGTCCTAGAAGGTCATACTCAGTGAACACCCAGTGGGTATGTACCTTGAGAGACAATGATGAAGGTGTCTATAGTCATTGGTCTCGCCAACATTGTGTGTGCTCTGATCTAATGAAAGACGGAGCTGTCAATCAAGGCCTTGCTGTGGAAACAATGTTGGTTTCTATGATGCTATAACAGAGGTTACCAATCTGATTCTTCTTATGAGAAATTCTTCAAATTAAGAATGACCAAGTACCATTATAAACACCTCCCTAGTTAGGAGAGAGTGTTGAAGAAAGTGTAACCAGGTTCAGTATTTACAAATGTAATTTTGATCTTTGTACTTGTCAAGAAAAAAAATATTATTTTTGTAAATTATAAGAATGAGTTTCTTGCTCATTTCATAAGTCTAGGAAAGTCAAAGAGTCAAAGTCATGTATAAGGAGCTCTTCTTGAGCCTATGTGTAATGTATATGGTCAACCGAATGTCTAGAACAGCCCTCCAAAGACAAGCACGATCACTCTTGATGAAGTCGGCCTCCAAACAAGATAGAATACAATCATGTCGGCTCAGAATGAAGACACAATAGTTCATTTGTACATGTCGGCTTATTATGGAGACAAAACCACTATATATACCTAGTGAGGGTCTGCACAAAACAGAGACATGGAAATTGGATTCCTCTGTGATTTTCGTGGGTACAGTACAGAAGAAAAACTCGGACTTTCTGAATTAATTCGATGGGTACAGGGGTCTGGAATTCGCATTACAGGAGGACACTATTTCGAAGTCTCTGAAATTTGATGGATATTTACAGTGGCACAATTGCAGTCTCGCACAATCATTTACGATTGAGAGGATCACAATGATCCCACTAAAGTATCGGCACATTTGTTATATTACAGTGTCGGCATAACTATAATCACAGTATCTCTGTCTCGACATACTTCTAAGATGAAGTCAAGGTCTCGGTATATTTAACGATGAAGGGATACACATTCAGAATACTCTTTAGGAATAGTCACAATCAAGGCGTAAGTATGATGATAAGGATCTCGGTGATCTCACAGAGACGCACCTTGTCTCATATTCTGGGTGCAGTCATAATCATGGCACAGTGATTTCATGACCGTGATGAAGATATAATTACAAAGGCATAATCATAATAGAAGATCTCGGTGCAGCTTCAGTATATAGATTTTGTAGGTACAGTGATGATCTTTGTAATTGCACAGTGATAATCTCAGTAAATATGCAGTGATGATCTCAATAAATGTACAGTGATAAACTCAGTGAATGCACAGTAATGATCTCGATGATGGCATAGCTATGATGATCTCAAAGATGACCTCAGTGAAGCAGCAGTGAAGGTGATGATCTCAGCAATGAAGAGGATTGGTGTCTTGGTCTTGGAGTGGCTTAATTAGGTCAAGGGTCATGGTCTTGGTATTCTTTAATTGGAATCTCTATAAGAAGAATTTGTGTGGGTTTTCCTCTCCAAGAGGGAGAGGTTTTGGCCCTGGCAGAAAGCCAACATTTTGTGTTCTTGTCTCTTTGCTTTGGTAGCTATTTGATGAACTAAAGAAGACACACTCTAATATTAAAGAATATGCTAATAAGCAAAAGTTAAATACCTCACAAATAGTTATCATGCTAAGAAGAATCTCATTAACTTCACATGCCCTAGATTCTTCAACATGTTGATGGGTATTTGTTTGGTTATTCTTTTGATGTTGCTTTTGATGTACTGATGTATTATGAACTCTCTCTCTCTCTCTCTCTCTCTCTCACACACACACACACACACATAAGGAAGAATTTCTAGGTTTTACCCCCATGGGTTTTGCCTTAGCCTCGGCCTAACTTTTGTGTCTCTTGTCTCATGATTTCTTTGTTGAAAAGCGTAACTAGGTTCGGTCTTCATAATGACATGTGTAATTGTGATTTTATGTAATTGATGTAAAGAAGAAAAAAAAAATTATTTTTGTAATGCTTGTCTCATGGGTTTTGTAAGGCTCATTTTAATTAATTTAGCCAAAAGAACTAGAACTGTTCCTTAAATTGTGCTAATCCAGACGGTAAAAATTTGATACTGAATTTAAATAGAGTGCAGAAGAATACCTAGAACCCGTTGAAAGGGTTTTAGACTATGGTTGTTCCCGCTACTGCAGTTACCAAACCACCTTTTACCTCCCAGCGTATCTGGGGTCTACCTATACGGTCCCCAGATCCAAAAGACAAATCTTCTGGCCCCCATGCCCAAAATTCCAAGAACAATCAAGCTCAATCTCTGTAATTCTGTTAGAAACTCCCGTCTCTTCCCCAAAATCTCCTCTGGTTTCACAGAATTCTCTCTAAATCCCAAAATGAACTCTCTGTATTTCCTCCTCCCTGCACTACAATTCAAAGGCAAAGACCCCCCCTTCTAAGTCGCATCCTTTCTCTTTATATTTTCAAAACCACCGTCTTTCTTCCCTTTCACTGTCTCATTGTCTCTGTGTCCTGTTACATGGAACTCAGCATGCTTTTCTATCCACTTTAACCTTATTTGATTTGGTAAGATTTGATTGAGTAGGTTATTCACCTTTAAATGATATGCTTAGTTGATAGGTTTAATTCGTAGGTTTTATTTAAAAGGTCATAGTTTATTTCAACTTTTATGTCCTAGTCCCTTGATTATATTTATTTGGTTCCTTTTTGGTTGACATAGTTATATTTACTATATTTCCTTAAATTTCTTTATATTATAATTAACACAAAATATATAATTTCATTTTTATACTTAGTAATTAACAATTATTAATATAATATTATGTTATAGTTCTTATTTAGTTAATATAATTCATAATATATATTCCCTTTTATTTTGTGCAATACATTGTCTTTCCCTTTTATCTTGTATAGTTATATATATTATAATGGTGGTACATACATTAAGTACCTCACTCAATATATTTAATATTTATGTGAGTTAGGTATTCACTTAGAACTTTCAATAATTAATTCGTTTATCTTTTCTTGACAATTTTCATAGTAAGTTAATATGTATACTAGCGCAGTTCATGCGATGCATGCATATGTAACTATCATATGCATGCCTTGTATGCATGCCTTGTATGCATGCTAATATTCCTATGCTGCATATAATAATTTGAGATGGCCATTACAAGTTTCATGAGCAAGGAATTTTATTTTTAGTGTTGGCTCCCATTGTGAGCCTTTAGGATTTGTCATCTAGTCATAAAAGTCAATTTGAGTCTATGTCATGTATGAAGGACCCTTCTTAGGCATGTTATACATTTGTATGAGTCATTAAATACGTATGAAAGCCCTCCAAGACAAGCACAGGACCTCTCCTTCAAGTCGGCTACAAGATGGAGTAAATAATCCACACAAAGAGTCATGTCAGTTCACCCTCTTCAAGTTAGCTTATTACAGACTCCAACAACTACAAATAGGGTTGTGCAGATTTCATTTGAAGACAGAATTTCAGTGAAGCATAGGTCTGAAACAGAAGTGCGAAAAAGGTCAACGAAGATGGTCCTACAACCAGCGAAGTAAGGAAAAGGAACAGCGAAGTCTTTTGGAGTGTTTTGGGACTGTTTTAGGGCCATTTCTTGTCACACGTACGAAGAAAGAAGGCAGCATATGTTGCAGAAAGAAACCGAGAAGAACCAAGGTCTGCAAGATTACTTGTGAAGTCAAATCAGCAAGCCAAGTTGGAGAAGATACCTATACAGTCCAAGCGAAGAAGATTAAGGGATTGATCTCTCTCACAAGTGCTGCAACTAGGGTTTCCAAGGAGGCTGAAATAAGGTACAGGTCTGAAGCAGAAGGAAGCCGAAGTTGAAGAGTAGCCGAGAAGAAGAAAGGAGCAAAAGGATTGTTTGTGTCTTGGTCTTGGAGTGGCAAATAGGTCAAGGGCCTTGGTCTTGGTATTCGTCAATTGGAATCTCTATAAGAAGAAGAATTTGTTCGGGTTTTACTCTCAAAAGTGAGAGGTTTTGGCCTTGGCTGATAGCCTATATTCTGTCTCTTGTCTCTTTATGGTTTATTCTTGGTAGCTGTTTGATGAAGAATAACATTATAATAACAGAAGTAAAAGAAGATCCTAATCAAGAAGTAAAAAGCATTCACAAGCAGTTATCTAACTAAGAGAAATCACTTAATCTCAATACCCTAGATTTCTCAACATTCTTGGTGTTTCTACTGTGATTTTCCTTATGCTCTTTCATGCTCATGAATGAATTTTCTTATTACTGCTTCATGATGAATTAATAATGACTGTTTTATCTTTATAAGAAAATTGTTCTAGCATTGCCCTTGAAAAATTAACTATATGAGTCCCATGCAGGATGTTTTTCCTAAATTCCGAAGTCACATAGTGACTATTATTGAATATGTACTTCACTATATTGTACTCGATAAAATGATCTCCAAATTTATTAATAATGGTATGAAGTACCTTGAACTTCTAAAATCTACTTACAGTAAAACTAGGATTATGATTAGATGTGAGCTAACCTAAGTTGTATTAAAAATTTAAACTGACCTACATGAGCCCTCTGCATGATATTTCTACTCATTGAAGTGCTTGTAGAGGCTTTAAAGTTTACCCATACTCCACTTGCATGATGTTCCCATACCAACATGATTCAGGGATGGAAAATAATATTTCTGTGATCAATCTTTTAGTTTTTCAATAATTTGCTGCTCTTTACCCTGGCCTGTAACACAGTTCCTCCAAAAAAATAGCATTCAAAGCTTAGAGATAGTTGCTTATTTAAAGCAAAAAAAGGATCCAAAATAATGCCACAAACCTTTCACATTCCTAACAAAAGGAGCCTCAAGCATCCATCATCAAAAAATTTAAAATGCAACGAATGAAGCATTCTTATGAATCATTCAAGTCATTCTATGAATGGACTGAACATTGGATATTCTGAAGCTCTATGTAACAGGTTACAAAAATAGATACATACCCAATTACCAGACAGAAAGATGAAATATTCAAATGTAAAATGATAATCCTTTAATTTCCAAAAACTATGACATTGAAATTTCAAACTACTAACCTCTGACGTGTGAGCTATGTGTCCAATTGCTTCATTGACCGCATAAAAAATCAACATAAGACAGAACATAGTCAATGATAATGTCAATGAATCTGGTCACTTCCCCCCCTCAATAGCAACTAGAAGTTAACAGTTGTCTAGAACATACCGCAACGAATAACTCAAGAAAAGAAATTTCAATTAATTATAAACCTTACCCGTTACAGTAGCCTTTCTATCAAGCAATTCATACACAGCTTCTACATAGTCTTTGTAGAAAGAGACAATTCCTGAATAGAAATACATGCAATATTATCCAAAAAAGCATTTCAAAAATCCAAGCAGAGATCACCTTTCATAAAACTGTAAAATGCATTAACATTATTGCAGTTATCACAGAAACTGAACTAACTTCTGTCTTTCTAGTCCAGCAATGCATTGCACAAATATGCTACAACAAGAAAGGGGGAAACAAAACCTGGATTTCCTGGAATGAATAAAACTTGAAGGGATGGTTTTTCTGCACGAAACTCGAGTATCTCAGCCACATGCCTGCATATACAGTCTTGATATAACACCATGGAATTGAAGATACGAGTGAAGGCCTAATGCATTTTAGTAAAAGCTAAATTTCGAACCTAACAAATGAATGTCGATACTGATACAAAATCCAATATTATAAAGAAAACAATTTCCATACCCATAAACGTTATGCAAACGCATATTGGCATGCAGATTATTTCTATCTGTTTCCAACACTTTCTCCATCTGATCAGCAGCAGCTTTCAGAAAACCTTTGCTATGGACAATGCACAGCCATCACTGTTGATTAATACAATCTATCAAAAATGTTCACCACTGAAGATACCTCTATAACCTTCACTAAAGTCAAACAAATGGAATAGTACATGTGACAAACAAGGACTTATGAACCGGCACCATACCCAAAGCTAATACTAGTTAATAAATTTGAATGATTGGAATATTTGTAAGAATCATTGTATGTAATGTCCCTTTACTAGTATCAGCCAACTGATACCACTGTAATGTCCCTTACTAGTATCAGCCAATAATTATTAAAAACACGCTTTGAAGCATTTTAATACACTTTATGTGAAACATTTCGTCAAACATATTGTATGCAAACAAAGAGGACTACTATGGTAGAGACATTTCTTCAAACATTTAACATGCAAATAAATATGAAAACCTCATTTACAAATAGCACAATAAAACTCCAGATAACTCAACCAATATTTATTTTTCATTAACAGCAAATTACATACTAAGTTATTTCCTTTCTTGGCTGCAAAATATAATGTGTTTGGAACCTGTAAGATACTATGGCAAAATGGAGTTGAATAGATGGCTAAGCAAAGCACTACATTGAAGGTGTTAACTCGACCCCTCCACAAGATAAATTCAGCTACTGCAATAACTCGGCCTCTCCACAAATGAATTCAGTTATTGCAATAACTCGGTCTCTCCACAAATGAATTCAGCTACTGCAAAAACTCGGCCTCTCCACAAATAAATTCAGCTGCTGCAAAAAACTCAGCCTCTCCACAAATAAATTCAACTACTGCAATAAATCTGCCTCCCCACAAATAAATTCAGCTGCTACAATAACTCGGCCTTTACAAATTAATTAGGCCACTCCAGCAATCAGCCTGTTCAAAAATATCAATTCAGCCTCTCAATTAATTATACCCTTGGCTACAGCAAATAATTTGACCCCGAGGAAACGAACTTGAACCCCTGCAATAAAAACTTGGCCTTAATAATTAGCCCAGCATGATAAATTTGACCCAGCAAGAGATATTTGGCCCAGCAAGAGAAATTCAACCTAGCGAGATAAATTCGGCCCAACAAGATAAATTTGGTCCAACAAGAGAGATTCAGCCCAGCAAGATAAATTTGCCCCAATAAAATAAATTTGGCTTCTACAAATAAACTCAGCCCCTTCTGGTGAATTCAACCTCTTCAATTATATTTGGTATCTGAATCAACTCGGCCTCCCTATACTAATTCGGAACAAAGAGAATGAGAGATGTTGAAATGATGAAGCACTTCTCCTTTGTCTCCCATAATCCCCTGCAAAAAAAATTCTCCACTTGAGCACCTATGAGGAATCTGGATGATCCCTCCTTATTGACTGGCTAGGATGGATAGTTTCACCATCGAAACCAATCTTGATCAGTTAGGGTGTATGGTTACACCACCGAAACCAATCTCCACGAGGGTTTCACACCCTTACACAAAGCTCCAAGAGCTCTCAAATCAATTATCAAAAACAACAACCAATTCATGCCTAAGAGTGAGCTCCAGCCTTCATTTTTTTGTCATGGGCTATCAAACTACCATGGGTCACCTTTTCTCCCTTTTTTTAATAAAGTGACTTTAAAGCTTTTATTATTTTTCCCGAAGTCACTTAATAGCACCCTTTTTATTTAATTATTCATTGCCACTTCAAAATGTTGCTCTTTTCACCTAAATGATAGCCAAACAATTAGATTAATTGATCCCCCTCCCTCCCTATAACCTATGAGAATGAAATAGGCTATTGGGTCAGTGACCATTTGAAGAAGGGACATTACAACCCTCCCTTCCCAAAATTGTTTGTCCTCATGCACTCCAGAACCTGCATACCAATTCCAGGATCCAAAACATGTATGTAGAATGTTTTGACATGTAACTGTTGTACCATTTCAACCCAGAGGAACCCCATAATAATACCACATTCTACCAGACCTCGAAGAAATCCACTAAAATGTGAATTGACCTTCGTAAAAATTCCTGGTGAAGTTGAATAGGACAGCTCCTCATGTTCCAAATACATAGCATCTCCCACAACATCCTGCAGAATAGAACCAGCGTAAGGTTGCTCCAGATCCCAGCTACCACCTTGAATTCACATGATGGAAGATCAAAACCTGTGATAAGCAAGATCCTTGTCTCTGAAGTCACACCCCCGTGCTTAATCATGTTGTTGTATATTGAATATCTATAGGCTAACCTGAGTGTTGTGCCAAAAACAACTTTGAATACCTGTGAAAATAACAAGTTAGTAATGATGTTATTTAAAGGACCTGAGCGTTGCCACTTGCTGTCACATGTTCCATCTATCCAAATTTGGAGAAGGCTTCTGTAATGGCCTTTGATCCATAATGCATCAACCTAGTCCACTGATTTCCCTATGATACAATCTCTGACTTATCGGTTGCTACATGGTTGAACTAAAGTGATGTTCAGGGGAAGATTTCACCAACCTAAAACACCAACTCGTAATGCAATGAAAAGTTGATGCACTAAAGAAGGCAATATGATTATGCATCCCATCCACCACCTGATACTCTCAATAAGAGTTATCCATATCATGAAGTTCCACCTTTATCTTCCGCTCTTTCTCACTCAGACAAGCGTTTAACACCTGCAATTTAAGTTGATTCATCTCCAGGATGTAAGTAGCTACCTTGCTCAGCATTACTCAACTTTGCTGAGCATATATCCCCTAGTAAGGGATATATATTCAAAGCTTGGTGTATTAACTGTGAGGTTACTTGAAAAACACTCTCCCCTGACTGATTCATTACAAAACATTTCTTGGGGTACATTGTTGAGGCTAGCCATTGAATAAATTCAGGAAACAAATGTGTTTTGGGGACAAAAGCAGCTAGAACACTTGACCTAACCATTGCCATGAATATAGGAGACTTCTTATGGTTCAGAATGACCTCTTGATATAGTGAATGATGTTTAATTGTACAGAGGGTATCGGAAATATCTCGTTCAACATCCATTAATGGGGTATGGATAACTGATGACGAACTTACTTGTTTGGCCATGGTGACTGTAGGTGACAGTTTGCTGGTGACAGTTGTCGGGACAATTGCTGACTCAAATTTGCTGAACCGGCTGCAAGGTCGCTTAGTACTAAAACAAAAGACTAATACAACAGGGTTTTGCCTGTCTTTATACATATAATATTCAAACAGGGGGAGAAACCTGTAATTAATGTAACTAATTAATGGAGTGGCAAATGAGGTGACGAGGTACACTGAATGAGGGTGGCGGATGATGTGGAGGAGATGAGATGGAGTGGAGTGATGGGGGTGGCCCACTGCAGGGGTAGGGAGTGTGCAAAATGTTCATCGGGCTTGAATCCCCGCAGCAATCTCAGGCTGTAGATCTCGGTCAAATGCCTTGACGTCATGGTCAACTGCGGGGGTTGAGCTTGAGTTATAACTCGTGCTCGTTGCTCCCCCGCAGAGCACTTTACCCGCTTCTCAAACCCACACTTTCTTAAATCTTGAGATACCACCATAACTTTAACATATGGGTCAGGGCCCCACCTTATATCAAATTCGAAAGCCATCAATAATATAAAACAAATCACTACTTTCAGACTTTCACATTCTCTTTTAATTTTGTTTCTAGAACATAATATTTGATTTTTTATTTTTTGTGATAAAATTGAAAATGAAATTTAAATGACGATGGATGCTACAACATCTGGCTCCACCTGGGGATAGTGCTTTTGCCATAGAAGCACTAAGAACCGCAGATCAGTGCCTTCACCTCGGGCATGGAGTCATATATTGCTTAGCCAATTTTAATTCTATGGAATTTGTACAATGAATTCACTCCGGTATCTACAATGACAGGATGCTTGTGCTTCAGAATTGGAAATAATGTTTGAGGTACTGCCCATTGACAGGCAACTGTAAAGTTTCACCATCAAGATTCTCCAGGAAGAATGTATTATTTTCCCTTGCTTCTATGATCCTGAATGGGCCATACCAAAGAGGATCAAACTTCCCATGTTTGCCCTTATCTTCTCTTCTAGTATCCCACCTTAATACCAGGTCTCCAACTTTAAAATCAATTTCTTTGGCTTTTCTGTCAAAAATCCCCTTCATTTTTTATTGATACATAATCAAATTATCTCTTACCTTATCCCTGCTTTCACTCAACTCCACTACCTTATGCATCCTTCTTATTAGAGCATTGGGCTCTTCTTTTGCCTCCTGAATCATTGCAATCACAGGCTTCACAAGCTGACTAGGGAACAGAGCTTGAGTTCCATACACCAACTCAAAAGGTGATTTGCCTGTAGACCTTTTTGTAGTCACTCGGACAGCCCATAGAGCAAACTTTAATTTCGAATCCCAGTCTTTCTGATTCTCTACAATAGTTTTCTTAAGAATTTTCATCAATGTTTTATTAGTGGATTTAGCCAATCCATTTCCCTGTGGATGATAAGTTGTTGAATGAGATAAAATGACATTATACTTCTGACAAAAAGCAACAAACTTAATTGAACTGAACACTTGAGCATTGTCAGTTATGATTTTGACAGGGCATCCAAATCTGCTGAAAATATTTTCCTCTAAAAACTTCATCACCACCTGGTCATTTGCCTTTTGGTAGGTATAGCTTCTACCCACTTGGTGAAATAATCAGTAGCTGTGAGAACCCACTTGTGTTGTCCACTTGAAGGTGGGTTAATTTCTCCAACAAAGTCTAGTCCCCATTGTCTAAATGGTTCTTCTATGAAGACTGGGATCAATGGCAAAGGAGCTAACCTCTTCTTCTCAGCAAAAAGTTGACACTTCTGACAGCTTCTGACAAACTTATATATATCACCAAATAGGGTGGGCCAATAAAATCCTGCCTAGAGGATTTTGTGTGCAGTAGCTTTCCAACTATAATGTCCACCACATAACTTCTCATGATAATCTTTAATGGTCTCTGTAGATTCATCTTCTGTTAAACATAACAATAAAATTCCCACAGGATCCTTCCAATACAATCTGCCCTCTACAATCACATATGGTTGTGCTTTGATTTTTAATGCTCTATATCTTGTTCTATCCAATGATTGGGGACAAGAGAGAAAACATAAATAATGAACTATGTGCTTGTACCATTCTGAACATAAAAATTTATATCGGATCTTCATACCTAGGTTTGATTTTTCTTCACCTTCTTCAATTATTTCCTCATTTACAGGTGTTAGCAAGTTGATTCCCAATGCCTGAAAATTTGACTCTATCAACATCTTTGCCAGTCCCTGCCCTTTCACCAGCTTTGTGGGCTTTATGTCTAGATCATACTCTTGGATCTTGGCTATCCATTTTCCTCTTTTGCCTTCCACATCACTCTGGACTAAGACATCCTTTACTGCAGCGTTTGGCACATAAGCAATGATCTGTGACTGCAGCACATAAGTCCTGAAGGCCTTTAGGGCTTTTACCAAAGCATATACCTATTTTTCAAGGATATTGTACTTGAGTTCAGCATCTCTGAGAATCTTGCTAAAGAAAGCAACTGGCTGCTCTTTTCCTTCATCATTTTTCTGTAACAAAACAGCAGCTATTGAATTAAGTGATGCAAATGAAAAAATTTGAAAGGGATTTTGATAATCAGGGCTAATTAAAATTGGAGCTGCTTGTAATGCTTCTTTGATCTTGGAGAATGACTCTCTGGCTTCCTTGGTCCAATGTACTTCATTTTCCTTCTTCAACATATTGGTAATCTCTTTTACAATTTCAGCATAATTGGACACAAACCTCCTTAGAAAATTTATTTTTCCCATAAATTTTTGAATGTCTTTCTTACTCCTGGGCAAGGGTATTTTCTGCACAACTTGCACCCTTGCTGGATCTATCTTCACTCCATCTCTAGAAACAATGTGCCCCAGCAGTTTGCCTTCTTCTAGAGCAAAAATAGACTTCTTAGGATTCAAAGAAAGCCCAAATTTTCTACATTTCTCAAAAGTCTTTTTAAGATGGTCCAGATGCTCCTCATCTGACTTAGAGAAAACAGTGATGTCATCCAAGTATATCACTACAAACTTATCACCTACAAATGCAATGTCCATAGCCCTCTGAAATGTTGCACCTGCATTCATCAACCCAAAAGGCATTCGAGCATACATGAAGGTTCCCCAAGGAGTTGTGAATGCAGTCTTTTTCTGATCTTCTTTATCAACAGCCACCTGGTTATACCCAGAGAACCCATCCAGCATTGACATTCTGAATGATCCAGTTACCTTCTGCAGCACATGATCCATTTTAGGTAATGGATAGTTATCTTTTAAGGAAGCCCTATTTAGATTTCTAAAATCCACACATAACCTTATTTCTCCATTTTTCTTCCTTACAGGTACTAAATTGGCCACCCAGTCAAAGTATCGGAGTGGAACTATTATCTTGGCATCAAGAAGCTTCTTGACTTCTTTCTCAATCAATGGTAAAAGCAAAGGATTGATCTGCCTGAGTTTCTACTTAAATGGTTTAATCCCTTCTTTCAAGGGAATCTTGTGCTGAATAATGCTTACATCATATGTCTTGAGATCCTCATAGGACCAAGCAAAAACATCAGTGTACTCCTGAAAAGCTCAATATATCTCTCCTTATAATTAAGTGGAACTCCATTAAATAATTTGACTAACTTGGGCTCGTTCTGGGTTCCAATATTGTGATCTTGAATCAGCTCATCCTGTGGAATTTTCTCTGAACTAACAGCTACATCATTGGAGTTAAAAAGTCTTTCAAGAGGGACAAGCCCCCTTGGCAGAATATTATCTTTCAATTGAATAATTTTTTTATTAACTATGGAATTTTTAAAACCACTTACTTCTGCACCTTCTGTTGTTTCATCTCCATCTTGATCAATCTCAGTGCCCTAAAAATCTTCAATCATAGTCAAGAATTCCTTAATCTGCTGATCATCCTCAAAAACCTGCCAGTGTTTTATATTATCCGAAACAGAAGGCCTATGCCTCATTTCAACCTCATATCTTAGCTTTGGATTTATAGGAGGCCTAAAAGTACTGGCAGCCATAGCCAAGGAGTCTGCTAATCTGTTCCCATCTCTTGGAATGAATTGTATGTTGAAAGCCTCAAAGAAATTCTCAACTAAATCCCACACTTCATTTCTATATGCCCTGAGCCTAGGGTGTTTTGTTTGACAATGGTTCTTTATTTGCTTTATAATCAGCTCTGAATCTCCAAAAATGGAAATTGACTAGACTCCCATTTGTTTTGTTGTTTGAAGGGCAATGATCAAGGATTCATATTTTGCCACATTATTAGTTGCTTCGAACTCCAATTTAAAAGAAAATGGGATCATATTACCTCCAGGTGTAATTAAAAGGAAACCAGCACCTGTTCCTTCTTTAGAATAGGCTCCATCAAAGAAGCACTTCCACACCCCTTCTGTTTGCAGCTCTGTATTTACACAGGCTGAAGTAAGTTGCCTCTGGTTATCTTCAGCCAACTCTGCATTGTCATGCAGCATGAAGCAAGAAAAGTCATCTTTTTCTTGGCTATACACAGGTGAATTACTTGCTCCGTTCTTTGTGATTGTTTTAACAAATCTTGTTTCTCTGTACAACCTTCTTTCTTCTCCACCAAAAATTGGTATGATAGCATAAGTAAAATCCAATTTCAGAACACCACCCAATTTAGCCCCCCATGACCTAGATAGCAACATTCCAAACCTAGCAGGGATATCTGCTACCACTACATCCATTACCAAGCTTCTAGCTGGGATCTGGGCTAATGACACCACCATATCTTTAATGACCCCGAGACACTTGACTTTATTTGAATCAAAAGAATAAAGGTCTCTATAAGGTTTAGTAACTTGTAGGTTCAGTTGTTTCATTACTGATAGTGGCATAAGGTTATGTGAAGCTCCTGAATCAAACATACAATTATGCAAGAGGAAATCATGAATCAATAAAGAAATGTAGAAAGGAGGTGTTGAAGAATCTACCTCCTCCACATGTGGACCAAAAACCACTACTAGTTTATCTTCTTGCAGATTCACAGTGTCATTTATATTCACATTCTGAGATAGGTTGATAAACTCAGCAATCTCTCTTTGATAAACTGGTGTTTTGACCAACTCTGTGAGGGGCACCTGAATTCTGATTTTTTCTAACTCTTTAGTGAGACTAAATACATGGACCTGTTTAGTATTCCTTTCATTTTCATCTTCACTTTTCTTCATCACTGAAATCTCTTGTGGAATGGAAACAATTTTTTCTAAAGGAATTTTATCACTTTTATCTTGAGAAGACTCACCTTGAAGTATTTGAGTTTTGTTATTTGTATTTTGTTGTTGCTTTCCTTTATTTAATTGTTTTGCAGGTTGTGGTTCTTGTGGAGTCGCCTTTTGTAGGGGAGCTGGAACTTGCTGCTCACCTTCATTTTCTTGAATTCTAGATCTTTTTCTTGATCTCAAGTCATATTTCTTATGTAATTTTGCCTGCATAAAATTAGTAAACTGCTTCCAATATTCATCAATTTCATTCTCATCATAAATGGCATCTGTTTCAGTATATTCTTCTCCCTCAACACCTAGTTCATCTTCATCTCCTACATACAATGTGGAAATATGATCATCATGATCCTTGGAATGCTCTGGTACTTCATCAGGATCTGCCTCTAAGTAAAGTGGTGCTTGAACCTGATCTTGGTCTTTTCTCTCCTTCTGCAAAATTTGCAGAGGTTGTCTTCTATATTGAGGATTAAAGTTTTTGTTTTGTTGTACTTGCCTCTGAGAATTCTTACTCTCCAATTCCAATTTAATCAATTTACTAGACAAATTTTTAATCACATTATTCATATCCTCTAATGTTTGATTTTGAGAGGATTCCACTTTAGCCTTTCCCTTATCTTGGGTAGGTTGTGCCTCTGGTGCTTTACCTGCAGCCACCAGATTTGCTTCTATTTCTAAAGCATCAGTTTGGATTTGATCAAGGGTTGTGGATCTTCTCTCCCTCAATGTGAACCCAAAATCTGATTCAAATGCCCCTGCAAAAGTTATTTTTGCACCAGTAGGAGGGGGCTTGATCTCCACTGGAAGATTGTTGTAAAGTTTATTGAACCTTCTAATGAACTCAACAACACTTTCATCAGATTTCTTTTTAATAGCATTAAACTCTATAAGTGAATACCCATGGTCTTGTTTCTCTCCCCATCTCTGGGTGAACTAACGCTCCATCTCTAGATTTATTATGAAGCCCTTTAAACCACTTTCTTGCTTCACCATCCAAGGATTGCACAAAAAGTCTTAAAACAACATCCAGGTGTTCAACATTGAGGTTTTCTGCAAAATTACAAAACACTGTTATATGCTTCTTTGTTGTTTGTTCATCCTCCCCTGAGAAACGAGGAAGAATTTTTAAGTATTCTTGAGGCATTGGATTCAACTGTTGTGGCAACTGAATAGGTGCATACCTATTCAACAAGAATGCAGGTGCTGCCATGTTTGCTCCTGAACTTACTGAACCTTGAGTGCCAGCAGATGTAAAACCTGTCTGAGAAGTAAATGGAGTATGAAAAGGTGGCAATGTAGTTATAGGTTCAGGTTGAACAACTATAGCAGATATATCTCTGAATACTGAGAAAGAAACAGACTCTAAAGACTGTTCTTGACAGTTGGGTTCTTGAAATGAAGTGGATGTAAAAGGTAGCTCTTGGTCAATAAAAGGTGAATGTTTGGATGAAAGATGTGTTGAACTGCTGCCAGGTGCAGACAGTGTAGGACTTGGTGTAAATGGAGTTTTTGGCCTTCCAACCCTCTTGGAAACTAGTCTCTCAGGGTCTGAAAGGGCTTGAGCTTTTTGCTGTGAGGTATCTGACCTCGTATGAGGCCTCTTTGAAGCCAAAGTTATTGTTTTCTGTTCAATACAGCCAAATATTCCCTCCTCACTGAACAACCAGAGGAAAATATTGAAAACCCAGGGAAAAATGTTCTTGATTTCGTCCTCAGCAATGGCACCAATTAATGTTGTCCCTTAAGAAACCAATTTCCTGGCTATGTAGAAATTGTGCTTAAGACATTAATTTTATTTATGCATGTCACTTATTTGTATGATGTATCCTCATGTGAAGGGCCTGAAGGACCTGACTTTGAACCCTTAATATTTAGGTGATATGAAAGTCTCAGAATGCCATAGGATGCTGAATATAAATGCTGAGTGAAGAATGCTTTGAGAAGTTAGAGACAATATGTTGTTTTTCACATAAACTATTATCTGTAACTTAGAAGAAATGTAGAAGTAGGAACTTTAAATATAGGAGCGCTCTTTTAAGGAATTTTAACTTCATTCACATAAGTAAACAAAGACCTGCAGCTTCATTACCATACTTAAAGAAAGGAAGACACATGATGACACATAACAAAGAAATTACAAAATCATACCCAACAATGTGTGGAAAACTCTTGATTCTTTCATTAATCATTAGTTTATCAAAAATACAATAGCATAGTCTCCAGGTTCTTCAAAATTCGGACCTTTTTTCTATAATTTTGCCTCTTTTTATACATCATGGGACAATTGGTAACTACCAAAACTGTCAAAACTGCTTAACTACCTTCTAACTGTCTAAAGTAAAAGTCATTACAGAATATTACATTGGAGGGTAAAAGACACCTCATTCTTCTCAAGAAAATAAGATAACAAGAAGTAACAGAAATCAGAGTATGATTGGTGATTGTTGCTCGCTATTTGAATCTGTGGCTTGAGTAGGTGGTCCTGCTGATGCATCTTTGGTCTGCCCTATCATCCATTCCTTGCACTTTCTCCATAATGGTACATTTGACTTGGGTGCTTCCTCTAATTTGTCAAGTGCTATTCTGCAAGTTGTAATCCTACCATAAGTAGGCTTGTCAGTGAACAGAGTCTTCACCAACCAGAGAAGCTTAAAATCTTTGTTCAGGTAGTTCACAATGGTGGCTCATTTTAATATTGTTGTTTTTTCATGAGTGTTATCAACTTTGCTTTTTTCCTCAACCAACAAAGTCTCATATGTTTTCCATGGCAACAAGTTTCCCTGTAGATCCCAGCAAGAAGGAAGTCCAGCCCTAACCCTTTTATCAAACAAGATGTTAAACTTTGAAACTGCTTCCTTCATCTCATTTATCTTCTTCTCAGCAGTATTCCTATAGATGTTCCTGACAATCATTCTGTTAAAATCTCTTGCACATGTTGTTCTGTCTGGCATGTCATGTTCCTTCAATTCTGTAGTAGATTTAGAGTTAATGAAATCTATCATCCTCTTTGCAAACTTTGATCTATCTAGATCCTTTTGCTTATTTTTTATGACCACCTCTTCCATATCCCGAACTAATGTTTTCTCTTCTGATATAATCACAAGAAACTCCCAAATGCCCTTGATAACCTCAATGACTTCATCCCATAGGATTTCTCTGGCTTGAATTAAGGACATATTGCCCTTCATTTTCTCCTTTAGCCTTTTGATTTCATCTTCAACCCTCAAGAGATCTTCCCTGTACTTCTTTGCATTATCTTTCTCCCTTCTTGCTTCTTCTTCACTCAAATTCAATAACTTGCAAGTTGTTTCCAGTTCTCTTTGGGCTTTCTTTACATCATGCTCAGCCATTTTAAGCTCTATTCCCAACTGTAAAACTTGTGTTGCTGGATCATCTGTGTTGGCTAGCATTACTATTGTACAAACATGAGTGTCCACCTGTCGTTGCAGCTTGTCCAAAGATTCTTTAAGTAAAGAAACTTCTTCAGTCTTTTGCAACACATCCTGTAGGAGCTTTTCCTTTTCATTTTCTACTTCAGCTATCCCTGCAGCTATGGGATGCTCACCTGCAGGTAGATTCAACTTCTTTTTCAAAGCCCCAATCTCTGATTTGGCAGATTGCAATAATTTCTTAACAGCAGGTTGGTCATCAGGATTGACACCTATTTTGATGATAATCTTCTTTAGCTCATCCACCTGAGCATTCAAAGCTCTGGAGTTGGCTTTCTCCAACTTTAACTGTTGAATCGCCTTATTTTTTCTGCCTTGACAGCTGCTGCATTTGTCTTATGTAGATCATTTACAATCAATTGCCCAGTTTGCATATGCAAATTGATCTTGTCAAGCATTGGAAGCTTGTGAGTGTCAACAGTTAAATTCACAGTCTTGAAATTGCTAGTAGACCCCACTGATATTTTAGTAGGATGAGAAAAAGCAATTTTGAGTTGGCTCTTCTCCAAATCCATGGCAGATAGCAATCTGGTTTGTTCAGGAGTTACTTGAGATTTAGCTTCAGCCTCCATATTTAACTTCATCTTCTGATTTCTCTCAATTATCTGAGCAAACATACTTTGAATTAAAGGAACCTGATCATGAACAGGTTCTCTGGAAGATGGGGAAGTTGGGGCACCTTCTGTTTCTCCTAACTGAATCACCAAACTGGGTTGTGCTGAAGACATTGCATCCTGAAGCTTGGTCCTTTTTGCTGCTTCAGATTCTTCCTCATCCAGATCAATAACTTCCTCTCTAACCCTCTTGACCCCTTTTTCTGTAATGCTAGGGGTCTCAATCTCTGTCCCCTGAGTGTTTTGCAAACCTCCATTTGCCAATTTTTCTATTTCAGGTCTACTTTCATGTACAAAAGCTGAATAGCCATTCTCCAGTCTTCTCTTTGAAATAATTTGGTGAGGGTCATAAGCCCACTCAACCCCCTATAAAAGACACATGTCATTCAACAATCTTTCAACCTCCTGGGCAGCCTGTCTGGTGTTTACAATGAAGGGTCCCACTGCCTTAGGCAACTTGAAGAAGAAGCCTTTCTTCATAGGAACAAAATGAATTTGATCAACATTTAAGCTCTGCCTCATACATTCAAGGGCAAAAAGCCTCATTGGCACAAAATTGGGTAAATTGTAAGGCTTGATAGAGGCTCCATAAAGCCTAATTTCTGCATGCTCTTCAAAGATGAACCAATCTCCACATCTCACATCCTTACTTAATTGAAGACACTCTTGAGCTTTAGGAAGGAAAGTTGGGGGTAGGCTTCCATTCAAAATTTTATAAGCCACTGGAAGGAATAAAGAAGTAAACTCAAATAAACCACTATCTCCTAGATCACCCCTTATCAGGTCTGTCCAGAATACCATTGACTGCTTCTTTTTATTGATATCAACAACATTTAGCCCCAAATCAGAAAAATGTTCAGCATTCTGGTATAGAAATAAATAAGTAATGACTGAAGGAAATTTGAAAGAACCAGTGAGAGGCAAAGTCATAAATTGGGTATTGATAACATCTACCCAGAATGTTGGAATGTCTAGTACTGTCTCTGGCTTCATCATTAAAGAGAAAAACCCTAGCACAACTTTATCCACCTGCTTGGAGTCTTCTTTCCCTAGAATCTTGGCAATTACTTGCAACACAAGTCTTATGTCAACTGCAAATATTTCTAAAGAGAAGAGATTACCATCTAGGGAAAATTGACCAGATTTAGGAGCCAAGAAAGAGGTGACATGAGAAAGCTCCTGAGGAGACATGTTATCATAATAAGAAATCAGGGATTCTTCAGTAAAGGTGGTGTAAGTTCCAGACACAGGGTAATTCAAAGCTTGGTGTATTAACTGTGAGGTTACTTGAAAAACACTCTCCCTTGACTGATTCATTATAAAACATTTCTTGGGGTACATTGTTGAGGCTAGCCATTGAATAAATTCAGGAAATAAATGTGTTCTGGGGACAAAAGCAGCTAGAACACCTGACCTAACCATTGCCATGAATATAGGAGACTTCTTATGGTTCAGAATGACCTCTTGATATAGTGAATGATGTTTAATTGTACAGAGGGTATCGGAAATATCTCGTTCAACATCCATTAATGGGGTATGGATAACTGATGAGGAACTTACTTGTTTGGCCATGGTGACTGTAGGTGACAGTTTGCTGGTGACAGTTGCCGGGACGGTTGCTGACTCAGATTTGTTGAACTGGTTGCAAGGTCGCTTAGTACTAAAACAAAAGACTAATACAACGGGGTTTTGCCTGTCTTTATACATATAATATTCAAACAGGGGGAAAACCTGTAATTAATGTAACTGATTAATGGAGTGGCAGATGAGGTGACGAGGTACGGTGAATGAGGGTGGCGGATGACGTGGAGGAGATGAGATGGAGTGGAGCGATGGGGGTGACCGGCTGCGAGGGTAGGGAGTGTGCGGGATGTTCATCGAGCTTGAACCCCCACAGCAATCTCAGGTCGTAGATCTTGGTCAAACTCCTTGACGTCATGGTCAACTGCGGGGTTGAGCTTGAGTTATAACTTGTGCTCGTTGCTCCCCTGTAGAGCACTTTACCCGCTTCTCGAACCCACGCTTTCTTAAATCTTGAGATATCGCCCGAACTTTAACATATGGGTCGAGGCCCCACCTTATATCAGATTCAAAAGCCATCAATAATATAAAACAAATCACTACTTTCAGACTTTCACATTCTCTTTTAATTTTGTTTCTAGAACATAATATTTGATTTTTTATTTTTTGTGATAAAATTGAAAATGAAATTTAAATGACGATGGATGCTACAACACACAACAAATTACATGCTAAGTTATTTCATTTCTAGGCTGTAAAATATAATGGGTTTGGAACCTGTAAGTTGCTAAACAACAAAATGGAGCTAAATAGATGGCTAAGCAAAGCACTAGACTAAAGGTATTAACTCGGCCCCTCCACAAGATAAATTTAGTTGCTGCAATAGCTCGACCTCTTCAAATATAAATTCAATTGTTGCAATAACTCGGCCTATCAACAAATGAATTCAGTTGCTACAATAACTTGAACTCTCCACAAATAGATTCAATTGCTGCAATAACTCGGTGTCTCCACAAATAAATTTAGTTGTTGCAATAACTCGACCTTTCCACAAATAAATTCAACTACTGCAATAACCAGACCTTTGAACTATCAATTGGGGTTACCCCAGGTAGTTGGGAGGAAAGAATGGGATTCTGCCCACCCAAGTTCAATTCCCACAAGTGACATGACGAATTTTGATGTAATAGACAGAATATGTAAATTCCTCATATGGAATATTTAGTACCATATCTATGAAAAAAACTCGACCTTTCCACAAATAAATTCCACTGCCACAATAACTCGGCATCTCCACAAATAAATTCCGCTGCTACAATAATTTGTCTGCTCCACAAGTAAATTCAACTGGTGCAATAACTCAGCCTTCACAAATTAATTAGGCCTCTCCAGCAATTCGGCCTGTTCAAAAATCTCAATTCAGCCTCTCAATTAATTCGGCCCTTGGCTACAACAAATTATTCGACCCATAGGAAATGAACTTGAACCCTTGCAATTAAAACTCAGCCTCAATAATTGATTTGGTGGATAACAAGACCAAGGGTGAACTTCTTGTTGTTGATGCTAACTTGTTACTGAGCCTTTGGAGTTGCTAGGAGCAGCTTGGTATGATGTCTTGCTAGGCCATAGTTGTTGGTTAGGGCTTGTTTGTAAAAATTTCTGTTTTCCCACCCCGGTTTTCAGTTTCTCCTTATTTCTCCCATGTAGTTAAATGCCCATTCCCATAACCATACATTTAACAGACTGAAAAAATAAATAAATAAATAAATATTGCTAAAAACACAAATTCTGGAAATTTTTCAGAATGCTGGAAATTGCAGAATTAAAAATCAGCAATCAAAAACAGCCATTAAAACACATTAAAACACTGATATTTTTTGTCAACGTGACCCTGGAAAAACCCCCTACAACTCTTGGGGAAAACCAGTTTGAGAGCTCTTCTTTATTTCTGAAAATTGCCTTTTTACAGTGAGAATTATTCAGCAAAAAATCAGCAAGCAAATTTACAACTTATCTCCTTTCTCGTGCCTCACAGCAATCTGGAAATTACAGCAAACAGAACAGCAATAAATGCTGTACGGCCTCTGTTTTGTGTGCAAAAAAATCAGCAAACTGCTCCTCGATTTTTGTGCAAAAATCTGCCTTTCGCTATGTGCTGAATCAGCTGTACAAATCTGCTCAACTACTGCCTTGGAATGTGTGCCAAGCTGATGTCTCCTTCTCCTCCCTGCTCAGAAATCTCTCTTGCTCTCTTGCTCTCTTTCTCTCAATCTGCTCATGAAAGAATGAATGACCTTTTCCTCCTTTAATATAACTCCAAGTGACTTTTGGGTGATCCAAGTGACTTTTGGGTGATCTCTAAATCCAATGGCTGAAATAGATTTAGATCAATGGTTGAGATTAAATGCTCATTTAAATCTCACTTTCTATTTTTTAATTCACCCCACTTTCATAAAGACCCACTTAGTCATTTATTTCCAAAGTCACTTTTCCTTTCTAATTTTTCATTGACTTTATAAAAGTCACTTTAAAATTAGACTTAATAACTTTATCACTTAAAGTCACTTTTAAATTAGATTTAACTTTATAAAATTATAAAGTCACTTTAGGAGAAAAATTAAATTCTTTTGGACACTTTTCCCTAGGCCAAAGATCAAAGCCTAAGGGAACCACCTGTCCTCCGGTACCAAATTTCAACACTCCCTCTTACCGAGGAAGGTGTTCCTCACCACACCCATCTTGTCTCTGAAGTAGACATGCTTGCCCCGTGGTAAGGCTTTGGTAAGAATATCTGCAACCTGCTCATCAGTGGAAATATACTCAAGTTTCACAACTCCCTTCTGAACATAGTCTCTGATGAAATGGTATCTGATCCCGATATGCTTTGACCTGTCATGAAATACTGGATTCTTCGTGAGTTTAATGCAACTCTGATTATCACAATAAATCACTGAAGGTCTCAACGGCTGACAAAATAAGCCAAACAACATCTTGCGAAGCCAGATGGCCTCACAACTAGCTAGACTGGCTGCCATATACTTTGCTTCCGCTGAACTCAGTGCTACTGACTGCTGCTTCCGGCTGAACCATGACACTACTGCTGAACCCAACCCAAAACAACACCCTGAAGTGCTCTTCCTATCAGAAGCACAACCTGCCCAATCAGAATCAGTGTATCCTGCCAATCTCACTCCATCTCCCTGCCTGTAGTCCAGACCATAATCCACTGTCCCTTGCAAGTACCGCAAAATGTGTTTTGCAACCACCCAGTGAACCTTCCTAGGCTCACACATAAACTGACTCATCGTGTTGACTGCAAAACAGATATCTGGTCTAATGTTGACCAAATACATCAAGGAACCAATCAGCTGCCTGTACAATGTGGGATCCACCAACTCGAAATCCGAAGCATGAAGCTTCTTCCAGTTGGTGATCATCGGTGTCGACATGGGTCTACAATCCTCCATGTGGAATCTGCGAAGGATGTCCACAATATACTTCCCCTGCCCCAAGAAGAAATGCCCCTCCTCCTGCCACACCTCCAAACCCAAAAAGTAATGCATCAGGCCGATGTCCTTCATCTCAAACTCCGCCGCAAGATCTCTCTTGCAGTGCTCTATGAGTCTCTCTGCACCTGTAATGATCAAGTCATCCACATACAGCACCAGAATGAGAGGCTCCTCACCAATCACAATAAAGTAAAGGTTCGGATCTGCCTCACTCTTTGTGAAACCCATCCCCTGCAAGTATGCATCTATCCTGGAGTACCAAGCTCTGGGAGCTTGCTTCAGGCCATAAAGGGCTTTCTTCAATCTGCACACATGGGACTCCTTCCCATGCACCTCAAAGCCCTGTGGCTGCTCAATGTACACCTCCTCATGTATGAAGCCATTGAGAAATGCGGTCTTCACATCCATCTGGTGGATCTTCCAACCCATCTCTGCTGCTATCGATATAATGGAGCGGATCGAAGTATATCGAGCCACGGGAGCGAAGGTCTCCTCATAATCAACTCCCTCTACCTGGGAGAACCCTCTAGCCACAAACCTCGCTTTGAATTTCTCAATGCTGCCATCTGCAGCATGCTTTACCTTGTAAAGCCATCTGGAAGTAACCACGGATTTGCCCTCAGGCCTCGGCACCACCTCCCAAACATCATTCTTCATGATAGAAGAATACTCCTCCTGCATGGCCTCTCTCCAAACCTGTTGGTTAGCTGCCTCCTCATAGCTAGAAGGCTCAGAGTCAAGGATGCTAGTAACCATCGCCATATAGCTACAAAACCTCTCAGGTGGTCTACTCTCTCTGACCGGCCTCTTCGGCTCAGCAACAGATGTGGCATCTCTCAAGGTGTCCTGAAGCCACTTGGGCTTCCTCTTCCCTGAGCGCACTTCTCCCACCGGAGAATGAAACTCCTCCTCATCATCATCATCAGTAGCCTGAACTCCTGACTGTCTGTCTACTGTCCTCCTGCCTGCACCTGAACCTGTAGAAGCTGAGGTACCGTGTGAACTGTCCATCAGTGGACTCCCTAGTGAACTGCTCTGTGAACTGCTCTGCATGCTGCCCGGAGCACCACCCCTCTGGCTCGGCGAGCCACTGCTCACTGATGGACCTGACATCCTCATAGATGTACCTCCGGATCCTCCTGATCCCTGCCCACTGGATCCCTGCGACTGACTCAACTGCTGCTGAGGGTCTGGCTGATCCAGATACTCTAACTCCCGTGACCTCCTAAAGGCCCTGTCCTCCTCGAACTTCACATCCCGTCTGACAACAACTCTCCTCTGTGCAGGAATGTAAATCCGAAAGGCCTTTGAGGTCTCACTGTAGCCCACAAAGATACCCTTCTCTGCGGTGGGCTCTAGTTTGGTCCTCTTCTCCTTGGGTATATAGGAGTATGTAATGCATCCAAAGATATGAAGATGACCAATATCAGGCTTCTTCCCAGAGAAAGCCTCCTCCGGAGTCATGTGCCCCAAGGCACGATGCGGACTCCTGTTCTGCAAGTAAACAGCTGTGTTGCAGGCCTCTGCCCACAAGAACAATGGCAACCCCTGATCATGTAACATGGCTTTGGCAGCCCCTATGATGGATCTATTCTTCCTCTCCGCAACCCCGTTCTGCTGGGGGTTGTAAGGAACAGTGAACTCCCTCCTAATGCCTGCCTCCGCACAATAGTCAACAAACTCTCCAAGGGTGTACTCTCCTCCATTGTCCGACCTCAAGGACTTGATCTTTCGACCTGTCTGAGTCTCCACAAGAGCTCTGAACTCCTGAAACCACTTGAAGACCTCACTCTTGGTCTTCAAAAAATAAATCCAGGTCCTCCTGGAGTGATCATCAATGAATAACACATAGTACTCATATCCACTCAAGGAAACATGAGACATCCGACCGCTCACATCGGAATGAATCAAATCAAGTATCCCCGTCGCTCTGCTGTCACTGCTGGGAAAAGGGGATTTGGCAAATTTGCCCATCGCACAACCTCTGCAAGTATCAAAGTGATCAGTACTGAAATCTGGCACACCTGTAGTGATCTCCCGCAATGTCCTCAAGGCTCCATGATACATATGTCCCATCCTGCGGTGCCAAATCTCACACAGCTCAGAACTGCTAGCTCTGCTGTCGGTACTACTGCTCAATGCCAAAAGGGGTTGGAATGCAAACTTGTACACCTTTGCATGGCGTACACCTATCACTCTAGCTGAATCAGCTGGAGTGCCCCTAGGATACATCAACACCTGTCCTCCCCTGAACAGTACCTCATATCCTCTGTCCTCCAAAGCTGAGACGAATATGAGGTTCTTCCTCATCCCTGGCACATAAAGAACCTCTGACACCTTCAAGGGAGGTTTGGACTCCCTCTGAAATGTCACTGTCCCCACCCCGACTGCTCTAACAACTCTGTCATCACCGAGTACTACCTCAATATCAGTGCCACTCTCTGAAAGCTCTGAGAAGTACTCACGGACTCCTGTCATATGACGTGAAGCCCCACTGTCCACATACCAGATACCTGAAGATGCTCCGCTAATCGAGGGAAAAGCATGCTCCCTCTGAACCTGTGTGGCAGGTGATCCTGCACTAGAGGACTCACACGTAGTGAACGCAAACTCCCGGTCAAAACGACCAGCAAAGTTCTCAATCTCTGCTGAAGCTGCCACGTCCTGGTTCTTCCCCTTCTTCTTCTTCTTCTCCGGACACACAACTGCATAGTGTCCCATCTTTTGACAATTCCAACACTTCACCTTGGAATAGTCCTTCTGTGTGTTACCCTGTTTACCTTTACCTTTGCCTTTGCCTCCACCACCGCTTGTGGAAGCCTGCTTCTTCCCTTTGCCTTTCTTGCCTCCTGCCACCAGTGCTACGTCCTCATCCTGCTCAACTGGCTTGGCTGCCCCAAGCTGTCCTTTCCTGATCTCTGTCTGAATACAATCATCCCAAAACCTCTCCCATGTGGGAAGGGTCTCACATGCACAAACCCCATCAGCAAAGTTCAACCATGAACGGGGGAGGCCATTCACTGCAATCCGCACCAACTCAGTGGGTGGAATGGCCTCTCCAATCGCTGCCAACTCATCTCTCACATTGGTAATCTTTGTGAGATATCCAGCTGCACTATCATTCCCCATCTTAATGTTCTTCAGCTTCTCCTTCAGGACCATCTTTCGGTTCTCATTGGTACTCTGGTAGAGATTGGACAATGTTGTCCACATCTCATGGGCATTGCTCTTTCCTCTCACATGAGGAATGCAATGGTCTTTGATTCCGTCTAGAATCAGCCTCTTACCCTTATTGTTCTTTTTATTATACTCAGCCAACTGAGTAACATCAGTGGGCACAACAACAGGGTTCTGTGCGGTATGCACCATGATATCCCAGACTTCTGCCTCCTCAAAGATACTCTGCATTCTCTCCTTCCAAACGCTGTAATTTATATGCCCATCCAGCCTATCCTCCACCCTCAATCCCAATGACATCCTGTTGTCCTAAAACTGAAAAATAGCACTGCTGTAGTAAAGATAAAACTGTTGTTTATGAAAAATCAGCTTGCTGGAATTTTCTGAGTGAAAAATCAGCAACTGTAATTTTTCCTTTTGCTGTCCCAAACTGCCCTTCAGCACTCAAGCTCTGATACCATGTAAAAATTTCTGTTTTCCCACCCCGGTTTTCAGTTTCTCCTTATTTCTCCCATGTAGTTAAATGCCCATTCCCATAACCATACATTTAACAGACTAAAAAAAAAAAATATTGCTAAAAACACAAATTCTGGAAATTTTTCAGAATGCTGAAAATTGCAGAATTAAAAATCAGCAATCAAAAACAGCCATTAAAACACTGATATTTTTTGTCAACGTGACCCTGGAAAAACCCCCTACAACTCTTGGGGAAAACCAGTTTGAGAGCTCTTCTTTATTTCTGAAAATTGCCTTTTTACAGTGAGAATTATTCAGCAAAAAATCAGCAAGCAAATTTACAACTTATCTCATTTCCCGTGCCTCACAACAATCTGGAAATTACAGCAAACAGGACAGCTATAAATGCTGTACGGCCTCCGTTTTGTGTGCAGAAAAATCAGCAAACTACTCCTCGATTTTTGTGCAAAAATATGCCTTTCACTATGTGTTGAATCAGCTGTACAAATCTGCTCAACTGCTGCCTTGGAATGTGTGCCAAGCTGCTGTCTCCTTCTCCTCCCTGCTCAGAAATCTCTCTTGCTCTCTTGCTCTCCTTCTCCCAATCTGCTCATGAAAGAATGAATGACCTTTTCCTCCTTTAATATAACTCCAAGTGACTTTTGGGTGATCTCTAAATCCAATGGCTGAAATAGATTTAGATCAATGGTTGAGATTAAATGTTCATTTAAATCTCACTTTCTATTTTTTAATTCACCCCACTTTAATAAAGACCCACTTAGTCATTTATTTCCAAAGTCACTTTTCCTTTCTAATTTTTCATTGACTTTATAAAAGTCACTTTAAAATTAGACTTAATAACTTTATCACTTAAAGTCACTTTTAAATTAGATTTAACTTTATAAAATTATAAAATCACTTTAGGAGAAAAATTAAATTCTTTTGGACACTTTTCTCTAGGCCAAAGATCAAAGCCTAAGGGAACCACCTGTCCTCCGGTACCAAATTTCAACATTGTTTTTTATAGTGAATGCTATAGCTAGGGTTTTTGATGCATTGAATAGTCCTATTGTTATAAGCTTGAAGGACGATCTTGTACTAGTTTGTGATACGTTGTTGGTATGTATTTGTAAGTTTATTCATATGTATATATAAGAAGTGTAATTAGGTGTCCAAAGTTTGTGTACTTACAGATTTGATTCTCACCTTATGTTCTCATGGCAATTGATTGGTTTCTAGTATTGGTTATGTATGCTAATTTAACATAATGGTGGGCATATTTATTGAGTGATTTGACAAATAAATAGAATCAAAGAGGGAAAATATGTGGTTGTAACAAATCTTCCATTTATAAGGATTTATTTAATCGCGTGCGCTGCCTCTGCGCCCTGCCCTCCTTCGGCCCTGCGGTTCCCAGCTAGCCCCCGCCTGGCAGCCCTGCTGCTGGGCTTCCGGAGCTCCCGCGCCCTGTTCTCCTTGGACCGGCGTCTCTCTGAAGGCTCCCGCCTGCCAGCCTCTTTAGCCCGCTTGAGTTTGTTCTTCGTCAGCTCGAATGGCCCCTCCGGAGGCTCCGCCGGAGGAGGCAGCGCAACAGCAGGCTTTTTCGGCTCTGATAAACTCCCTTCCTCCTCAGTGAACTCGTCCTTCGATCTCCAAGTTTGTTAAAAAAATCGAGGGGTTACAGGAAGTCTCTCTCCCTCCTACTTTGCCAAGAATGGCTGCTCTTGCTCTTGCGGAAAAAGGTCTTATAGGGCAGTTTACAGGTCTCTGGCCCTCACCAAAAACAGTTCAGAGGTGGGTGGAAAGGAACTGGACAGATAAAATACAAGGAAAAATTTCTATCAGATTTTGTGGGAAGGGTTACTTCACCTTCCACTTTGAGACAAAGGAAGACAAGGATTTGATTTTCCGCAACGGACCTTACTTCATGGATTCCAGAGGGTTGTACTTAAACAAATGGACACCGGACTTCGATCCGGAGCTGGATATCCCAAATGCGGTTCCTGTTTGGGTTCGTCTCCCTCATCTCCCATTGCATTGCTGGGGAGACGAATCAGTTCGTGCCATTGGAAATGCGGTCGGGAAATACATTGATCGGAGTGAGCCAAGAGATAATATGCAGGCCTGTGCCCGAATTTGCGTTGAAGTGGATTTGGGCAAAGGTCTTCCCGAGGCCATTAAGCTTAAAGTTGACGACTAGTCGCACATTCAGCAGCTCGATTATGAGCAGATCCCATTCAAGTGTAAGGTATGTCACGAGTATGGACACTTTGCTAATCGTTGTTCTAAGCTTTCTAATGTTGACAATAATCCGCAAGAAGAACAATGGGAAACGGTTAAAAAAGAAAAAAACAGCGCCTAGCCACAAGCTGCCCAATGATGCTGGACCTTCCTCTCATAACCCTCCCATCTCACACAACCCTCCCATCTCTCTCAATCCTTCCGCCCCACCCTCTCCCCCTCTTCCCTCCTCCCCTCAAGCTCCTCATTCTTCTGCCCGCCAGTTGAACCCCCTTCCTTCTTCTCCCTCCTCAAATCCCTTTCATGTTCTTTCCCTTCCTGAAGACTCTCCTGATCATTCTGAGCCTCCCTCTTCTCCCCGTATCTTGGTCATTCCCTCCTCCCTCCCATCTGATCCTCCCCCTCCTAGAATCACTCGAAGCAATTCCAAAGATCATGGGTCTTCTCTAGATGGTCAAAAGAAGTCGGGCAGAAAATCTTCCAAACAGCACAGGGATGAGAACACTCAAAAAGACATAGCTCTAGGACTCCAGAATCCTATAGAATCATACATACAAGGATCAATAGACAAAGAAACAGCAAGTAAAGATAAGGGAGGGAGAGCAACTCCTCGAATCACACTTTTGAAATGATTAAAATTCTTTCATGGAACAGCAGGGGACTAGGGCACCCCTCTAAAATCAATGCCTTAAAGGATCTTATAAATCAAGAGCAACCATCCATTATCTTATTGCAGGAAACAAAACAGAGAAAGTCAGAAATTGATAAGATCATTGTCCATCATAAGCGTTATACAGGATGCACATGTGAATCCAGAGGTGCCTCAGGTGGGATTACTACTATTTGGAATCAGGAAGAGTGGAACAAAGAAGCTGAAGTAATAGAACAGCATTGGATAAAGACAGTGTTGAGGAACAATAAGAGCAATCAGCAGATTGTAATTTACAACGTCTACGCCCCCAATCATTACAGGGACAAAGAGGTCTGTTGGGATTCCCTCAACAAGAACATAACAGAAGAAGACAGTAGCAATATTATCTTAGGGGGCGATTTAAATTTGATATTACATGCCAATGAAAAACGTGGGGGCAGCTTTACTCCCGATCCATTTAGAAATCAGCTGGAAACAATAATGCAACACGGTGATCTGATTGACATCATACCAAAAAACCGAAAATACACCTAGAATAATCGCAGATTGGGTAGTAGCAACATTATGGAGCGACTGGATCGGTTTCTGGTTAACATCTCCTTTCTTTCCTCATATTCAGCTGTCAACGTCACCATTCTGCCCTTCGTTGTCTCAGATCACTATCCCATTATTTTAACTATTGATTCGCACAGCCCTCTTGGGCCTCTTCCCTTTAAGTACAATCACATTTGGAGCAATTATCTAGAAGCCAAAAGCCTTATTCAGCAAACCTGGCGTCAACACATCAAAGGATCTCCAGGATTTATATGGGAAAGCAAATTAAAAAATGTGAAAAGAGCGCTCAAAAATTGGGCCAAAACGCAGTATGATGACCCAGAGGAAAAAAAAAGAGAGGTGAAAGCCAAAATTGAAGATTTCCATTCTACAATAGAAAATCAAGAGTATCATCAGGTTGAAAAGATTTATAATCAGTTATGCAGCATCAAAAGAGAGGAGGAAGAAAAATGGCGTATAAAATCTAGGCAGACTTGGCTGAAAAGCGAAGATAGGAACACCTCTTTCTTTCATAAGCAAGCTATTGTTCGGCAAATTAAAAACAACATAACAGCCATCATAGACAATGCAGGGATCAAACACACTGAACAAACAGCGATTAAAAGTGCTGCCTCAGACCACTTCAAGGAGCTCCTAACTGAAACAGGGGAGGAAGAACCCTATGCTGACCTCTTGCAACATTTGCCAACTAAGATCACAGCAGACTTAAATAAAGGGTTGACAGAAGAGATAAAAGAGGAAGAAATTAAGGAAGCAATTTTGTGTCTTCAGCCCAACAAGGCACCCGAGCCGGACGGCTTCCCAATATGCTTTTATAGAGAATATTGGGAGTTGATAAAAAAGGATCTCATAAAATACTTAGGCAAAATAGGAGGCTACACAAATTCAACTCACCTGGCCCTCATCCCAAAGGAGAACCGCCCTTCTAACTTCTCCCGATTCAGGCCAATATCTTTATGCAACTCCTATAAAATCTTCACAAAAATCTTTGCCTCCCGTCTCAAACCTCTTCTGCCGATGTTAATTTCAGAAAACCAACGAGTCTTCATGGCTAACAGGCAAATATCCGACTCCATTCTCTTGGTCCAGGAAGCCATTCATTCTAGTCACTTCAGGAATGAAAAGGGCTTCATTTTGAAATTGGACTTGGCAAATGCCTTTGACAGGGTTAAACATTCCTTTCTTTTTGCTGTACTTCAGAAAATGGGTTTTACTTCCTCCTTACTTTATATTATAAGAGCCTGTATCTTTGGCCCTTGGATTGCTCCCCTTATCAATGGTAGACCTGGACCTTCTTTCCGTTCCTCAAGGGATTTAAGACAAGGCTGCCCCTTATCTCCTTATCTTTTCCTCTTAATGGCAGAGTCTTTCAGCTGTGCCTTGACCATAAGAGGCAGGCAGGTCTCATCACTGGTATTAAATTCGAAGATGGAGTGAAAAACACCAACCATTCTCAATTTCCTGATGACACTCTGCTGTTGGGAGGAGCGACTACGATCATAGCTCGAAGATTCAAATCCTTGGTAGATCAATTCATGAGATATTCAAGGGGCCAGTTTAACCATCTCAAAAGCTGCATTTACGGATGGAATGCCTCAGCTCAAACAATTCAAAGCATTGCCACTATATTTGGTGTCCCTTGCAAGTTAAATTGGGGCTATTTCAGCTACCTGGGAATGTCGGTGAGTATTGGGAATGCAAGGGCAGATGTTTGGGAATTAACCTTAGACAAAATGAAAAGAAAAGTCCAGAGATGGGGAACCTCTTGGCTCAATCCAGCTGGACGGCTAGTGCTTCTAAAATCTGGTCTTTCCTCCCTCCCCCTTTATCAATTTTCCTTGGCCCAAGCTCCAGCTTCTTTCCACCGTAAAATGGACAGTATCCTCAAATTCTTCCTTTGGCATGGAGGGAAAAATGAGAAGAAAAAATTCAACTTGGTTGGATGGAAACAAGTCACACAAAACCAGGAGAAAGGTGGCCTTGTCATTAGATCCCCAACCCTCATGAATATAGCTTTTGGAGGAAAGTTGATATGGAGACTCATTGAAAACCAAACAGCCTAGTGGAAAAAAGTCCCGGAGGCAAAATACCTCAACCAACCAAGGCAGCGTCTTCTTGAAGCTGATATCCCCAACAGAAACTGTACAAAAATTAGGAAGCTATGTAAAAAAGCCATCACCTCCATGGCGCAAAACATTTCTAAGGTGCCCAAAGGAGGTAAGGAAGTCAACATCGGCACTGATAAAATCATGGGAAATCTGCCAATCAACAGCCTCCCAGGTATGGATTCAATAACACTCTTCCTCCAAAGTAAAGGGATATGTAATTTAAACCAAATTTCTCAATGGGATGCATTATCCCATGCTTGGATGCAATGGAATTTTCCTCCCATTCCTCAACGACTCAAAGGCAACTTTGATAACTTCTGTAAACATCTGCACAGCATTGCTCCCACCTTTGAAAATGACAAGGACGATTTCAGATGGGACCCTACAGGCACTAGCTACACAATACAAGCAGGGTATGATCATTTGAACAGCAAGGAACACCCAGCGCCAACATGGATACACTGGAAAACTGTATGGAAAGCAGAAGCAATTCCTAAAGTTAAATTCTTCATCTGGACACTTTTGAAAGAAAAAACTCTCACTACAGAGAACCTCAAAAAAAGAGGCATTGTTGGACCTTCCAGATGTCCTAATTGCCAAGATGCAGAGGAGTCTATACAGCATCTTTTTATTTCTTGCCCTTTCGCAGTCTCTTGCTAGAGTAGCATCAATCCTTCCACGCCCCTCATCTGGAATTCTCAGCAATCTATTGGAGAAGCTCTAAACAACTGGAAAAGAAATTACCCCTAGCAATCCATGAAACACAATCCTGCTAAGAGAGTGTGGGATGCCCTCCCTTTTGCTATCTTATGGAGGATATGGATTGCTCGGAACAACATGATATTTAGAGATAAAGAGACTTCTATCAGGCACCTCTGTATTAAGGCAAAAAATCTGGCGGTTGAAACAATTGCTTCTAAGCTCACAAAAAAAATAGACATATCTAGTCTATGGGCCGAGGAAAAAGACTTCATCAGAAATTTAATAGAAAAGATAAGTATTCCATTAACAGTGAACTCCTGCAGCAATCTGGGCAAGGCTAACAATATCAGATGGAAAATCCGATTCAAGCAGATGACTTCAACAACTGGCTTCGCTCAAGTAACATCCACTCCTTGTTTTTTGACAGTGCCTCTAAATCTAATCCAGGAGCTGCGGGAGCAGGGGGCATTATCTTCAATCCCTTTGGTGAGCCCTTAGTCTCATTTGAATGGGGTTTGGGGATCCTCTCCAACAACAGAGCTGAGGCTCTGGCCTTCTACCAAGGCATACTTCAGCTATAGACACAGGGAATCAAAAAAGCTCTCATCTTCAGTGACTCTGCTATCATTATTAATTTAATGAACAGTGAGCGGAAACCTTCAAATATTTTCTTGCAGCAAATCATCAACAGATGCAAAGTTCTGATTAACCATGATAAGGAATTCCAATTCTATCACATCCTCCGATCCATCAATCGAGAGGCTGACAAACGGGCCAGTCATGCTTGTTCTCGGCCCAAAGGAAGCTTGCACTGTAACAATGAAGATTCATTTCAATTCCTCCCTTGATTTTCATGATTACTTTAAACTGTTTATGTCAAATGACCTGCGCTCCTGTCAAAGCGTACCCCGATCATATCTCCTGCAATCCCGAGGTCCTCTGTTGCAATCATCCGATTATACCCTCATATCTTATTACAGATCTTGTTGTATCTCCTAATTCTTGCTTCCCCTTTGGATTCCGTGAACGCCCTAGATCCTTTCACGTGATCCGGCTCGCTTTGGGTCTCTGCCCGCCTGCTATTTATCATGGGAAGCTTCCCTCTCATCTGCAAGTTCCCCTCTACTCGTTCGCTTATCCCTCCGATCTCACTCCCTTTGTTAGCAGTTGTTTTTCGACTTCTAATTCTGTGATCGCTCCATCGATCAGGCTCCTTCCCGCCCGATTCTCCCTTTTTGGGTTGTCAAGCATCTCCAGCTTGCCTCAGCGCAATCCTCCTCTGTCTTATTTTGCTTCCTATTGCTTAGCTTTAGTCTCTGTCTTAAATTCTGGAACTCCCCTCAGTTCTGCCTTCAATTTCCTGAGACCCCCTTCTACTCTTTCCCCTGCCACTCTGATTAACATTTTGGTTATCATTGTCGTTAATACAGCCTGTGGGAGCCTTCATTCAGTGTCGTTTCAAGTCCGATTTGACGTTCTTTGGATGGATCGCAGTGAAGATTGCCTCCATTGTCGTGACCTGCAAGCAGAACTTGAGCAAGTTAGAGCTCACCAGCGTCTCTTGGATGAGAAAATCGAAGCTGCTTCCAGGATCATTTCAGCAAAATATGAAGCCGATATCAGCCTCTTCCTTCATCGCATCTCCTCTCTGCAGGAGCAATTCAACTCTCTTAAAAACACCTGTGCGCACATTCAGGAATCTGTTGACATTCTCAGGTATATGATGGACAAGATCAACGCCCCAAGTACCAGTTCCTCTAGCATAAAAATCGCAGAAGCTGACAGCCACCTGGAGAACTCCACTACTCGACAAATCAGTCACATAAGCATAGATTAGATGTTTTGTAAAGTCAGTTTGCTACTGTTCCAGTTTGTCCGAATTTACACTTGTGTTAGAGTCCTTCAAGTAGATTATGAAAGCATTTCAGCGGAATCCTTCAATGTAATACCGCTGCAAGCTCATCCTATGAGCCCTTTTCTTGTATTGCTGGAGCTTAGTCTCCCCTTCTTTTTTTGAATACATACAGCACCCGATTTCGTGAAAAAAAAAAACAAATCTTCCATTTATAAGTTTTTTTTTAGATCTATTATGGGATTGTGTCCTTAGAGCTGGAAACATAATTTCTTTTAAGTACATTGTTTTGGTCTATTATATGTTGGGGATTGTGCCATGAGGGATGGAAACATAGTTTCTATTAAGAACATTGTTTTGGTGTATATTTTCTTGGGCTACCTTATGTATTTGGTTGGACATAGAGTGAAATAAATGTTGTTGTAATTTACATTTCAGATTCACCCATAAGGCTGAAAGTTCAAAAAAAAATAGATATGGAAAACCGCAAGTAAATGAAGTTAACCTTTTGAATTTGCATTAAGCATGGACTCCAAAAATTTCCAAAACCTGCAACCAATTAACCATGATGCTAGTAAAAGGGGCACTACCTCTGTGGTCAGCCCACTTGGCATAAGGATCAAAGTGTGTTGGGACTTACATGTTATCATGGACCAAAACTCAAAAACAATATGGGATAGCACACAGAAGGAGAGGAGATTTAAAGCCATAGAAGCTATTCCAAGATGTCGTGCATGGTATATCTAACTATTTATAATAAATATTCACAATTTATTATTTACACATGCACCCACACAACATGTCTTGTAGAGGGAGGCAGGGGGGGTGTGCAAGCAAGCACAAATAATCATCCTATAAACAATCAACCATCATATTATTAGGAGGTCACCTACCTCTATGGACACCCCCATTGGCATAAGGATCATGGTGAGTTAAGATTTATATGTTGCTACGGACTAGACCTCACAACTAATGTGGGATAGCACACAAGAAAAGAGATGTTAAGGTCATAGAAACTATTCCAAGAGGCCAAACATGGGATATCCAAATATTTATTATCATCTATAATATTCATTGTTTATTTTTACACACATGCACCCACATAGGCGGAGGGAGAGGCCAGGTAAACACAAATATTCATCCCACAACCACTCAACCATTATGTTAGTAGGAGGGCCACTACCTACGTGGACACCCCACTTGGCATTTTGAATTTATATGTTCTTGCAGTTCAACCTCAACCAATGTGGGATATTAGACATGAGGAGATTTTTTATAAAAACTACTCCAAGGCTCCAAACATGGACCATTGTTTATTATCATGTTTACTATTCATTATTTATTATTTAGCACATCACATGGATGATGATGGAGAGGTTGAGAAAGCATACATATTCATCGTGCAATCAATAAACCATATGTTAGTAGACGGGCCACTACCTTTATGGACGCACCCATTGGCATAAGGATAACGACATATTGGGATTTATACATTGTCAAGCACCAAATCTCACAACCAATGTGGGATAGAAAACAAGAAGAGAGTGTATTTTAAAGTCAAAAACTATTCCAAGATTCCAAACATGGCATATCCAATTGCTTATTAGCATGCTTAATATTATTTGTTTAGTAATCACACACATGTACCTACACAACACATTCCATAAAGGAGGGGGGAGGTCAAGCAAGCACTCATATTCATCACACAAGCAATTAACTATATGTTAGTATAAAAGGACCACTACTTTTGTGCACACACCCATTGGCAAGACACAGAAATTAATATATATAGATATATATTAAAAATTAATACTAAATAGATATTTCTTACATAAATTCTCATTCATGATACTAATTCAGTCATGGATCTAGATTCTACATTGTAAATTTAAAATTTTTAAGTTTTATAAAGTAACATTATGCATACAAATACAATCATGACAAATTCATCAATGATCCAATAAGAGAAAGACAAGAAACTGCAGTTTTCTCATTGAGTCGTCAAAATCAAAATGTGTTACATAGGTAGTACTAAGTAGTAATGCCAATGGCAAATAGAAATAGCAAATACAAAACAACTACAAGGTAGCAGGTAGCTCATCAATCATCAATATCATCATCAAAATCAGCATCACTGTCATGGTCACCACTGCACTCCTCTGTTGCATCCTCCTCTTTATCCAATGTAATATCTCCATTTGCTAGTGTGGAGGATGGCCCCTCAAGAGTATCACCATCAAAAAAAGTGACAGGCTCTAGCACTAGGTCATTAAGATCCAAGTTAGCCAATGCCAACTCAACATTGTTGTCCAAACCCATAACATCAAGAAAGACATCCCACAACTTTGTCTTTTCCTTCAACCACTCATCCCTCTACCTGTAAATAAGACGAACGTTGGTGTACACATACACCATTGTCTTTGCCCTGGATTTCTCAAGCCTACTCTTCTTGGCACTATACAAATTCCCATATGTGCTCCAATTCCTCTCGCAACAAGAGGATGAAGTCACCTAAGAGAGGAGTCTCATGGCTAACTGTTGTAGAGGAGGGCTTGTTGCCCCATGAGTTGCCCACCAAGAATAGGGCTTCTTAGCCCCCTGTCTCTAATCACATCATAGCCTGCAAATCGCCCAATGCTAGTGGAAAACTTTGCAAAGGCATTCCCCACCTCATTAAGAGATGCTCTATCCTGAAATATCCTCCTCAATGCATCCTTCCTCCCCTGTGAAAGTTCACCATCCATGTGAGGAGGGAATATGCGGGAAGGTCCACCATTCAGCCACTCATGGCTATAGTATTTTGGTTTCAATGAGTGAGCCAAACAATGCAAATGTGTGCAATTTGTCCCATCTACTGACAAGAATATCCTGTATGGTGGTGAAGAAGGCCTTTGATGACGTCTCATACTCAAGGCACTCACTCTGTAAAATAATGGTCCCCGCGAACTTAATCATGGAATCCCATCCCTCATAAATCTCTCCTAGGATGGGTTGGTCTGTATTTGCAAATTGTAGCAAAGCAATGATAGGGTCCATGATCTTAATGTAAGATCTACCCTGTCCCACCAAGTATCATCTAACACTATGTCCTTGACTCTTTTTGAGGTTGCTTGATCTGTCTTTCTCCGAAAAGACCAAAACTCTAAAATAACCATGGCCCCAAGAGCGGTCTTGACCTCCCTCAACCTCTTCAACATGATGAATGAAGAGGCAAACCGTGTACCTGCAATCTTCAACAACAATAGATGGGTGTACTCATTGTAGATTGTGAGGGTATTTATATGATTTTGTACAAAGTTGCCGATATGTTGTGCATCCTCAATAATACTTCCAATCCAAGGCATGTCAGAAGCAATAGATTTAAGTGCTAAATTCAAGGAATGGATAATGCATGGTGTCCAAAATACTTGTGGATATTTAGCTTCCACAATCATGCCAGCAGCGTTGCAAACAAGTGCATTGTTTGTAATGATTTGCACACAAGAATCAAAACCTACATCTTTAATAACTTTAATGAACAACTCACCAATATCCTTGTATTGTCCAAGTGCATCCACTGATTCCAAGAAAACTGGTCCATTCAAGGAAGACACCATGAAGTTGACAAGTGGGTGGCGTGCTGGATCTGTCCATCCATTAGAAACAATACTAACCCCAGATGTTCGCCATGTTGATTTAATAGGCTCAAGCATTTTGTCCACCTCTTTTTTTGTCTTAGCCAACAATGTGGTTTTAAGCTTCTCTGACCCAGGAGGCACATACCCCAATGGAGCCCCTTGAGTTAGAGCTCGGCACATCTCAAGAAATAAAGGTGAGTGTGTAACATTAAAAAGGATATGAAGTTCTGATAGAAATAGAATGTGATGGTGAGATCAAGCTCTTCCCATCTCTTTTTTGAAAAATCTTGTCCACTGGACCAAGTGCCATTGCCTTTATTTTTGCTGCTTGACCCACACCCCCACCAAAACTCTCAAATGGAAATTTGTTGTTGTTTTTCCTCACGAATGGAAGGGGATCATCATTCTTGTTTTTTTTAGATAATGCAGCCACCCTTGCCACACCAACATTGGCCTCTTTTTCCATTTCTTTCCTCTTATCTAAAGACACTTGTGTACATGCTGCAACTACACAACCCCGTAAGGCCAAGAGCTTTCACACAGTGATAAGTGCTCTTGAAATGATTGTTGCAATAGTTGCATCTCCAAGCAACATTTCCTCCTCCCTTCAACTTGTTGTCTGGCCCTTGATCTCTTGTGACATACTTCCACAAGGGATATTTGTTTTCTTGAGCCTGTTGTCTTTCTAAATTCATTCTGCCCTCAACATTTGAAGTTGTTGTTGCAGCCCCACTTCCAATAGAGGAAACACTTGCAAACCCTAATGAAATTGAAACAGGAGGGGCATCACCAATGGGGACATTCTACCCCTTCCTTTGACCCTTCCCTACTGCCCTTGATTGAGCCATGAATGTTGTAAAAGAAAAAGAAAAAATGCACATGCAAATTGTTGTAGCAAAAAAGCATAAAAAATAGAAGCAAAATGCACTTACTTGTTGCTTGAATCACCTCCAAAATGCTCCCAAACCCTCTACTAGAAGCTCCCACATACTCATAGCAAAAGACACACTCAAGAATGAGTGCCAAATGAGCCCTGTTGTCGCGCAAACTGACACGACAACGCTCAGACCAGGGGCTGTCACTCTGATCCCTGGTCTCTCCGTTTAAGCCTGTCTCCCACGGCTAAGGGGGGTAGACCCTGAGGAAAAATAAAGGCCAACTGCCACAACAGCTGGGCCGGGAGAAGAGATGCACTAAAAAGGTTTTATTGATTTGATAGACCAGTGCCTAAAAGGTGATTACTTGTTAGCTGATATAGAATATAAAACCATGAACAACGATCACTTATCATCAAATAGCCTGAACAATGCTTAAATATTCAGTAAACCACAAAGATCATGGAACTCAACAATGATGTCCAGCCACTAAGAGAAATAAATTGCCTTAAATGACAGTGAAACCAGATACTTCTTTCATATTCAGACTTCAGCACGAAAGATATATAATGACAAGCAACTGAAGGTGACCAAAGCAATTCCCCACAAAATTTTTTTTTTTTTTTTTTTTTAGCTTTTCGATTTATTTAAATTTTTTTTTTTTTTTTTTTTTAAATAAAATAAAAATCTAAACTATGAAAACTTTAAAACTAAATCTAAAATCTAAAGGACCATTTATTTTTTTTTATTATTTTTTTTTTTTTTTTTTTATATTTTAAAAACAAAAATAAAACTAAAATCTAAAAAATCTATTTAAAATCTAATCTAATAAAAACCAAAGTTTGACTAGATTTTAATCTAATAACTAAACATTAAAAAAAAAACTATTTTAAATATAGACAAAATTAAAATCTAAAATGAAAACAAAAATACTAACTCCTAACTATTGCTGACCTACCCTTAACCCCTTTTTTTTTTTTTTTTTTTTATTTCATTTAAATTACCATTTTTAAAATCTAAATGAACTAAGGTCGAAATTTAATAAAACAAAACCCTAACTAAAAGCTATTACACCTACGCATAACAAACAAGAGAACACGAGTTTTCAAATGACTGCTACGGTGAGACCTCCAGCACGCCTAACACAGAAGCCGCAGAGAGAAATAGGGTCGAAATGCTGAATGCGTCTTCAGTTTTTCGATGGCGGGGGTAACGCGCAGGGGATGGCAGAATGACTGTGTGAAGAGGAGGCCACGGCTCAGCGTGCAGACTCAGATGAGAAAACCAAAACGAATAGGAAACACGCAGGGGCTATCACAGTTAAATGTCACGGTTTTCTTTTTTGCAGGCCAGGACGCAGTCACGTAAAACGGCTAGGCATAAATACGATTTATAATGCAAATGGGAAATGAAAAGCGCTGCAGATATGTAAATCGATCTTGGGTAATACATGCATAAGCACGGTCACGACCACCAAATCGTAGGGCTTGGTAAGAGGACGCACAGTCAACAGCAAAAAAAATATCGATTTGAAAATCGTTTGATACACAGAAATTTGCCTGAAGATGGACGACGCAGCTGCAAACTGATTTTCCTTAGATTTCCCAATAAATTACTAAGTTTTGGTTCAACTTGTCACTGGCGTGTTTTGTCTATTAACTCAATGGCACATTTCTGTAGGTGTAACTTGTGATGCTTTGTCTCAGGTGTACATACAGTGCCAAGAATGCATACCAGACCTCAAATCAGCAATTCATGGATAATATTGTGCTCAGAAATTGGCATTTACATGGAAATATAATGCATTAACGTCAAGCTGGAACCTACACAATCATTTCATATTTATTGACAGAGGCTACAGCAGTAAGGAAACAGTGGAACCTGGCATACAAGACAGCGCAGTAAACTTCAATACAACGACCAGCTCCTTGTACGATACCCGTAGTGTAGTTTACTGGTGTTGTCCCCTTCAAAATTCAGTGCTTAACCCCTGCTACAGCCACACAACGATATATGCGAGAGTTTAAAGTGAAACCCTTCAAAACTAGCCTCAAATCAAAATTTTAAAGCTCTGGAACAGCCAGATTTAACAATAATGGCAGTAATGTTCTTGAAATATCAGAAAAAATTCACTGTGAACTTCACTGTAAATCAGAAAAATTTCTCAATGTAAAACATGCAATAAACTTTAACAGATTAACCCGGGGCACAATCAGCTGGGCTCTGCACAGAACAGCCTGTGGGAGTCGGCTGGTTCAGCCCAGAACTTCCCCAAACGCCCACAAATAACCTTCACCTAAAAGTTTCCTGCACACCTCAAGCAAGCATCAGCAAACAAGGGCAAGAGATGCTGCTAGATTTCAAAAGAAAATGGAGATACCTGCCATTTTCCAGAAACCCTACAGCATTCAGACCCTAGCACGTGAGCAAGATACCTGTACTCACAATGCTCTGAAAAAAATCAGCTATTTTAACTGTTGAAAACTGAAATATGCAGAAATTCAAACACCTCACAGCAGTTCCAGAGAGTAACACCAGCCAGTTTGAAACCCCAAAGTCTTTTTATTAATCAGAAATCAGTTTACAAGAGAGCTTTCAGTACAGACTCACAGATCAGATAACCTGAAAAAGACCTCCTAAGACCCTACATAAAGGAAATGATCCCAACGGCTAGTTTTGGGTGATCCACAAAAATATTATTATTTTATTGCTTAGGGTTTTTGCTTTATGCTTTTTATTTTTTATTATTTTTTATTTTTCAAATTTTTTAATTTTTTAATTTTTTAATTTTTAATTTTATATATGAATTTATTATTTTTATTCATTAAAAAAAAAAATTTTAATTTATTTTAAGACGGATCATCAAACCCAGCCGTTGGAATCATCACCTAGCACCTAGGACCTAGGACTCATGAGGGGATTTACAACATTTTCAACCCTCAAGACACATTTCATCATGAATTTTTTTACAATTTTTACAATTTACATCTCAAAGGGATGAATCCACTTTAACATAGACCACCCAGATCTGCGACACAACTATAATCTAGCAGAGTAACACGCTAGGATTCCTCTAAAGTCCTAATAACGAAATGCATCCCGGCTTTGGGGTTGGGTTTGAAGGAAAACTCTGCCGATCCATGGATCGGTGAGACTAAAAACCTCCCGGGACGCAGATCGTCATTAGAAAGTTAGGTCCACCTAGGCAACTTTACATACATGACTCTGATCTGCTTAGATTATTTACATTTCAAACATGCAGACTGGGTTTACAACAAAAATGATCAAGCTGTCGATGACTGTAGGCTGGCACGGACATGTCGCTCAGGAGCTATCCTTCTCTGCCAACAGGAAGGAGGTGTACTGCATGGGTAGTTGACCAGTAGTGGTCAACATCTGGCTCTACTTGGGGACACGTTGCTGCACTGGTAGGAATGTGAGAATCCAGAATCTGCATCCATACAACACACAAATAAAAATAAGTAGCGTCCATTCCCAAATCATCATATGCATTAAGTACAGGAAAAATAAAAGCTCTTCATTTATTGACTAACTAATAACATGAAAAGTAAATCTAATCCTAAAAACAGAAATAAAATGCTGAAAAGACAAGGAGTAGGGATAGAAATACAATACAAAAGATGCCCCATGGCATCAGATATCATCTCTGAAGAACAGCTTGAGCATTTGGCCGTTCGTTGGTAGATGAAGTGATTCACCATCCAATCTGCTCAAGTGGAATGAGTTTGGTCCAGCTATGTCTCTAATGATGTACGGTCCCAACCACAAGCTGTCAAACTTTTTATGCTTTCCTGGTTTTTCATTTTTGCGATCCCAAAGTAAAACCATATCTCCAACCTGCAAAGATCTAGATCTAGAGCATTTATCAAAGCTTTTCTTAATATTAAATTGATTTTTGCATATAGTTTCAAAAGCTGTCCGACGAGTCTCATCTAATTCCACAATCTGATCTATCCTATTCTGAACAACATCTTTATCAGTGGAAAATTTTTGGAGAAGCTGATAGGCTGGCAATTTTAGGTGCACAGGTAAGGTAACATCCAAGCCATAAACCAATTCAAAGGGAGATTTACCAGTAGATTTCTTCTTAGTAATTCTGTCTGCCCACAAAGCATACTTGATTTTGCTGTCCCAAGACTTCTTGTTATCTCCTACTATTTTCTTGATAATGGTTATGAGATTTTTATTACTTGATTCAGCCAAACCATTACCCTGAGGATAGTAATTCGATGAATGAGATAAGACAATGCCATATTTGAAACAAAAAGATGTAAACTCTGAAGAACTGAAAGCCTTGGCATTGTCAGTAGTGATCTTAGCGGGGACACCAAATCTAGTAATGATATTATTCTCAATGAAATCCATAATCACCTTTTCAGTGGCATTCTTAGCAGGAATAGCTTCGACCCATTTAGTGAAATAATCAGTAGCAGTCAAAATCCAAGAGTAGCCATTGCTAGAATTTTCATGGAACTTCCCTATGAAGTCCAGACCCCAATGCTGAAAAGGTGCCTCTACAATAACCGGTTGTAGAGGAAGGGCAGCAAGCTTCTGTTTCCCAGTGAACAGTTGACAGGCTTGACACGTTCTAACATACTTGTGCACATCAGAAAAAATCGAAGGCCAATAATAGCCAGCTCTCAGGATTTTGTGGGCAGTAGTTCTAGCGGCATAATGACCACCACAAAATCCTGAATGAAATTCGGAGATTAATCTTTTGGACTCAATATCGTCAACACACCTAAGCACTATGCCCTCAGGATTTCTCCATCCAAGGCCATCCTTCATAAGGCAATACTTAGTGGCCTTTAGTCTAAGAGCCCTTCTCTTATGAGCGACTAAATGGTTAGGACACGCAAGATTTGTCAAATAGTAAACTATGTCCTTATACCATTCATGCTCAGCTAACCTTCTTAATTCTGGTGAAGAAAGATCGTCAAGGCAAAACAGACCAAGAGTCTTTTCATTACTTTCAGCTAACATTTGAGCTAAACCTTGGCCTTTGATCAGCTTGGTGGGTCTAATTTCTAAATCATACTCCTGTATCTTAGTAACCCACCTAGCACGAGTCCCTAAGCAATCAGTTTGAGTTAATATGTCTTTAACAGCAGAATGTGGGACGAAAGCGATGATCTTAGAATAACCCACATAAGTTTTAAAATGCTTAAGAGACTTGACTAGGGCATAGGCCTGCTTTTCCATGGTATTGTACTTCAATTCGGAATTTTGAAGTGCTCTACTCATGAAAGCGATAGGCTGCTCGTGACCCTCTCTATTCTTTTGAAGTAAGACACCGGCAATGGTATCCTCAGAAGCGAAAGAAAAAATCATGAAATCTTTGGAGTAATCAGGACTAACAAGGACAGGAGCCTTCGCGATAGCAGACTTGATTTCTTGGAAAGCCCTTTTGCCCTCTTCTTGCCAGACAAATTTCACATCCTTCTTCAGAAGACTTTGAATGGGCTTAGCTATTTCTGCATAATTCGGGATGAATCTTCTAATAAAATTTATCTTTCCAAGGAAAGACTGAAGGGACTTGAGGTTATGCGGGAGAGGAATCTTTTGAATTGCTTCAACTCGTTCAGGATCGACCTTGACTCCTTCCTTAGAAATGATATGACCCAGAAGTTTCCCTTCAGTTACCCCAAAGACAGATTTAGCCGGATTCAAAGAAATTCCATATTCTCTGCATCTATCGAAAACCTTCCTAAGATGATCTATATGGCTGATACCATCTTTAGAAAACACAGTAAGATCGTCTTGGTAAATCTCGATGATTTTCCCAATTAACCCCTTGAAGGCATAATCCATGGCCCTCTGGAAAGTAGCCCCAGCATTTGTTAACCCAAACGGCATTCTGATGTATTCAAAAGTGCCCCATGGTGTTGTGAATGTGGTCTTGTGTCGATCTTCCTTTTTAACCCAAACTTGATTATAACCAGAAAAACCGTCTAGCAACGACATCATTCCAGACCCAGTTACTCTTTGCAGCAAAGTTTCCATTTTTGGCAAAGGGTAATTATCTTTTTTGCATGCTAGATTAAGGTTTCTAAAATCGACACAAAGTCTTATTGTACCGTTCTTCTTCCTGACAATCACCAAATTCGAACACCATGTCGAATGCCTAGTTTGAGCGATGATTCCTGCTGCAAGCATCTTCGCTAGCTCTTTTTGGACCAGGGGGGCTAACTTAGGATTAATCTGCCTAAGTTTCTGCCGAAAAGGTTTAGCATTTTCGTCTTTTAAGGGAATAGTATGCTCCATAATATCTTCCCTATAGCCCTTCAACTCATCATAGGAAAAAGCCAAAACATCTCGATATTCACGAAGTAAATCAATTAACTTTTTCCTTTCCTCCAGACTAGCACCTTTACCGATTTTAACCATTTTCGGATTTTCAAAAGTACCAATGTTAACTTCAAGGCACTCGCCTGGGTCCAACTTGTCTTCTTCTCTCAGCTTCATGGCATCATGCCGATCAAAATATTGCTCTAAGGCAACTACATTTCTGGGAGTGGGATTTATGATATGTCCTTGATCTAAAGACCCATCCTCGCCAGAAACTAGCCGGAAATCCTCAAACTCGTCTAAACTATTGAGAAAACGAACGACTTGCTTTTCATCATTAAAAACTTGCCAATGCTCTGAGTTGTCTGGGACAGATGGTCTGAATATTATCTCCATTTTAATTTTATCGTTGATTAACTCATCAGACAACTGGAAAGTGCTAGCAGCTACGGCAAGTTCATCTGCCGAACTATTTAGCTCTCTAGGAATTGCTTCAAGGTTAAGGGCATCGAAGTGCTCCATAGTATCCCACACAGCATTTCGATAGTTTCTTAATCTCTGATTTCTACATGTGAATTTGTTCTTAAGCTGCATGATAACCAGATCGGAATCCCCCTTTATGTTAAGCAATTTAATCTTCAAAGCTTTGGCCAATTCAAGGCCCAACAATATGGCTTCATACTCAGCGACATTGTTGGTTGCTTCAAATTCTAGACGATAGGTAAACTTGAATACGTGACCAAGGGGAGACTTAAGCACAATCCCAGCACCCTTACCATGACTAGAGAACGCACCATCGAAATACATATACCAGACTTCATCCTTAAGATCTTTAATCTCATCATCGGGAGGAATTATGAAATTGGACATGATAGCATAGTTCCCGATGTCAGATTTTTCTTTAATTATCTCGTTATGAGGCTTTTTAGGATTTTCAACATGAAATTTCCTCTCAGGCTCTCTATTTAGTCTAACAAAACCGTCACCGCTAGGAGAAGGAATCATAGCATATGACCAATTCATCTGAATGCTTCCCCCTAGATCAGAGGCCCACTTCCTAGATAACAGCATACCCCAAGCATCAGGTACATCAACGACAACAATATCCATAACAAGCATGATGTCTGGGTAGACTGAAAGATGAACTTGCAAATCCTTGATTAAACCATGTACCTCGATCTTCTTAGAATCCATGGCGCATATATTATAGTAGGGTCTGGAAACTCTTAAGTTAAGCTGTTCCATAACCCTTTTAGTCATAACACAAGCAGATGCGCCTGAATCCAACATGCAGTTATTCAATTTATACCCATTGACTAATAAGGTGATAAAGAAGGGTTGATGATCCTTGTTATCAGCATCTACGCTTTGCAGATAAATAGGAGCATCATGATAGTCAACCTCACGAATCTTCTGTTGAGAAGCATTGACTTGAGGACCCTGAATTGCTTTTAGTAATTTGTCTCTTTGGGAAGGGATCTTAGCGATCTCAGAGACGGGAACCCAGATTTTAGCATTATTAAACCAATTCCCCAAATCGACATCTATTCCCGAATTTATACCAGGGTTTAAAGTTCGAGGAGGAATTTGATTCCCGCTCTGATCCTTATCCCTTCTCTGGTATGTCAAACCCTTATCTCTAGCAATTTCCAGAATTTTCTCAGGAGAAGGCTTCTCACCATATAACCTAGCCAAAATGTCATCTTCGTCTTCAAGGTTATTTATACTAAAAGCGGATTGAGGATTCACAACATCATAGCTTCTTTCCTTAACCTCTATCCAATCATTCATGGGCAAAGGAAACTTGCTCCCTACCACGTTTATTTGCTCACCTGTCCCAATCATTCCATTATCGAAAAGTCTCCTGATAATGGGACAAGAGGATTCTTCGTGAAAATCAGCACAAGCACGACAGTAAGGAGGAGCATCATCCACCAGATTGGTAAGCGGATTAGGGGGCCTCTGCTCACTCGATTGACCCTTTCTTTGCCAGTTACTATTTCTGTTATTATTATTTCGAGGCTGAAAATTTTGCGGTTGCACTCTTTCCATTTGAATTAACCTATTCTGCAAAGTGTTTATCTCCTTATTATGATTGATTTCCATGGTTTCAATTTTCTGAAGCAATTTGAGAACAAGTTCATTTTCAGGCTCTTGGACTGCTTTTCCCTTAGGTTCCTTTAGTTTTGTAGCAGCCCTATCAAATCCTGGGATTTCAGACTTCCCAGAAGCTGCCTTGTCCTTTTCAAGTTCTACCGCTAAGGCTTGGCAATCACGATTATCAGTAAGTTTGGCACGCCTTAACTCATAAGATGGTTCAGGACCAAAGGCATCGATATAAAAGTCTTGGAGAGTTTTATCTGAAGGTTTATAATCTTGAGGTAATTCTCTAATAATACCATTAAACCTTCTGTTAAATTCTTCAACAGTTTCGTCTTCTCTCTTTTTCATTAGAGTAAGAGCTCTTACAAGATGTCTTCCCTCTCTTTTATCTCCAAATTTTTCTCTAAAAGCATTAATGAGTGATTGTAGAGAGTCAAAAGTATTAGGAGGTTTTTCTGTATACCAGTCATGAGCATCACCTCCTAAAGTCAAGACAAAAAGGGTCATCCTGACATCTTCATGATCAAAATCAGGAGATCTAGCATACTTAGCCATCCATATGTTGAAATCTCGCAGATGGGAATTAACAGTAATGGCATTATCTCCATGAAAGCTAGGCAATTTGTCTATCCCGACAGATGGAATATCATTGGGGGCTCCAGGAATGTTAGAAAAATCACAAGGGGCAAACAGACTCATGGTGTTGCGCCTAACTTGACCCCTAAAGAGCAGATGAACGTCAGAAAGGGCTTCTTGTCCAAGATTTGTAAGGAGTGCACGAGAAGCAAGTTTGTGTGATCGCACCCTGTAAACCTTTTCAGGATCCGGAGTGGGGTTGCACAGACTGCCTGGATGTCTTCTAGTGTACACTCTCGCAGATAATAATGGAAGTGGAGTCGCCACTTGAACAAGAAGCTAAGCACGGAAAAGCTTGAAAAACAAGGACCAAGGACAGAAAAACTCTATCCCCGGCAACGGCGCCAAAAAATGTTGTCGCGCAAACTGACACGACAACGCTCAGACCAGGGGCTGTCACTCTGATCCCTGGTCTCTCCGTTTAAGCCTGTCTCCCACGGCTAAGGGGGGTAGACCCTGAGGAAAAATAAAGGCCAACTGCCACAACAGCTGGGCCGGGAGAAGAGATGCACTAAAAAGGTTTTATTGATTTGATAGACCAGTGCCTAAAAGGTGATTACTTGTTAGCTGATATAGAATATAAAACCATGAACAACGATCACTTATCATCAAATAGCCTAAACAATGCTTAAATATTCAGTAAACCACAAAGATCATGGAACTCAACAATGATGTCCAGCCACTAAGAGAAATAAATTGCCTTAAATGACAGTGAAACCAGATACTTCTTTCATATTCAGACTTCAGCACGAAAGATATATAATGACAAGCAACTGAAGGTGACCAAAGCAATTCCCCACAAAATTTTTTTTTTTTTTTTTTTTAGCTTTTCGATTTATTTAAATTTTTTTTTTTTTTTTTTTTTTAAATAAAATAAAAATCTAAACTATGAAAACTTTAAAACTAAATCTAAAATCTAAAGGACCATTTATTTTTTTTTTTATTATTATTATTATTATTATTATTATTATTATTATTATTATTTTTTTTTTTTTTTTTTTTTTTTTAATATTTTAAAAACAAAAATAAAACTAAAATCTAAAAAATCTATTTAAAATCTAATCTAATAAAAACCAAAGTTTGACTAGATTTTAATCTAATAACTAAACATTAAAAAAAAAACTATTTTAAATATAGACAAAATTAAAATCTAAAATGAAAACAAAAATACTAACTCCTAACTATTGCTGACCTACCCTTAACCCCTTTTTTTTTTTTTTTTTATTTCATTTAAATTACCATTTTTAAAATCTAAATGAACTAAGGTCGAAATTTAATAAAACAAAACCCTAACTAAAAGCTATTACACCTACGCATAACAAACAAGAGAACACGAGTTTTCAAATGACTGCTACGGTGAGACCTCCAGCACGCCTAACACAGAAGCCGCAGAGAGAAATAGGGTCGAAATGCTGAATGCGTCTTCAGTTTTTCGATGGCGGGGGTAACGCGCAGGGGATGGCAGAATGACTGTGTGAAGAGGAGGCCACGGCTCAGCGTGCAGACTCAGATGAGAAAACCAAAACAAATAGGAAACACGCAGGGGCTATCACAGTTAAATGTCACGGTTTTCTTTTTTGCAGGCCAGGACGCAGTCACGTAAAACGGCTGGGCATAAATACGATTTATAATGCAAATGGGAAATGAAAAGCGCTGCAGATATGTAAATCGATCTTGGGTAATACATGCATAAGCACGGTCACGACCACCAAATCGTAGGGCTTGGTAAGAGGACGCACAGTCAACAGCAAAAAAAATATCGATTTGAAAATCGTTTGATACACAGAAATTTGCCTGAAGATGGACGACGCAGCTGCAAACTGATTTTCCTTAGATTTCCCAAAAAATTACTAAGTTTTGGTTCAACTTGTCACTGGCGTGTTTTGTCTATTAACTCAATGGCACATTTCTGTAGGTGTAACTTGTGATGCTTTGTCTCAAGTGTACATACAGTGCCAAGAATGCATACCAGACCTCAAATCAGCAATTCATGGATAATATTGTGCCCAGAAATTGGCATTTACATGGAAATATAATGCATTAACGTCAAGCTGGAACCTACACAATCATTCCATATTTATTGACAGAGGCTACAGCAGTAAGGAAACAGTGGAACCTGGCATACAAGACAGCGCAGTAAACTTCAATACAACGACCAGCTCCTTGTACGATACCCGTAGTGTAGTTTACTGGTGTTGTCCCCTTCAAAATTCAGTGCTTAACCCCTGCTACAGCCACACAACGATATATGCGAGAGTTTAAAGTGAAACCCTTCAAAACTAGCCTCAAATCAAAATTTTAAAGCTCTGGAACAGCCAGATTTAACAATAATGGCAGTAATGTTCTTGAAATATCAGAAAAAATTCACTGTGAACTTCACTGTAAATCAGAAAAATTTCTCAATGTAAAACATGCAATAAACTTTAACAGATTAACCCGGGGCACAATCAGCTGGGCTCTGCACAGAACAGCCTGTGGGAGTCGGCTGGTTCAGCCCAGAACTTCCCCAAACGCCCACAAATAACCTTCACCTAAAAGTTTCCTGCACACCTCAAGCAAGCATCAGCAAACAAGGGCAAGAGATGCTGCTAGATTTCAAAAGAAAATGGAGATACCTGCCATTTTCCAGAAACCCTACAGCATTCAGACCCTAGCACGTGAGCAAGATACCTGTACTCACAATGCTCTGAAAAAAATCAGCTATTTTAACTGTTGAAAACTGAAATATGCAGAAATTCAAACACCTCACAGCAGTTCCAGAGAGTAACACCAGCCAGTTTGAAACCCCAAAGTCTTTTTATTAATCAGAAATCAGTTTACAAGAGAGCTTTCAGTACAGACTCACAGATCAGATAACCTGAAAAAGACCTCCTAAGACCCTACATAAAGGAAATGATCCCAACGGCTAGTTTTGGGTGATCCACAAAAATATTATTATTTTATTGCTTAGGGTTTTTGCTTTATGCTTTTTATTTTTTATTATTTTTTATTTTTCAAATTTTTTAATTTTTTAATTTTTTAATTTTTTAATTTTTTAATTTTTAATTTTATATATGAATTTATTATTTTTATTCATTAAAAAAAAAAATTTAAATTTATTTTAAGACGGATCATCAAACCCAGCCGTTGGAATCATCACCTAGCACCTAGGACCTAGGACTCATGAGGGGATTTACAACATTTTCAACCCTCAAGACACATTTCATCATGAATTTTTTTACAATTTTTACAATTTACATCTCAAAGGGATGAATCCACTTTAACATAGACCCTCATAGACCACCCAGATCTGCGACACAACTATAATCTAGCAGAGTAACACGCTAGGATTCCTCTAAAGTCCTAATAACGAAATGCATCCCGGCTTTGGGGTTGGGTTTGAAGGAAAACTCTGCCGATCCATGGATCGGTGAGACTAAAAACCTCCCGGGACGCAGATCGTCATTAGAAAGTTAGGTCCACCTAGGCAACTTTACATACATGACTCTGATCTGCTTAGATTATTTACATTTCAAACATGCAGACTGGGTTTACAACAAAAATGATCAAGCTGTCGATGACTGTAGGCTGGCACGGACATGTCGCTCAGGAGCTATCCTTCTCTGCCAACAGGAAGGAGGTGTACTGCATGGGTAGTTGACCAGTAGTGGTCAACAAGCCCAAATAGGGCTTTACTGACCACGCGGCACACTTTTCTAGGGGACACGTGTCCCAAAATCGAGACACGTTGGGCACATTCTCGGGATTCGCGTGTCCGTCGAATCCTAGGATCCAGGACACATCAGACACACTCATAGAACAAGTGTCCTAGCAAGTCGTGTCTGATTCGTGGGACTCAGGACACCAGAGGGGGTTTGGACAAATCTGGTTTCTTAAATCTTAACGTGTTGTGATTTATATGTTGTCACTTGTCATGGACCAGAGTTAAAAACTATACGAGATAGCACGTGAGAGGAGAGAAGAGGAAAGTTAAATCCACTATTTGTTATCAGATTTAGTATTCATTGATTATTATTCATACACATGCACCCACTCAACACATCTCATAGAGGAGGGGGAGGCGAAGCAAACCACACATATTCATCTTGCAACTAATCAACCATTATGTTGGTAGAGGGTGTTACCCACCACCTATGGGTAGTGTGTATAAGAGAAAAAAAATTCTCCTAGATGGTCCTCGGTCGGCAACAAGCAGCCCCTTGCAGCCACCAGATAGCTCAGTGTGTCATTGTATCCGCCACTTGAGCCAGCCATGTGGTCCCTCGACCACTTGTCATGAATGTATGTTTAAAGGTGGGCCTCCTGACCCCAAAGATATGGCTTTTCATTGGTATAGTTGAGTAATTTTCCTTACTTGCCATGGGCACTTTGGGGCATGGATTAGTGGGGGGATTCAGCGAAAAGAGTGGGTTAGGTTTGTATTCTTGTCTCCACTGCCCAATTTCGTGGTTACCCTTGTATCCTAGTCCCGTGGAATGTCCTTTACTGGCCATTAGCTTTAGGGTTGGCACTACATGGAAAATCTCGATTTTGGTTGCGTGGTCCTGCTTCCCGATATCACCTACATCACTCCCCTTCCACTCATTTTGGCCCCATTCATCTCTTTTCCCATCCGAGTCCACATGTGTCCACTAGGTCCACATAGGGTTAGCCTCCCCTCCCCTTGTCCACACCTTGGTTCGAGCCTGGAACAATGCCCCGAAGGTTGATGCAGCTAAAAGAAAAAGAAAAAGCATAATTTGGCCACTCTCAACAAGAAATGTACCACAAGATACAAAAGATGGCTAGGACATACAAATTTAGCACGTGGGCAAAAGCCAAGCATGAGCTCTACCCCTTATCCATGGCCATCACCCTAGTTCCTATGGGCCCTAAATGAGCCCCCTCCATCATTAAGGAACCCATGATTGTCCCAACCCCTGGTGGGTGATGAACTGCCCCACCTTAAGGGGGTATCCACTGCTATATATTACACATCATGCTCTCATCCCCTGGAGCCCCGAGCAGTTATAAAGAAAAATCAATCAAAGGCAAAAGGCATATGAAGAAGGGTGGAAAAACAAAGGTTGGGGTAACTCATGTACCACGATTTGCTCCCTCCTACACTCATATACCTAGGTGTGGGCTTCCCTTATTATAGCTACCCTTGTACCATGACATGTGGTCTGGATGATTCCCTTGATCCCCACTCCGCTCCATTATTATATCATTTGCCACCTACCATTTGAGGGATGTGCCATCGAAATGTCACCCCCTTTAAAGGTTGAAACCACCTAATAAAGTCCTTGGTTAACCCCTTATTGAGCTTGGAGACACTTGCACATGCCAAAGCCCACTATGGAAGGGCATGCCACCATGAAATGCCCATTGGTTCCATGACTTGTAAGCTCTTTTACTTGATTATTCTGATGACTTTTTGTATTGGAGGGAAATAGGACGCATTGGATCTTATGCAGGATTGTAGGTGGGTCTCCATTTGGGGTTTGGTCTCCCTATACGGGGTCCTAGCCCTCTAGAGGGCCACATTGGCACTTGTAGGGTGAGCGTTGAGAGCCATGGGCCTCCACCATAGTAGAGATTACTTCGTGGATCCCCAGCAGCGCTCATCAATTACTCGTGTTCCACCTTCTAGATGAGGATGGTGCACCTAGTTCACCATGCCCAGTCGGCTCCACAATTGCACCATACACTTGGAAAATGTTCCAAGGTCCAGAGGATTGTCTCCCGCTGCAAAGGGAGGGCTAATATCATCATTCCAGCCCTTACAGATGGTATACAGGCATATTCGATCCATTTGGAGACCCATGAGGACGTCCTTATGCCCCCACACCCACTTGAGAGCACCACAAGTTCTTACTAAGAAAAAAAGGGGCCAACCCCTTGTCCACTGTGTTTGGAGTCCATTTCTACATCATAGCACCCCTTGGACTTCATTAGGCCTCCTCAAAGGCCCAGCGACTCACTCTATTGATCATTCGACCGTCTTGAGAGACTTACTCTTATGTTATTGAGCTATTTGGTGGGCTTGTCACCAAAAGTATTCTTATTATGCACATTATTTTATTTTAGGGACTCAATTAGGCCAAATCAACGAAATAGAACTCATTAGAGATTGTATAAATAGATGAGAGGTGATTCATTCTCTCATCATCACTTGGATTGGGTTATTCTCTCTTATGATATTTTCGCTATCCCTTTGGGAAGACGAATTTGGATGATATGAATGAATTTTAATGTTTGGATCTTCTTTCTCTTGTCTTGGAGCTTCACTATTGGCATAATATGATGGTTGGATATACTCTTTTACACATGTCAGTGATTTTTTCATGTCTATTCTTGTTGTTTACTTTATTACATGAATGTTGTTGGGATTTTCGCTATACTTGGTCTGAAATTCACTGCTTTTCTTATGAGAATTTGTGGAAATGATGATATTTTGTAGCGTTGCATCATTTCATGTATCATGTGTGAATGGGTGAATGTTCCTAAAGAATGTTTCTATTGAACACATCTTGATAAGCCATTGATTATTGCAAATTAAAGTATAAATTCTTCTAGCAGTCGCTCTCATGCCCTAATTACCATGCGAAGTTGTCTAGAAGGCTCCTTGATTGGGTGTAGTTCCTTTAAATCATAAATTTCATCTTGACTCCATCTTCCCCAAAGGATAAGGCATTGATCCTTCCATAGGTGATCATTTTCAAAGAGAATTCCTCTCACCTTCCCCTCTTTTTCTAGGTCTAGCCTCCATAGGTCACCTAGGGCATCACTTTTCTCATGATTTAGCCATCAAAAAAATTCAATCTCTTGCCCACAACTGCATTGGTGTGTCCTCTAGAAGCCCTCCAAATTTCACAAAATTCCGATAGTGGGATCTTGAAATATTCCAAGCCCTAGCTCGAAGATCGATTCTTGCCCTTGGTTTCCCATTAGCTAGTGACCTCATTAGGATCATAGCATTAAATTATCAAAAGAAGATTATTTTTTTAATCCTCTTCCCTTCCCTAATTAGGTCAAGTACATCCTTGGTTGATCAACTCCATATCCTTGATTTAATTTTGGGTCCACTTGGCCTTTTGTGGTCTCGCAACTTGTTGATTCCAATTTCACAAAGATCACACAAAAGCCAAGCCTCTATAAAGATCTCGAGGTCTAGGAACCATCTTGACAAAGCATACTCTCAAATCCTAGTGGATCTTATTGGCCCTTCCTAGAGAGCCCGTCACCTTGCTTCCAAAGCAAGCAACCCATCTAATTAAGTCTCTCTTGTGAATAGGCCTAGGAATCCCTATTTAGCTTATCATTAACCATAATTTCTCGTGATTCCATCTTATCGGGTCTCCTCCCATCGGTGAAAGTCCGTAAAGAGCAGGGAGCCTTAGTTGAAGTGGCATCAGGCTATCGCTCCATTGTTGCCCTTGACCTAGTATCCCGTCCTAGGACGCCTGCTACTTTGAGCAGTAACAGGGGGGTACTGCATCCATGAACACCAAGCAACATAAAAATTATGGTATGTGGAGACGTATCTATTGTGTGGGCCAAACCTCAACACCAACGGAGAGTAAACTAACCCACAATAAACTATACAATTGCCGCTCTGTGGATTAAAAGTTGTGGATTACCCTAAGTGCCATTGCTCTCTTCGTCACTGTCTATCAAGAACATGATATGAATTGGATAAAATTTGTTTCTTAAATTTCAGCTTTAACAAAGTGAAACTAGATCGCAAAGCTATATAGCTAATTGTATTGTTGCACTGGGAATTTCGTGCAACATTATGGAGGAGTTTTCCCTCGACTTTTCCAATAACTTCATTGAATTACCTTTCGGTTTTCCTTTGGCAATTTTTACATCTTATGCATTGGAGTTATGGCAAGCAAAATAATGCAATTCGAATCTTACATGTCATCTGCATGAAGTGAGTGCGCGTAAATTCTTCTACGAATTCCGTTGCCAGTGTAATGTATTTACATTGCCCTTTCTTCATATAGGATAAACGAGAAAATCTATTGTATGTACACATCCTAACATTGAATAGATTATTATAAATCTCTTTGTAACCCTAGACAACGGTGCACTGCATTTTCCGAAATAAGCTTTAACAGTTTGAAAGCTGAAGGACATGAGATATGACATGACATAATGTCGGAAATAAATTTAGATTATAATACCTGACTTTTGGAGAGCAATAGGATACCGATGGAATACAATGCAGATCGATTGATCGTATCTTAAAACAGCGAGGGGCCGCCACTAACATGTCGACAGGATTCGATCCTCTCTCAAGGACGACCGCGATGATTTAACGAATATAAAAGCAGTCATCACAAAAGCTTGTCGATAGTACCCGGCATGAGAAAAGAGCCCACACACAAACAGGTGTCACTTTGATCTGGTTTATTTTGGGAGAGGGTGTGTTGTGTTTTGAAGATAAGGTGCTTGGTACATTTACGAAGGGTTATAGTGTTTCAAAATTCATAAGGGGTTATTGTGCATTTATGAAGGGTTATAGTGTTTTAGAGCTTAGTCATACTATCATGTGTTTTTGGTTAAAGAGTGGTATGTTCAAGGTTAGAGTGTGTTGGATGCCGTTATATCAAAGGTTAAATGTTATAGTATATTAAAATAGGGGTTAGTGTGTTAAGGTTTATTGTGTGAGGAGTATGGTGTGTTTGAAGGCACAATTATCAAAGTGTTATGGTGCATTTATGAAGGGTCATAGTGTCTCAAGGGTTGGTTTTGTTATCATGTGTTTTGGAGCTTAATTATGTAAGAGAGTGGTGTGTTTACCCACAAAGCATTCACCATATAAAAATTAAAATCAAGGTTAGTTTGTTCACGCGTATTGTGTGAGGAGTATGGTGTGTTTACAAGTACAATAGTCAAGGTTCATATTGGTTAAGTGCATTTATGAAGGGTCACAATGTCTCAAGGGTTGGTTATGTTATCATGTGTTTTGGGGCTTGACTATGTTAGAGAGTGGTGTGTACAAGGTCAGAGTGCGTTAGGGCTGATTATATCAAAACTCATGTGGATTAAAGGTCACAGTGTATTAAAGGGGTTAGTGTATTCGTGGCCATGATGTTCTTTTATTTAACCATGAAGGGTTTATAGTGGTAGTCAATTGGGAGTCACTAGAATGGATTGCATAAAAACCCTTACTAGCACCAACAGCCCACAAGCCAACACTAGGTAGGTAACTTATAATTTAGCAAGGGTTGAGACATCTGAAGACATACCTATGGGGGTCTTGCACCCAAGGGATGCATACCTTTCTAACTTCATCACAATAGGCTAAATGTCTCATTTGGGACTCAAGCCTAGCTAGGGAGAGTATGAAACCTACTTTCCAACCACTTTAGTTATTGCCCCTCATGATCATAATGTTAAATGGTTAGTAGTCATAAGGGTTAAGGATCGTAATATATTGGAGCATTAATGGTTAGCGGATACAATGTAAGGATTATAAGTATAGTGTGTCTGGGATCATTCTTGTTGAGGGTCTTGTTATTTCAAAGGGTTTGTGTGTTGAGGGGTTATAGTGTGTGTTTACGTTATATGTGTTTGTATGTTTAGGTGTTATAGTGTATTAAGCCATGATTATGTCAAAGGTCATGGGGTTAAGTGATATATGTTGCTTGAGGTGATAATGGTTAAGGGTTAAAGTTTGTTAAGGGGTTAGTGTGATACATCAGAGTGTCGAGGGTAGGGTAGTTAGTTGTTATAGTGTACTAGAAGGTTAGAGTGTTAAATGGTTAATGTGGAAGGGGTCACAATGTGTTTGGGATTTTATCATGTCAAGGGTCTTAATGGTTGTAGTTCACGGTGTGTTAGGGAGTAATTGTATCAAGGTTAAGAGGTATAATGTATCCAAGGTCATAATCAATCACAATCAATGTGTGTTAATGGGTTAGTGGTTTAGGGGGTGATTGGGTTAGAGGTCATTATGTGTTAAGGGATTAGTATGTTGGCACTCATGGGGTTTAGTGAGGATAGTTGTTTATAGTCATAATGAATGAGGGTTAAAATGTGTTTGGGCTCATATTGTGCCAAGGAATCATTGAGTTAGGGTCATAGGGATTGAAGGTATAATATGTTTGAAGCTATAGTGATTATTTGTTAGATTATATTAGGAGGTTATGGTGTTATATGTCATCCTATGGTAGGAGGTAATTTCTCAATGGTCATAGTTTATTAGGGTGTTAGTGGGATAGGGTGTTATTTAGTGGGTTATGAGGATAGGGTTAAAGGTTAATGTTCATGGGTTTGTGGGTCAACTATATTGATCAACCATTGCCTACATGGTTGATGATGGCAAGTGGGCTATTAGATTCAACAAAAAAGGAAGTTGGTAGATTAACGGATCCAAGGTTAATGGGTTAATGTTGTTGACATGGTCGAAATTGTTAATGTAACCAAACATGGTCAATGTGGTCAATATAGTTAAGAGGGTAAACCATGATTGATATAGTAAAAAATGTTAAACTACAATAAAGGGTTAATGGCTAGTGGTGCTAGTCTATGACGACTTATATTCACTAATAATTAGCATATGTCAACGTGGGTTAATAGGTTAGGAGATTAGTAGATTAGGAGATTAAGGGTTTATATTTTAGTGTGATCAATATGGCCAAATATGGTCATTGTGGTCAATATGGTCAACCAGGTCAATATGGTAAAAGTTGCATTTTTTACACAACTCATCTCCATGGAGGAATTATATGTCAGTTTTTTGGAATTTTACTTTGTGTTAGATATTCATTTTATGGCATTTTAGACAACTAAGTAAGCATCCATCATCAGGGATAGAACATGATTTACTTGACTTCACCAAGAAATATTTTGATGGGAAAAATAATGATATATTCCTTCAAAGTTTGAGGTGTCAACACACCTAAAAACTCATGATTTAAATTGAAATTAAACTTCAATAAATCTTTTATAGTAGCACTTATAAAAAAATTAAATAAACTCATACAAGCTTGAGAAAAGACTTAAGAAAAACTTTACTAAAAAAAGATACCCAAATGAGAACACATATGATGTGAAAATTTCATCTATCACAACAACTCGAAATTGTTCTCCCAATTGTTAATTTATTTAACAATTTATTTGCAGTTTGCTACGACAAATATCAAATAATTCACACTATGATTTTCACAAATAAACTACGGAAGAAAATAATGTTGGAAACTGAGGAAATTCTAGCACACGCACACAAAAATGACACCATTATATTTAGACAAATGTCCCGGGGAAAAACCCAACTTTGGAAAATCGGTGCAGCAACTGAGAGTTTTATTACTAAGCAGCAGTGAGAAATTTTGAGTACAATACGAATGCACAAATTGGCAATCCACCACAGGAGAAACTAGACACAAAAATTAGCGAGACAAATTTTATCTCACCCAACACTAATCCAGCTCTGAAACTGGTTATGAATGGGCTCCACGAAACCTTGCATCAACCTCTGCGTCAAGCCTATGCAGGCACCATAATGCTATGCCTAGAACTACAACTGATCAAGCCATCTGCCCAATCCAGGCTCTGAGAATGATTCGCTGACACCTTCTCGAAATCTTCCTAGCCTCCAACAACCGAATCGACCCTCTGTCTGGCTAAATCGAACCCTACCTCTGCACAGCCTCATTGAGGAAACTCAACCCTCATGTAGCTGACTCTCTGGATCTGGAAAATCTCCTCCAGACTCACTGTCCCTACCCCTCACTGTCTTTGCTTTGATCTTTGGCTCTTCGACAACTGTTGTTGCTCTCTAGAAATCGATTTGCCGAGGAAATTGAACTACTGAAGTATCTTCTCCAAGTGCCCGTCGACTTCTTATAATCCTCTGTTGGACTTCAACGGCCAAGATCAAATCTTAATCAAGAGCTAGGATCATCTTGAAGTCAATATGTGTGAGTTTCTAAACTATTCTCACCTTAACTTAACTAATTCTGATTAATTAACCATATTCCCTAAGTTTAGACTAAGGAAATATTTAAAAATCGGCTAATAATCTAATTAAGCCATCTCTAGTTGGAATTTCCAAAAATGATTTCTGGGCTTTGGAGATCTCATATGTTATAGCCTCTCCACCAAGTTTCGCGGCTAGAACACCTCTGATGCTACAAAAACTAACACTCCCTCTTAGCGAGGATTGTGTTCTAGTGTTGCACACATTGCCACAACACTTTGTCTCTGTATCATCTTCTATCACATTGCTAATGTCTAGCCACTATGGTTGTCTGCCACTGCCCACCAACCACTGCGCAACTCTGATGTTGCATTTGTGTTGTTGTTGACCCTGTTGTACTGCTGCCAACACTGCATCTGCACTGCAACTCACTCTCATCTGTTTTTGTTGCAACTGCAACAATTGCAACTCAGAAGCATCTGAAATATTGAATCAATTATGTTCAGTATGATGCATTTGTCTCTCGAGTCTCTGATTGCTACTAGCCTTTGCACTTTCTTTGAAGAATCTACGTTTTGTTGACTCTACACTGTGCCACTTTGCACTGCGCTCTCCAACATCTGACTGTTACTAGTTTGCAACTATCACTCTAGAATCTGACTGCATCTTCTAACATTGATCCATCATGCTACTGAATATTGTGGACCCCCATAGCCAGGTAATGATTCATGAGGTGGACTGATCCTACCCAAATCTGTAGCTCTCTGGGGCTATAACTCCAAGTCACCCCGCCTCACTCCTGGAGGTATGGCTGGCAAAATCGTGAAGTCTTCCTCTAACCTGGAGGACAACTTGTCGATCTCAGCTAACACTGCATGTTGGTCCTACTTCTCCTGCTTGTCCTTATTCCCGAGAGGACACTGTGTGCTGTAGTGACCAAGTTCATCACATCTGACGCACTTGACCTTTGACAGGTCCTTCTTATTCTTTTTCTTCTCCCCCTTCCCCTGACTGGGACCCTTATATATTATGGCCACATTATCCTCCTCCTTCACACTCTTCGATCTGTTGATAGTGTTGCCACTAATGGAGCTCTTTAACAGAGCTCGCCTCAACTCCTCTTGTTGCAAATCAGCCCACATCCTGTCCCATTTTGGAAAAGTGTCTCTACCCAATATACTTTGTAAGAACACTTACCAATCCCCCGAGACATTATTTACTGTCAATCGCACTAGCTCTGATGGTTGAGGTGTTGCCCCAAGAAACTGTAAGTTGATCTCATACCTCTTGTATTCTGGTGATGAAGGAATCTATGCCTTCTCCCTTCTGCATCCTTATGCATCTCAACTTTTCATCGAGGAACATCTTTCGTTGCTCGGAAGTACCTTGATATAGCGTGGAGAGAGCATCCCACATCTCTTTGGTCGTTCCTTTGTCTGCCACATATGAGACTATATGATCTCAGACTCCATCCAAGATCAACTGCTTCGCCCTCGCCATCTTTTTCTTATATTCTTTATGTTGAAAGGCATCCGGGGGAACTGCCACCACATTATCTACATAGGCTTTAAGGCCATATTCATCTAGAAGTAAGGATATCCTTGCCTTCCAGATGGCATAGTTGGAATCTCCATCCAACCTATCATGATATCTAAGCCCTGTTATGGCCATATTTGATTAAGTTGAAAACTCCCTATTTCCCTCTGCTCAGTTTTTGCTCTACTACTCGCACTTCCTTCTGGAATGCGCAGATCTGCTAGTTGCTACTACCAATCTGTCCTTGGAAAATCGAACTTTTGAGACTCAAAGTTTGGTGAGAGAAATTTTCCCTATGTTGTGTGTGTTTTTCTCTTCCATTAGACATTGGTTTTGCTGTTGCAAATCCCTATGCGTCCAACTAAGGAATCTACTCAGCGAAAATCTAAGTTGTAGTTGCTCCCTTTGACTTCTAGAATCACTAACCTGGGCAACTCGACCTTTCTACAACCCTGCAACTGAAAATTGAATTTATGCCCCAGCAATTTGGTCTACCTGTCTAGGCGCTATGTTCCCTCTGAGAATTTTGGCCTACTACTCCCACTAAACAGCAAAATTGTCACCTTCGCTTTTGAGCTTCCCAGTTGATCACTCACACTCTAGTACCATGTGAAAAGTTCATCTATCGCAAGAATCGGAAATTATTCTCCGAATTGTTAATTTATTTGCAGTTTACTATGAAAAATATCAAATAATTCACATTATGATTTTCACAAATAAACTGCGAAAGAAAATAATGTTGGAAACTGAGAAAATTCTAGCACGCACACACAAAAATGACATTGTTATTTTTGGACAAATGTCCCTAGAAAAAACCCAACTTGGGTAAATCGGTGCAGCAACTGAGGGTTTTATTATTACGCAGCAGTACGAAATTATGAGTACAATCTGGATGCACAAACTGGCAATCCACTATAGGAGAAAATGGCCACAAAAATTAGTGAGATGACACTGATCCAGCTCTGAAACTGGCTCTTAATGGGCTCCACGAAACCCTTGCATCATCCTCTGCATTAGCCTGTGTAGGCACTAGAAGGATCTACCTGGAACTTCAGTTGATCAAGTTGTCTACCCAATCCAACCTCTGAGAATGACTCGTTGGCACCTTCTGGGAAATTTTTCGGCCTCCAACAATCGAATCGACCCTCTGTCTGGCCAAATCAAACTCTACCTCTGAAGCTTCTACGTTGCCTCTGCGTAAACTCACTTAGGAAACTCGACCCTCCTATAGTTAACTCTTTAGTTCTAGAAAATATCCTCCATAATCACTATCCCGGCCCCTCACTATCTATTCCTCGATCTCTGGCTCTTTGGCAATTGTTGTTGCTGCCTGGAAATAGATCTGCCAAGGAAATTGAATATATGAAGCATTCTCTCCAAGTGCCCATCAACTTCTTCTTATAATCCTCTATTGGGACTCCAATGGCCAAGATTAAATATTAATCAATGGCTAGGATCATCTTGAAGTCCATCTGTGTGAGTTTCTAGACTATTCTTACCCTGAATTAATTAATTCTAATTAACTAACCATATTCCCTAAGTTTAGACTTGGGAAACATTTAAAAATCGGCTAATAATCTAATTAAACCATCTCTATGTGGAGTTTCCAGAAACGATTTCTGGGTTTTGGAAATCTAATCTATTTTGGCCTCTCCACTAAGTTTCGTGGCTAGAACACATCTAATGCTACAAAAACTAACATATGAGAGGGAGGAGACCTCTTTGCTGCTTTGGTGTTTGAATGACAAGTTTACAAACCTCACTAGTTATTCATTTTCTCTTTTAAATTACCATCACATTTCTTAGTTTCTATTGCTCCTCTTAAGCACATCAATTTATGATGTTCAATCGTCACAATTAATTTTGCTTTTTCAATACATATATAGTACTTCATTATGTTATGGTGCTTTGGTAGTGTAGACATCTCCTTTTGGTTATAAATAATATCAACATCATGCTCTTTAAGACTTACCTATATCAAAAAGTGATTTTCCCATTATATTGATTTTACCCCTTTACATTGATTTGGGTCTAAATAATGTTTTGTAGAATCTAAGAGTTTTTTAGTGGTGGTGAGAGGTAATGAATGAGACCTTAATTTGTTTTATCTTAACACTTAATCAATGATCCATCACTAATATCACAAATGTACATGAGGTTCACTTTTGGACCTATAATATCATTTTGTTGGCTATCATTGGAGCCTTCTCTTGCTTTGCAAAAGTAGTCTTTCTAATTAGAACATTCTTCTAGCCATTTCCTTCAAGTACCATTCATAAATGTTGCAGTTTATAATCCTAATGTTCCTAAAGGCTCAAGTTGTGGGTGTATTTAACAAGCCAATTTTTTGGGAAGACAATGATGCATTTTAACATAAACATCCTTATCCATGTGGTTCTTCTTCTCATGCACTTGATGGAACAATAACCTGTCTAATTTCGTAGAAATTAAGGCATCTAAAAATGGAAGGGTTTTTTTTGTCTTCAACCTCCATTGTCAACTTTATATGATTATATTAGTTGTTTTCAATCTCCATTGTTAACTTTATATGATGAGACTAGGTATTTAAATGTCACAAGAATTCATTTAAACTCCCCTTTCCATGTGGCCAAATTACATATGTATCATAAACAAATCATTTTCCCATTGTTTCAACTTTAGAGAGTAGGTTTTGATGGTGATTCTTACAAGGCTTTCATGTATAAAACTCCCACAATAGGGAAGAGAGGAAACCTCATTGGAATATGTTTGTTTGCTTATATATCTCAACACAAATATTGAAGTAAGTTGACTTTAGATAGATTTTAACCAAGATATAGTTTCTTAGAGTGGTGACATGCTTTATGATCTTAATAACTTCATCCATTAGAACAATCATGAATAGGGAGATGATGTTAAAACTAACCAAAATATCTCTGTCATGGTCATCAATAGTTAACTATGATCAAGGGTTGGTCAATAGTGATGCGAGCTGAATATGATAACTTGTTTTCATTAATATTAGCATTAGTCAACATATGTACATCTGGATTAAGAAGTTAAAAGGCTAGGATATTAAGAGTTGGTGGGTCAATGTCATCAATATGATAAACCATGGTCAATACTGCCAAATATAGTCAATGTGATAATGTACTCAAGATTATCAACCATGATAGATATGGTCAACAATTGTTAACTATGATTAAGGGTTAATGGCTAATTTTCACAATTAAATTATGGTGTTTTTTGTTGGTTAATAGTCAACATTTATTAACATATGCCAACATGGGTCAGTGGGTTAACAGGTTAGTAGATTAGAAGATTGATGGTCAGTGGATCAATGTAGCCAATATGGCCAAATATAGTCAATGCAATCTAGATTATCAACTATAGTCAATAGGGCAATAGTGGTTCACCATGATTGAGGGTTAAGATCTAGTTATTCATGTTGAATTATGATTAATCATGTTGATTAATAGTCAACATTAATTATATGTCAATATGGCTTAATGGGTTAGGATGAGGAGGTTAGTAGATTATGGGATTAATGGCCAATGGGTCTTTGTGTTCAATGATGATCAATATGGCAAAAAATGATCAATATTTGTTAAGATTTGTGAGTACATGTTATTTTTCTAATATTTAACCATAAATTCACTCAAAATACCAAAACAAATGTATTGGAAAATAATGTGCCTAAACCCATATTTAATTATGAATATGGTCTTAGTGCATGATTATGGAGCTGCAAAATATGTTAAATTATGAAGTAAAGTGAAAGAAAAGAGGGTGAAATGAATGATATTTTGTATACCCAACAGCCCCCCCAACTGAAGATGTTGCATGTCCTCATGCAACTTTGCATTGATTGTCTTAGATTATAGCCTTTTGTCTTTTTGTGACTTTGAGATACTCTTTAAGACTTACATCTTTTGAAAAGTCTTCTTTATCTGAAAGATGTCTAAGTGGCAACTCTTATGGTTGGTTCTTGTGTGACAACACTTTTCTTTTATTCTTCTTCTTGCTGCAACTTAAGAATGTATTCACAATGAAGACTAATTCATATATATATCATTTGATCCTTGCTCATAATTTGAATCTTTTATAAAACATATCCATCTTTAGAGAACCAAAAATAGAAATAACATTCAGATTGGAGAAGCATGTTGGTCAAGAATGTATGAAATTATTGTATATGTAAATGAAAAATGGTAATGAATATCCCCCCCAACTAAAGGTGTTTTATATTCTTAGAAAATAAGGGAAAAAATTTGCATGGGAAATTTTCCAAATACATACATTTTAGCATTCAAGGAATTAATGATTAAAGATTAGAAAACAACATACCTTCATCTACCTGAAAAGTCAATAAGCAATGTATGTGTGAAATCTTGGTTGTTATTGTTGGATCATGGAATGTGAAGTGAAAGTGAAAGAATCGGATATGCTTCTTCGTCACTTGGTTGTATGAATAGTGGATGAAATCTAAAATTGGAATCTTTGTGGCCTCTTATTCATAGAACTGCTTCTAAACTCTAAAATTGAATTTTTATTTATTGGAAAATTGTTGCAAGCTGCCAGAATCATATTGTTTTCATTCATATCTGCATCGTGGAATAGTTCTTTTCTATGTGAATAAATTTTGTTGATGTCGAACATAGAAAGAAATTGTTGGATTACCGACCATTAATGAATGTGGTTAACTAACACGAGACTACTCACCATTAATGTTAATGAGAGTCTGATGCAGGAGCATCTAGACCTAGCCAGCAATGTGATGGTGTGTTCACATGTTGTGGCTAACGAGGGTTTGGAGGAAAAATTGGTTACTTAATTTTTATTAATTGCAAATTATGTAAGTAGTTATTTGTTGCCAAATTCTGAACAGAAAAGGGAATAAGTGGCAAGTTGATCCTCCCTACGTGGAGATCAAGCCAAGTAGTTTAGATTATTCAGTTAGGATAGGATTTGATTTCTAAATATATAGTAAATTCCTTCATTTGTGGAAGGAGATTGTTAGATAGGATATATATGTATTTCCCTTTCTTTTCTGGGTGATGATTCGAGAGAGGAAGAGAGGGAGCAGAGAGTGAGAGTGAGGAAAATGTAATGTAAATCAGGCCATCAAGGGCTGATGGAAAAACTCTGTTTTATTTTCATATTCTTTTAATTTCAGAAATGATTGTGTACATAGCTATCTGTGTTGAAATGCACGTTTTTTTGTTCACCCTGAATTAGTTAAGATTGTGATGGCGAAAGCCTGTGTTAAATAGTTCTATTTTTAGTTTCTTGTTTATACAGTGGGCATTTCACCTGATCATAGTTCTTAAAGAAGAATCAGATGGATGATTTTGGAACAGTCAGATTCCTGGAAAAAACTTCATAAATGAAATTGCAGATCGAGCCCAGAACCCTGGGATTGACGAAGATCCAGAGAAGTCCAGCGAAAGTATGAAGTTTTAGTAAAGCATTGTGTTTTCTCAAAGGAAGAGGGCTTTTCCTCTTGGCACTGTGATTTTTGTGTAGGGCTCTGTACATAAATGATGTTATCAGTTGAAGCATTGCGCATTCACCTTCAAAGATCACATATCGCATTCAGCCGAAACCTTTCATCGCAGATCACAAGTTAGTCCTGAGTCTTTATTGCATATCGACAAAGGGAGCGTGATTGCGATAAGCGAAATTGCGATGACCCAGAGTTTTACGAGATTGCGATCAGCTGAAATTGCGATGACCCTTTTATTTGTGATATTGTGATGACCCTGTGTTTTGCGATTTAGCGATCAGTGAAATGCGATGAACCTTAATTTCGCCGAAATCGTGATGAGCGTCTTGCGATGCGATATGGATTTGTGATGCGATAAGAAATCACGTAAATAGTGGTTGATTATCATATTGATGAAGGATTGCGGAAAGCACATGTGAGGAGCATCAGACATTGTAAAGCGGTCATATGAAGAGGTGAAGGGCAGAGGTGTTAGTTGAAAGTGCTAAGTTTGAAAGGTCTGTAAGGTTTACTTTTAATTTTAGTTTCTAGTGTGGGTTTTAAGGAAAAGTCAGAAAGAAGTCTGATTGCAGCGAAAAACGGAATAAAGACTAGAGTTGGGAGAGGTTTCCCAAGCGTGTGTCCTTAGAGATAAGGCTATTTTGGGTGTTGGTGGCCATATGGTTGCATCAGAGTCAAGATGCCCAAGTACATCTTACTAGGAATGAATAAATGACTTGAAGTCGAGTCACCTAGAAGATCTGACAAACAAGGGACATTGATGTATTCCCACTGTTTATTGTTGAGAGAACTTGTCATTAAGGCATGCAAGCTTCAAGGTACTAAAAATATCTCTAGTATTAAACCTAGATAATGTGTTGAAGTTGATGGGTCAAGACTTGTTAGAAGGAGGGCCTTAATGAATCCCCCATCATCTACCATGAGCATAAAGTAATAATTTAAAGGACCATAAATGAAAGATTTGCATTTATGAACCATGTTTTATTTTGAAAGAAGGAAAAGGACAATGAGGTAACTCAACATTGTAAGTCAGTGGAATGACTTTATTCATGGGTTAGGGATGAAATGCAAGTGAGGCACGAAAGTGTGAAATTTGCAAAGGGAAAATGGTTTTGTGTCCATGATCTAGTAGTAGGAAGATGAAAATTCATGGATGGACTGTAAGCTTAGAGAAGAGGAAAATGAACGAGTAACAATGGCATGATGAATGTCCTTCTAACATGCATTTCACTTCTTTATGTTCTTCTGAAGAAAAAAAAATTGGTCTTTGAGAACCACTTATGCACAAATTAATCTTCTTTGATCATCCTGGAACCTGAAAAAGCTTAGCATTAATCTGCAATAAAATGTAAAATTCTTGAAGGAGAGAGGTGATCAATCTCTCTTCATACGATATATACGCAACAAATTCATAAATAGTGCCAATAATACAAATTCAAGGAAGATAAAATAAAAATGAAATGCACTTTTACCTGTTGGGAAGCGATGCATCTTGGACTACCCATCAGTGTTTTGTTGATAATTTCTTTGTTTGATGCCCAATTTCAGTGATTAAAAAACCAGGTTAAAGAAAATTCATATTAGAAACATGTTTTAATGATCTGATGATGTTTTACAAGTCCAATTGCTACAAAATCCATAAAAAAATGACCATTTTTTATTGTCTCAAATGTTAATGAAAACTATTCCATCGCGTAGTACTCGTCGATATATTTCCAACGACGCTTGAATCGCCTCAAACGGATGTTGTATGAGAAAGTTATGGTTGTTTGAAGTTTTAGCAAAATAGTGAAAATTGGGTGCATGGGTGCCACATGGCAGCACCATAAGGTGCCACGTGACAACACCACAAGGTGCTACATGGATTGTACATATCTAACATGGCATGATGAAATGACAAATGGTGACATGAAAAATGACAATGTGGCAATGATGACGTGGTAGTGATGTGGACCACTGACATGGTGATGATGTGGCATTGACTGGCCAACTATTGGTGTGGCATGTTGAGTTGGCGGTTGACTGGGAAATGACTGGTCAACTACTGATGTGGCACGCTAAGTTGGTGTTTCACTGGGCAATCATCGATGACAAATACTATGCTGCCACATATACCAATCAAATGTTGCCATGTGGTAGTGAAATTGTCACCTAGTTAAGTCAAAATTGTTGAGTAGTTAACAAATTTTGGCCTCCATTAGATTTGAACTCATAACATCTATTTTGCAAATTCAAATAGTTACCAATCAACCACAAATCAAATTTGAGAAATGGGACCATAAAAACTTTATTTATATTTAAAAATATTAACCACTCAACAAAATGACTAATGAGGCAACAATTTGACAAACACCTAGCAAAATAAATTCAAGATTTTTGAAAAAAATTGTTTAACTACTCCAAGGCACTTCTCAATCAATTTCATGCCACCAAAATGTTTGATTTTCAATTGAACTCATGCTCTTGCCAAAAAAACAAATCTCACAATCGATTTATTCTACAAAAAAAAAATGAGCAAAAACTCAAAATTCACAGTTTCTCAAAATTCACAGTTTTTTTTTTTTTTTTTGCAGGTTGAAAGCATAGACCAAATCTAACCCCTCTCTTTGCAAATTCATTTGCAAGGTTTATTTATTTATTATTTTTTCCTATTTTTATATATATTAAAAAAATAAAAAATCGACCCTTGGCCACTTCGTGGGACTCTCGACTAGGTTGTGTGGGGGTCTATGTGTAGTATTGTGCCTGGGCCTTGCCATGGGGCTTTGACCTCATGCATATGCGTGGAGGCCTTAGCCTTTGGCTTGGCCTCCACGCATATGCGTGAGGCCTTAACCTTTGGTTTGGCCTCCACGCATATGAGTGAGGCCTTGCCTTATGGCTTGGCCAAAACAAGCATTAAGGTTTTTTTTAAGTATTTTATTATATATTTTTTAATTATTTTAATTATTCTTTTATTTTTATTTTTATTTTTTAATTATTTTTGTTTGTTTTTATTTTTAGTTATTATTGAAAATAAAAACAAATTTGAAAAAAACATTTATTATTATTATTGTTATTATTTATTAATAATAATAAAAAATGAAACTATTCTAGAAAATGAAAAAAAAATAGGATTTTTTTTCTTTTAAGTAATGAAAAAGAATTTATTGTAGCAAATTAAGACACAAATTTATTTGACAATTAGAGATCAAAGTTTAAGTAGATTTTTCTTTTTAAAATCAATGGTAAATTTAGATCTCGTAGTCATTTTTTATTGTGAAATTTCAAAGCTAACTTATCCGACTTTCTTTTTTGATCTTCCAAGTCGCAACAAGGCGCAAGAAAAGTGCATACTCAGAAATATTGAAATTCTTTATTCATTTGGAATCTGAAATTTGAAAAACAAAGTAAGAAGAATTGATATTTCAAACCTCAAATTTTAGCTCTCTAAACTCCACTTGTTCTTCTTCTTCACAAACATCCATTTTATTGTAGATTTTCCTGCCAATGGTTAGTGAATGAGGTGGATCTTACTGCACCACCAAAAATGAAATATTCAAGAAAATGAAAAAAAAAAAACATTACCAAGCTTGGTTTTATTTCCCTATCCTATTCTACTCTATTTTGGAGAAAGAATATATTTTTTGTTAAGTGTAGGAGTATTTCCAATGAAGCCATTTACGGATCAAAATCTCTAGTATGCTCACATCCAAATTTGAAAAATATACCTCAATGTCCATTAGGATATGAGAGACCATTTGCACATTTGGATTTGGTGCTAGGATTTGTTGAAGAATGGAAGAATGTTGTGGTGTAATCACTTTTTGAAACCAATCTTCAATGTAGTCCTTGCTCTCCAAGAAATGCTTGGTCATCATTCTAGATCTCCTGTCCATAAATGGATTAGTGTCGAAACTTTTATAGTACAAAAATTGATTGAAATTTATGCATCTAAATGATTTTTAACATGAATTTTAACTATGCATCTAAAAATGAGATTGAAGCTAAAAAGGAATTCTAGATTGAAAGTTAACCTCTATATATACTTCCCCGACAACGATGCCAAAATTGTTGGGTAATTTAATTATTAGTTAAATTACTTGTCATTAATTTGTCAACCCAGGGTTCGTGAACTTGCAAAGCATACTTGCACAATATATGCTAGGAATCAACTTTCATTTTCAAAGGAAATTCCAATCCAATAAAAGAAATTGCAAGATTGAAATAAAACATATTAATGAAAAACGTCTAAGATGAGTATGCACACACTTCCTTTTTCAAAAGTCTCAAATTTGGAACTTGGAAAGAAATATTTTAATTTATGAAATTGAAATGACAATTGACATGAAAGTAAACTTATTCTATTGACATGAAAATAAATCTATTCTAATGACGTGAAAGTAATATATCTTATCAACAGGAAAGTAATCTATTCTAATGACTTGAAATTAAATTTAATCTAGAAAGCAGTCAATTTTATACTAAGAAAGCATTGAATGCTTAATCTATGAAATTTAAAGGCAACCTATTTTGAAAGCAGTGAGAGATCAATTGAAATTACTAATGTGTACATTGTCAAATTAGAATCATTCATGAGTATCTATCAAACAAATTGAAACCCAATGAATCAATGAAAAGAGAACAATAATGTTTAACCTAGAAAAGAAGATAAATGGAATGAACATGAAAGAATGTGAAGATGCATCTAATTAAAACACTTAAAATGAACATAAAAGAAACTAAAAAAAGCCATTAGAATATATCCCATACTCATTAGGTGGTCATCCCAAAGTGCATGAGAGGTGGAAAGTTGAGAAAAATCTTGATCAAATACCAAATGAAGGCACAACCATATCAAATTGAACTACAACAGTATTCATTACATCAATCATAAGCGTAGTGTCAATCCTTAACATCCAAAACTCTACATTGAAGCATGAGCATAGCTCCCAAACTTTTCACACATTTTGAGAGGTGAAGGCACTCCTATTTATAAAAAACTAAGATAAATAACTCATAAATGTATATCCACAAACCTCTCCTAGATCCACAAATATCTCATGTGGTTACAACCATGTGTTGTCATATAGCAATTAACACCTCTTCATATCTTCTCACAAATCTCCTAGCTTTGGTAGGAGACACTTAAGAAAACTTCCATGATCTTTATCCATGAAATGTATTTGACCTATGATCTCAAATCTTCCTCAAATTTTCAAGAGTTTGAAGAGGAAATTCGAATTTCAGTCTTGAAGGCCAAATATGTTTGTCTTGGAATCTTCAAATATGCCTACACATGTCATTCAACTCATCCAACTTTTATATATAAGTGAGTACATGTTATTTTTCTAACATTTAACCATAAATTCACTCAAAATACCAAAATAAATGTATTGGAAAATAATGTGCCTAAACCCATATTTAATTATGAAGATGGTCTTAGTGCATGGTTATGGAGCTGCGGAATATGGTAAATTTTGAAGCAAAGTGAAAGAAGAGAGGGTGAAATGAATGATATTTGGAGACCCAACATATGTCAAGGATCATAAGGGTTAGCATGTGCACTGTGTGTGTGATCATACTTGTTAGCAGCCAATGTGTGTTAATAGGTTAATATGTCAAGATATGATTACAATTGAGGTCATAATGTGTTGGAGGTCATAGGGTTAGCATATTAGTGTGTATGGTCTTAGTGATCAAGGATAAAGGTGTGTTTCGAGATTAGGTTATTCAAAGTTAGTGTGTGTTATGAGGTGAATGTGTTAAGAGTCTGAAGGATTAGGGAGTGTATTATGACTATTGTCACAGTGACTAGAGGTTATCCTTTTTCCCAGTGAAAACAACCACTCACTTTATATATAAAAAGAATATTTATAAACAATTTATCATCATTTGACATTATATGAATTTAGGATATTCTTTCATGCATGAGAGCTTCACACAACCTATTCAAAAACATGAATGCACTTTTCCTCCCTAACACGTGGCAATTGGCCAAATCTACAACTAATTATAGATCTTCATCTACATAATATTCTTCATAAACACGGAAGAGAACTCCATGAACCAATACCACAATCTCTAATACTAAATTTTTGGTTTAATATTTAGCAACAAATGTAGTCAAACATATATCAAGCAAGGGACACCAAGAATGAAGGATTAACTCCTACTTATGATAAATGATGAATACATTGTAATATGCTAATTAAATATATCATGCAGTATATGTATGAATCAAAGATGAGGAACAAGAGAGAAGTCGGGGTAAGGATTTCATACAATCAAGTGAATAAATGTAGACATTGTTAAAGATAGTTGTGGGTAGAGGTATTATTGGAGGTACTTATGGAAATGGTTGAATGGAATATCTCATTATGGCATATTTTTATGGGGACTTTATATAAGGAACCTATTATACAGTAGAAACACATGAGTAATGAATGATTGAGTACTCTTTCCCCTTCATGGGTTTCTTGAATGTAAACTCCCAATGTTTCTTATTTAATATACATTGTTTTGGTGCTAAATCTTAAAGCCAACAAAAATGTCATTGTCTAAGTACAACAAATTGATTGAAAATGATATTTTGGATTTTTAATTAGTTATATTAGGCATCGTTTCTATATGTGTAAGGATTCCATGGTTAGGTTTCTATGGCATGACATTTAAGGCATACATGGACATGCATCATAATCATGAACTTTTCCTTGGTCACGTTACTTAAGAATGTGACCTAAAGGATAACTCTTTCAAGGAAGTTAGAATTAAATAATTTCATGTGGTGAATATCACAAGAATATATTTTCATTGATCATGCATTGTTGCTTTAGTTGACAATATAGCCGTTGATCCCTCAACAACCCCCAAGTTTTGAGCAAAAGTTGGGGCCCATCCTTCTCATTCTTAAATGGATATGCTTTCTTCTTTTAGATTTTACATTACGCTAATTCCTCATTGCCTTGTATCTTGATCATTTTTTAGATGGTTAAGTAAAATGAGCCCTTATGTTTTCCTTATCTGATTTTGACTTGGCTTTTTTCCTTCCCTGAATTTGATTCCTCAGTTGACTTGCTTTCTTTCCTTTTCTTTTTTTTACTAGAAGAATCGACAATTCGACTAGTTTCGTACTTGCATGACACAGGGTTGATTCTTACCACTACCACTATAAACTCTAGGTGCCTACATACGCCCCTTCTACAGATATTGGTAAATCAGGGGATTGGAACCTCGAATCTCTTGTACATAACACTTCCTTATCACAATGATCACCAATTGAGCTACTATTGTGAGCTTCCTTCCCAAAAATTTATCCCTCATTTTAGTTTTACATTTTTCCCTTAATCTTTTGTTCATTGTTTTTCTCTGTTTGAACTCTTTTGGCCTCCAATTTTCCATACAAAACCAATTTGAAAATTGAGCAAATTCCTTTTTTTACTACTTGTTCTCCTCCCCCAAATTCTAGATAGGACCTAGTCCTTAAATCAAACTCTTTGTCACCTTAATTTTTTTAGTCCTTCCATGATGCTAAATTTGCCCTAATTTTCAAATTGGGGCCCCCTTTTATATCCACTGATTCAAGTTCCTTTTTCCTTTGATCAATTTTATTTTTCCTTATTCTTTCAAAGTTAAGTTTTCATAGCTTTGCATGAAAATTATCAATGTCAACTTGTTGTGTAGATTTATCATAGATTTTGTAAGAGTGGCATACCCTCTAAGAAATAATTCCTTAGTGGTATTCTTATCTCCTTTCTGTTCTAAAAGAAAAAGAGTTGTAATTTTGATGTGAGAAACATTTATCTCACATATCTTCCTCTCTAATATTTAAAGTGAAAATTTTCACCTTGTGATAAACATGATAATATAAAAAGCAATAGTTGAGAAAGTAATCCAAAAAAGACATTTAATCTAGAAGATAATCTACATCTTGTTTTACAAAAGGATATTTTACACTCTCTTAACTTAAATGGACATTCTATATCAACGAACTGCATATCATAACAAGAACCTATTATGCAAATAGAAAATCAACAAGATGACATAGCAACCTTTGATGGCCTTCAGTTGAGAAACCTTGATTTCCTCTTTGAGCAAGTAAAGAAGGTGTCCTAAACTAATTCTATAGATTCTTTCATGAAGGGCACCACTAGGGTCTTAGATTCTTGTGATTTTCAAATGACTCTATTTAATCCTATTGAAGATTCTTCCTTGAGATAATTCTTTCATATACTTCATTCTTCTTTTCCTCCTTGTCTTGACCCGAAAAGACATTGTCCATTTGAGGTGACTTATTGGAATAAGAATTAATCGAGTTAAATAATCAAAGTATAGACATTGGGAATGCACATATCCTTGAATTAAATGAAGTCTAATAAGTAATAGGCGAAAGTGAAACACTACAATCATATCTAAACAAGGGACAAGAAGTATTATTGAATTGAAGTATTCAAAACCCTAAAGAAATGTCTTTGTTTAACACTCTTAGGCATGACATTGGAACCAACTCACTGATAGAAACAAAGCATATTTATTTTTAATTCAAATATAATCTATATTTTAATTATGAAGAACAATGATAGGGAAATTATATGAAGAATGATTCCTTTCTTAAGTTCAATGTAGAATTCATTTATAAAACTATAAAAAATATGCTAAAACACACAATATTTGCTTCTTTTAGCTTAGAATGTGAATAGACTAAATTTTCAAGAGTAGACATGATTTCTAATCAATTATCTGTTATAGAAACAAGGGAATCATTATCAAGTCTCAGTAATTCCTTAAACTTAGATTGCATGCAAACTTATGGTATCTCTCCTGAATTGATATCAACTAATAATGTTAAAGATTAGAGGAAAAGTGAGCATACTACTTCTTATACAAGAAATATTGTTGAAGATGATAACCCATTCTTAGATTCTAGAAATTTCTATGACCTCCTTACATATATAATTTTTTCTACCCTTCATTTAGAGGAAGACCCACAAGATTATATATAGTTGTCCCTTTACATTCTAATTCTGTAAATAGAACACAAAGTGAAAGTGAGCTAGAGTTTGCGAATATTGAAGGCATTTATTTACATATTGTTTCAGCTCATCGTCACCAATCACAAATTTTCTTAGCAAGAGGGAAGGAGAATGTTTAAGTTTGTTTAATAAAATAAAAACTCGTGGAATTAGTACATCTATGATGAAAAAAACTCAAAATTTTCAGTCCACATAGAGCCTACAATCTAAGTTTTAAGAATCAAATGAAGTATTTTTTTCTTATGATAGCCTCATATTTGATGATAACATTCCTTTTCTAGAAGTGGAATTGAACATGATTGGATCATTCCTTGAACATATGCAAACTAGAGTTATCAATCACCCATAATAGAAGTTGATTGTAGGGGAAGTAGATTGTGCAACGCATAATGAATTTTTAGATCCTTGAGAATAAGAAACAACAAATTTACAACTAATAATTATACATGATGAAGTGGATGATTCTCTAAACACAAATATATTTTGTATGAGCATCATTCAAGTTCATCCAATCAATCGCCATGACTAAGCATGTCACTCGCCTTCAGATCCCTACCTAATACTCCAATATTGTCAAAATTATTTTCAAGATGTTATTGGAACCTAGTTGGAGATGTTATTTTCCAAATGGTTTCTCCAAAATAGTAAATGCTCAATGGTTGTTGTTATGAAACATTTACATGTTGGTTTAATACTTCCACTAGTATGGCAACCCCTTATAACTATGAAAATTCATGATGTTCCTTCAGGTATTAAAATCCTTGGATAGTTGCATTGGCATTGTGATTTTATTTAACATACATGTGCTAGTGATTAGTGTAGGTCGGGATGGAGTAGCATAGCTAATTTATTTTATTTCTCGTTGTCTAAAATAAAGGGTTTGTTTAGTTCTAGTTTTATTCTATTAATGAATTTCAACCAATTAGTCATGAATGAAAGTAACCCATATGTGTAGATGTTTTATTTTCCATTTAGTTATTTCATTATTTCTTTCTAGATATAGATTAGTTTTGGTAACAAAGAATCCAAAAATCCAAACGTAGAGTTTGCCTTAAGCATGGGATTTCTTTTAATTTGACCTATGAGCCACATGTAGAAGTGTGTTGGATGAAGGTGATTCTCCTTACTTTGTCATAATCCATGCAATAGGAAATGGTATGCTCAAAATTAGGTTATGAACATCTACACATGTATGGGCTTCTATTTAATTCAAACACTACACTTGGCTAAAGTATCTTGGTGTTGGTTTCCCAACCTATTTAAAATAAACATGGGTTTGAGAATAAACCAATTAATGAAGTTTTCCATGATGCTTCACTATTAGACATGTTCATGTATTATGGATGTTTCAACTTCACCTTGATTTTCAATATAGTTTTTTAATGCTAAGAATAAAGTCATTCCAAGTCTAAGATGTGTATATAATCTTAATGGTAAACCATTTTTTGTAATGAATTAATTAAAGACCAACACACAAGCAACTGTTGGTCTGACTAATTGTTAGTATCATGCCCTTATCCTATGGATGTATTATTTATAGGAAACTATTGTAGAAGACCCTAAATGCCTAACAAAAGGAAGGACACAACAATTTTGACACGTTATTGAATGAAGAGATGATATAAACTTGAAAAATATGTCCTCTAGAAAATATGAGACATGCTTAGATCATGCACCTCAGATGATTTGGCTAAAAAAATGATTTATGAAGCATATTTTGAAGCCTACTATAGATATGTTTGAATTTTATTTTTCCATTTCCTTCAACTAATTAAAACTTATTGTATGGTCGAATGATTTGCTATGCAGGGGTAAATGTTTGGTAGATCTCACTTGCATGATTGAAGTTCCATGCACATTACCTTGAGATTAATTCAACTTTTAATAGGATGTATTAATTTGCACCTTATTTTGACATTTCAACCCAAATTCAGAGAGATGGATTTTGATTGTGTATCTGAAGCTACATTCTCCTAGATTGAATAAAATAACATTTGATGTATTGGGAACTATCTTCAATGTTTTGCTTACATAGGGAAAAGGAGGATATAACTAAATAAAGGGTGTCCCTTGAAGCATTGAAGATAATTTTTTTCCTTAAATTGGCACATGTACATAGGATGAAAATCTTAGAATTTCATTGAAAGTTTTTCTTTGTGGATGATGCTTAAAGGAATTTGACATATTTGTTTTAGGCTCCACTCATTTTCATGTCCTTTTGGATAGGCAAAACTTGCTTCATACTTGAATGATGTGCTTATGCATGGGTTGAATGTACCACTAACTAATAAATGAAAAAAGGAAATCATGGATATTAATTTAATGAATTCATTATGGGAACATTGCATAGCACGTACATAATAGAATATTGACCAAAAAAAATATTCAAAATAAATCTGATGAGATGCACATTAAAGAAAAGAATCCATTGGAGCAAGCCTTCACTCCCTTGAACCCATTTATTGTCTCGGTGACAAGAGTAAAAGATATTATACTTAATATGTGCATTCAATGGAAAACCTTAGTTCATTATGATTGGGAGTACCATGGGATAAATAGTAAAAAATCAAGACAATTATGAGACAGCCAAGTGCTTAATTGCTATAAATGTGTTGCTTATATATCTAGTTTCCCATAGAAATTGTTTTCTCTTATAGAGACTATTTGAGCATTGATTTTTTTATGATCCACACTTCTAAATTAAATGTGATATATAACAGGTTTATCATCATTGTATTTGAGTAATTCTATGGCTTACAATTCATTTTCTACTCCTCAAATATTTGAGGATTTAGATCCCAAGAATCGTTTCCTACTCAAACTTGATCCTATTGTTCCAAAAAAAATTCCCTACTATATTTTTCACAAATATATTATAGTTGTTTGCTTACTTTTGTTAATTGGGTTTATCTTGGTGGTTAGGAGGAATGATTGTTTTTTTTTTAAACGGTTATGGGACTTCATTAACTGAGTGGCAAAGAGCCACAAATTCGGTTACAAAAGAAGAGGTAGAGTTCTGCGTGACTTTTCAGCCAGAGGAATATAACGCCTACTCTTAGCAGGTCCTCTTTTTACATTTAATAAAGTGTACTTCTATTATAGAGTTCAGGCTTCTGTGATCCATATCAAGATTGTGAAAGATTTTTCAGCGAAAATCACATGGAGTATCATTTGTCGACGCGTTTCGAACCAACTAGTGTAATTCTGCTGCTAATTTCCCGAGCTGAAAAATACAAACAAACTGATGCAGAAGGAAGCAAAAGAACATGGCACTTTAAGGGATTGGATCCCAAAGGATTACATTATCTCTGAGAAAAGAACCGGCATCTAAATGGACTGCCTTGTTTGCCTCGTTATTTGCTTCTTTGTTATTTGTTCTCAAAACATGGAAGTATTTCATATTCAGGGACTTTGCCATGTCTTTGATCCTTGAAATTATCCTTGCAAGTTGTAGGTCCGCTGGATTGGAGTTGGTCGCCACTACTTGGATGATCACCTGGGAGTCTCTGAAGACATTTGCCTCCTTGTAGCCCAGCTCTTTGAGGAATTTGATTCCTTGGAAAAGGGCCATCGCTTCAGCTTGAATACTTGAGGAGTGGCCTAATCCCCAAGCAAATCTATGCACAGCTGTTTCATCTGGATTTATAATGAGACCTCCTGCTCCAGCAGTACCTGGATTCCCTTTGGTAGCCCCATCGAAGAAGAGGGATGGAAGAGTTTGAATGGACATCCAGATTTTAAAATCAGCTTCATTTTTCCTGACTTTCCATTCTTTGCAAGGAGGAGGAGAGTTGTTCGCTTTTGGAAATTTGAAATTGAGAGTAGTTCCCAGCTCTATGTCCTGTTGGCTTAAATTTGTGTCGTCTCCTTTGTCTTCCAGCCACTCAACTAGCTGATATTTTACTGAGTTGGCCACTATTCTGAAGTCCTGTTCCTTATTTTGAAAAATCCTTTGGTTCCTTTCCAGCCAGACTTGCCAGCTGATGAATTTAGGCAGAGCACTCCACGCTGACCTGATTGTTTTATTTTTTGGATATGAGCCTGGGTATTTGGCCATCCAGCCTGCAAATAGTTCTGAGACTGAGGAGGGGAAAGTGAATTTATACTTCCAGGAGTCAAGCAACTCTTGCCATATGGAGGCTGCGAACTTGCACTCAAACATGAGGTGGAAGGCAGATTCTAAGTTTTCCTTACAAAGAGAGCATCTAGAAGGCCCGTAGAAGCCCCTTTTCTGAAGCCTGTCTTTAGTCAGAATTTTCTGGTGGCAGCGAAGTCAACAAAAGTGATCTACCTTAGGAATTGAAGGAATTTTCCATATGCCAACCCAGGGGGCAGGATTGGGAGGCACGTGGGGCCTCTAAAGGCATTTGACATAGCCTTGGGCTACAGAATAACCTGCTCGATTTGATCCCCAGCCTCTCACGTCTTGCTTGCTTACTTGAATTGGAGCCAGCCCATGTAACTGCGTGATTAACGTTTCCAGGTCAGGGCGTAAGTCGGGTGGGACTAGGAGTTGTTTCCAACCCGACCACACATCGTCTTTCCAAATTGAGAGATCCCACAATGAGTTTATGCTAGCCTCTGACATCCAGCGCTGCAACTCAGGCATGCCTTTCGATTCTGCCAGCGAAGGTCTATTTAAGATGTTGTCGTTCCAGAGATGAATGCGTTTTCCATTGCCTGGAATCCAGAAGGAATGATTCCTTATCAACGGACTAGTTCTGCTGATGAACCTGCTGAAAGGAGAATTGAAGTGGTTCTTGGGCTGATCCAGACATCTAAGTCTCGGTCCTCTGAAGTACTTCCTCCACAACGCAACTTGCACCCAACCAGGATTTGGAGCTATGATTTTCCAAATCAATTTGGCTCCCATGGCTAAGTTTTGGACACTGAGATCTTTGAAGTTCAGGCCTCCCTCCTGAGTTGGTCTGGTGACTGTTTCCCAATTAACTAGGGAAATTTTCTTCTCGTTTTGCTTGCCTCCTTTCCAGAAAAACATTCTGATTAGTTCCTCCATCTTTTTGATGATTCCCACAGGCGCCAATAGAACCGAGAATTTGAATAGAGGAAGGCTGCTGAGCACTGCTTTAATGAGGACTGATTTTCCAGCTATATTGAGCCAGGAGGACCCCCAGGCCTGCATTTTTGTTTTAAATTTGTCTAACTGAGGATACCAATCTTTACTCAAGGCCCTTTTATGGAAGATGGGCAGTCCCAGATATTTAAATGAGGACCAAGAAGTTGAGACTGCAAAACCGAGGCATCTAGCAATGGAGCTTGCAGTTGAAGCAGGAATATTCCAACAGTAGATATGGCATTTGGCATTGTTTAGAACACTGTCCGAGACTTTACAATAATCTTCCAGAACTTCTTTGAATTTGGTTGCTGAAAGAGGAGTTGCAGCCCCCAGCAGAAGAGTATCATCCGCGAAGAGGGCATGATTGATGCTTTTAACCCCTCTAGCTATGCACAGGCCAGAGATGTCTTGTTCTTGTTGCTTTCTTTGAAGAATGAAGCTGAGAACAGAGGCCTGAAGAATGAATAGGAGTGGAGAAAGGGGGCACCCCTGCCTCAGCCCTCTAGAGGCTTTGAAGAAGTCAGCTGCCCTTCCGTTCACTAAGGGGGCAATCCAAGGTTCCGAGATACAGGCTCTAATCCACTTAATGAAATTTTGACCTAACCCCATTTTTTGCAGCACCTCATACAAAAAACTATGTCTAACACGGTCAAAAGCATTTGCAAGATCTAATTTAATAGCCATAAATTTTTCCTTTCGGTGTAGGCTGGAATGAATCGCCTCTTGAACCAGCACGAAATTGTCCACCAGTTGCCTGCCATGGATAAATCCACCTTGATTGTCCGGGATAATTTTGGGAAGAAATCTTTTCAACCTGTTAGCTATCACTTTGGTTATGACTTTGTACCCAATATTGCATAAGGAAATTGGGCGAAATCTGCTAAAAGAATTTGCTCCTTTCTCTTTGGGAATGAGGGCAAGAAAGGCTGAATTTGTACAGCCTCCAATCTTCTGACAGTCTTGGGATTTCTGTATCATTTTGTAGAACTCCTTCTCTACAATCTGCCAACAGGTCTGGAGGAATCTGGGCGTGAAACCGTCCGGTCCCGGAGCTTTATCGGGGTCCATTGCGAAGAGAGCCTCCTTGACTTCCTTTTGCATGATTTTGCCTTCAAGTACCTGGTTCATTTTGGAGGTGATCATGTTAGGGACAGCGTCCAACAGGGCAGCGTTTAGATCAGGTCCTGAAACTTCTTTATACAGCTGCTCAAAGTGCTTTGAGGCTGCCTTATTTATGTTGGTAAAATCCTTCAAAATGCAGTTGTCTTCTTTTATTTTAGTGATGGAGTTGCGGCCTTTCCTGGCTTGCGCTTGTTTATGGAAAAAGGAAGAGTTTCTATCTCTAGATTTGAGCCAAAGGCTCCTGGACTTGAGCCTCCAGTATTCTTCTTCTGCCAGATAGGCCTTGTGGAAGCTTTGTTGAAGTTTGGCCTCCTTTTCCAACTCATCTTTAGTGATATCAGCTGCTTCAAGATGGAGATGTTGTCTTTCTAAAGCACTTTGTATTTTTTTCCTTTCAGCAGCAGGATTGGGTAGGGTCTTAGCCCAATTTTTCAGCATGCCTTTAACTCTTCTTAGTTTTTCCTCCCACACAAAAAAAGTGGATCCCTTGACTGGCTCTTTCCAACAGTCTCTGATCTTTTCCATAAAGTATTTCTCTTTGATCCAAAGGGAGTTGAATCTGAAAGGTATAGGCCCCAAATCCTTGGGGGTCAACAGCTCAAGGCTGATGGGCTTGTGATCTGAAACGCTGCTTTGGAGAATTCGCATTCTAGCTTCTAATCCAAGAAGAAGGAAGGAAATTTGTACCAAAAATCTGTCTAGTCTTGTCGCTATGTATCCCGGGCCAACTCTCTTATTTGACTAAGTGAAGCTACCCGTGGTCGGCTTAATGTCTATCAAATCCCAATCTTGCATGAGGTCTTCCACTAATTCTCTTGCCAGATCCCTGATGATGCTGCCTCCTCTTTTTTCTGACGAGAGGAGGGTGAGGTTGAGGTCTCCAGCTATGATTGTGTTCTCCAAGTTTTCTAGATCTGCAAAGTTTTTGATAGAGTCCCAACATAGTTTTTTCTCACTTGCATTGTTAGGAGCATAAACATTGAACAGGCAAATAATTTCCTTAGATTCTAAGTGTTGCATTTAAAAAAAATCCAATGGGTGTTCAGGGACTCAGAGATTAATGAGAACTTATTGGGATTCCAGAGCGACCCAAGTCCTCCCGAAGCTCCACGGGCGGAGGTTGCATGCGCTCCTTCTTTCTTCCAAAATTTTTTGCTTGCCTGGAGGAAGGCTGAATCCTCCAATTTAGTCTCCTGGATGAGAAGGATGTCCGGGGCTTCCAATCTTATTAAACTGTTCATTTCTTCTTCCTTGGCTTTGGTGCCCATTCCCCTACAGTTCCAGGAGACTATTTTCATTATTTACTTTTGTTGTGGTGAGCTCCCTTGGAGCTCTGGGTTTGGATCTTCTTCATCTTCGGGGTTTTTGCTAGGAGTTTCTCTAGAGTTGGTTGGCTGCCCTAAAGCTTGTCCTTATAGGTTTCTTGTTCTCTTTTTTCCTTTGCTGACATGCGTCCTCTTGTAGATCTTCTGGGGGAAGACTGAGATTCACCTATTTCCCCTTCTTCCTCCGATTCCTCGGACTCTTGGGTTTCCTCTTCTTCCTCTTATGATCTCTCCTTGGATCTCTCTGGTATGCTTTTGGAGGGGGAGGCTTTGGATGGAGGGGCCTCCTTAGGGATTTCTGTCTCCTGCATGATCACTATTTCAGATCCAAGTATCTCAAATTTATTTCCTTGGCGTTCCATGGATGGCTTCTGAACCGGGCCTGCTTGGGGAGCTTTCGAATTTGCATTTACATTCTTCTTGTGTGAAGTTTTGGGACGCTTTGCTTGATTCCACCCATCTTCTTTCCCTTTTTCTTCCACCCCTTTGGATGGGCAGTCTCTGGCAAAGTGTCCGTAGACATGACACTTCCGGCATTTAAATGGCAGTTGTTCATAGTCCAGCTCCCATCTTCTTTCCCTTTTTCTTCCACCCCTTTGGACGGGCAGTCTCTGGCAAAGTGTCCGTAGACATGACACTTCCGACATTTAAATGGTAGTTGTTCATAGTCCAGCTTCTGAACATGGGTCCAAGGACCTACAACTATTTTGACGGCTTCTAGTAGTTCGACCTGCAGATCTACCTCCACACAAATCTTGGCACAGTCATACTGATCTTTGCTGTTGGCCTTGTCAATGAATTTCCCGAGAGAGTTTCCTATATGCTTCAGAGAGTCCCAGTTCCAGCAGTGGACGGGTAGATTGGGGAGTCTAACCCATATCGGGACCGCTGTAGGCACACCCACCACCGGATCGAAGTCTGGCGTCCATTTGTTTAAATACAGGCCTTGGGGGCCCATGAAGTAGGGGCCATTCCTGAAAATGAGATCTTTGTCTTCTTTTGCAGAGAATTCAAATAAAAAATATCCTCTTCCGAGGAAGTAAGAGGTTACCTTGTTTTTTATCAGCGGAGCCCAGTTCCTTGCAACCCAGTTCTTAGTTGATTTTGAGGAGGGCCATAGTCTTGTGAACTGACCGACCAGGGCATGATCTGCTAGGGACAAGGCTACTTAAATCGGACCTTCAGGCGGAAGGGCAATCTCGGGGATATCTTCCAGTCTTTTCACAAACTTCGCAGCTTCCACTGATTTCTTCTTTGGCAAAGAGGCCAGCAAGGTTCTGAAGGCCTCAGCGGCGGAAGACGGAGGAGGGGAGGAAGACCCCTGAGGAGGAGTCAACTCCTCCATGGAGGGCAGTAGCTCCAGCCAGCCCGACCGCAGCTTTGAAGCAAAGCTCCCGGCGAACACGTCCACAGGGATCAGGACTCGCAAAGAGCAGGCGCGTGCACAGGATCAGAACGCATGAAAAGCGGATCTCGCAGGTTGCAGAGTGGGAGCCGAAGTGGTTTTCTTCGGTTAGGAGGAATGATTGTTATCCTTCCCACCTCAGTTCAATTCTTGCAAGTAACATGATGAATTCGTATTAAGTATATTATTGTAATGGATTTGAGACTTAAAGAATATCTTATCCTTGCCTACAAGCTAGAGGGTGGGGTGCTTTCTTAGATGAATAAAATAGGTGTTGGATTACTTTTGGTTGGCTCACCCTATATTTATAGTTTCCTAGTTGAACATTGTTATTATAAAATCTAGCACCTTGGTGAAAAGTCTTTCACAAGGTCTAAGACAAGTATAACATGTAAGTGTTACCACTATCATCTTAGTAATCACTTCCCTTGTTTTGGAGAATGATGAGATCCAACACAAGGGAGGGTTCCCTATCAACTTCAAATAATTCTATAGTAAGATGGGATCATGTCCAACGTATCTTATATTAATTACTCAAACATACCACCACTAAGTTTAACCATTAAAAGTAAAATCAATATGGTTCAGTCAAAGTAATTTACATATTTATGTGAGCTAAGTATCCAAGACAATTTCTAATATTATGCAAGTGAAGATATACCAAGAGGGTACCCCAAACACTATAAATAAAAGATAAAACTATGGTTGTATAAAACCTGTGTGGAAGATGACAATATTTAGTAATGTATCAAGTTCTAACAACATAAATAATCTATCCTTTTAAGCAAGTAATCATGCAATAAACTAGATCTAAAAATTCCAATTAAAGCTAGGGTTTTATAAACAATTATTTTTTAAAATAAAGGCACATAACAACCGTAACAATGTGTTATTTTTCCACTGTTCTATGCTATTACAATCACTTTAGCCCAATCTTTTATTCAATTAGCAATCAAATTTAGTCTTCCAATGATAAATAACAATTGTAGATAGAACAATAAATGCAATGTATAGTGTAAGACAATCAAGAGCAATAACAAGAGACATCAAATTTGGTCAAAGACTAGGGATAAACCCCACAAGGGGGAAAACCCTTTCAAATTCTTCTTCTTATTAGATTGTCATAAAATGTTCAGCGAAGAGATTACAATGATCCAAATCATCAACCAAGAGTCAAAGGCCAATAACTTTGGCTTTCCAACAAACCAATATCTAAAATCAAGAGATGAGCCTAAAAGTCAAATATGGTCAAACTATCAAATTTGGTCAAAGTCAATAGCAGTCAAAGGCGCCCTAACCAGTCCACAAGTGAAAAATCAAACTGCTCCAAAAAGAGCTCGGTTAGCAGTCATATACATGCACGAATATAAAATATAAGCTCCAGAGAAATAGGCATATATGGTAGGTTGTCAAGGGTGTCATTGTCCATATGTCACACACACACACACACACACACATATATATGCTACAATAAATCTTAGGAGAAATATGTGTTGCCAAATGTCGAGAGTCCTATACTTTAAGAGTCAAAGGGAGATAGAGGTTGAGACGAGAAATATTCTCGTCGTTTGACGTGGATAGATTTTCATCTTGCCTAAAAACTTTTGTAATGTGCCTTGTGTAGTGGGCTAATGGAACATTCTAAGAGTGAGGGCTCGAGATTGGAAATCCTCCAATTGACTGACAAGGAAGGATTTCCATCTCACCTTGGTCATTTGTAACATGCATGAACACTTAGTGCTTGGGAAATTGTGTGGTAGATTGACGCATAGTGGGACCCAATCTAGGTGGTAAGATGATGTTGAATCAAGTTGACATGGTGCCACGGTGGCGTGCCAGGTGGTAGCCATAATTGACCATATTGAAGGGTCAAGAGGCTTGAAAGTGAGTGGCATGTGGCACTCTAGGAGAAGGCTACATGGAGAGGATAAGGACAACATGATGTCATCTCGCCGTCTTAGGGTCTTAGACCTTGTGGGTGGCATATAATTGTACACAAGGGAAAAGAGGCCTAGATTGACAACTGAGGCAGACAAGGATGTTCCTGACATATATCATCAAAGGATTTCCATCTTAGGATCTCGACAGGGTTGGTAATGTGCCTACCAAGATAAGGTTGAGACTGATGGGTGAAGTGGATAGGAAATTCCCTCGGCAATTGATGACAAAATTTACATCTCGGACCTCGAGGTCTTGGGCATCGAGGAAGACGTGTTGTGGTTGTGAGAAAGGTAATGGGACCAACGTTGACTAGAAGTCCTCCCTTCAGTTAATTTTGAAACTTGTCATCTCAGGCCTTTGGGGTGTAAGTGTTTTTTGGAACATATGGCAAGGGGTTGAGGATCAAGGTGTGATACACATGGAGAATTAGCAAACTAGGTCGAAGGGGGACTTGGGAAGGGTGATGATGTGGCCATGCACATAGACATCCCTTGGAGGTTGGATGTTTGCATGTGGGCACCACGTTGCACACAATGCTGACATGGCAAGAGTTTAATGGCCCAACTTTAAATGGCCATATCTTCCAATTCGAGGGCCAGTTTTTGATAAATTTTATATCACCAGGAAAGTATTACCAAGCCAGACACAATGGTGGCATTATTTAATAGTTTCAAGGAGTTTGGGAAAAGATGAAATTTTAAGACCTTGTTTCCACAATAGGACTGTGGAGGTTGGGTCAATTATAGAAACACCTTATTTTACCAAGTTAATATGGGTTGGATGGGGTGGTTATAGAAAAGGGGATGTTGCCTTGTCCAACAGGTACATCTAGAGATAGGTGTGGAAATATATGATATAACACTTAGTTCAAATATAGTGCTTGTTATTTTGCTTTTGGAATTCCACAATGAAGTTTCCTAACTATTGACATATTTGAGATAATCTTCACTTGTGGTCGTTTGCCAACTCACTATGTGGATAATTGTGGGTTTCTAAACCCATTATTAAACTTTATACATTTTATACATTTTAGGGTAAGTTTGGTATAGTCTCCTCCTTGTTGCTAGTACCTTAACCCTAATGGACTGGTCTATATGCATCACCTCTCTCTTTCATATGGTCATATCATTTAAGTGAGTTTATTTCTTCTTTTACTAAGTAAACCTATAAAGGTGTCATGCACTTTCTTGAAGACTTATGTGTTCACCATCAAGGTTCGTTGTGTTTATGATTGCTTGTCTTAGTGGATTAAGGGTTTGTTGAAGAATTCACTAGAGATCCTATACCCTTTGTTTTCTAACATGGTATTAAAGGTAGTGTAGATTTTTCTTCCTCTATCTTTTTTTTTTGATATGAAACCAAGGTTTCATCTTTGTTGCAGGTTATTATTATGGTTTTCAACATGCTATTTTTTCACAACCACCATTTTTTATGGTTTTTTACCCTTATCTTCACCAACACTGTAATGTTCCCGATTTTGTGAATGCAAAAATCACTAAGGGGTTTGCCAATTATTATTAATATTAAATAAAAGGGGAAAATATTATTTTGTGGGAGAAAGGCGGGAATTATTATTTTAATGGGGAATGGTGGCAAAATAATATTTTATTGGAAATAGGAGGCAAAACATTATTTTATTGGCAAAGGAAGGCAAATTATTCTTTTATTAAAATGGCAGCAAAAAGACACTAAGTGGAAAATGGCTCCCAACAATAAAATAATATTAAAAAGGAGTCTATAAGCATGGGGAGAAATTATAAAAGGAGGAGGGACTCATTTGTTGATCATCTTTTTGTCTATCTATCTTCAAAACTTGAACTCTCATGTAGTTGTTGAGCACAGGAAGAGTAGTGTTGTTTAACATAGGAGTTTCAAGCGAAATTCCACCTTCAGTTCAAAGAACTTCGAGTGTCTCACTAGCGAGTAATTTCAGGAAGTATATTTCAGGATTTTCCACATAGTTTCATTGCAGACATCATCCAGTTCTGCACACACCTTCGACACAGAGGTAGTTCGAGTTACTTATTAAAGGACCAGATATTGTGGGTTGGAGTTTTGACTATTTTGTAGGTGGTTTTCTCCACTGGTGACAGTGATTTTGGGGTGGATTTGTAGGGTTGAAGATTAATGCTATTCAAGGGTAGAAACTACAATTATTCTCTAGCAGCAAAAAAAATATTTTCTAAGAAATTCCCACTTTTTGGGGCTTTTCGGGTTAGTTGGAATTAGCGAGATATATTTCCAACATTTTCTAGGTTTTGTGAGAGGAATCTGTGGTTAAAATTTCAAAATTTCCTAGGCATTATTTAGGTTGAGAATCAACATTCCTTCAACAATGTGTTTTATTGGTAAACAAGGTAATTCACACCACTTGGTGGGCTTGATCTTGGCTTGGAGTTAAGCCAAACCATTTTTGGGTTTTTATGGGTTTGGTGTGAGGAGCTCCATGATAAAGTTTCAATTTTTTTGGAGCAATATTGAGGGTAGACACACCAATTCATCTTCGGAAGCAACAAGATAATTTCTGGGCAATGCGAGCTAATTATTTGGGCCCTTATCCAGCACTTGGGTCTACTTCATTTTACCTGGGTTTTGCATGCATGCAGTGGCAATCCCAAGAGCTATTTTTCGATTATATTTTGTACATTATTAATAAAATAGCCCAACATTATTGCCTAGTTTATTTAATTTTCTAATGGTGCATGCATGTGTTAAATTTATATTGTTATAGCTTTATGCATGTCTTTGTTATTTACTGAATATTTCTATTAGGAATATTACACACACACCCATACTTGGCATGTTTTCCTTGTAGTTTTAGTAAATTTAAGGAATATGTTATGCTTTTGACCCCTCCTTATGGACACCACTCTTCTTTTTTTCTTTATTTAAACCAAAAGTTACTATAAATGTGCATTGGTATCCTGTCATCCATGCATGGAAAAAGAATCCCCCCCCCCCACACACACAATAAGGATAACTATCATGTGTGGCATGTTCGTTTGACAACTATACTTCATGGTAAAGGTTTTATGGATGTATTTGGGACCACTATTGGCTAGAATTAATGACAACCATGATCTCACATATTTAAATAAAGATGAAGTTGTTGGGTTGACGACTCTTTGGATCCAACCTTGTTCATCACACAAACAACAAAAGTGAAAAGCACATTTGGGATTCCTTCCACACCCTATTTGGTGTGGTAAACACTACTCAAAGAAATATACTTGAGACAAAACTCTCTAACATCAAAATGGTAGATTTTGCTACTATTGAGAAGTACATTTCTAGGTTCAAGAATCTAAGAGTATACATTTCCAAAAATGGTGGTAAAGGTAAAATGAGCATTGAATATTATCAACATTTCCCTTAATAATCTCCTACATACTCTTAAAAAAAAATATCTCCTACATTTTTTTTTTTTGCTATTAATTTTTTTATAACATTCCTCTTTTTATTCCAAACTCACATTCCCCTACTTTTGAAGACATGTTTTGTAATCTTATCCACCATCAAGTCACCTTAAGAATCTCGGGTGAACTATATCTACAAGAGCATGCCCACACCGAGGCTACACTCTCCTACTGTATCCATGGGTGTCCAAGGGACACTTGCAAGTTTTCCAAAAAGAAAAGGACAATATTCCTATATTGCCATAAGGAGGAACATTTGCTTAAAAATTGTCTCCTTTGTCTTCAAAGGATTGAAGATCTTGTTAGACAAATAATTGGAAATCATGATCTCATTGAAGGTTGGTGATTCCACACACTTGGTTGTAGATATTTTTTTTATGTTCCTCCACTTCTATTCAAGAATGAATTATAAATTTTAGCACTACTAAACATACAATGAAGAAGATAGACAAACAAATTAGGAAGAGAAATAATTAATAGGAGAAGCAAGCATGTTGAAGAATAGGATTATATTGTGCATGAAATCATAATTGGTATATTGTGAAGTTGCATGAGACCATATGTTTCATTAATGAAAACACATGAGGTATATTGGTAAAGAAATGTGGCAAGAAAAAACATTATCACAAGGAAACTTAGAATTAAGATTATCTCTCTCAAACCTTTATCAATTCCTTTTGTGGGAATATTTTCCATCCTCACCCCTTCAAGACCTATTTGATGGCTTACATTACTTAATATTTCCTCTTTTACTCAACATAATATAAAGTAAACCATGGTCATGTATAACCTTATGGTCACTGATAATATATAGAACATCACAGGATAAACCACTTAACACAAGTCTAATAATTTTCTATTCAAGCCCAAGACTTTTTTTATCTAGAGAAAAAATAGTAATTTTTATTATGTGAACATGGAATAAAAAATTACATTCCATAGACACACCATGTGTGTATGTGATCTTGAGTTGTAATATGTCTAATACAAAGAAAAAATATGACCAAGAAGGAGCAGGGAATTAAACCCTAGGCCACAAAGCATAGAGATACAATATAATCAAGGCACACAGACCCGACAAGAAATAGTCCTGGCACGCACGCCATAAGAAAATAAAAAATAAAAAATAAAATAAAAATAAAATCCAGGCGCACAGGCCCTCCAAAATCCCAAATAGGGAACATAATGAAAACACAACAACCTGCCAACACACAATCAAACTTCAAAATTTACAAAAATTGGGCCAGAGACCTGTGTCGGAGGCCATGAAATAGGATAATGCACCCATAACCCAACCACTGAAATTAGGATACAAAACCTAGAAAGAGGCCACAAAATAGTCGTTGTAGGGAAAAATGATGACGACCACTGGAAGAAGTTGGATTATGAGGATGGGACTCGGTAATATGACACATCCATGAGGATCAGAGTGGAATCTAGTTCGAAAGCAACCAATAACACTGGAGGAGAGAAGGAGACTACCGAAAAAACAAAATTGTCGCAGAAAACCCATTCCTATAGACGATGACCAAAAAACTGGTGAGAAAATGCACGAAATATAGTATTGAGCAGATGACCACCCAATAATCCCATCCCCTCAACTTTCCACAATGGAAAGCGATAGCACAACTAAGAGAATACTAGTTGGAAAACCTCGATAACAAAAGACTCATTTGATGATGCAAAAGAAACCACGAACCAAAAAAGCCCTTGCAAGGAAAAAAACATTGCGACAACAAAGAGAAAGGGAAGAAACGACGCATGGAGCAAGGTTGGAGAAACTAGGGTTTAACTGCCCTGACCCAACTCCCTCAACTCCTAACCAATCTCAAGCGTCGTTAGCTCTTCTTTTTCAATTCATGCCTTAGACTCGAGCTCCAAACTCGGAATATATATAAGGTATTTACATCATGGGATAACTAGATGTTGCTCTAAAGACTTGACACCCACCAAAACAACCATATGTGCATCACCTGATCATAACTAATATGGGGGTCAATATTAGGGGTATTACAAGGTTGATATTTCCCTTAATGAGAGGTTTTTACAAGTTTAGCATATTATAATGGTGATGGACACTTAGGACACCATCAAAATCCCCAAGTACCTTGTTAACCACTATGAAATTGCTATCAAGTTTAGCATGGATTGGATTGTTGTTACAATATGCAAAAGATGCCCACTAGTGATCAAATTGATATCTCATTGCTTCCCCTTCTATTGTCAGACAATGTTATTGTGGACTAAATCTCTACTTAGTCAAGTAATGAAAGAATAAAAAGAACAAAATAATGTGATTTTTATGTTTTCAAAGGCATATGAATATGAGCTTAAGAATTGAAGTAAGCATGTGGTCATGGAAAAAACATTGTTACCTAAGAATATAATAAATGGAAGCGTATGGTTATTTGGGATAACTTTAATCTTAATTTAGATGAGAAGGTAATAGCTAAGGGCACTTTTATTGTTGCTAAGGACCAGACCCTACTCCCTCATGTAGCTTAATTACCGTAAGCCTTACATGATAAAATCTTAGATGGTGAAGTTATTGTAAGTAAAGAACTTAAGAAAGGCCATGGAAATATTGCTAATATATTTACAAGTAACATCATTGCTAACAAGCTATAAACACATTATCCATTAAGTACCAAATTGACACGCATATTAGAGATAATCTCACAAAAGCCTCAAGTGTCATACTATTCAATGGTGCCAATATAGGAGCTTACTCTTTCAATTGACAACTTATGAGCTTCGATGCAAAATAAATCCATCATTCTGACCCTCCTTGACCTACCTGTTAGCTACCTATACCAATAGGTTTCATTTTTCATGATTGGCAGGGGAAATGCCAAATATGCTCTACTTTGGTGATGCAAAGATCTCATATTTTTGTGGAAAACACCTATCTACAGTTGTTTGATGCATGCCCTACTTCTGAATGGGTGATCCAACAGTCTAAGCTGGGTCATGCCATATTTCAATTTTGGTTGTAGATTAGAGAAAGAAATCTGTCCAAACTGTTCAATCTTGGCAGAGAAGTAGTCAGGTAGAGAATGAAGGTTCCCAACTGCTTAATATGGGGCCTTGGAAGTAATAAGGCTAGCCTTAGATAGAAATCAAAAGAAAATGGAAAAGAAAAGAAAAAGAGCAATTGAGGGTTTTCCAGTCTAAGTGCACCCTCCTTGAAGTAACAAAAAATGCTAGGCAATAGAATGGGTAGGTAGATGGGGTTGCAGAAGCATGATTTCTTTCATATCACTGGCCTAAGCAAAGGAAACACATGGTGGCAAGTGCAGATCTTCCTATTCAGCAGTTTTGTAGCAACAAAGTGAAGAATGTCTAACTTCCCAATCATTCCCTATCAAACCCCTTTCTAACATCCCACTATCACCTTTGTTCATAAGAGAAGTCAAACTCTTTTGTTGATTCTTGTTACATAAAGAGCCACATTTCTTGTGTAAAAATCTTTTCATTTTGATCTACTCTCATAACTAAGTTTGTTTCCTAAAAAACTTAGTCTTTGCTTCCTCTTCTATATCTCCCACCCAATATTAACTACTAACTCCATTATTACTTAACTCCCTATACTTCCCTTTTTCCCTACTACTATATCACTATTGTGAAAGGGCCCACTAAATATATAGATCCCCCCTTTTTTTGGCATTATAGCCATATGTTCAAATATTTGGAAAATCAGGCAGAATCAAAGGTTTTTGTTTGGTTTGCTTGAAGTTAGGGATTAAACTAACACTTGGTTAGTTTAATAACCTATTCCCAACCCTATCCCCTTCACAAACCCACTATGATGTCTAACCCGCGCTATTTGCATAAAACCCGGTTAAAACCCATTTCCTCCGCTTATCCTAAGTTTTTACCTCTCAGCGCACTTACCACAAAAAACAAAGGAAAAATATTATTTAAATGTTGCCGGGTCCCGCCGTATCATGTTGGCAGTTTGCTCTCCCGTCGTCCGTCGGATCTGGGCACTCCCATCCGACGGCTCACATCAATATCGGACCGCCTCCGATGCCTGTACGTTAGCACCCAAAATCTGTCAGAGGGTGACGTCAAGGCTCGGACGCGTGTCGTTCCCAGATTGTATCGGGAGGTCACCTGCCAAAACCGCTCCCGTACAATAAGCGGTCCGAAATTACCACTTACCGCCTTTGTTTCTCCGCCATACGTCACATCCATGTCACGCGTACGTCACTGCCACCTCAGTGTCGCGTCACCGCCCCATCCACTACCGCTCCGAGTTGCCCGCCATGTCACCTACCCACGTGGAGCCACTCACTGCTTCGTACTGACCCCACCCATGACGTCATCCGACAAAAACGCGCCAAAAGCCAAATTTTCACTATTTTGCCCAAAAAACCCGTTTTTTCGCGTTATTTGCAATATTGTGCACTGTGCTCTTGCATGAGCAAGTACGTCGTTCTCCGCCAACTTTGAAGATTGCTCCTTGCTGCTGGCGCCCTCAATTCACCTGTTATTCCACCATTGGCCGATTGCACCAGGTATTTATCAAGTTATCCCCTCCGCGCCTGGTTTTTTACATAATTCTCTGAAGAAACTAAGAAAAGAAGAACACAGTAAGTTCAAGAAATTCTCATGAACCAGTGATCCTCTTCCACTCTGTAAGCCCAATTTCCCTCACAGAAGTCCCCATTGTGCCGAAATTCCACAAATTCGCAGTCTGTTTGCGCATTCGCAAATCCAAACCTCTGCTAGATAAATTCACCGGGAAAGCAAGTCCCAAATCCCGGCATTTTCTCTCTGAATCTATCCTAAGTGCATTTTGACTCAGTTTTACCCCAGTTTACCTCTTCCCCTCTGCAAATTGCCCTGCTCCTGCAAAATTCATTGCTCTGTGTTGCTGTGCCCAGAAAAACAAGTTCAAATACAATTCAAAGTACCAATTGACCATGGAGACACCAGTAGCTCTAATGGCTGGCCCTGGCTGATAGAGACTACCAGATGGCAGAAGTAATTCCAGAGTACAACAGGTACCTTGTTCATGTACTCAATGAGCTGAAAGCCGAACATCTCAGTGGAAATGATATTCTAGGGATTTGGGACTCCAATTTGCCCATTTTCAATCTTCCTCAAGTCAATGTCCTCCCAGATTTAATCCATAGGTGCAGTGCCAACTATGACCCATGTCAGAGAGCTGTCCTCAGTCCCTCAGGCTCAGTTTTGTTCCATATCACCCCTGAGGCTATAAGTCAAATGCTGCACTTTCACACTACAAAGCCATTGACTCCTCTATCTATGATGGACTTGATAAAGCAAGGAGGCAAGCTCTCCAGTGCCCAAATTATAGAGATTAACCAACTATTCATTCAATCAGGCTCTCAAACTGTGAGGACTCCTCCTATTGGAAATGTATATCTCAATGACTTGGGAAAAATGCTTGTGGATATGATCAGTTATGTCCTGGGATACAGATCATCTGAGGATGTTGATGAAACTATTCTGGCCATGATGTCTATCTTCTCCCCTGGAAAGCCTCCTTCTGTTCACTATGATTATGCAACATACATTGCCAATAAAATTCATGAGCAATTGATGAATTTAGAGAGGGAAAGGATATTTAGATACACTTCTTATATCTATCACTTGTTCCTATTTTATCAGCCTGATAGCTTCCCTATTACTCTCAAAAAGTTTGATGCTCACGGAAACCAAAGGTCTGTGGTATTTTGGTCTTCAATCTTTCATCACATATCTTTTTCACCATATAGCTACTGTGAATTCATAGACCTTTTTATCCACCCAGCCATGTCCTTGCTGTTGAGTTCCCCTCCTCCAAGATTGACAGATGAGATGCAAAGAATCCTCCAGCTCTCAAAGTCCTACAACATTGGGGATTGGTACTTCTACCAACACCATACAGTGATCAGAATATATGGTTGTGAGTTAGCCCCATATAGGCTACCAAGATATGTCCCTATGAGACTTTTTGCTTTAGAATATTTCAGACAATTTGGAAATGCAGACATGGTCCATTTCCACAACAAAAATAAGAAGGTACAACTCAAAGTCAGAAACCAGCTAGGCCCATTTATTTATAATAAAAGAGAAGAGGCATGGCAAGAAGCAGATAAGATCCTGCAACACCTCGGGTTGCAAACCAGTTTCCTCTGGATACCCTATGATCCCAATCATTTCATTAGTCTTAGAAGGGTCAAATATAAGTTGGCTAGCTATGATCATGTCAGGTTGCCTCATATTGAAAAATATGCAAATCTGTTAAGATGGAAAGAGGGCACCTTAGAAGAGGCAAGTTCTAAAGAGGAAATAGCACAAAAAGAAGCAAAGAAACTTGAGAAGGAAGCTGACTTGGAATATTGTGGACAGGTTTCTTCTTCTTATCATACTCAACTTGGAGCAGCTGCCTCATCTTCTACAGCTCCCCAGCAAGCAGCTCAAACTATTCCTCAAGCAGCTAGCACAGATAAGGGAAAAGAAATGGAGCAGGAGCAGACACTCCCAACAACAGAACAGCAAAAAGAACAGGCAGAACAGCAAGAGGAAATGGCTGAGGCCCCTGTATCCACAGAGCAACAGGCTCAAGAAAGTGTGCCTCCAAGGCAGGAAACAACAATGGATACCTCGGTACTTCAAACCCCAATAAATGAAGAGAGAACTAGGAAGAGGGACAGACAGCAAGAAACTCCCCTCACTACATCAGCAAGTCAACAAGGGGAGAAAAGGCAAAGATTAAACCCTTTTTCTGAAGAAGAGATGCCTATTGGACCATCCATGGGTATGGGCCCCCCTAGCATGGAAGCATCAACCAGTTCCTTCCAGCAGGAACAAGAGAGACCACTTGGAGGAGAGGTCAGTTCCTCAAGCCAGCAAAGAAGAGCAGAGTCTGGAATCAAGAAACAATTTATGGATATAAAAGCTAGGAATGAGCCAGTCAGAATCCAGCTTTACAATCATTTGCTCAAGATGGCTCCCACCAACCAGCAGAGGCTCATGTCCGCATATGACATTGCAGAGGGGAAAATGACTATGATCCATTTCATGCATGCCTTGCTGCAGCCACAGTCAGCTGCAGATTACATCAAAACCAACCTAGAAGTGTTTGCAAAGGACATCCACCCAATGGACCAAATAGAGCTACATAAGCAAACGGGTGAGATGGTCTACTCCACTCTTGCAGATAAAACATTTCTAGCACACAAACTGCAAAATTCTCTCCATAATACTACTGCCCAACTAGAATTGGAGAAAGCTTCTTCTCAAGCCAAAGACAACAGGATTAGATCTTTGGAAGATATCATTACAGAGCTTGGGCATGACCCAAGTGATCCTAGAGCTGTGCAGGCGCTCATGAAGAAAAAAGATGAAGATATATCAGCTTTAAGGAAGATGGTCAAACTTCCAGCAACCCTTCACCCCCAAACAGAAGATGTTGCTCAGCAAAGAAAGGATCAAGATGTAGTGGCCATGCTGTTGACACTACACAAACAATTGGTAGAAACAGAAGGACGATTGATAGCAACAGAGGGTGCATTACAGGCAGCCCTGAAACAGAAAGAAGGAGGGCAGATATCTCAGCCCCCTCAGCCAGTAATTAACCTTGAGGAACCTCCTCAAATTATAAGTCCTCCCACAGGACAAACACCAGAGGCAGGCCCTTCAGCAGCAGCACCAACAACAACATCAGGACAGACACCCAGCCTTGATATGAAAAATATGATGAAAGAACTTCAAGCTCTGGAGGCCCAGATGGCAGAATTAAATGAGGCCAAGGAAAAATTGGCTACACTTAATGAAAAATATGATAAATCAAAGCAGAGTGTAGCTGAAAAAACAAGAGAGGTAAGGGCTCTTGAGAAGAAAATAAAAGAACTGGAGAAAGAGCTCTCTCTTGATAAAGTTGTGGCTGAAATCAAGAAAGTCCTGTGGGCCAATATTGGTCAGTCTATAACAGATCAATGGCAATATATTGAAACCATCCATGAGCATATAGATCTCATAGGCAGGGCCCAAAAAGAAAGTCAAAGAGCAAGGGCATCTCTAGGCAATATGCTTGAGATTGCCAATAGGATGATCAATGTCCTTAACAATCGCACAGGCCCCCAGCTGGCAGCAATGGGTATCTCTAACAGAACTGATACCATTTTACTAGTAAAAAGGGTGCTCACTTTGAGAAATCATGTGCAAACATTGGATAGAAGGTGCCAGGAAATGCAGACAGAGGTGAACAAATTCATGGAGAAATTTACAGCAATACATAACAGAGGCCTTCCCAGCTTATTGAACAGTGCAGGAAGGTTACTATCTCATGAAAACTATGCCAAGAGGGTAAATACATTTGCCACAAATCAGATCACTGCAGCATCAAGTGCTCCAAAGGAAACAGGGCCTGCATCTGGGCAGAGTCTCTATGACAGAATAGAGAATTTATTTTTTATCATGAATGAGATTAGACATCTATTTGAAGTGCCTCCAAATTACTACAAATATACTGAGGCAGATGAAACCTTAGGCACAATTTTGAGACATCAGTTGCCTACTCAGGAATGGTGGACAAGCATGATACAGACATTGCTGTGAAGAAACAGATTTTTCACCAAATTTTTGTACATCAATTATAAGTCATCATGTTCAGAAAATTGATATATTTACTATGACTGGAAAAGAGTGGACAGAGCCAACTCAGCAAACCAATTTGGCCACTAAAGCAACACCGACAGATGCAGATGACGGGGCTGAGATAGCTGCAGCACGACAAAGCAATAAAGGGCTTATTACTCAGAATCAATACGAAGCACCCGGCAGACCCAGTTGCCCCAAAAGTCAAGAATTTCTGACAAACAGCAAGCAGCTGTTGTATATTCATTTAAAGTAGCTTTTAATTTTGTAAGAAATATCTTAGAAAGTTGGTAAGAGCAGTTATTGTGCAATAACTCACTGTTGAGATATTTCTGTGATATTTTGTATATATGCACCCCCGCATAGCTTATTGGGGGTTGTTGTTACTCATTTGTTCAAGAGAACTCGGTTGTATATCCTCTGAAAGATATAATACAAAGGAGCTGTTGGTTTCCAGAAGATATGTTTGGCTTGGAAGTGCTGTGATGAAACTATTGACTGCTGCAGGATTCTCGTGTTATGGCGTGATACAATAAGTGTTCTCTAACTGTATTTGTGTTTCATTTCTTGTATAATCTGTCTGTGATGTATGGTGATTAATCTTAGTAGAAAGGTAAAAGACTAGTTCAGGATTTGTCCATTAAAGACACCCTAAACTCAATCCTTACTACTAAATATGTTTTCTTCAGGGTTAGCTGCAACTATGGAATTCTTAAATGCTCCTATTTGCTCTAATCACATGATAAGTCTTTATTCAGTAATTCTCTTTTGCTGCTGAGTTAGATTTGTTCTTCATTTCGTATTGCACTGTGAAAGAACTCTTAATTGCCTTTCCTGGTGTAACTTATACTGTTTCCTTTCTAAAAATCATAGTTTGTATCATGAATACCCATCTAACCTTGCAGTGAACCTCTCTTCATTACAAACATCAAATCCTATTCATTTATGGACTCCACATGCCCAATGGACTGAACTTTCTTTGATGCTTGCATGCCCTTCTTTGAACAATAGCTGACAACCAAAATTCAAACAAAATTCTCACCTCATAACTAGCCTAAATCTTCAAAAAACAAAGTTAAAACTAAAAGAGAGAGCCCTCTCTGATTACAGGCAGGCTAGAACCTGTAATCCAAAGCTTGGTTAGTGGTTACCCCGACCGTATTCCCTCAGGAGTCAAAGGGAACAACCTGGGTGTTAACACTACCTTCCATTCAATGTGAAGTTACATTCAACACAAATAAAGCTACTAGCATTGCATAGATTGAGAATATTCTTAATGCCGATAAGGATATTTTTGGTTGGATAGTAGCACACTAGTGGAACAAGAATCACATGAGGCCACTACTATAGGTCACAATTCTAAAGAAATAAAGGGATGCCACATATCTAAAGGACCCTTTGATATTTTTTTTGAACAACCCAAGCTCCTATTGTCCCTACCTAATGATATTAAACCAACATTGGTGTAGGGGGTGTTTATGGCCTAAGGAGGCTAGTGGGTACAAGAAAGGAAATGTTGAAGTCCTAAATTGTCTTCTTTTTTATATCCTCTTACCTCCATTTCCATCCTTTTCACGATATTTTTGTTACATTTTCATGTGAAAGGTCACTTCAGATATGTTGAGACATAATAAAAGGTATCATTCATTCATGGTTTATAGTCTATTGTTTCTTTATGAAATTTAATCAAAACATTTCTATAGCTACCAAAATGCACTCATTTTGCAATGAACTAAAGATTTTGCAGCTACATCCATGGTTAGACAGGTTACAGCATGTTTGAGGAAGAATAAAGGATATAGGTAGAGGGAAAATGGTTAACATATGGACATCCACCTGGTTGGGCATCACTTTTTGGTGTTTTTTTTTAGCCACATAAGCCATTTTTGCCTCATTTTCCTTTTTCCACTTCCATATTCATCCATAAAATCCTTGAAATTAATCAAATCAGGTACAAATTTCATTTAATTTTAATGATTTAAATTTTGATGAAGTTTTGCTTTAAAATTAAAATTTTAGCAGTAATTACGAGATGTTGCAACTTCCTGTAATAGCTCCATGGTTTTCATATGTGCAGGACATCTGGGAAAAATACAAAAGTTGGTGGGTAATCCTCATTGTACAAGGATGGTGAAACTCATATTTTCTCCCGAAAAGGTTCACGGAGGTGCCTCGTCAATGCTGGTCAAACTAGGTCAGTCATGCAGAAAATCCCTTATTTTGAGCACAAAATTAGGGCAGTTTTAGATTTTGACGGATTTCTCACAAATTTTAGTGATAAGAAGGATGAATTCGACCTGTTAGCCTTCATTTAGGATTTTCATAAATACATTTGAGTGTTTTTAGTTATTTGGTTACAAAAACACTTGTATAAATATGTAGGATTTGAGGTAGAAAGATATATTATGCTATGTTATGATTGATGAACTATTGCTACTTGGTTGAAGACAATTGGTTCAGAGTTTATCATGTCTTAATTGTGCTTAATGGATGATTCTTAGCATGTTCTTCAAGTTCTTTTAGCTAGTTTTCAACTTAAGTGTGCAAGCAAAGCGTGGAGGGCCCCCATCGCCAAGCTTGTACACTTGTTTTTAGTAGTGTGGTATGATCTTTCAATTTGCTGCAATTTCATTGTGTTAATTTGTTATGAATTTCAGTATTCATTGACAATATTGGTTGTTTTTATGCTTGACAATAAGTATTATGAAGTGACCTTCTGTAAAGGAGCTTGATATTCCTTTCATTCTCAATGGTTAAAATTGTCAAAATTGCTTATTTTGGTCAAATTACTTAAGTGTGATTGGATTGTTTAAATTTGGTTAATTAATTATTTGATTGATATTAATTGATGGCCTAAAAGTGTTGATCTCATCAATGGAATTTTTTAGAGTCCATCTCTTGTAAGGGAGATTGAAGTTTTCTTGATAAGAGTGCTTAAGATCTCAAGCTAGTTTAAGCGTTAATTTTTCAATTAGTCTCTAAACCATAGATTTTGGTGTGCTTCTAAGACCACGAATTCCGGATTGATAGTAAAATTGATGATCTAATTTACACCTTTAAATTAGACTGACACACCTATTACACTAATCTGGCAACTCATAGGGTTCAAGATATCTAATGGTCAAACGAGAAGTCAACTCTGGTTATAATACTTCAACCTTGCGCGGAATTTGAAGGAAGATTGTGGCATCGTCAAGCGAGTGTGGGATTTTCTCTTCTCATAGAAAATCATGAGAAGCATGATTCCTATTTTAATTTAATTACTTATATGTCAAGTATAAACTAGCTTCTTGGCTTATAACTCTTCAAACTGTTATTCAACAGAGGATTATAAAAAGCCATAGAGCAAGGCAATGGACATCCTTAAGTATTGTAACCATTTTATATTGAATACTTTTGCTTTGAATACAATTACTTTGTTCCTTTGGTGATTAAATGTGTGGGTGAATAACTCGTTAATTTAAGTCCCTTCATGCTTACGCTCAACAGGAGGGCCCCCTAAAGAGTTGTTAGTTAGTTTAGTTGTTGCTTTGTTTCATGAGTAGTCTCTTCTCCATTACAAATAGTTAGATGCTTTCTATTAGTACTTTGATATTTGTGATTTGACATTGATTGGTTTGCACAGGTCAAGCGCTCACATATGATAAAAAGATCAAACTATATTTCTTTTCTTGATTTTCTCATGTCAATTGTTTTGTTTTAGATGTACGAGTTAATGAACAAATTGATTCTAGTCACAGCTACGCACCTCAGTAAATTCATTAAAGTTGTACTTTGGATTATTATTTTCAAGTTTTGTTTCTTAATGCAATTATGAATTTGGTAAAACCACAAGGCACTTGTTTTAAGCTTTATTTATGATGATACAGTAGAGATTTTAATTTCCAACACTTAGAATAACATTTCAATTTGCTGCAAGTAGAATAAGATTTAAATTATGTTCATTAGAATAATCTTTTCAATTTAGTTCAGTAGAGTAAATTTTAATTCTTGTCAAGTAGAATAAGTTTCAATTCAGCTCAATAACATAGAAATTTCAATTGATTTTGCCTTTAAGACTAGTTTTCTTTCAAAAGAACAATTTTGATGGAAAGAACATGTGCGTAGGAATGATATGAGTTAATCTAGTTACACTTTGCTTCAATAGAAATTACATTTTAGTTTCATCTTTTAATAAAAAATAGAACTCCTAGCATATATTGTGCACATGCACTTCACAAGTACACAAACCTTGGTTGATAATTAATGAAGTAATTTAACCACCAATTAAATTACCCAACAAGAACCTTCAATGACCTCATCCAAAGACCCAAACGTTAAATTTTATTTCTGAAATATGTCATGGGAAACTTGGTTCATAAATTGGATATCCAAAATAAATAAGATAACATAGATGAAAATATTATATTCAATAAAATATGAGAGATGATGATTTACAATGATTGGTGACCTTGGTATTTATAGGCCTGAAGGTGATATTTCATTTAAAGTTATGTCTTTATGTGACACATATTTTAATACTTAGTGTCCTAAGTTCTCTAGTTTAAAGATATATATTTATGAACCATATTTGTTTTTATATACATAGCATTGCCTTCCCCTTTAGAAATATTTGTCCTCAAAGCATGTCAATGGAAACGTTTTAGCTCTGTTTTGACTTATAATGACTTCTCATGATTCACTATACTTTGAAGCTATGATGGTTAAGGAACTACAATCATATTATAATCCAAGGTTAATGGATTGGAAGTTTATGATGCCACAATAAATACATATTGTGTAACATTGTAAATATAGAATATACTGAAAATTATTTATGGTTTTCCGAGTTTTACGTTTCCAAGATAAAGTCTCTATGTTAAATGTGTGTGTGACATTGCATCTTTTATTTTTTTATTAAGAACCTATTTGTAGCAATTATTTTACAGGGTATATCCAACATTTGGTATAAAGTAGTTTGACTTCAAGGGGACACCTTTGTGGCTAAGGGTTTTGGCTTGGGCCTATGGGAAACCTTGTTATAATGGGAGGTATGTGGTATCAATTTTTGTGGTTAATGGAAATGGAAAGTAGATTAAAGATATAAATAGAGAAATTCAATGGGAAAACTTTTGAGTTGTGGAAGCTCAAAATGGAAGAACTTTTGGTGGGCAAATATCAGTGGATTGTTGTGGATCTAGGTATTTTTTCAATGAGGATGTCAATATAAGATTGGACGAATTAGAAGGAAAAGAACACAATACTATTGTCTCTTAGATTCGATATTGTTGGAAAATCAGAAAGTTTTACAATTAGATTATATTTTCCTTTGTTTGATAACTACTTGTGAAATCTGTTGGCTTCTTATTCATTTAATTATGTTTGTATTCATCAAACAATTATCAAAATGTAAACATGAAGATCATTGAAACAAAAGGACACATGATATATAGGCTCAAAGCCACTACAAAACCTCTACAAGGGGAAAACCCAGCAAAAAAAAATAGATCATGAGATATCCAAGACCCTTCCACCCTCTAGAAGCTAAGTGAAACCCTCCTACTCAGATTTTGGCCCTCCTCTTTCTCTGCAAAATTTCAAATCAGATGCTTCAAATTGTGTGTCTAAAATGCACTCCAACTTTCTTCTATCTATACTGGCCTAGAGGAGTGCGAACATTCCTGTCCCTTGGGTCAGAACCTACATGACAGACAGGGCCAACTTGACTTATAGAGGGAAATTTTACCCAAAATACACAATTAAAAATCAATTTTCCTTTTTCTCTACAATATGTCCAAAATAGGACTCTGACCCTTTCACTCAAGAAAACTAGAAGCATGAAGAACATGCTTAACTAATAAAATAATAATTTATTGAGCATGAAACCCATGCTTGATTTTTTATTTTTTTCCCTTTTACATAAAATTCATTTTGATACAATTATGAAGACCAAAATTAGTTACATTCTCCAACCCTCTCTCTTAACTGGGGAGGTATTCATAATTGTACATCCGGTACAAGGATACTTTTAAACTAAAGTATTCTCATAAGAAGAGTTAGATTGATAAGCCATATTTTAAGCGTCAACATGATTACCAACATTGTGAACATATCAAGGCCTTCAACTAACAAGCTCTATCTATATCAGAGCATAATGTTGGGAGGCTTTACATGAGAGACCACACTACATGTTAAGGCACATACCCCATCTAGATGTTCACTGGGTATGTCCTGTTAGCTCCGCTGACAAAGGGATAAAAAAGGATCCAAGTATGCCCCAAAATTCTTCAAAATCCTCTTGAGGATCATTCAAAGTCAAAACCATTGCAAGAGGAGAGTCCTTGGAAGGGCGAAAATACACTATCGGGAGGCCTAAAACACTCTAAAACCACAAAAAAAACCCACAGGCGCAGGCTTAAACAATGGATGCACGACAGCCGTTCGATCTCACCGATCAATGGCCCAGATCTAATCGGTGGATCGCAGATCGGGAAGGCCAGGGGGCAGGGCCTTTACATATAGCGATATGCGATTGCGATCAGATCGCATCACAATATCGCATCGACGGAGGTAAGCTGGCAGGGTAAACGTGGATCAAGTGTGACTGCGATTTGTGATCAGCGATGAAGGATCGCTATCAGAGCGCCCACTTCGCATCGCAGGATTGCAAATCGGCGGATCGCATGCGGCGCTTCACCAAGGGCCAGAGGGCACATACGTATTTGTGACGCGATAGCCGGACCCGACGATTATATAACACTCTATTGCATGTTATTTCAGGTCCGCGCTAAAGCCGTTTTCAATGGTTTTCGGTGCATTTTCGTTGTATAAACAAAATACGAAGGAACCTTGGGGTAGTGCGACATGCGACAACGACGTGAAGGGCGGACCCGATAAAGGAATTGGTCATGTTTATGGACCTTTGAAGTCTGAAAAGGACAACGATGGGCGGGATTCAACAGTACTACAACGTTTTCGTTGTTTATGACCCGAACAACCACAACAACAGAAAAACATTCACGACTATCATTTGAAAGGGACTGGTACAGGGATTTCATAGGCACGATAGCCACTCCATTGCTGGTTCAGGTGGCAAGCCATCCTTAGAGGAGTCTTGCAGTCATGTTACATACCAGAAGAAGGATTCGGCAGAAAGACGACGACCAACAAATAGAGCCCGGAAAGGGAAGGAGAAGGGCCACTACACGCCTCAACCCAAATCAAACGAAATCATGGAACATTAACAGTCCTGCCAGTGCAACAGTTGTCCTAACAAACATAATGGGGCATCTTTGGCATGAGAGAGCTCCCAGGCATCATAGCAGGCTGCCCAAAATATCTGAATATGGTCATTCCTCTGTCAGAAGAGGAAAACCTCCGAGCCATGCCTGCCTATTGAGGGAATCAAACGGTTAAGGGACAGATCAGACAAGTCTAAGACTCTGAGCCTTCTAGAAAGCTCAGGAGCATTGTAAAGGGCCTATAAAAGGTAGAAAACTACATGTAACAAGGGTTCAACTTCTGGAGACTATTGAGACTTTGCTACTCAAGCTTCTCATCTTCATTCTAGCAATATAAGCTTCTTTTACTGTTATATGTTCAATTTCCATTTCTACTCTGTTCTAGGTTGTGCCTGTTATGCATTTGTTCATGTGCTCTTGATATTTAGCATTAGAGGGGCTGTCATCCCACCTCTGTGTTGAAGTCTAGTATGTATCATTGAATGTGTTATGCAGGTTTCTGTTTATTTAGTGCCAGAGAGCTGTCATCCTGTCTGTGCCTTAGGAAATAGATTTGCAGACCATTTTATTGGTAGCACCCGCCCATCACATGGTCTTGTGCATCTGTTGGTGTGTTCAGTATTCTCCATATTCACCTAATCTACAAACTATTGAGCATTAGTGGTTTAAAGCCTTGTAAAGTTGAGGGTGTTCATGCATGTCTTGAGTAAAAACAGAGTTGAAATGGTTGTCTGGCTTGATCCAAACCATCTTTCATTCCAATAGTTCAGAGAACAATATTGAAGATTATATGTTACCAGGCATCTCCGAGCTGCAACCTAGGAGAGTTTCCTAGAGTGCTAACATAATTGGCGCCGTTGCCGGGGATCGAGATTGAAGCTCAGCTTCCCTGGGAGAACGACACAGTTCCAAATTTTGATGATAGACAAAGTCTGGGCACATTTCTGGTTGTAATCATCTATCTGGTGACTCCACTAGAGGAAGACCAACCTTTGGCGACTCCACATCACAGTCCTGGCTCAGTTTGTGAGGCATACTCGAAGAAATCCTCAGAAATCACCAGTCGAACCAGTGCCTGACCCTGAGAAGATTGTCAAGTCAAAGAAAACATCACAGAAAGGAGCATCAGGATCATGTAAGCCTAAGAAATCTTATGCATCTCTGCAAGAGAAGGTTATAGTCGAGAATACGCAGTTTGAAGAATTAGAGCCTAGTATTGCTAGTGAAGAATCACCTTCAGAGATTCATAAAGCTCCTTTATCTTTTAGTTCCCCTTTGGATCTCAATCCAAAGAGAGTCTCCCATACAGTCCATCATATTCCCTTGTCTCTGTCATCCATTTCATTGTTCCCCACTATTCAATCTACCAGTATCCTTCCACCTACCCCAGTCATGGTGGGCTAGCAAGCACCCACAAAGATGGAAAGAATCGTAGCTGCTAGGTATGGACCCCTGGTCTTGAGAGTTTTTGTCCAGAGCCTCGATGGAGAGGCTAGAAAATGGCTCAGAGAATTGGAACCTAGATCTATTGCTGATATTGAAGCCCTAGATGATGCATTTTTGAAACACTAGGGAGATAAAAAAGACTTGCTATACTACCATACTGAGTTTGGAAACCTGAAGAGGGAAAATGGGGAATCACTGCCTAATTTTAATAAAACATTCAATCGTATGCATAGTAAGATACCAGTTGAGGTAAAGCCTACCCCCACCTCTGCCAAACTTGCTTATGCCAGTGCCTTTGACTCTGATTTCTGTTTGCTGTTGAGAGAAGGAAGATGCGCTACTCTGGCTGACATGCAGGATGCAGCCCTAGAAGTAGAATCTAATATTATGGTTGCAGAAAAACTCAGAAGTGATGCTGACGGAAGGAGGCAGAGAGGTGAGGCTTCTTCTTCCTCTGCCTCATCTTCCGATCCCAAATTTGATAAAATGACTAGGATGATCGAGTCATTGGCTGCTAAATTATCTAAGCTGGAGGTCGAGCAGAACTCTGGGAAGACAAGGCTCCCAGGCACATTTGCTCCAAGAAATCCGAATCCATTTAGAAGAACAAATGAACAATTGCAAATCATTCAGAGAGGTAAAGAAACAAATGAAGATCAAAAGGTTAAGGCTCCTTTCTAGAATTTAGTCATGGAGGAGGAGCAGTTCGAAGATGAGGATGAAATTCATTGCATGGAAGATAAAGGCAGTGCTGCATTTTTGACATTGGCCGCATATGAAGAATTGTTGCTGCAGGACCAAGACAGTTTAGAGTGGGACAGGGAAGCTGTTCTGCAGACTGGTGAACAACAAAGATATAATTTAAGGTCACAAGCAAACAATGCCAAGGAGAATCCTGCCCAAAAAGCTGTTGTCCAAACTGAGTCACTGAATGCCAGACAGAAAAGAACAGCAATCGACCCACTCATCCTCAAAGCACCAGCTCAAGAGGTTAGAGGTCCTGACAAGTCCCCTTCCCCTTTCAGTTTTGAATCAGAAGTCCAAAAGTTGAAAATATCTGTACCTCTGTTAGAACTTGTAAAGAGTGAAGTGTTTAGAAAGCCTGTCCTCGAAGCTCTTGAGCTAAAAGCCACACAAACCTCCACTGACTTTATCAATTTTCAAGACGATAGACCTGCAGTTGTGCTAAGCCCAATGACTGAACCTGCCAATGATAATTCTCCATCTTTTTATGTCTCCTTGACCATTCATGACAAAATTCCCCACAACTGCCTGCTAGATATAGGTGCCAGTCACAATCTGATGCCTAAAATTGTCATGGAAGAGTTAGGCCTTGACATCACCAGACCATATCATGACCTATTCTCATTTGATTCAAGAAAGGTGAAATTTCTGGGATTGATTAAAGATTTAGCCATTACCCTAACCCAGCTGCGCATGAAGAGCATAATGATGGATATTATGGCGGCAAATGTCCCTCCTAAGTTTGGAATGTTGTTGTCTAGAGGGTGGATTAAGAGACTAGGTGGGACATTGCAGAATGACCTATCTTATGCCACTGTCCCAGTTTTCGGAGGAGAAAGCAGGAGATTGTATAGAGAAGCATAGCTGGCATATATCATCAGTGATGAAAAGAATCCTTCTAATCATCCCATTTATGCGGTGGATACTGGTTTTGGAGCATGTATCCTCCAAATTGAAGAATCTCAGAAGGCCTCGTTGCAGCTCAAGAAACCAATTGTTCAGGCTGAGGGGGAGCAAGCAAATCAGGTTTGGGATATGTTGTTTGATGGAGCATGTTCCAGGGAGACTGCAGGAATAGTGGTGGTGCTGATATCTCCAAAACAAGAAAGCACACAACTGTCTTTTAAGCTGGCCTTCTAAGTCACCAACAATATAGCAAAGTATGAAGCTTTGATACTGGGCCTTAATGCAGCAAAAGACAGAGGAATCCAGAATCTGAAGGTATTTGGAGATGCTGATTTGATCATTCAGCAAGTAAATAAAACATTTCAAGCAACGCACCCAAGGCTGAAAGCATACAGAGATGAGGTATGGAGGATCAAAGATTTTTTTGATTATTTCTGTATTTCATATATTCCTAGAGCCAAAAATCAGCTTGCTGATTCCCTTGCTGTGTCTCCTAGTCTATTTATCCCTCCCATGCCTCCCAGACTAGTTTATGAAGTCCAAATGAAATATAGACCATCCTTGCCTGATAATGTCTAGCATTGGAAAGTTTTTGATGATGATGATGAGATAAATAGGTTTCTGCAAGTCATTGATGAATTTTCCGAAATGCAAATTGACCAAGAAAATGAAGCCTTGCAAGAGACCCCCCAATCCCAGCTTAGAAACAAAATTGGCAAAGATAACATTGTCTAGCTTCCCAGCAATCATATTCCTAAGGGTCTAATTCCTCTAGAAAGACTGTTTGACCAAAACGATGTACCCTATAAGGCTGCCCAAAATGAAGATCAGTGTGCAGTCTGTAAGCATGATGTAGGGAGTCCAGGTCAGCCAAGATACATAAATCTGTCCGCCCATCTATCTGCTGACCAAAGTGTTGAGTATTGCAATTCAATGAAGCAATTTGCTGATGTCCTTGCCTGGGAATATGGTGACCTGAAAACATATGACAAGAAGATCATCTAGCATAAAATCCCTCTAGAGAAAGACACCAAACCTTTCAAATAGAAGCTGAGACCAATAAATCCTATGCTCCTCCCTCTGATTGAAAAAGAAATAAAAAAGTTGTTGGCTGCCAAAATCATAGTCCCTCTCAGATATTCCAAGTGGGTAGCCAACCTAGTAGTAGTGAGGAAGAAAAGTGGAGAAATCAGACTTTGCGTTGATTTCAGAAACTTAAATAAATGCTCCAAGAAAGACAATTATCCTCTACCCAAGATGGAGCACTTGCTGCAGAAGGTCTCAAGAGCCAAAGTGATGTCTTTCCTGGATGGATTTTCAGGGTATAATCAGGTTGTTGTGCATCCAGATGATCATGAGAAGACTACATTTACCACTCCTTGGGGCATCTTTATGTATTCCAAGATGCCTTTTGGGTTGATGAATGCTAGAGCCACCTTTCAGAGAGTTATGGATATAGTATTTGTGGGAGAGAAAGATAAATTTGTCCTTATCTACCTTGATGATATAACAGTATACTCCAGCTGCCATCAAGACCATGTGCAACATTTGAAGAAAGTGTTTTTGAAGTGCAGAAGGTTTGGGACTTCAGCGAATCCTAAGAAGTCACAGTTTGCTTTAGAAGAAGGCAAGTTGTTGGGACATATTGTTTCTGCTGCAGGTGTCCGAATTGACCCAGAAAGAGTAAAAGCGATACAGACCTTGTCTGTCCCGAGATCGAAGAAGGACATCCAGTCCTTTCTAGGCAAGATTAATTTTGTAAGGAGGTTTATCCCAAATTTTGCAGAACTTGTGAAGCATATTACCTCTATGTTGAAGAAGGGGTCAGAGATCAAATGGAATGGTGTAGCAAGAAAATCATTTGAGTCCATTAAAAAGGCAATTATGGAGGCTCCCACTTTAATCAGTCCAGATTACAGCAAGGAGTTCCACATATTTTCTTTTGCCTCTGACGACACCCTTGCAGCAGTCTTATTGCAAGCAGATGAAGAAGGCTCAGAGCATCCAGTGGCATTTTTCAGTAAAACCTTAAGGGATGCTGCGCTGAGGTATGATATTATTGAGAAACAAGCATACGCTCTTATCAAGTCTTTGAAAGCTTTCAGAGTTTATATTCTGCATTCCAAAATAGTTGCATATGTACCCTCTGCTGCAATAAAAGATGTCTTAACACAACCTGATGCTGATGGAAGAAGGGCTAAATGGATCACGAAGTTAATCGAATTTAATATAGAACTGAAGCCCACTAAGCTTGTCAGAGGTTAGGGTCTTGCTAGACTATTAGCTAAAGAAAATTGCAGAGCAGTGGACATGAACATCATGTGTTCGAATTCAGAGAATGGTTAAACAGAGGAAGAAGAAGCAGCTGAACCGGGAGAAAAGTAGTCATTGACAGAGAATCTAGCTTCTTGTGATTGGTATTCTGCAATAGCTAATTTCTTACTGAAGCTAGAAATCCCTCCAGGCCTTACTCAAAGTCAGGCCAGAACTGTTAAACTCATGGCAGCAAAAAATTGCATCCATGAAAATCTGCTCTATTGGAGGGACCCATCTGGAATGCTTTTAAGGTGTCTGGACAAAGAACAGTCAATGGAAGTTATGCAACAATTTCATTCCAGCATGTGTGGAGGACATCATTACTGGAAAACTACAGCCCACAAGATCCTCAGAGCTGGCTACTATTGGCCCACCTTATTTTCTAATGTCTTTTCATTTGTTAAATCTTGTGACAGGTGCCAAAGATTCGAAGGGAAATAGCAATTGAAGTCCCTGCCCTTAAAACCAATACATGCAAAAGGACCTTTTCAGCAGTGGGAATTGGATTTCATTGGAGAAATGAATCCACATTCCAGTGGCCAGCACAGATGGATATTAATAGCCACTGATTATTTTACTAAGTGGATTGAAGCAATCCCTACTAGAAAGGCTGATCATAATGTGGTCATGAAGTTTTTGATTGAGCATATCTTCACCAGATTTGGTTGTCCACATAAATTAGTCATAGATAATGCAGCAGCATTCAGAGCAAAAGAATTGGTGGAAATGTGTAACTCAATGGGCGTTAAACTGGTTCATTCCACCTCATACTACCCTCAAGGCAATGGTCTAGCAGAATCTTCCAACAAAAGTCTGATAAGGATAATTAAGAAGCTGTTGGAGGACAACAAAAAGAATTGGGATTCTAAGCTCAAATATGCACTTTGGGCTGACAGAGTGACCATTAAAAGATCCACAGGAAATTCTCCATTCAAGCTGGTATATGGCACTGAGGCCGTGTTCCCAATTCAGTTGACTCTCCCTATGGCAAAGTTCCTGCAACAAGAACAGAATGAGGAAGAAGACATGGAAAAAAGGATCACTGATTTGGCAGAGGTACATCAAATCAGAGAACAGCTGGTTGAAAAGGTTGCAGTACATCAGAAAAAGATCAAAGAAGCTTTTGACAAAAGGACAAAAACAGATAATTTTCAGGTTGGAGACTTGGTTCTGAAGTGGGATGCACTAAAAGAAAAGAAAGGCAATCATGGGAAGTTTGATGCTTTCTGGACAGGGCCTTTTATCATTTCTCAAATCCAAGGGAACAATACCTTCATGCTGAAGAGCATGGGAGGAGAAGCAGTTTTTGATGGCCCAGTAAATGGGCGGTTCTTAAAACCTTTTTTCGTTTAAGGCTTTAAAGCCTTGTCATTGTAAATATGTTTTTCCAATTTTTATTTTTTCTCTTTCTTTTGCAAAATAGACTCCATGCCCAATGGAACACTAGGGCGAAGATTTAATTTTGTTTTCACAGGAAAGGCATTGATCTGTGATTCTTGAAACCTCACGGGGAGGCTTTCATCCCCAGAAGGAGCCAGTGTTAGCTCCGCTGACAAAGGGATAAAAAAGGATCCAAGTATGCCCCAAAAGTCTTCAAAATCCTCTTGAGGATCATTCAAAGTCAAAACCATCGCAAGAGGAGAGCCCTTGGAAGGGCGGAAATACACTATCAGGAGGCCTAAAACACTCTAAAACCACAAAAAAAACCCACAGGCGCAGGCTTAAACAATGGATGCACGATAGCCGTTCGATCTCGCCGATCAATGGCCCAGATCTAATCGGCAGATCGCAGATCGGGAAGGCCAGGGGGCAGGGCCTTTACATATAGCGATATGCGATTGTGATCAGATCGCATCACAATATCGCATTGGCAGAGGTAAGCTAGCAGGGTAAACGTGGATCAAGTGGGACTACGATTTGCGATCAGCGATGAAGGATCGCTATCGGAGCGCCCACTTCGCATCGCAAGATCGCAAATCGGCGGATCGCATGCGACACTTCACCAAGGGCCAGAGGGCACATACGTATTTGCGACGCGATAGCCGGACCCGATGGTTATATAACACTCTATTGCATGTTATTTCAGGTCCGCGCTAAAGCCGTTTTCAATGGTTTTCAGTGCATTTTCGTTGTATAAACAAAATATGAAGGAACCTTGGGGCAGTGCGACATGCGACAACGACGTGAAGGGCATACCTGATAAAGGAATTGGTCATGTTTATGGACCTTTGAAGTCTGAAAAGGACAGCGATGGGCGGGATTCAGCAGTACTGTAGCGTTTTCGCTGTTTATGACCCGAACAGCCACAACAACAAAAAAACATTCATGACTATCATCTAAAATGGACTGGTACAGGGATTTCATAGGCACGATAGCCACTCCATTACTGGTTCAGGCGGCAAGGCATCCTTAGAGGAGTATGCAGTCATGTTACATACCAGAAGAAGGATTCGGCAGAAAGACGACGGCCGACAAATAGAGCCCGGAAAGGGAAGGAGAAGGGCCACTGCACGCCTCAACACAAATCAAACAAAATAATGGAACATTAATAGTCCTGCCAGCGTAGCAGTCATCCTAACAAACATAATGGGGAATCTTTGGCATGAGAGAGCTCCCAGGCATCACAGCAGGCTACCCAAAATATCTGAATATGGTCATTCCTTTGTCAGAAGAGGAAAACCTCTGAGCCATGCCTGCTTATTGAGGGAATCAAACAGTTAAGGGACAGATCAGACAAGTCTAAGACTCCGAGCCTTCTAGAAAGCTCAGGAGCATTGTAAAGGGCCTATAAAAGGTAGAAAACTACATGTAACAAGGGTTCAACTTCTGGAGACTATTGAGACTTTGCTACTCAAGCTTCTCATCTTCATTCTAGAAATATAAGCTTCTTTTACTGTTATATGTTCAATTTCCATTTCTACTCTGTTCTAGGTTGTGCCTGTTATGCATTTGTTCATGTGATCTTGATATTTAGCATTAGAGGGGCTGTCATCCCACCTCTGTGTTGAAGTCTAGTATGTATCATTGAATGTGTTATGCAGGTTTCTGTTTATTTAGTGCCAGAGAGCTGTCATCCTGTCTGTGCCTTAGGAAATAGATTTGCAGACCGTTTTACTGGTTGTAGCCGGCCATCACATGGTCTTGTGCATCTGTTGGTGTGTTCAGTATTCTCCATATTCACCTAATCTACAAACTATTGAGCATTAGTGGTTTAAAGCCTTGTAAAGCTGAGGGTGTTCATGCATGTCTTGAGTAAAAACAGAGTTGAAATGGTTGTCTGGCTTGATCCAAACCATCTTTCATTCCAATAGTTCAGAGAACAATATTGAAGATTATATGTTACCAAGCATCTCCGAGCTGCAACCTAGGAGAGTTTCCTGGAGTGCTAACATGTCCTTTTAGGACTATTCTTGCCATGGATTCCCAATCCTCAAAGAATAGCGATCCTCTTTGACCACTCTTATCTTGGCTACCTTGTCCCGTCGTCAAAGAGTGTTGATCCACGAGACTACTCCATATTTTGGATTCCAAATCCTCAAGAATACTAGTCTCAGATGCTTATCCAATCCTTTGGACGCCATTCTCCCTCCGTTGACTTTACTAGACATACAACTATTACGCCTAGCCTAGTGCATGACACATGAAGAAGACAATATAATGTCCATCAACACTCCCTCTCAACTTAGGGAGACATCATCACAATCCCTAGTTGGTCTCATATATCATCAACACAACAACTACTTGTTATATAGTAGTGGTTGCAGGGCTTCTAGGCTTCATCCTTTTAATCATTTTATGAAGCCAAATTCTTTCACAATATATCATAAGGACAAGGATTTTTGGCTCCTCGTTGTGCCATTAGACTTCGATTTTTTTCCTAAATCGATGCAACTTTGTCATCAAAAGCTTCATCCATCATTGCCAAGGAGCCAAACTTCCTCATAGTTCCTAGCACATAGTTCTACCTCATAGAGAGTCATATTAATTATGCCCTCATGCTTATCCAAGCCATCAAAAGTGTTATCACACAATCCATGCATTTCATGATCAGACCAAGTAGTTGCAATTACAACGTAATCAAACAAATTTTTCTTCCAACTTCTTCATATGCTTTTGAAATATGTCCTACTAGGGAGCCAAGTCATATCCAAAGCAGATCATCAATATCATATTTTCCAAATTATAACATCCTCTAGTCAAAGTGTCATGTCAAATTATGCTACTTTCTCCTTCTGAAGTCAACATCCTTTATATGTTCTATCTTCATATTGCAACAAGGTCTTGCTTCCTCTTTCAATCATCAATGTGTTCCTGGAATGAACTCATCAGCTAGAAGCTTCAATATCATCAGGGTCCTTTCAACTCCCTCTTTCCATCATGCTCATCATTATCAAGGAGTGATCATTAAGCACAAGTCTTGCCTTTTCCATCCTTGTAATATTGCTTTCATAATCTTGATAGCCTTCATTATGTACTTGCAATTTTCACCAGCAATTACAACAAAGCAATATATACAAATACAAGAGCATGATGTTAATCCTGTTAATCTAGGGTTTCTATTATTTTTCAAAACTATATTTCTAAGGCTTTAGATGTAGACATTAGAAACTTCTTGACCTAACCCTTATTAGGGATTTTACTTTTAACGAAAACACCCATTCCTAGGGTTTTTTCTTCAAGCCCTTGGATTTACCTTAATCCAAATTTTACTAGGGTTTAATACATACCCTAGATACCAATTCCAAGTTTTAGGGATTTCTAAAGAGGGAACAATTAGATATGGTTTCCTTTACTAGGGTTTACCAATTCAAGTCTCATCTAGGGTCTACAAACGCTAGATACCACAATATATAAAAAATTACAAGCCCTAGATTCATTTCAATCACCAGGGTCTTACCATGCAAAACTTCAACAAGTATGCTACAAAACCTCAATGAATTTCAATTCTAGATCTTAGGATCTAATCTTCAAATTTAATTAAATACTTGGACCATTTTTCATCATACTTGGTCTTCGCATCAGCATAAATTAGTACCTATCATGCTTAAGAACTAGGTCCTTTTATTTTTCACAGTGGAAACAATTAGTTAGGGTTTCCATCCCTAGGGTTTCTCTTTTTATTCCATAGTTTACTAGGGTTTGCAAACCCTACATGCCAAGGCCTGACACTTGCAAATTGTAAAGTTTTACAGCCACACACAAGAGTTAGTTGCAAAACCCTATATTTCAAGACCTTCAAGATCTACTATGCAAATTCTATGCATACCCTAGATCCTTCATATCTTCATGGTATACAAACCCTAGAAACTTCATCATCATTAAGACTCGTTAAGTAATGTAATCTAACATACTGCAAAACCTTAACACCTTTTATCCAAGACCTAGAATTTACATGTCACTTCTTCTATTTTATATGCAGAGCATCTAGAGATCTATTCATATCATGAAATGTATGCGACAATCATACATACCTTTGTAAATTTACTTTACCTTTTTCTTTGCAAGGATCAGGTCCTTCTTCATCTATCAACACTTCTTCAATAAGTGTTTACCTTCAACACAGCTGCCTCAGATTTTGGTCCTTCACACTTGGGTACAACCCATATAGATAATCCATGATCCATAAAGGTTACTTTATGTTGTCATTCCTCTCAACATAAACCATAGGGGACCATAGATATCCTTCCAACTTTCTGTTAGGTCCCTATAATACTAGTGATTCCCCCATTACTATTGTTATTGTAGCCCTTATTCTTATCGTTGTGCCCCTATTTTTTCCATATTGTTATTATTGTGCCCCATAGAAGCCCACTATTGTTATTGTTGTGCCCTTATATTATTATTGTTATGTCGACTTTGATTATATTGTGACCCCTTAGACTCCTATATATAGAAAGGAGGTTTTGTCATTTGTATCATCCAAGAATTGTTCATTTGTGTAATGTAAAGGAGGTTTCCCCCTCGAAGAGGCTGATTTTGAAGTCGTTGATCTATCTTTTCTTCTATTTTATGAGCTCGTTACATAACATTTGGTATCAGAGGTTTGGATTCTAGGGTTTCGCTGCTCCAAACAGGTCATCGTGGAATTTTCGCTATAACTTTTTTCTACGATGTTTCAGACATGGAAATTAAAACCCATTTGAGCTGAAAGTTCTATGAACCTTGAGTCCGAATTTTAGATATTTTCTCGCTATATTTCCAGATATAGGATCCAAGGAAGTTAGAGTTTTTGCAGGCTCCTGAATTATATCTCAAATGGGTGATCTAGGGAAAATCGTCATAACTTTCTCTCTGAGCATCAGATTGAAATTTCGTAAGAATTCACAGAAAGAGGACAGCCTATAGTTCTCTGTGTATTGGTTTCAGGTCCTAAGGTCAAAACAATGACATGAGGCACTTCGTACAAGTTCACTCTACTGAACTAGTCTATAATCAGGTCATTGTGGGAGATTTGGCATAAATCTTCCTTGGAGAATCCAATATTGATCAGACTTGTGGGGTTAGAAAGAGGACTCTGAGGGATACCGCATGACATAATTTGAGACCTTGAAGATCCAAAATTATAGAGATACAATGGATTCAATATCGAGCTCCTACAAAGTGAAAAAAAGGTGTGTAGTTTTTTAAAATTTTGCATAAATTTGGTTTGAAAAATTAGTTTGAAGGAATTAAAAGGGCATAGTGAAGCATTATTATCATTAATTGATTCCCTGAAGAAAGAAAATGGAAACACCTAGTAAGCAACCTGAAAGCTCTAGCATGACTCATGAAGAAGAGGAAGAAATGCAACATGATATATCAAAATTACGAGACCAAGTGCAACAAATTTCACTCTCACAAAAAGTAACAGAAGCTAAGATGGATGGTTTAAAGAAAGGCATGGAAGCTAATATAGATGGTATGAAAGACAACATTGAAGATTGGAAGAAAGACATGGAAGGTTGGAAGGAAGGTTTGACAAAGTTGCTACAAGAAAGGCTTCCTAATGGCGAAAAGGTAGTAGAGGAAACTCATAATGAGAACAAAAGAAATGTTAATCATGATTCGAAGAATGACAACATTGAAGATTTGAAGAAAGACGTGGAAGGTTTGAAGGAAGGTTTGACAAAGTTGCTACAAGAAAGGCTTCCTAATGGCGAAAAGGTAGTAGAGGAAACTCATGATGAGAACAAAAGAAATGTTAATCATGATTTCATAGACTCTAACGTTGGAATAAAGACCCACCACGTTCCAAAGATCGATATGAGGAAGTTTGATGGCAAGGATCCCGTAACATGGATACTATAGATGGAACAATATTTCGATCTCCATAATGTGCAAAACACACAAAATGTACACATTGCAACTTTATATTTGGAACCAAATCAGTTTGTATGGTATCGATGGCTTTTCTCTCATAAACAAATTGTCACTTGGACAATTTTTATGGAAGAAATGATAACACATTATGAGGATACAAAAAGCAACACCTTTTTTGGCTAATTGATAAATCTCAAACAAAAGGGTTCAATGATGGAGCACATTGAGGACTTCCAAAATTGAATATAAGGGTAAAAGATATTCTAGAGGAGCATAGGATTGATGTGTTCATAGGGACTTTAAAGGATAATGTCCAACATGAGGTTCACCTTATTCATTGGAGAAGGCATTCAGGTTTGCAAAAAAAATGGAAAGCAAAATTATGGCAACAAGGAAGCCTATCATTCACAACTATAAAGATGGAAGTGTTGTTACCCCTAGCCTTCCACAACCTACAAGGCTGAAACCAAAACAATTGGAAGAAAAAAGAGAAAAAGGGCTTTGTTACAATTGTGATAGAAAATACAATAAAGGTCATAAGTGTGTTGAGAAGAAATTATTTTACATAGATTGTGAAGAGGAGGAAGAAAAGGAACAGGAAACGTCAAAAGAAGAGGATATACACCAAGAACAAACCCTAGAGAAAGAATAAATGAATCCGACCATATCTTGTAATGCATTGGTCAGAATTACAACTCCTCAAACTATCAAGATAGAAGGACATATCAATAAGAAAAAGGTAATAGTGTTAATTGATTCAGGGAGTACCCATTGTTTTATTCATCGTAAGATAGCAAAGGAATTGAATTACTTCCTATATCCAACACCAGAGTTTCAAGTGATGGTTGCAAGTGGAGGAACCATAAATTGCTTTGGAAAGTGCCATAATATAAAGATATCCATGGGAGAATATGTATTGAATAGCCCAATTCTTTCCATTCCAATGGGTGGCGTTGATTTTGTACTAGGGGTCCAATGACTACAATCCTTAGGTACAATAACTTTTAATTTTCAAGAACTTTTCATGAATTTCTTTCGAAAGGAAAGGAAGTTGAATTAAGGGGTATCACAGGGAAACCAGGAAAGATAACCAACTCTAACAAAATGACAAAGCTTCTAAAGAAAGAACAATGAGGCGTAATTGCACAATTATGTTCACTAGAGGTTCCCACATCAAAATCGTCTATTTCTCCAGATCTCCAAAAAGTCTTGGACAATCATTCCAAGGTATTTGAGACTCCCACTTATTCATGATCATGATCATGCTATTCATTTGATTCCAGGAAGTGTTCCTCAAAACATTAGGCTTACAAATATCCCTATGCCCAAAAGAGTGAAATTGAACGTATGGTTGCAGAAACGCTAGAGGTTGGTATAATTCAACCTAGTCAAAGTTCTTTGTCTGCTCTAGCATTGTTGGTGCACAAGACGGATGGGTCTTGGCACATGTGTTCGGATTATAGGGAGATTAACAAGCTCACTATTAAAGATAAATTTCCCATTCATGTCATTGATGAATTACTGGATGAATTGCATGGATCAATTTACTTCACCAAGTTGGATCTTCATTCAGGATATCATCAAATTATAATGAAGACTGAAGACATTCTGAAAACAACATTTAGAACTCATGAGGGTCATTATGAATTTTTGGTCATGCCCTTTGGCCTTACCAATGCACCTTCTACATTTCAAGGTTTGATGAATTCCATTTTCAAACCCACCCTTAGAAAAATTGTGTTAGTATTTTTTGATGATATACTAATCTACAGCAAGTCTTGGAAGGATCATGTTCAACATTTTGGTAGGGTGCTCAAACTATTGGAGGAGAAATAATTATATGCAAAAAGCTCCAAATGTTTCTTTGGAGTGCAAGAGGTGGAATATCTGGGTCATATTGTATCTCATGAAGGTGTTAAGGTAGACCCTAGCAAAATTAAAGCCATTAAGGAATGGAGACTCCCCACATCCAGAAAGCATCTACGAGGATTTCTCGGGTTGACAGGGTATTATCACAAGTTTGTTAAGAATTATGGTAGAATAGCAACACCTCTAACAACATTATTGAAGAAAGATGCATTTTCATGGACTCCAGAAGCAATGAAAGTCTTTGAACATCTTAAAGAGGCAATGTGCCAAGCACTGGTCTTAGCTACGTCGGACTTCACAAAAACCTTTATTGTGTAATGTGATGCCTCAGGAAATGGAATTGGTGTTGTTTTAGTGCAAGAAGAAAGACCCATTGCTTTCGAAAGTCGTCAAATCAAAGGAAAGTATTTACACAAAGCTATTTATGAGAAGCAAACGTTGGCAATGCTACATGCAATTAAGAAATGGCAACCCTACCTAATGGGAAGACACTTCAAGGTAAAAACGGATCATGATAGTCTTGAATACTTTTTAGAACAAAGATTATCTTTAAAAGAGCAGCAAAAATGGGTCACAAAGATGTTGGGTTATGACTTTTAAATCATCTACAAAAAAGGGAAGCAAAATGTTGTGGCATATGCACTCTCAAGAAAGGATGAGGATGTGGAAGCATTGCTTTGCGCCATTTCTATTATCCAACAAGATTGGATAAATGAAGCAAGGGATGAATGGAAGAATGACGAAAAAGTGTGGCCACTCATTCAAAAGTTACAACAGGATCCTAGTACATTTGTTATATTTAGCTGGAAAAATAATTTGTTATGGTACAAAGATCGCTTATACCTATGTAAGAATTCCCAATTCAAACAAAATATTCTTATGGAATTGCACACCTCTCCCTTAGGAGGGCACTTAGGATTTTTAAAAACTTACCACAGGGTTAAGAAGGAATTTTTTTGGGATGGCCTTAAATCAGATATTCAAAAGTTTGTGGTGGAATGTTTGGTTTGCCAACAAAATAAAGTTGAAACAATTAAGACCCCAAGTCTATTACAACCTTTATCCATTCCAAGCCAATGTTGGGAGGAGGTTTCAATGGATTTTATCACAGGTTTACCCAAGTTCGAAGGAAACAGTGTCATCATGGTGGTAGTCGACAGACTTACGAAGTATGCACACTTTTGTGCATTATCGCATCCATTTAAAGCAAGTACAGTTTCTACTACATTTATGGAAATAATTCAAAAGCTACATGGAAACCCAAAGATTATTGTAAGCGTTAGAGATCCCATTTTCACTGGAAATTTTTGGACAAAACTATTTTCTTGTCTTGGTACTCAATTAGCTCATAGCTCATCTTATCATCCTCAATTTGATGGGCAAACTGAGATAGTAAACAAATGTTTGGAAGGATATCTTCGTTGATTTGTATCTGATAAATAGACAAAATGAGTCAAATGGTTGCCTCTGGCTGAATGGTGGTTGTTAGGGTCCCACCCTAACCCCCTTATTTATGTAATGGGATCACGTCATAGTCAAGAGTCAATAAAGCCCATATTAATAATTGTAAGTGGTTAATCCGCAATTAATGACGGAACCACAGTTAGTTGCAAATGGGCCGTAGTATTAGATAGATGGTATTAATAAAACCCACGGTATTGGCCCGTGGTATTGCATGTATGAGTCATATATAAAGGATAGAGACTCCCTGCGAGGAGCATCGTGTCTTATTTTGTAGTCGAGCTCTGCTCTATTGGAGGTTGCCCCCTCGAAGAGGCAAGTGAACATTACTCTCTAAATCACTGCTATTCTGTGTTCTGGGTATCTTTTCTTCGCATATTCTGTATTCGGGTATCATTTTGCAGGTTAAGAGCATAACAAGTGGTATCAGAGCACTTTCCAAGGCCGGTGGGATCTCCATTTCTTAGCAATTTTTTTTTTGGCTAGAGACGTGTTCCGGCGTCTTTAAACCATGGGATCTGTCGTTGAGCACATAAACCTGCGGATTTGGGGAGGCATGCACGCAGGAAATACAAGAGGTGGTCACATCTGTTGAACTCCCTTGTAACCCCTGTGGGTACCCCTTCGAGTAGTAGCGCATTAGACAGAACCGCGCACGGATTGTCTTCCACGTACCCTCTGGGTATATCAGAAGCCCCCTAGGCTCCCTTGAAACCTCGCCATAGATAAACCGTCGGCCGTCTTGCGGCTATAGTACACCAAGAACAGCACTCGGGGAGATTACTCGCCCGTACGATAGGGTAGTCGAGTTGTACGGCTAAGGGTACGGTCAATCCTCCTTAGTTAGAGCCCTGAAACATTGGGCCGAGTACTACTGCCAGACCCTTATGTATATTGCGATCTGTAGCACCTAACACTCCTCAAGACCATAGTTCCCTTTTCTATCGGGGGATCACACAGCATCTCTTCCAAATCCGCCTGTGCAAAGGGGTGCACCAGCAGCAGAAATCAGTCCTGCAGTCTCGAGTTTGCAGATCAGCCATTCCGATCTATTAGATCCATCAGATCCACAGAAGCAGTCTGTTCCGCCATCAGATCCGCCATTCAGATCTCTCAGATCCACCAGATCGGAGTCGTGGTGAAGGGTTCCTATACTGGGGTATAATTTTCGCAGGACTTTTGGCCGCATTGACATTTTGAGGATTTGGCCACTGCAGTATTGATAAGGGAGGAGTTTTCAGAAAAGAAAAAAAAAAGTCTGAGATCTTTCGAGGTGCTTATTGGTGATCTAGCCCATTAGAATCAGGATGACGAGCTGAGCACGGTGGTACCATTCACTTCTTAGTGAAATTTTTTTAGGCTGTCCCAATTTTCAAAAAATCCGGTTGGTGTATGGTAGACACTAGAGCTCAAGCGATGGCCAATGAAAGGATGGACAAACTTGAAGAATCAATGCACAACCTCCACCTTCAGCTTACCGGACTATGTAGCATGGTCAAGAAAATAGTCCCGAAGGGCAAGGAGCAAGCCCACGAGGAGGAGTATAATGGCACTGAACACAATGAGGGTGAGTCTAGCCACTCTCCTCACGTCTGGCACACCCACCCACCACCCAGTCAGCGACCTCCCAAGTTGGATATGCATAAATTTGACGGTTCTCACCCGTCAGCATGGATAGCACAAATGGAGTAGTATTTCAAACTGAATCACATCTTCGATGATGCGACTCAGCTTATGTTGGGGAGCATGTACTTGGACAATGAAAGGTGGCAATGGTGGGAATGGCATTAGCGTTGCACTGGACCTTTTAGGACTTTGTTATGCTCTTAACCTGCAAAATAATACCCAGATACAGAATATGCGAAGAAAAGATACCCAGAACACAGAATATGCGAAGAGAAGATACCCAGAACACAGAATAGCAATGATTTTATTATTCAAGAGCAATGTTCACAGGCCTCTTCGAGGGGGCAACCTCCAATAGAGCAGAGCTCGATTACTAAATAAGACACGATGCTCCTCGCAGGGAGTCTCTATCCTTTATATATGACTCATACATGCAATACCACGGGCCAATACCGTGGGTTTTATTAATACCATCTATCTAATACTACGACCCATTTGCAACTAACCGTGGTCCCGTCATTAATTGTGGGTTAACCACTTACAAATATTAATATGGGCTTTATTGACTCTTGACTATGACGTGATCCCCATGACATAAATAAGGGGGTTAGGGTGGGACCCTAACATGCCCTCCCCCTTAAGACTAGCCTTGTCCTCAAGGCTGAAGCTGCGGAAACTGCTGAAGAATAGTGGTTGGTTCCCAAGTTGCATCTTCCGGAGAGGTGTCTTTCCATTTGACGAGGACTTCCTTAATCATGCGGCCGCGCAGGTGCTTGTCTCGTGTGTCTAGAACCTGTTCGGGTTGAAGCCAAATTGTCCCTTATTCGTCCAATTCAGGTAGACTGGTTTGAACTCGGCAATTGTTCCCAATCACTTTCTTGAGGCACGATACATGGAAAACTGGATGGATTTTTGCCGTAGTTGGCAAAGCCAACTTGTAAGCCACTTCTCCAATGCGCTGAAGTACTTGGTATGGTCCGTAGAATTTTGGAGAGAGCTTTTGACAACCCTTGTCTTTGAGTGAGGTTTGCTTATATGGTTGCAGCCTCAAGAAGACCTGATCCCCTTCTTGAAATTGGCGCTCTGAGCGATGTTGGTCGGCCTGTTGCTTCATGCGGTTCTGAGCTTGATGAAGATTCTCGCGAAGATGGGCGAGCATGGTTGCGCGGTGTTGTAGGAGTTGATCCACTGCTTGTACTTTGGAGCACCCCTTGAGATAAGAAGTAGGGGAAGGCGGAAGTTGACCATAGACTGCTGCATAGGGAGTCATTTTGGTGGTGGCATGATAGTTGGTGTTATACCACCATTCAGCAAGAGGTAACCACTGTGCCCAAAGGTGTTGCTTTTCTGAAGTGAAACACCTAAGGTAAGTTTCTAGACATTTGTTGACGGCTTCGGTTTGACCATCTGTTTGCGGATGATATGAAGAATTGAGTTTGAGTTGAGTGCCTTGTATTCTGAAGAGTTCCTGCCAAAAATTGCTGGTGAAGATCGGGTCGCGGTCGGACACTATAGAAGTGGGCATGCCATGTAATTTGAAGATATGATCCATGAAAGATTGAGCAACCAAAGTTGGTGTAAACGGGTGGGGTAGGGCGCAGAAATGAGCATACTTCGACAGTCGGTCCACAACCACCATGATGACTGACTTGTTTCCTGACTTTGGAAGACCTTTTATGAAATCCATAGAAACCTCCGTCCAAATTGATGCCGGAATGGGCAATGGTTGTAATGTGCCTGGTGTGTTGACAGTTTCCCCTTTATGGCGTTGAATGACATCACATTCTGCTACAAAAGTAAGGATGTCCTTTTTCATGCCTGTCCAAAAGAATGATCTTCTGGTGCGAGCATACGTCTTCTGAAAGCCCAAATGTCCTGCAATGGGAGATGAGTGCAATTCTGCCAAAATGCGACTTTTGAGGGTGGATGTTGGTGATATTACGACTCTGTCCTTGTAGCGAAGAATATCATTCTGCCACGAGTAGCCCTTGCTGGAGTTAGGATCTACCTGCAATTGAGAAATGAGTTGGGAGAGCCCTGGGTGTGAAAACCATTCCCTGCGAGCCTCTTCAATCCAGTCTGGAATGGGAAGGGAAATTGCGAGCAGAGTACTTTCCTCCTCAAATTGGCGCGATAATGCATCTGCTACACTGTTGTCTTTCCCTTTCTTGTAAATGATCTCATAATCATATCCCAGCATTTTGGCTAACCATTTATTTTGTTGTGGGGAGGATAGGCATTGCTCCAAAAAATATTTAAGACTGTGATGATCTCTGCGGATTTGGAAACGTTGCCCCAATAAGTAAGGTCGCCAGGGCTCGACTGCGTGTAAGATGGCCATCATTTCCTTCTCGTAGGTAGATTGGCCCATATTCCTCCCACTGAGTTGTTGGCTTGTGAAGGCCAATGGTCGCCCTTCCTGCATTAAGACCACCCCAATACCTGTACCCGAAGCATCACATTCAATGACAAAGGATTTGGTGAAGTCAGGTAGTGCTAAGACTGGAGTGGAACACATGGCGTTTTTGAGAGCGGTAAATGCCTGTTGTGCTTCCTCGTTCTAGAAGAAGGAATTTTTCTTTAGGAGTTGAGTGAGGGGCTTCGCTATGCGGCCATAGTTGCGGACAAATTTACGATAATAGCCTGTGAGACCCAAAAATCCTCTCAAGCTCTTCAAGGTCTTAGGTTGAGGCCATTCTTGCATTGCCTGGATCTTTTTGGGGTCCACCTTGACACCTTCACGCCCCACAATGTGGCCCAAATACTCAACTTCTTCCATGCCAAACGAACACTTAGACATCTTGAACAAAAATTTATGTTTGCGGAGTAGTTGCAAGAGTAGATCTACATGCTAAAGATGTGCCGCCCAAGTGCCACTATAGATGAGAATGTCATCGAAGAAGACAAGGACAAATTTTCTGAGATATGGTTTGAGGATGTGATTCATAAGACTCTGAAAAGTAGAAGGGGCATTATAGAGACCAAATGGCATGACCAGGAACTCATAATGGCCTTCATGAGTTCTGAAAGCCGTCTTGGGAATGTCAACTTCCTTCATGCAAATTTGGTGGTAGCCGGAGCGAAGATCCAACTTAGTGAAGAATTGAGCCCCATTGAGTTCATCCAGCAAATCGTCAACCACCGGGATGGGAAATTTATCTTTGACTGTCAACTTGTTGAGGGCCCTAAAGTCGGACACATCCGCCACTCCCCATCTTTCTTGAGGACCATGACCACTGGGGATGAATAAGGACTAATGCTGGGACGAATGACACCTGCCTCCAACAATTCCTTGATGATTTTTTCTATTTCATTCTTTTGGGTGAATGGATATTTGTATGGCTGCACATTTGGGGGTTGGGCCCCTGGAACCAAGGTGATGCTATGATCATGTTCTCCTCACGAGGGTGGAATCTCATGAGGCTTGTCAAAGACCGTCCGATGGTTATTTAAAATCTGCTGCATCTCAGGATGAATTGGCAGAGACATGGTTTCGACTACCTGGATGGCATTAAATTGAGCTACCACTCCATGATGACCCTTTTTTAACAATTTTTCCATCCTATGTGAGCTGATGATAGAGGGGGCTCCCGCCTGGAGTCCACGGAGGGTATGTGTGGAGTTGTTCTGCTTAAAACTCATATATAACTCCTGGAAATCCATTGTGATTGGCCCAAGAGTGCGGATCCATTCAGCGCCTAGGACAATGTCGCAACCCCCCATGTGTATGGAAAACATGTGGGTTTTCAACTGATAATCCCCCATTTGAAGTTTGACATTTTCATAGCGGCCTTCACATTTCATTGTGCCCCCATCTGCAATTTGGACTTGGAAGTTAGAAACTGCCCGTACAAAACAATGCGTTGCTTCGGCAATTTTTTGATGGATGAAATTATGGGTACTTCCACTATCAATCAAGACTACTACTGGGCGATGTTTAAGAAAACCCCTAATTTTGAGAGTTTGAGGGGAAGAAATTCCTGCCAACGCATTTAGCGAAATAACTGGTTCGTCAGATACAATCTCCTTTTGGTTGTCGTCTTCGATCGCCTCCGGTTCCTCAAGTGGTGGATCTTCCTCGGTGGAGCTGTAGTCAGTGGCATCTATTTGAAAAAACTTGGGCTCCTTGCACTTATGACCCGGGGAATATTTTTCATCACAGTAGTAACATAGTCCTTGCTTCCTTCTTTCGGCCATTTCCGCAGGTGACACCTTTTGGATCTTAAGTGTCTGAGTCGTGTTGTGAGCTTGTGGGGAACGACCTTTAGCGGGGAAATTGGGGCAGCTGTATTGGGCTGCTATTGCACGTTCCACCTTACGAGCTACCTGGCAAGCCTCCGTCCACGTGGGAGGGTGGTGGAGTAGAACTTGAGCTTTGATGGCTTCTTTAAGACCGCTGATAAAACATTCCGTGTAGAACTCATCTGTGAGACCCTTAGTGCGGAAGGCTAAGGCTTCAAAAGCGGTAATATATTCATCCACTGTACCCGTCTGTCGGAGCTTAGTGAGACACCCCAAAAAAGAGTCTTCCTGTTCAAAGCGATCTCGAAGAGCTTTGGTAAATTGGGCCCAATTCTGAAAATGTCCATTGCAACGTTGATGCCATTCCCCCCATTGCCATCGTTCATTGTCCAAATACATGGTTCCCACCATAAGCTTAGTCCCCTCATCTAGGATACGATTCAATTTGAAATACTGCTCCATTTGTGCTAGCCATGCGGACGTGTGAGAACCGTCAAATTTATGCATATCCAACTTGGGAGGTCGATGACTGGGTGGTGGATGGGTGTGCCAGACATGAGGAGAATGGCTAGACTCACCCTCATGGTATTCATGGCCATTAGACTCCTCCACTTGGGCTGGCGCCTTGCCCTTCTCGAGTGCTTTCTCTACCTGGATACTTAGTCCGCCAATCATACGATTGAGGTTGTTCAGATCTTCTTCAATTTTGTCTAGCCTTTCATTGGCCATCGCTTGAGCTCTAGTTTCTACCATACACCAACTTGATGAACAATTGGGACCGCCAAATTTTTTTTTCTAATAAATTGAATGGTACCACCTTGCTCAGCTCGTCGTCCTGATGCTGATGGGATAGATCACCAATAAGCGCCTTGGAAGATCTCAGACTCTTTTTTTTTTTTTTGGAAAACTCCTAACGGAGTTTTACTCCTTCTTGATCAATACTGCAGTCGCCAAATCCTCAAAATGTCAATGCTGCCAAACGCCCTGCGAAAAGTATACCCCGGTACAGGAACCCTTCACAACAACTCCGATCTGGTGGATCTAAGAGATCTGAATGGTGGAACAACTGCTGCTGCTGATCTGATGGAGCTGCGGGACTGATGTCGGCTGCTGCAGCACGTCTTTGCACACGCGGATCTGATGTGTGATCCCCGATAGAAAAAGGAACTATGGTCTAGAGGAGTGTTAGGTGCTACAGATCGCAATATACATAAGGGTCTGACAGTAGTACTCGGTTCAGGGCTCTAACTAAGGAGGATCAACCGTACCCTTAGCCGTACAACCCGACTACCCTATCGTACAGGTGAGTAATCTCTCCGAGTGCTGTTCTCGGTGTACTGTAGCCACAAGACGGCCGAAGGTTTATCTATGGCGAGGTTTCAAGGGAGCCTAGGGGGCTTCCTATATACCCAGAGGGTACATGGAAGACAGTCCGTGCGCGGTTCTGTCTAATGCGCTACTACTCGAAGGGGTACCCACAGGGGTTACAAGGGAGTCCAACAGACGTGACCACCTCTTGTATTTCCTGTGTGCATGCCTCCCCAAATCCGCAGGTTTATGCGCTTAACGACAGATGCCGTGGTTTAAAGACGCCGAAACACGTCTCTAGCCAATTTTTTTTTTTTGCTAAAATTGGAGATCCCACCAAGCCCTGGAAAGTACTCTGATACCACTTGTTATGCTCTTAACCTGCAAAATAATACCCAAATACAGAATATGCGAAGAAAAGATACCCAGAACACAGAATATGCGAAGAAAAGATACCCAGAACACAGAATAGCAATTATTTTATTATTCAAGAGCAATGTTCACAGGCCTCTTCGAGGGGGCAACCTCCAATAGAGCAGAGCTCGACTACCAAATAAGACACGATGCTCCTCGCAGGGAGTCTCTATCCTTTATATATGACTCATACATGCAATACCACGGGCCAATACCGTGGGTTTTATTAATACCATCTATCTAATACTACGGCCCATTTGCAACTAACTGTGGTCCCGTCATTAATTGCGGGTTAACCACTTACAAATATTAATATGGGCTTTATTGACTCTTGACTATGACGTGATCCCCATGACATAAATAAGGGGGTTAGGGTGGGATCCTAACAGACTTGGACCAAATTCACCAAAGCTCTTCAAGACCGCTTTGACCAGGAATCATCTTTTTTGGGTCGTCTTACTAAGCTCCGACAGACTAGTACAGTGGATGAATATATTACAGCTTTTGAAGCCTTAGCCTTCCGCACTTGGGGTCTCTCAGATGTGTTCTACACGGAATGTTTTATCAGCGGTCTTAAAGAAGCTATCAAAGCCCAAGTCCTACTGCACCACCCTCCCACATGGACGGAGGCTTGCAAGGTAGCTCGTAACGTGGAACGTGCATTAGCAGCCCAATACAGTCGCCCAAATTTCTCCGCTAAAGGTCGCCCCCCACAGGCTCACAACACGACTCAAACACTTAAGGTCCAAAAGGTGTCACCTGCGAAAATGGCCGAAAGAAGAAAGCAAGGCCTATGTTACTACTGTGATGAAAAATACTCCCCAGGTCATAAATGCAAGGAGCCCAAATTTTTTCAAATTGATGCCACTGACTACAGCTCAACAGAGGAAGATCCGCCACTGGAGGAACAGGAGCCGCTAGAAGAAGACAACCAAAAGGACAATGTCTCTGACGAACCAGTTATTTCGTTGCATGCTTTGGCAGGGATTTCTTCCCCTCAAACTCTCAAAATCAGAGGTTTTATTAAACATCGCCCAGTAGTAGTCTTGATTGATAGTGGAAGTACACATAATTTCATCAATCAAAAAGTCGTAGAAGCAGTGCATTGTTTTGTACGAGCAGTTTCTAACTTCCAAGTTCAAATTGTGGATGGAGGCACAATGAAATGTGAAGGCCGCTGTGAAAATGTCAAACTTCAAATGGGGGATTATCAGTTGAAAACCCACATGTTTGCCATACACATGGGGGGTTGCGACATTGTCCTCGGCGCTGAATGGCTCCGCACTCTTGCGCCAATCACAATGGATTTCCAGGAGTTATATATGAGTTTTAAGCAGAACAACTACACACATACCCTCCGTGGACTCCAGGCGGGAGCCCCCTCTATCATCAGCTTGCATAGGATGGAAAAATTGTTAAAAAAGGGTAATCATGGAGTTGTAGCTCAATTTAATGCCATCCAGGCAGTCGAAACAAAGCCTCTACCAATTCATCCTGAGATGCAACAGATTTTAAATAACCATCTGCCGGTCTTTGACAAGCCTCATGAGCTTCCACCCTCGCGAGGGGAACATGATCATAGCATCACCTTGGTTCTAGGGGCCCAACCCCCAAATGTGCGCCCATACAGATATCCGTTCACCCAAAAGAATGAAATAGAAAAAATCAGCAAGGAACTTTTGGAAGCAGGTGTCATTCGTCCCAGCATTAGTCCTTATTCATCCCCAGTGGTCATGGTGCTCAAGAAAGATGGGGAGTGGCGGATGTGTCCCGACTTCAGGGCCCTCAATAAGTTGACAGTCAAAGATAAATTTCCCATCCCGGTGGTTGATGATTTGCTGGATGAACTCAATGGGGCTCAATTCTTCACTAAGCTGGATCTTCGCTCAGGCTACCACCAAATTCGCATGAAGGAAGTTGACATCCCCAAGACTGCTTTCAGAACTCATGAAGGCCATTATGAATTCCTAGTCATGCCATTTGGTCTTTGTAATGCCCCCTCTACTTTTCAGAGCCTTATGAACCACATTCTCAAACCATATCTCAGGAAATTTGTCCTTGTTTTCTTCGATGACATCCTCATCTATAGTTGCACTTGGGCCGCACATCTTCAGCATGTAGATCTACTCTTGCAACTGCTCCGCAAGCATAAATTATTTGTCAAGATGTCCAAGTGTTCGTTTGGCATGGTAGAAGTAGAGTATTTGGGCCAAATTGTGGGGCGTGAAGGTGTCAAGGTGGACCCCAAAAAGATCCGGGCAATGCAGGAATGGCCTCAACCTAAGACCTTGAAGAGCTTGAGAGGATTTTTGGGTCTCACAGGCTATTATCGTAAATTTGTCCGCAACTATGGTCGCATAGCGAAGCCCCTCACCCAACTCCTAAAGAAAAATTCATTCTTCTGGAATGAGGAAGCACAACAGGCCTTTACAGCTCTAAAAAATGCCATGTGTTCCACTCCAGCCTTAGCACTACCTGACTTCACCAAATCTTTTGTCATTGAATGTGATGCTTCGGGTACAGGTATTGGGGCAGTCTAAATGCAAGAAGGGCGACCGTTGGCCTTCACAAGCCAACAACTCAGTGGGAGGAATCTGGGCCAATCTACCTACGAGAAGGAAATGATGGCCATCTTACATGCAGTCGAGACCTGGCGACCTTACTTATTGGGGCGACGTTTCCAAATCCGCACAGATCATCACAGTCTTAAATATTTTTTGGAGCAACGCCTATCCTCCCCACAACAAAATAAATGGCTAGCCAAAATGCTGGGATATGATTATGAGATCATTTACAAGAAAGGGAAAGACAATAGTGTAGTAGATGCATTATCTCGCCAATTTGAGGAGGAAAGTACTCTGCTAGCAATTTCCCTCCCCATTCCAGAATGGATTGAAGAGGCTCACAGGGAATGGTTTTCACACCCCGGGCTCTCCCAACTCATTTCTCAATTGTAGGTAGATCCAAATTCCACCAAGGGCTACTCGTGGCATGATGATATTCTTCGCTGCAAGGACAGAGTCGTAATATCACCAACATCCACCCTCAAAAGTCGCATTTTGGCAGAATTTCACTCATCTCCCATTGCAGGACATTCGGGCTTTCAGAAGACGTATGCTCGCACCAGAAGATCATTTTTTTGGACAGGCATGAAAAAGGACATCCTTACTTTCGTAGCAGAATGTGATGTCTGTCAACGCCACAAAGGGGAAACCGTCAACACACCAGGCACATTACAACCATTGCCCATTCCGACATCAATTTGGATGGAGGTTTCTATGGATTTCATTACAGGTCTTTCAAAGTCAGGGAACAAGTCAGTCATCATGGTGGTTGTGGACCGACTGTCGAAGTATGCTCATTTCTGCGCCCTACCCCACCCGTTTACACCAACTTTGGTTGCTCAATCTTTCATGGATCAGATCTTCAAATTGCATGGCATGCCCACTTCTATTGTGTCCGACCGCGACCCGATCTTCACCAATAATTTTTGGCAGGAACTCTTCAGAATACAAGGCACTCAACTCAAACTCAGTACTTCTTATCATCCGCAAACAGATGGTCAAACTGAAGCCGTCAAAAAATGTCTAGAAACCTACCTTAGGTGTTTCACTTCAGAAAAGCAACACCTTTGGGTACAGTGGTTACCTTTGGCTGAATGGTGGTATAAAACCAACTATCATGCCACCACCAAAATGACTCCCTATGAAGCAGTATATGGTCAACTCTCGCCTTCACCTACTTGGTATCTCAAGGGATGCTCAAAAGTACAAGCAGTGGATCAACTCCTACAACACCGCGCAACCATGCTCGCCCATCTTCGAGTGAATATTCATCAAGCTCAGAACCGCATGAAGCAACAGGTAGACCAGCATCGCTCAGAGCGCCAATTTCAAGAAGGGGATCAGGTCTTTTTATGACTACAACCATATAAGCAAACATCACTCAAGGAAAAGGGGTGTCAGAAACTCTCTCCCAAATTCTACGGACCATATCAAGTACTTCAGCGCATTAGAGAAGTGGCCTACAAGTTGGCCTTGCCACCTACTGCAAAAATCCATCCAGTTTTCCATGTCTCATGCCTCAAGAAAGTGATTGGGAACAATTGTAGAATTCAGACCAGTCTACCTGAATTGGACGAAGAAGGGTCCATCTGGCTTCAACCCGAACAGGTCCTAGACACACAAGACAAGCAACTGCGCGACTGCATGATTAAGGAAGTCCTCATCAAATGGAAAGACACCTCTCCGGAAGATGCAACTTGGGAACCAGCCACTATTCTTCAGTAGTTTCCGCAGCTTCAGCCTTGAGGACAAGGCTCGTCTTAAGGGGGAGGGCATGTTAGGGTCCCACCCTAACCCCCTTATTTATGTAATGGGATCACGTCATAGTCAAGAGTCAATAAATCCCATATTAATAATTGTAAGTGGTTAATCCGCAATTAATGATGGAACCACAGTTAGTTGCAAATGGGCCGTAGTATTAAATAGATGGTATTAATAAAACCCACGGTATTGGCCCGTGGTATTGCATGTATGAGTCATATATAAAGGATAGATACTCCCTGCGAGGAGCATCGTGTCTTATTTTGTTGTCGAGCTCTGCTCTATTGGAGGTTGCCCCCTCGAAGAGGCAAGTGAACATTACTCTCTAAATCATTGCTATTCTGTGTTCTGGGTATCTTTTCTTCGCATATTCTGTATTCGGGTATCATTTTGCAGGTTAAGAGCATAACAGTGGTATAACACTTCCTTCCATACTGCAGAAAAAATGACCCCATTTATGGCACTTCCACCTTCCAACAAATCATATTTAATAGAAAATTCTAAGGTTCAAGCAGTGGTAGATCACATCAAGCATCAACAATAGGTTTTCCAACTCTTAAAGGAAAACCTCACTTTGGCACATAATAGAATGAAACAACAGGCAGATCAACATCGCAGTGAAAGAATTTTTGATGTAGGTGACTAGGTATTCCTATGGCTATAACCATATAAACAAATGTCCCTCATGCAAGCTAAGAAGGATAATAAATTATCACCAAATTATTATGGTCCATACAAGGTGTTGCAAAAGATTGGTACTATGGTATACAAATTGGAGCTTCCTGTAGCTTCCCGAGTGCACCCAGTTTTCCATGTTTCATGCTTAAAGAAGGTTATAGGTGACAAACTCCCAGTATAAACAATATTTCCAGAATTTGATGAGGGAGGAAAAATCATATTGGAACCTGAAGCAGTCACAGAAACAAGAACTCAACAGCTACGAAATCGATCAATTTCAGAGTATCTCTTCAAGTGGAAGAACTTACCTGCTGAATATTCTGCATGGGAGGGTGATAATTTTATACAAAAGCATCCAGAACTACTCAAGCGTTGAGGACAACACTTTTTTGAAGGAGAGGGGCATGTTAGGTCCCTATAATACTAGTGATTCCCCCATTACTATTGTCATTGTAGCCCTTATTCTTATTGTTGTGCCCCTATTGTCCCCATATTGTTATTATTGTGCCCCATAGAAGCCCACTATTGTTATTTTTGTGCCCTTATATTATTATTGTTATGTCGGCTTTGATTATATTATGATCCCTTAGACTCCTATATATAGAAAGGAGGTTTTTTCATTTGTATCATCCAAGAATTGTTCATTTGTGTAATGTAAAGGAGGTTTCCCCCTCGAAGAGGTTGATTTTGAAGTCATTGATCTATCTTTTCTTTTATTTTTTGAGCTAGTTACATAACACTTTCAAGTCTGAGCCATAGGAATACATTGCGTCCCATTTTACAAAGGTCCTTTGTCACAGTTTTCTAATATCTTTGCCTTCATGATTATGGTCTCTTCCTGCAACTAAACTTTTTCAAGTTGGCCTCGTTGATATTACCTTTTTCTATAATGAGGTCATCATACTGCTTACTTTCCATCGACCATCATTCATATTTGTCGAGCCATACGATATTGTTATCAAATTCTCCTGACCCTAGTTGCATTGTAATCTCAACACCATCTCTTACAATCACAATTTTATTGTTCTTTGGGTCACTGTTTTTATAGTCAACATCAATGTCACTATTATCATAAGAGTGAGATCATTATATTTCTTTAAATATATATCCCTATTATGAAGCATCATTATCGTTTCCATATGCACTCGACCAGTCTACTTATATACCAGTATTATTGTCAAAGGTCATTGCCATGAACCCCAAGAATGAGCAGTTCATAGAACAAGTCGACCATAGTGTAATGTTAAGTGAGCCACGATTAAACCAATCCACAAAGTATAAGTGATATTAGGTTACTGTAATATATATTATACCAAAATAGTTTCATTGTTATATTGAGAGAGACCAATATATCACCAATATATATGTATCATGAGACCATGACACTGTAATGCAAACCATCCAAAAGTGAAAACTATTGAACCACAACTGCCACAGTATATATACGATGATTGTCACTTTGTATATAGCGAGTCAAGGATCATGATGTGATCACAACAGATACGATTCATATATATCGTATGCCACAAAAGTGTGATACCAATGGAACAAGCCACTCAAATAGCAATTCACAAACACTATATGATGTCACATTGTAAAATAGTCAACGAGCCATGAATTAAGTGATGTTATAGGTGTAATGATCTGATCATATAATGTGAATCACATTTTACTTTGAAATGATTCCCTCAGAGTGATGCCAACGTTATTATAAAAAGCAAGCCTAACCTTACACGTCGAGCCATTCAACGAACCATACGAGCCTCATAAAAATAATGTGAGCCAATGTTCATCAAATGTGAAATATAGGACTTATCTATCGTGCCTTTGTATGGAAAGTGAATCACATATTATATCACTATATATAATTAATGCCACGATGCAATGAAACTATAAATAGCCATGTGCGAGCTACAACTAGGAGGGCTTTTTGCCGAGAATGTGATTGATAAAATGTTGTGTGTGCCACACCATACATAATTTAATTGTCATACAAATTATCCAAAGAGAATGAACCAGAGAATCATATTCAACACGAGTGCAGACTTCAGAGGATCGGATTTTTGATAAGGGTTTTCACACAATCTTCAACAAGTATGCCAACAAAAATGTGATCTTCAATTTTGCCAACCTTAGCTTTGATTCCATGTTGGAAAATTAGAAAGTTTTATAATTAGATTAGATTTTCCTTTCTTTGATAATTGCTTGTGAAATATGTTGGCTTCTTATTCATAATTATGTTTTTCTTCAACAAACAATTATCAAAACATAAGCATGAAGATCACTATAACAAAATAACATAAGATATAGGCTCCAAGACAGGGCAAAACCACTTCAAGGGGAAAACCCAGAAAACCAAAAAATAAAAAAAAAAAAAATCTCTTCTTATAAAATCAGATCAAATGAGATATCCAAGACCCTTCCACCCTCTAGAATCCAAGTCAAACCCTCCTTCTACTCATATTTCAATCCTCCTCTTTTTCTGTGAAATTCCAAATCACATGCTCCAAATTGTGTGTCCAAAATGAGCTCCGACTTTCTTCTATTCATATTGGTGCAAACGGGTGCAAAAAATCATATCCCTTACATTATAGCCTACATGACAGGTAGGGTTGACTTGACTTCTAGAGGGAATTTTTACCCAAAATACATGATTAAAAATTATTTTTCCTTTTTCTTTACAATATGTCCAAAATAGGACTTTGACTCAAGAAAACCTAGAAGCATGAAGAACATGCTTAACTAATAAAAAAATAATTTCTTGAGCATGAAACCCATGCTTGAAAATTCATTTTTTCTTTTCCTTATTTTTGTTTTTTACATAAAATTCATTTTTCTAAAATTATGAAGACCAAACTTAGTTACATTCTCCAACTGATATTACTAAATGTTTCAGGAGAAGTTATAGAGAAGGAAATGTGGAACAAGTAAGGGGATTTGAATGTTAATTTTCGACTACTCTATGCTATGTTAGTTACTTTTAGCCCAATTAGCTTCTTCAATAATAAATATTTTCAACAATAATGAATTATTCCAATAATCAACAGTAAATAACGATAGGACAATAGATGCAATGAAAATAGGAGACAATCAACACATCAACAAGAGACATTGATTTGGTCAAAGACCAGGGGAAAACACCATAAGGGGGAAAACCCTTTGAAATTCTTCTTCTTTAGATTCAATAATGATTCAACAAATAGAGTTGAGCAAGGATGGGAAAACAAGATACTTGCGATGATCACATGATACAGTTGGAATTCCTCCTTAACTGAGAAGGATTGTTAATTTGACAACTCAGTGACAAATTCCATTTATGGGACTAAATTACTCTTTCAGAGAGGACCAATTTTGACCTTTGAAGCACTGGATTCAGATAAGTAAAAGTGCATTTTTTATGTGAAGCCCACAATGTCACATTTGATTAAGTCGGCCCAATGCCTATAAATCAAGAACACCTCAAGATCATTTGGACATCATCGTTCACACACTTCACTCTCTCTCTTGGGTTCGATACATCTGAAATTGCAGGAGCATCTCTTCACACATGTGAGAAAGGGAAAGAGGGAATTGCAGGGAGGATGAATTCTGATTTTGACCAACACTTTGACTTGGGTTGAATTTTGAAGATTGGGCATGTTTTGAACATTTTGACTTGGGTTTTCGGACTGTTCTAGAAGGCCAAATTTCTTGGCACAAAAATCGATATTTTCTTGGCACTTTGACTGTGTTTGACTTCATATCCACAACTAGGGTTTCTACAACCCTTGACTTTGACTATGACCAATATTGGAGGTGAATTTTGGGACTGTTTTTGGAGCACTTTGACTAGCTGATTAGGCCACACTTTTTGACTGAAGACCAAGTCATTTTGGAGTACCATTGATCGTTGATCATTACTATTCATTGTTTCACTTATTATCGTTGATTTTGACCAGTATTGACTTTGACTATATTTGACTATTGGAAGATATTCCTAGATTTTGATTGGTTGTTCTTTTGGATAAGTCAAACTTTGACTTGAATTAGTATTTTTGGATTTGGGCTCATTGTACTCTTTGTTGAACATTTGAAGACAATCTAATAGAAGAAAAATTTCAAAGGGTTTTCCCCCTTGTGGGGTTTCCCTGGTCTTTGACCAAATCGATGTCTCTTATTGATGTGTTGATTGTCTCCTATTATCATTGCATCTATTTTTCTATCGTCATTGATTGTTGATTATTGGAAGAATTAATTGTTGTTGAAAAGATTGTTAATGGAATAAGTGAAGTGGGCTAAATTAATTCAAACAACATAGAGCAATGAAAAATTAACATTGTTTCAATCTAAGTCATCGATGAACACATTATTTATATAGAAGGAGTTATATAACATAGAGATGAAAGATGGAGACTCAATGACAAAGAATCTAGACACCTTTAATATTGTGGTAAGTTAGCTATTATTTATTTATATTAATATTTCAGATGAAGATGAAGATGAGTGTATTAGTTTTTTGTCTCTTTTAGCAAACTCATGGGACAGTTTGGTTGTTTCCATGGGAAGTAATGCAACTACTTTATGTTTTAATGAAATAGTCTTATCCTTATTATTGGAGGAGATGGTATAAAAATACATGAAAAATCAGATAGAAAAATCTGTATATGTGAGAGGATGCTCCCAGGATAGAAATAGAATTAAGTCTTCAAGTGGGAGATCTAAATCTAGAGGAAGATCTAAATCTCCAAGAAAATCCGTAAAGGTATGTTGGAGATGTGGAAAAGAAGGGCACTACAAGGAACATTGAAGATCCAAAACTATTTAGAAGGGAAATGGATTTAATGATGCTCCTTCTACAAAAGAAAAAACCTCCTCAGACAAAGTGGGGATGTGTACTTGGCTTATTCAAGAAAACGTGCAGATCATGAGGCACAAATGGTGTACTCAAGTGCATATTTTCATATGACTCTTCACAGGAAAAAAATTGTAAGTATGAAATGTATATTGTAGTAATATTTTCCTAGCAAATGAATTGACATCAAAATAATAAGATGAGAGAAAATAAATTTGGAACTCGTGAATGGGAGGATTAGAACACTTCTTAGTATTATACACATCCAAGGATTGACTAGAAATTTGATTTTTGTAAGCAAGATGAGTGATGCAGGTGTAAATAGTGTGATTGAAAATGAAACCTATGGGATGGTTCAAAGAGAAAATGTATTGTTAAGGGAATTTTTCATTGAAACTTTATATAAGTTTCTAGGAAGCACTGTTAGTGGTGGGTGCAATAGTTTCATTGTTCTTGAGAGTGGAGTTGAACAAGGAAAAACTCATAGAGTCTCTAGTAAAAAGACTATGTTATGGCATCAAAGACTAGGACATATCGAAGAGAAGGGCATTCAAATACTACATAGCAAAGGTACGATTGAAGGTATGTCTAAATTCTCTTTTGATTTTTATTTTTGTGAACATTGTTTATATGAAAAGTAGAATCTAAGATTCTTCTTTGATGCTACAAAAGAAAAGGGTATATTATAGTTGGTGTTGAACAATGTGTTAGGACTTGTGTCCTTTCCATCACTAGGTGTTCTATGTCTCATTTATAGATGACTTTTTGAGGAATACATGGATTTATTTCGTTGGGAAGAAATATGAATTATTTGAAAAATTTAAAATTTTTATGGCTCATGTGGAGAATTTGATAGAGAATAATATTAAGGTGTTGATGAGGGATAATCGTAGAGAATGAACTTGAGGATTTTTGTAAGAAGTGCAACATAAAAAGGCAGAAAACTACTTCATAGACACCTCAACAAAATGAAGTTCCAAAAAGAATGAATAGGACATCGATGGAAAAAAGTACCATGCTTAGTGGTGCTAGATTAGGACAAGAATTCTCAGTAGAGGCAGTGGATACTACGTGTTACCTGGTAAATAGATCGCCCTCATCAGTGCTGGATGACATGACTTCACACAAGACATGGATTAATAAGAAACCATCTCTAAACATATCAGAGTATTTTGTTGTCATGGTTATTTGCATGTTCCAAAGGAAAATAGGAGAAAGCTAGATATTAAAGCTAAAATTGTATTTTTATTGACTATACATATGGTTTGAAATATTATAAGCTTGGAACCCAAAAACTAAGAAGGATGTGTATAGTCAAGATGTGGTATTTAGAGAAATCAAAGATATTGTAAAAAAGGAAATCCTACCAAGGGAGAAAGAACCATAGAAGATAGGGTTTGACTTAAAGGACGATGGAATAGACTCTACATAGGAATAGGAATCAAAGGAACAAGAACGAGATACTTCAATATTGATGAGATTAGTTTGCGAAAGAAGGAAACCAAAAAGGTGTTCTCTGCCTTATTTCCATTCTATTTTTTGTTTTGTTTATTTATAATGATCATCCTAGAATTGTTATGAAGATAAGGGATTAAGAGGATGGCAAACTATGTCGTTCTGAAGCTCCTAGCTGTTGCTGCACGCGCGCCTGAAACCGCGCCTGTGCCTGAGTCTACCTGCGACTGAGCGATCTGAATCATGGACCCTCCGGATCCGCCCAGTGGGGATCCGGAGCTACAGCGAGCCTTCTCAAACTTGGTGAAATCTCTCCCTCCGCCAAGACCTAGACCAACAGCAACAAAATTTGTGAAGAAGCTGGATGTTTTACAGGAAGTTCTTCTGCCTCCGACCATTCCACGCATGGCAGCCATTTCCCTAGCAGAGAAAGGGTTAATCGGGCAATTCACAGGACTATGGCCATCTCCCAAAACAGTGCAAAGATGGGTCGAAAGAAATTGGTCGGACAAGATCCAGGGAAAAATATCCATAAGATTCTGTGGTAGAGGATATTTTACCTTTCACTTTGAAACCAAAGAAGATAAAGATCTTATATTCAGAAACGGACCTTACTTTATGGATTCCAGGGGCCTCTATCTCAACAAATGGACCCCGGATTTCGACCCTAAACTTGATATTCCAAATACTGTTCCAGTCTGGGTTAGACTTCCTCATCTCCCACTTCACTGCTGGGGGGACGACTCTGTGAAAGCAATAGGGAACGCGGTTGGAAAATACATAGACCGCAGTGAACCCAAAGACAACATGCAGGACTGTGCACGGATTTGTGTGGAGGTAGATCTGGGCCGTGGACTACCAGAAGCAATCAAACTGAAAGTAGATGATTGGTGCCACATCCAGCAGCTGGATTACGAGCAAATACCCTTCAAATGCAAGGTATGTCACGAATATGGTCACTTTGCAAATAGATGTCCCAAAATAGTTAATGTTGAACCAGAAGAGTAAGATGGACAATGGGAAACTGTTAAAAGGAAAAAATCATCCCTTCCCCTCAAGCCCTCGGATTCTGAAGCCCCTGGTCCTTCCCATCAGCACCCTCCCCTTCAATCCCAGCATCATCCCTCTTCCTCCTCCCAGCAGCCCCCCCTTCATCAACCTTCCTCTCCTCCTCGGATTACCGATCCTTCCATCCCTCCATCCTCTAATCCCTTCGCTTCCCTTTCTAAGGAAGAATCTGTGCCTGATTTCCCCTCCTCTGATCCTCCTCTTCACCCCTCCCCTCCACTCACTTCCCACCCCCCCCTGACTCCCCCTCCACCAGGATTACCAGAAGTTCTTCAAAGGATCATGGGGCACCCAACGAAGCTTCAAAGAAACATGGGCCTGGCAGAAAATCGGCTAAACAACAGAGAGAAGAAAGTACCCAGAAAGACATAGCAATGGGCTCTCAGACTCTAATAGAATCCTTTATTCTTTGGCATTCGGATAAAGAAAACAACAACAAGGGCAAAGAGAGGCGAGCACCTCTCCATGTAACCAGTAAATCATGATGAATATACTATCCTGGAACAGCAGGGGATTAGGGCACCCCTCCAAGATAGCAGCCCTCAAGGATGTTGGAAATAATACTGAGAGGGGGGGTGAATCAGTATTATCACATTAATAAAACTTTTCAATTCCATAATCAGATTCATATATGCTACTTCCACAACTTCTTAAGATTAAGTTAATCGATCTTCAATGAGTGCATTAGGACATTATCAACCATATTATCAGTTAACAGATGCAGTAACATAAAGTAGATCATCACACATAAGGCACACATATGAACACAATGATATAAGGTGGAAACCCAATGCGGGAGAAAACCACCTGCTGCAAGTCATCTCAATCTTCTTCTTAATAAGAAAATTCTTTTACAATATTTGTACTGGTGCAGCCTTATACCAGTACGGGAGCTACAACCCCCTTTGCTCTTGTACTAGCCGATCCATTTACTAGTACGCAGGCTACTACCTGCTACAATGCTCCAAAGATTTCTTTTAGCTCTTGTACTAGCTTAGATACTAGTACGTAGGCGTAGGCCTACAATCTTCTCCCTCTAAGTACCACGTTTCATCAATTTTCATACTGGATACATTGAGGCACAACTCATAATCTTGAAAGGCCACATTTCATCCAATTTTCATACTGGACCCAACAACAACATTGAAGCTCAAACAACCTTCTGAAACACCCAATCAACTGTAGTAACTAGATCAACAATAATAGGACCAAACCCAGGATGCAACAATGATAAACAAAGATTTTAAGAGAAGGAAGCACCCTGCTCAACTGCTAGCCTGAGTCCGGACTCACCCTGCTCAACTGCTATCCTGAGTCCCGGACTCACCCTGCTCAACTGCTGGCCTGAGTCCCTGGACGCACCCTGTTCAACTGCTAGCCCGCGTCCCGGATGCACTCTGCTCAACTGCTAGCCTGCGTCCCTCGCTCTGAGTCTTTTGAACTGCCTGCGTCTCGGCGCTCCTGAACCCTTCTGCGCCTGCGTCCGGCGCACCTGAACCGGTTCGCTCCTGCGTCCCGGACGCACCTGGACCCTTACTGCACCTGCGTCTCTTTAGATATGAAATATATAAAGACTTCAAGACTAACCCAAACAGTCAGATCTACAGATCTGATCGTGCGCCATAGCGATCATAGTCCATTAGAAGATTCGCCTTCATAGATCTGGACTAGATCTCACCAAAAGATATTCAACAAAGATGGTACATAATCCAAATGAACTCCTTTGCTTTATATAGGCAAGCTTCTCCCCAAAACATGGAACAATACCACGAGCCGACACCATAGAAACGCAAAACCGTCGGCTAGATACCACACAAGAAACCCCCACGTGCTTTCCTCTGCCTTGATATGTGTGCACTGGGTGGACGCACCCCCTAAACGGCTGGCCTGCGTCTCTGGACGCGGGTTCTGCATGGATTACCTGCGGGGACGCACTTTCTGTAAGGTTTACCTGCGTCCTTCATAATTTCAACAATATTTGAACCTCTGCTTACAAAGAGCTTGCCATTTGATTCCTTTGAGCTATCCTGTAATATGTCGCATCTGATATCTCTTTTGTAGATTCATCTGAATGTATATAAGTGAGATGATCTTCTATGAGAGTGTTGCCATCAAGTACAACATATGCATCATAATGCCAACAATCTCCCCCTTTGGACTTGATGGCAACAACACCGAATCACTCTCCCCTTTTGACATCAAGGGCAAAGGGGTATGCTCCCCCTAAGAACATGCTCCCTTTGACTATGAGCCAGATCTGCTGAAGTCTCTGAATGAGCTCCCCCTTTGTATATGTCATGGTGCTCCAATCTGATAATGGTCTTTCTGAGAACAAGCTGAGATGTCTGCTCTGCTGTATAGTGCTTGTTCATGCTCAAACTCCCCCTGACTGTAAGCAAAGTCTGCAAAAGGATGTTCTACAAGAAGAACATGACTCTATATATATCATAAATGACCTTCCTATCACCAAAAGACTCAATACATACATCCATCACCCATCATAATAAGGATCATCCATCCAACCAAGTGGGAATACATCAGAAATATGAGAACCAAATATATTACATCTTCATCCCATGCATAGCGGGGAGACATAGGCCGTTACATGACCTGAAGAGATGACTATAATAGATAGACCATTACAACATGAGTCTTGCTACGACCTTCCAAACATCTAAAGATCATGACAACCAACAGCACTGTATAATTTGCTCCATAGTATCATCAACTCATAACCATCCAGATCTACATGAATCAAGAGCCATCAAATGAAAGCATCATCATCAATCAACATATGTATGAATAATCATCCCTGTATCCAGCCAACAATCCTCATCTATTTGTGCCAAGAAAGAATTTATGCATCATGCTCAATGTCAACATCATCATGAAATGCATATGAGTAACTCATCATCATCATGTCTCCAACAATGCGACTTTGAATAATCATCCACGAAATCAGCCAACCTCATCCATATATGTGCCAAGGATAATAAAGACTTCATGCAAGCATCATTAGAGAATCAACCATACATCTGATCATGTGACCAACTCATAATAGTAAGATGAATCATAAGCATTGTCATCAAGGACCATAATGCCAACAATGAATTTAGGACATATGCTCCCCCTGAACCAGTGCCATCTGTTAAATTTGATCATGCATATCAAGAAGAATCAGCCAATAAATGCTTTGATACAGGTACGCACTTCATCTTCTGCTGCGCTGCGTCCTGTTGCTGCAAGGACGCACCCAAAAACACTATCGCGCCGCGTCCTTTTGCTTCAGGGACGCACCTGATCCTCAGTCGCTCTGCGTCCCCACGCAGATCTTCAGTTACTGAACTGCGTCCTGGACGCACTTGAGCTTAATCTGCCCTGCGTCCCCACGCAGGTCTCCTGTTACTACACTGCGTCTTGTACTTTCAGCTCCCTCTGATTCTGGTATGTCTGTAACTTGTGCTGTGCCCTCCTTTTCTGAATGTACTTCCTTTTTCCTCCATATCTTCAAGCGTGATGATGACATTTTCTCCTTTTGATATTGTGCCCACACTTTGTTCCTACATTCCTTAGCTATATGTCCAGGCTTGTTACATGCATAACATCTCACATGTTTCATATTCCTCCTGTAACAATCAGCAGCTTTGTGACCAAACGTATTGCAAGCAAAGCAATATCCATAAAAATACCTTGAATGTGATGATCTTTCTGCATAATGATCTTGAGCCCTTCTTCTTCTACATCTAGCTGCAACATGTCCAAGGTTATGACATACATAACATTCAACATTATTCATAGAAGAGGTAAAGAATTTTCTTTGAGGAATCTCTTTCCTTGGTTGATGATGAGATTGATCTTTCATTCCTTCATTGATCACTTTAGATTTCTCTTTAGAATTTCTTGCCTCACCTTGTGAACTAGATTCACCTTCAACAGATTCATGGAAACCAAGACCAGTCTTTATAGCAGGGGACCTTTGACTACTAAGAATATCATCCAATACTTTAGAGCTATCTTGAAATCGTAAAAGCTTATCCTTTTCTTCTAGTTTACCTTTCAAGATATTTACCTCAACCTGAAGCTGTTCTTCCTTTTCAAGAGATTTCTTTTTCAAAACTTCTTCAGCTTTCCTTCCTTCTTCCATTTGTTCCCTTAGTTTGAGAATTTCTTTTTCTTGTTCTTCATACAGATCCTGCTGCATTTGACGAACTCGGAAGGCACATTCCAGTTGAGATTTTAAGCTGGTGACTTCGTTTTCTTGTTTTGCAATAGCTTGGAGTAGATCTGTATTCTGCTTCTTTGATTCTTCAAGATCTCCTTTTAGTGAGAGGATTGTAGCTTCAAGATTTTCATAGTAGCTGGATCTATCTTTGAGTTTCTTGATGGTTGTGCTTCTTTCGTTGACTTCTTTTCTTAATGATGTCACTTCATGCTGCAATTTTTGACATTGGTCTTCCTTGTCCTTGAGTATCTTTCTTACCTTGTTTCCTTCTTCTAGTTGGGCCCTTAGTTTGGTAGCTTCTTCTTTGAAATCACATTCCCTTTTGTTCAATAGATCTTGTTGATCTCTAATTTTGTCTGTCAGCTTCTTAAATTCTGCCTCTATTTGATATCTTTCTTGTTCACCCATAAGAGCAAATTCAATAGTTTCGCTATCACTTTCATCTCTTTCACAAGGAAATATAGCTGGAACATCAGAGGATAACACATTCATACCTGATACTGATTCTGAATCTGATTCTGAATCTGAAGAGCTTCTTATGCCTAATCCCCAATCGATTCTTCCACTATCATAGTTCTTCTGAGATGACTTCTTTTTCTTATTAGCTTTCTTCTTAAGCTTCTTTCCCATTGTTCCACGGATCTCCTTCAAGCGATCAAGCTTCTATCAAAGGACCTGCTCTGATACCAATTGTTGGAAATAATACTGAGAGGGGGGGTGAATCAGTATTATCACATTAATAAAACTTTTCAATTCCATAATCAGATTCATATATGCTACTTCCACAACTTCTTAAGATTAAGTTAATCGATCTTCAATGAGTGCATTAGGACATTATCAACCATATTATCAGTTAACAGATGCAGTAACATAAAGTAGATCATCACACATAAGGCACACATATGAACACAATGATATAAGGTGGAAACCCAATGCGGGAGAAAACCACCTGCTGCAAGTCATCTCAATCTTCTTCTTAATAAGAAAATTCTTTTACAATATTTGTACTGGTGCAGCCTTATACCAGTACGGGAGCTACAACCCCCTTTGCTCTTGTACTAGCCGATCCATTTACTAGTACGCAGGCTACTACCTGCTACAATGCTCCAAAGATTTCTTTTAGCTCTTGTACTAGCTTAGATACTAGTACGTAGGCGTAGGCCTACAATCTTCTCCCTCTAAGTACCACGTTTCATCAATTTTCATACTGGATACATTGAGGCACAACTCATAATCTTGAAAGGCCACATTTCATCCAATTTTCATACTGGACCCAACAACAACATTGAAGCTCAAACAACCTTCTGAAACACCCAATCAACTGTAGTAACTAGATCAACAATAATAGGACCAAACCCAGGATGCAACAATGATAAACAAAGATTTTAAGAGAAGGAAGCACCCTGCTCAACTGCTAGCCTGAGTCCGGACTCACCCTGCTCAACTGCTATCCTGAGTCCCGGACTCACCCTGCTCAACTGCTGGCCTGAGTCCCTGGACGCACCCTGTTCAACTGCTAGCCCGCGTCCCGGATGCACTCTGCTCAACTGCTAGCCTGCGTCCCTCGCTCTGAGTCTTTTGAACTGCCTGCGTCTCGGCGCTCCTGAACCCTTCTGCGCCTGCGTCCGGCGCACCTGAACCGGTTCGCTCCTGCGTCCCGGACGCACCTGGACCCTTACTGCACCTGCGTCTCTTTAGATATGAAATATATAAAGACTTCAAGACTAACCCAAACAGTCAGATCTACAGATCTGATCGTGCGCCATAGCGATCATAGTCCATTAGAAGATTCGCCTTCATAGATCTGGACTAGATCTCACCAAAAGATATTCAACAAAGATGGTACATAATCCAAATGAACTCCTTTGCTTTATATAGGCAAGCTTCTCCCCAAAACATGGAACAATACCACGAGCCGACACCATAGAAACGCAAAACCGTCGGCTAGATACCACACAAGAAACCCCCACGTGCTTTCCTCTGCCTTGATATGTGTGCACTGGGTGGACGCACCCCCTAAACGGCTGGCCTGCGTCTCTGGACGCGGGTTCTGCATGGATTACCTGCGGGGACGCACTTTCTGTAAGGTTTACCTGCGTCCTTCATAATTTCAACAATATTTGAACCTCTGCTTACAAAGAGCTTGCCATTTGATTCCTTTGAGCTATCCTGTAATATGTCGCATCTGATATCTCTTTTGTAGATTCATCTGAATGTATATAAGTGAGATGATCTTCTATGAGAGTGTTGCCATCAAGTACAACATATGCATCATAATGCCAACAATCTCCCCCTTTGGACTTGATGGCAACAACACCGAATCACTCTCCCCTTTTGACATCAAGGGCAAAGGGGTATGCTCCCCCTAAGAACATGCTCCCTTTGACTATGAGCCAGATCTGCTGAAGTCTCTGAATGAGCTCCCCCTTTGTATATGTCATGGTGCTCCAATCTGATAATGGTCTTTCTGAGAACAAGCTGAGATGTCTGCTCTGCTGTATAGTGCTTGTTCATGCTCAAACTCCCCCTGACTGTAAGCAAAGTCTGCAAAAGGATGTTCTACAAGAAGAACATGACTCTATATATATCATAAATGACCTTCCTATCACCAAAAGACTCAATACATACATCCATCACCCATCATAATAAGGATCATCCATCCAACCAAGTGGGAATACATCAGAAATATGAGAACCAAATATATTACATCTTCATCCCATGCATAGCGGGGAGACATAGGCCGTTACATGACCTGAAGAGATGACTATAATAGATAGACCATTACAACATGAGTCTTGCTACGACCTTCCAAACATCTAAAGATCATGACAACCAACAGCACTGTATAATTTGCTCCATAGTATCATCAACTCATAACCATCCAGATCTACATGAATCAAGAGCCATCAAATGAAAGCATCATCATCAATCAACATATGTATGAATAATCATCCCTGTATCCAGCCAACAATCCTCATCTATTTGTGCCAAGAAAGAATTTATGCATCATGCTCAATGTCAACATCATCATGAAATGCATATGAGTAACTCATCATCATCATGTCTCCAACAATGCGACTTTGAATAATCATCCACGAAATCAGCCAACCTCATCCATATATGTGCCAAGGATAATAAAGACTTCATGCAAGCATCATTAGAGAATCAACCATACATCTGATCATGTGACCAACTCATAATAGTAAGATGAATCATAAGCATTGTCATCAAGGACCATAATGCCAACAATGAATTTAGGACATATGCTCCCCCTGAACCAGTGCCATCTGTTAAATTTGATCATGCATATCAAGAAGAATCAGCCAATAAATGCTTTGATACAGGTACGCACTTCATCTTCTGCTGCGCTGCGTCCTGTTGCTGCAAGGACGCACCCAAAAACACTATCGCGCCGCGTCCTTTTGCTTCAGGGACGCACCTGATCCTCAGTCGCTCTGCGTCCCCACGCAGATCTTCAGTTACTGAACTGCGTCCTGGACGCACTTGAGCTTAATCTGCCCTGCGTCCCCACGCAGGTCTCCTGTTACTACACTGCGTCTTGTACTTTCAGCTCCCTCTGATTCTGGTATGTCTGTAACTTGTGCTGTGCCCTCCTTTTCTGAATGTACTTCCTTTTTCCTCCATATCTTCAAGCGTGATGATGACATTTTCTCCTTTTGATATTGTGCCCACACTTTGTTCCTACATTCCTTAGCTATATGTCCAGGCTTGTTACATGCATAACATCTCACATGTTTCATATTCCTCCTGTAACAATCAGCAGCTTTGTGACCAAACGTATTGCAAGCAAAGCAATATCCATAAAAATACCTTGAATGTGATGATCTTTCTGCATAATGATCTTGAGCCCTTCTTCTTCTACATCTAGCTGCAACATGTCCAAGGTTATGACATACATAACATTCAACATTATTCATAGAAGAGGTAAAGAATTTTCTTTGAGGAATCTCTTTCCTTGGTTGATGATGAGATTGATCTTTCATTCCTTCATTGATCACTTTAGATTTCTCTTTAGAATTTCTTGCCTCACCTTGTGAACTAGATTCACCTTCAACAGATTCATGGAAACCAAGACCAGTCTTTATAGCAGGGGACCTTTGACTACTAAGAATATCATCCAATACTTTAGAGCTATCTTGAAATCGTAAAAGCTTATCCTTTTCTTCTAGTTTACCTTTCAAGATATTTACCTCAACCTGAAGCTGTTCTTCCTTTTCAAGAGATTTCTTTTTCAAAACTTCTTCAGCTTTCCTTCCTTCTTCCATTTGTTCCCTTAGTTTGAGAATTTCTTTTTCTTGTTCTTCATACAGATCCTGCTGCATTTGACGAACTCGGAAGGCACATTCCAGTTGAGATTTTAAGCTGGTGACTTCGTTTTCTTGTTTTGCAATAGCTTGGAGTAGATCTGTATTCTGCTTCTTTGATTCTTCAAGATCTCCTTTTAGTGAGAGGATTGTAGCTTCAAGATTTTCATAGTAGCTGGATCTATCTTTGAGTTTCTTGATGGTTGTGCTTCTTTCGTTGACTTCTTTTCTTAATGATGTCACTTCATGCTGCAATTTTTGACATTGGTCTTCCTTGTCCTTGAGTATCTTTCTTACCTTGTTTCCTTCTTCTAGTTGGGCCCTTAGTTTGGTAGCTTCTTCTTTGAAATCACATTCCCTTTTGTTCAATAGATCTTGTTGATCTCTAATTTTGTCTGTCAGCTTCTTAAATTCTGCCTCTATTTGATATCTTTCTTGTTCACCCATAAGAGCAAATTCAATAGTTTCGCTATCACTTTCATCTCTTTCACAAGGAAATATAGCTGGAACATCAGAGGATAACACATTCATACCTGATACTGATTCTGAATCTGATTCTGAATCTGAAGAGCTTCTTATGCCTAATCCCCAATCGATTCTTCCACTATCATAGTTCTTCTGAGATGACTTCTTTTTCTTATTAGCTTTCTTCTTAAGCTTCTTTCCCATTGTTCCACGGATCTCCTTCAAGCGATCAAGCTTCTATCAAAGGACCTGCTCTGATACCAATTGTTGGAAATAATACTGAGAGGGGGGGTGAATCAGTATTATCACATTAATAAAACTTTTCAATTCCATAATCAGATTCATATATGCTACTTCCACAACTTCTTAAGATTAAGTTAATCGATCTTCAATGAGTGCATTAGGACATTATCAACCATATTATCAGTTAACAGATGCAGTAACATAAAGTAGATCATCACACATAAGGCACACATATGAACACAATGATATAAGGTGGAAACCCAATGCGGGAGAAAACCACCTGCTGCAAGTCATCTCAATCTTCTTCTTAATAAGAAAATTCTTTTACAATATTTGTACTGGTGCAGCCTTATACCAGTACGGGAGCTACAACCCCCTTTGCTCTTGTACTAGCCGATCCATTTACTAGTACGCAGGCTACTACCTGCTACAATGCTCCAAAGATTTCTTTTAGCTCTTGTACTAGCTTAGATACTAGTACGTAGGCGTAGGCCTACAATCTTCTCCCTCTAAGTACCACGTTTCATCAATTTTCATACTGGATACATTGAGGCACAACTCATAATCTTGAAAGGCCACATTTCATCCAATTTTCATACTGGACCCAACAACAACATTGAAGCTCAAACAACCTTCTGAAACACCCAATCAACTGTAGTAACTAGATCAACAATAATAGGACCAAACCCAGGATGCAACAATGATAAACAAAGATTTTAAGAGAAGGAAGCACCCTGCTCAACTGCTAGCCTGAGTCCGGACTCACCCTGCTCAACTGCTAGCCTGAGTCCCGGACTCACCCTGCTCAACTGCTGGCCTGAGTCCCTGGACGCACCCTGTTCAACTGCTAGCCCGCGTCCCGGACGCACTCTGCCCAACTGCTAGCCTGCGTCCCTCGCTCTGAGTCTTTTGAACTGCCTGCGTCTCGGCGCTCCTGAACCCTTCTGCGCCTGCGTCCGGCGCACCTGAACCGGTTCGCTCCTGCGTCCCGGACGCACCTGGACCCTTACTGCACCTGCGTCTCTTTAGATATGAAATATATAAAGACTTCAAGACTAACCCAAACAGTCAGATCTACAGATCTGATCGTGCGCCATAGCGATCATAGTCCATTAGAAGATTCGCCTTCATAGATCTGGACTAGATCTCACCAAAAGATATTCAACAAAGATGGTACATAATCCAAATGAACTCCTTTGCTTTATATAGGCAAGCTTCTCCCCAAAACATGGAACAATACCACGAGCCGACACCATAGAAACGCAAAACCGTCGGCTAGATACCACACAAGAAACCCCCACGTGCTTTCCTCTGCCTTGATATGTGTGCACTGGGTGGACGCACCCCCCTAAACGGCTGGCCTGCGTCTCTGGACGCGGGTTCTGCATGGATTACCTGCGGGGACGCACTTTCTGTAAGGTTTACCTGCGTCCTTCATAATTTCAACAATATTTGAACCTCTGCTTACAAAGAGCTTGCCATTTGATTCCTTTGAGCTATCCTGTAATATGTCGCATCTGATATCTCTTTTGTAGATTCATCTGAATGTATATAAGTGAGATGATCTTCTATGAGAGTGTTGCCATCAAGTACAACATATGCATCATAATGCCAACAAAGGATTTAATCCAAAGCGAAAAACCTGAAATCGTTCTCATCCAAGAAACAAAGCAAGATCAATAAGAAATTAATAGAGTCATCAACCAGCAAAAGCGTTACAGTGGATGCGCAAGCGAAGCAAGAGGAGCCTCAGGAGGCATTTTAACAATGTGGGATAGTAATAAATGGAATTGTATCTCCACCAGAATACACCAGAACTGGATCCGTGTTAATCTAGAAAGTACGACAGGTGGAGCAGCGGTCGTAATCTACAATGTATACGCTCTGAATCAGTATAGAGAGAAAGAGGCATGCTGGAACACTCTGGAGGCTAGTATAGAAGAGGAGCGGGACAACAATCTCATTATTGCAGGGGATTTAAATTTGGTTTTGCATGCAAACGAGAAAAGAGGGGGACATTTCAACCCAGATCCTTTCAGAAATCGTCTTGAGAGTATAATGGAGGAGCAAGACCTTGTAGATATCAGGCCCAAGAACAGAAGATATACCTGGAGCAACAGAAGAATAGGAGTTGGCAATATTATGGAGTGCCTTGACAGGTTCCTCATAAGTGTAACGTATCTGTCCACTTTCATTACAGGCCAGTCAAATATCCTTAATGTCTCCGCCTCTGATCATTATCCAATAACGCTCACTTTGAATAGTCAATGTCGGCTAGGACCTCTCCCCTTCAAATTCTGTTCCATATGGAATCGTATCTCTGCAGCAAATGACGTGGTGCGGCGGGCTTGGATACAACATGTGGAAGGCTCCCCAACCTATATTTGGGAAACTAAATTAAAAAGAGTAAGACAAACTCTAAAAACTTGGGCAAAGAACAAATACCAAGAGCCTGAGCTGAGCAAAAAGAAAATAAAGCAAGAGCTGGAGGAAGTGCAGCGAAATATTGAAGCCTTTGGGCTGTCTCAGCAAGCCAAAGAGAGTGAAACAAAATTATACTCTCAGCTGAGACAAACCACAAACGACGAAGAAACCAAATGGAGATTGAAGTCAAGAGAGCTCTGGCTCCAGGAGGGAGACAAAAATACCTCTTTCTTTCATAAGCAAGCTACGGTTTGAAAGACTAGAAACACAGTGAGCACAATTAAGGACAGTGAAGGGTACAACTACAATACTCAGGAAGCCATAAAGGAAGCAGCCACCGCTCATTTCAAGAACCTTCTGACTGAGGACAAAGGAGAGGAAGACTACTCAAGTTTATTACAGCATCTACCCAAAGGAGTTACCCAAGAAATGAACAGCAACCTCAAGAAAGAAGTAGAAGAAGAAGAAATCCAGAAAGCGATTTGGAGTCTTCACCCAGATAAAGCTCCAGGACCTGACGGGTTTCCAATTAGCTTTTACAGAGAGCATTGGCAGCTGATCAAAAAGGACCTCATCAAGATGATACGCTGGGTTTTAAAGAAAGGCAAAATGGGGGGATTCACCAACTCTACCTATCTAGCCCTAATCCCGAAAGAGAATAGACCTTCCACCTTTTCTAGATTTCGGCCAATATCTCTGTGTAACTCAGCATACAAAATAATCACAAAAATTCTGTCATCTAGACTCAAGCCCCATCTTCAATCTCTGATCTCAGAAAACCAAGGAGGTTTCCTTCCCAATAGGCACATCTCCGACTCTATTCTTCTTGTGCAAGAGGCTATCCACTCAAGCATAAGCAGAAAGGAGAAAGGATTTGTTCTAAAGTTGGACCTTGCCAATGCTTTTGACAGGGTAAGGCATTCCTTTCTTTTTGCTGTCCTTCACAAAATGGGTTTTGACTCCTCCTTCATCACAATGATTAAAGCCTGTATTTCGGAACCCTGGATCTCTCCTCTGATCAATGGGAGACCGTGTGCTGCCTTCCAATCCTCTAGAGGTCTTAGACAAGGCTGCCCCTTGTCTCCTTACTTGTTTATTCTCATGGCCGAGTCCCTTAGCCAAATCTTGGACTTCAATAGGAGAATAGGGCTAATCACAGGCATCAAATTTGAGCAAGGAACAAAGAACATCAACCACTCCCAATTTGCGGATGATACCCTTCTGATAGGAGGAGCGTCCACCACCATAGCAAGGCGCTTTAAAAAGATATTAGATCAATTCATGGACTACTCAGGGGGGAAGATCAATCAGCAAAAAAGTTGCATATATGGTTGGAACACTTCAACTCACACCATCCATAGCATTGCAAATATATTAGAAGTCTCCTACAAGCTTGTCTGGAGCCATTTCACCTACTTAGGGATGCCAGTAAGTATGGGACCGCTGAAAGCTGATACATGGAATGAAATTCTTGACAAAATAAAGAGAAAAATCCAACAATGGAGCACCATGTGGTTGAACCCAGCAGGACGGCTTGTACTTCCCAAATCAGGTTTGGCCTCTCTTCCCATTTACCGTTTTTCTTTATGCCAAGCTCCTGCTGTTTTCCATCTTAAAATGGAAAGAGCTCTCAGACATTTTCTTTGGCAAGGAGGGAAAACGGAAAAAAGAAAATTCAACCTTGTCAGCTGGAAGAATGTCATCCAGTCTCAGGAAAAGGGAGGGTTAGGAATAAGATCTCCAAAATTGCTGAACTTAGCTCTTGGAGCTAAAATAATATGGAGAATGATCACAGGACCTGCAGCTTGGTGGAAGAGAGTCTTAGAGACAAAATACTTGAGCAGCTCGAGGCAACAGCTTCTGGAAACCAATATTCCCAATAGAGATAGCACAAAAATTTGGCAACTCTGCAAGAAAGTCATACCCTTCATGTCTCAAAACATCTCAAAAGTCCCAGGAGGGGGCAGTAGCATCAATTTCTCTACAGACAGAATTCTTGGACATCATCCTATTGGTTCAAAAATGGAGGCTACCCCTGTCATAAACTGGCTAAATGGAAAAGGAATACGGTACTTAGCTCAAATATCACATTGGGACAACCACTCCCAAGTATGGGTAGGTTGGAAATTTCCGGATTACCCCAGGGAGCTAGAAACCAGTCTTGTTGCCTTAAAGAACCTCCTCCACAGTAAAGCTCCGATTCATAAAGACAAGCAAGATGGTTATCGTTGGGACCCAACATGAACTCAATATACGGCTAAAGCAGGGCACCAACATCTATGTGATAGCACCTTCCCACAGGATATCTGGAATCAATCGAAACTTGTTTGGAGAGCAGAAGTGCCCCCCAAAGTCAAATTCTTCATCTGGCTGCTCCTGAAGGGGAAAATATTAACAGCAGAGAATCTAAAGAAAAGAGGTATAATGGGACCATCCAGATGCCCGAATTGCTGCAGGTCAGAAGAAACCATTCAACACTTGTTCATAGATTGCCCGGTTGCAGATGAATGCTGGAGAAAGTCGGCCTCAATCGGGGGTGCTCCATGGGAGCCTCAGGCAACCATTGCAGACACAATTCATAAATGGAGGAAAAATTGCCCATGGAAAGGAAAAGATAGTAAATTGACACAAAGGATATGGAATGCCATTCCCCTAACTCTCCTATGGAGAATCTGGTTGGCTGGAAATAGACGGGTGTTCCAGGAAAAAGGCTTTAACATCAGAGCTATGTGTCTCAAGGCACAGAACTTAGCGGTGGAGACAATCACAGTCCACACCAAAGGTAAGATAGAGATTACTAATTACAGTATAGAAGAGAGGAACTTGATCAGTTATGTCCAAGAGAACATAACTAGTGCTCAGGAATTAAACCAAGGAAAGACTCAAAGGAAAGAAATAAACAGGGCCTGGAAGCTGAGGTTAAAGGAAGCGAAATTTGCAAGCTGGTTGAGAAACTGTAATAAGTTTTACTTATTCTTTGACGACGCTTCTAAACTAAATCCGGGTCAAGCCGGGGCAGGGGGACTTATATGCAATGCTAACGGCGAAATCATACTTCAGTTCGAATGGGGACTGGGGGAAATGTCCAACAACAGGGCAGAAGGGCTAGCATTGTTCCAGGGCCTCACTCAGCTGATTAAGTTAGGAATAAGGAAGGTTATAGTGTTCGGGGACTCAGCAATTATCATTAGACTCATGGCGCAGAGGCTGAGCACGCCGAACATCCTTCTGCAGCAGATAAACTACAGGAACCAGATTCTTCGAGCCTCAATGGAAGAAATCACCTTTTACCACATCCTCCGTGGACTGAATAAGGACGCTGATAAGTGCGCCAACAGAGCATGCGAGCGCCCCAAAGGAATTCTGAGCTGTAACAATAAAACCTCCTTACAATCGTTACCATGATCATTCCACATCTAGTCAGCAACAGGTGTACCGAGGACACTAGAATCTATGACAGCCGGCAAACAATCAACTCAGTTGGCAGAACAGGTATGGTAGGCAAGATTTTGTCCAGAAGCACGATTGGGAGATCTACTCAGAGTATAGGAACCAAGCGAAGCGCAGGTGAAAATTGTCCTCGTAGGCAGATCACATGTGCAATTCAGGTTAAGTCTTTGACCATAAATTGGAGCACTAGGAGATGTAAGACCCTTTCCCGCTCCTCAAGCCTGAAGACAGTTTCTATTTATAGATTAAGTTACATGAACCTCCAACACATTGAGATCGACTGTGTTCGCGAGCAGACGAGCAATCCCGCTTCCGCCAGTCTTCATTTAGCTCGTGGGAGCCAACAAAAGCACAGCAACTCTGCGCGCACTGTGGAAGCAGTTTGCAACAAGCAGAGAGATCCGAGTCCCTGTGTTAAAGAAGAAAATAGAGCAGTCAAGAACCATTCAGCGTTAATGGATCGCCCGGAAGACTGCTTTCATTGCAGAGATCTTCAGGCTGAATTTGAGGAACTGCGAGCTCAGCAGCAGGCCATGGAGGATCAAGTGCGAAGTCTGGAGGCAAGACTGGAAGACCAATACCGAATCCTTAATGAGAAATACCGGGCTGAGATAAATCTATTCCTTCACAGGGTCAGCTCCTTACATGAGCAATTTAACAATCTGGCTAATAGATGTAGCCATGCTGAAGAATCGTTCACTGTCCTCAAATTCATGATGGACAAGCACTTCAAAGGTAATCCATCCTCTTCCAGCGCTAAACAGAATGAGCCTGACCCTAATCCAGAAGCGTCTACTGCAAGGAAGATCAGTCACATAGAGATAGATTAATTATGTTATGTAGTTGTAAATTTTGGTGTCTGCAGTTTGTCCGGATCTACAGTAGTTTAAGAAGCCTCAGAGGCAGGAATACTAAAACAAGGATCAAGGAAAAGAACTTTTTTGTAATTCCTTGGATCCAAAATGCTCATGAAGCTCTATATGTATGGCAAACAGCCTTCTCTTTTTTCAGATCAATATATAGCACCCGAACTTTGTCTAAAAATAAAAAAAGAGGATGGCAAACTATAGAAAAGGACATGGTTGAAGAAATGATACCCTTGGACAAGAATGATGTTGAGGATCTAGTGGAGCCCCTTGTTGGAAGAAATCCCACTTGCAACAAACAAGTGCTTAAGAAGTTGAATGCATAAGACAAAATGGAGTACAAAAGCTCAGTTACTAGCAAAAGGTTATTCCCAAGTATAGGAATTTGTCTTTGGTGATTTTTTTTTTCCAAGTTAACTTGTATTAGATTTATTTTATCATTGTTGTTATTTTTTATTATGAAGTAGAAATGGATGTGAAGATAAAATTCCTACATAGGGGTATAGAAGAAGAAATCTACATGAAGTAGTTACAAGGCTTTGTAGTGAAGAGAAAGAAAGTGTTGGTATGCAAGGTGAAAAAGTCCTTGTATGGGTTAAAGTAATCACAAAGGATGTGGTATCAAAAATTGGTTACTTACATATTGGGACTTGGCTTCACAAAGAGCAAAGCAAATCACTATTTAGTTCAAACTAGTTGGAAATTTTCTTATTTGTTTGGTCTTGTATGTGGATGATATGTAGTTGAATGGAAATAACAAAAAATCATCAACAATGTGAAAACTAAGTTGTCCTCTAAATTTTACATGAAGGATATTGGTACTACAAATTTCATTTTCGGCATGGAAATTAAAAGAGGTGGGAAAATATGAAACTTTGATTAAATTGGAGGAAGTATGTCAAGACAATATTACGAAGTTTTATTATGTAGGAATGTAAATCAGTAGGGGACCCTACTCCTATAGGTGTAAATTTGTATGCATATCAGTGTCAAAGACATAGGAAGAGGAAGAGGACATGCCTCGACTTCCATATGCTACTGTGGTTCGTAGTTTGATGTATGCAATGGTCTATATTAGATTAGAAATTGCACAGGCAGTAGAAATATTGAGCATGTATACGTCAAAACCAAGGAAGGATCATTAGGTAACAATAAAGAAGATTTTCAGGTATTTGTGTGACACTAATGGTTATGGATTGTGCTACCAAGAAAAATCAGGATTGGAAAGAGCAATTGACATACATGGTTTGTTGATGCGGACTGGGCTACAGATATGTATTACAAAAGATCTACAAGTAGGTATGTACTTGAACTATTTGGAGGCGAAAATAGTTGGATGAGCAAGAGATAGCTTGTAGTTGCACTATCAACTACAAAAGTTGAACACATGGAAGCCATTCATGCAAGCAAGGAAGTTGTTTGTTTACAAAGACTATGTTTTGGTATTAGTCTAGTATAGCAAGTTGTAAGGATAAATTGTGAAAGTCAGAGTGCAATCTTCATGGTGAAGAACCCAACTTATCCTTCTAAGACAAAACATACTGATGTTCAATATCACTTTGTGAAAAACATGGTTGAATATAAAAAAAAGTGTCGTTGTTGCAAATTGATTAGCAAAGTCTATGAGCCTTGGTAAGTTCTCTTGGTGTAGAGAAACAAAGGGGATTAATGCCATGGGCTATTCATTATGTATTCTTATGGCGCCCTATATGCAAAGAAGACAAGAAGTGGGAAAATGTTAGGTATAAGTTTCTTATATTCTTTTGATGACTATACCCATGTGTAATTCATATGTGTCGAGTGTAATGGGGGTGATAGCCCCCCTTCCTGAGGGTTTGGCACGAAGCCTTCCCAAAAAAATAGAGTAGTTGTCCATCCATTTTGACTGTTTTTGACACACATTATTTTTAGCAATTTTGTGGCACATGGTGGCTCATCCTATGGTTTTTTAATCTTGGTTAAGATACTAAAGTTGTATTCTAATCCAAGTAAATATATTTGGGGTTTATGATGCCACAAGATATATATATATATATATATATATATATATATATATATATATATATATATATATATATATATATATATATATATCCGTAAACTGCAGTGGATATTCCACTGGACAGTTTGTCACAACAGACATGATAATATTATATTAAAAATATGAGATTCTACATTATTACAGTGTTATTTAATTTCTACATCTGTAAAATTAACTATAATTAGTGCATGCATGTAAAAGTAAATCAAGCATAAAAGTAGAGAACCAAAAAAAAGCTCACACACACATAATGCACAAGATATTCTCTCTGGGAAACCCTTTCGGGAGAAAACCTAGTTAGAAGGTGAGGCCGCTTCACTTGCTTCCTCTGTCTGGAAATATGGTTGCAGATACAAAGAAGTAATGCCTGTGACCCTTGGGCTACTACAATGCATAGATCCTCTCTGTGTGCTCTACCTCCTATCTCTCCTGGCTATCTTTTCTCAGCTATGGAACAAAATGATCTCGAAAGCATGGAATGCTTCTTCCTCCTAGTGGCCCAATTATATCACAACCCGATAGCCTACTAGTGGTTAATTTTGACTACATCAACTCTAACTAGAGTTAAAAAATAGACTCTTCTAGAGTCTTTTACATCAAAAACACGTGGCTAACCCCTTTTCCATGAATAATCGTGGTTGATGCGGCATCCTCCCGAACTATAGGTGTGAAAATAGGAAGGTCAACTTCTGAGTGGCATAACTTTTGCATATGGACTCTGATTGACGTGATTCTAGCATCATTGAAATGATTTATGTGTGTAGAATAGAATGAATAGGAGTGGTGCATTAGTGACATAGTTTTACCCCCAAAAAATGTCGTTTGATGCGTCAAAACGCTCCCGAAAGGTTTTAGACCATGTTTCGAAAAATTTGGTCCCGCCGATAAAAATGGTCTCGTGAGTTGATTCCTCCACTTTTTCGACTCCAAATGCATCGATATGGATGAAAAAATATAATGATCCAATTCAGATCACACCTCCCCATTTTGGGAGGATTTTGGTCCCCAAAAGCTTTTACTCGATAAGGTAAGGAAATTTTTCCTCCACCTTCTCTCTGCTGTACGATTTAGCTTTGCCTAGAAGTTGTCCCTTCAACCCAATCTGCCAAAGCTATTGTTGCCCTTGTCTTGTAGTTTTGTATCTCTTCTGCAAAACTGTATCTTCTGTCAACTCTACCTGAGCGTCTGGTGCCAAATCCTCCACAAAAGGTAGGACCTATTCCTCTTCCTGATCTAGCATGGAAGGCTCATAGAGTTTCAAATTCTCCACATTTACAACTAAGTAAATGCACATATATGGTGGTAAACTGAGTCGATAGGCATTATCACCCACCTTTTCCAGTATCTCAAAGGGACCATACCTTAGAGCCTTGATTTTCTTACCAGGCCCCTACAACCTCTCCTTGTTCAACTATAGCCATACTCTGTCTCCCACCTTGAATGATTTCTCTGTTCTATGTTGATCATGTATGGCTTTATACTTCAGTTGTGACTTTTGCAGTGTTTTCTGTACCTGTAAATGGATTTGCTTGATCTTCTCTATAAAATTTTCATTCCTCAAAGCATCTCCTGTAATGTCTTCCTTCACTCCTCCTTGTTTCCCATATGCAATATCCAAAGGTGAAGGTGGAAAATATCCAAAACAAGTTTCAAATGGGGACTTTCCTATAGAAGTGTGGATTGCTCTATTATAAGAATGTTGTATATATACCAGATTTTCATCCCAGGTCTTCGAATGCTTCTGGTTGTAACCCCTCAGAAGTTGCACCAAAGTCCTATTGACTACTTTTGTCTGTCCATCTGTCTGTGGATGGAATGTTGTAGATCTCTTCAACTTCATGTCCATCTTCTCCCACAATGTAGTCCAGAATGCACTGAGAAATCTTGTATCTCTGTCTGAAATAATGCTCCTTGGTATCCCAAAGTGTACCCAGACCTGTTCAAAGAACAAGTTTGCTGATTCTTGTCCACTTATGGTCTTTTTACAGGGCATCAGAACACACATCTTGCTGAACCTATTAACTACCACGAACAGGTAGTCAAGTCCCTTCCTTGTTGTCAGTAAACCTCCCACAAAGTCCATGTAAATGCTTTCCCAAGGACAAGTAGGTATAGGTAAGGGATGATACAGACCCTGTTTCATGTTTCTAGGCTTGCTGGTACAACAAAGCATGCATCCTCTTATGAACCTAGCTACTTGTTCTTGCATCTTGGTCCAATACACATACCTCTACAAGTTAACCACAGTCTTCCCTACACCAAAGTTCCCTGCAACCTTGGAGGTGTGAGCCTCTCTAATCAGTTGCAAACGCTCACCTTTAGGAACACATAGCTTATCCAGCCTATAGAGTAACCCATCTTGGAGATGGTATCCAACAGTGTTGTCGCCATCGTTCACGTGACTCTAACTCTGCAACTACTGATACACTTCCTTGAAGTCCTCATCTTCTAAATATTCCTTTGTGTATGCATCATGGTTGAATGGCTCCATGTGCATAAGAGTCCCCAAAGCTGTAATCTTTGATGTGGGTGGCCTTGAAAGCATATTGGCCAACTTGTTTGTGTTTCCCTTCTTATACTTGATCACCAAATGAAACTGCTATAAAAAACCCCATCCACTTGCAGTGCCTGGTCTGCTCTAGCTTATTCATGGTCTGCAAGTACTGTAACGACTGGTGATCTATGTGGATTATTGTCTCCTCTCCCATCGGATAGTGCTTCCACTTCTTCACAGTTTGCACCATGGCATAGATCTCCTTATCGCAGGTACGGTAGTTAAGAACTACCCCATGAAATACTTTAGAATGGTAGCAAACGGGCCTTCCTTCTTGCATCAAGACAACTCCCATAACATACCCACTCGCATCTGTCTCCACTTCAAAGGGTCGTTGCAAGTTTGGTAATGTCAGAACTTGTGCTTCACTAATCTTCTTCTTTAACTCATCGAAAGTATTTTGTTGCCCTTTACCCCACTGGAAACTCTTGCCACTTACTGTTATTGCGTGGAGCGGTGCTGCTACCGCTGAAAATGAGGCTATGATTTTCCTCAGGTACCGTGCTTCTCCAATGAAACTCCTAACCTCAATATCATTAGTAGGCACCTACCATTTCATGATGGTCTCCATCTTGGAAGGATCTATCTTCAATTCTCCTCCACCAATCACATATCCCAAATACACTAAGGACTGCTGCACAAAATCACACTCTTGAGATTTGCTAGGAGTTAGTGCTTCTTCAATGTTTCCAACGCCTGCGTCAATTGTGAAATATGTTCCTCCCAGGTAGCACTATATACCAGTATATCATCCAAATAGACAATAACAAATGAATCTATAAAATGGTGCAGTACATCATTCATTAATCTCATAAATGTAGTTGGTGCATTAAATAGGAAAAATATCATAACTAACCACTCATACAAACCTTGTTTGGTTTTGAAGGCATTCTTCCATGTATCTTCTTCTTTTACTAAAACCTGGTGATATCCAGACTCTAAGTCCAACTTGGTGAAATACTTTGCTTGCTACAACTGATCAAGCAGATCGTCTATCCCGGGCAGGGGTTATCTGTTCTTGAGCGTGATTTTATTCAACACCCTGTAATCTATACACATCATCCAAGTCCCATCCCTCTTTGGCACAATGATGATGGGCGACCCACATGGTGATGTACTCGGTCGAATGACACCTTGTTCTAGCAATTGCTGCAACTATTTCTTCACCTCTCTTTCTTCTATAACAGATTGCTTGTATAACCCAATATTTGGCAATGGGGAGTCTGACAATATCTGGACCTCATGCTCCACCTCTCTCTTAGGGGGTAACCCTTTAGGCTCTCAGAACATGTCCTTGTATGCCTATATCAATTCCTCCAATTGTTGTTTTTGTTTCTTAGTACACCCCTCTAGGGATGCCTTGCCTCTTATTGACTCCTCTACATACTGACTTTCTCTTAAAAACAATAAAACGTAGTTCTTGCTGGAACTGATCAATTTCTTGGCCTGGTTGGCACTTACCAGTGAAATTTTTGACTTGCCTTTATGCACGTTGATGATGAACGATTTTCCATCCTTGATGAGTCGGTATTGTTTAGCTCTCCTCATGAATATTGCATCACGCATGTACATGTATGGACTCCCAAGCACAACTCCACATACATCAAGGGGAACCACATCCATATCTACTTCATCAATAAAATATGCACTGATAGAAAATCTAATTTTTCACTATTTTGTTACCTTTAGCTCTGCATCCTTATGTACCCATCCCGGTGGATATGGGTTTGGATGATCATGAACTTCCAGCCCCAAATTCTTGACCAAATCTACTGCAATGAGATTTGCCTATGATCGTGAGTCAAATAGAGCATCAACCTTCATCTTCTTGACCTGTATCTTTACATGGAAGAGTTTGGTCATTTATTTCTCTTCATGTTGTTGAAGGCTACTCAAATTCACCTCCTTCTACACTGATGTACAAATGATCTTCTCATCCACATCTAAGCTACTTTCAACTTGGTTACTCGAATCAGTGGCCATGAGATTCTTCTTCTTATTATTTTATTCTTGTTCTTCGGTTTTAACTGTGGATGCAACTTTCAACACTTCTTGTATGTATGGCTATCAATGTTGCAGTGGTTGCAGTGGTTGCTAGGAGATTTGCACTGGTGTGTTGTGACTTCCATTTTTTTTTTATCTTTTCCCCCTTTTTTCTTCTTCTTCCCCTCCTTAGAAGCGTCTTGTTGCTCCTTTTTCTTCAATCCACTTGATTGCGCTCCTTTCAGGCATATGTTCTCTAGTTACTGTGCTTGAACACAAGCCTCGTCCACTATTTTGGGCTTGAACAACATCACTTGCTCACGTAGATGGCAGTGCAGACCCCCTAAATACTTGAGGAGTACATCTGGGTTCTTTGGAGAGATACCCAACATTATATCCATCTTTCTGAATTCTGTGGTGTACTCCTGCACACTTTGGCCCGACTTTTGCCTGAAGTAATGCCACTAGATCCACTAGTCTTCCACGTACCCAATGGGATAAAACTGTGAATTAATGAGGGTTTTGAAATCCTCCCACTTAGTCACTGGAGGTTCTCCCTCCAACCTCAAGGTTTCCATGTGGCTCTCCCACCAAGTCAGTGCATGGCCTCCAATTTCAGTCGCGTGAATGAGATCTTCTACCCTTCCTCGATCTGATGGACACTGAAATAAACTTCCAGTTGTTGCAACTAGTGGTTCAGCTTCAGAGCGTCGATCTCGCTGTGGTATGGCTTGATATCGACTTTTGCTTCCACTTTAAATAGGGATTGGTTCACGACACTCGAATTGGGTTGATCTTTTCCACTTTCTTTCTTCAGTTGGTTGTCTGCGTCTTCCCGATCTCCTGATCCCCCTTTTGATTTGTCCTCTGCATTCGAAATACCTTACTCTCCAAACATCCCCAACTTATTGCTTAAGGCTGCCATGAGGAGGTTTACATTACATTTTATATCTGCGACTTTTTCTTCAAGACGCAAAAACGTCACCTCTGCAGGATCACAAGGTTCATTTAGAAATTTGTCGCCCTTGATTGGGCTTTTACGATTTTCGGTCCTGCCGATCTAGATCCCTGCAATCTCCACAAAATACCCAAAGAAACTTGCTTTGATACCAAATTACCAGTAAACTGTCGTGGACATTCCACTGGATAGTTTGTCACAACATATATGATAATATTATATTCAAAATATGAGATTCTACACTATTACAATTTTATTTAATTTCTAGATGTGTAAAATTAATTGTAATTAGTGCATGCATGTAAAATTAAATCAATCAGAAAAGTAGAGAACAACAAAATAAGCTCACACACACATAATACACAATATATTCTCTCTCGGAAACCATTTCAGGAGAAAACCCAGCTGGAAGGTGAGGTCGCTTTGCTCTCTTTCTCTGTCTGGAAATATGGCTGCAGATACAAAGAAGTAATGCATGTGGCCCATGGGCTGCTACAGTGCACAGATCCTCTCTGTGTGCTCTACCTCCTATCTCTCCTGGCTATCTTTTCTTAGCTATGGAACAAAATGCTCTTGAAAGAATGGAATGTCTCTTCCTCTTAGTGGCCCGGTTATAACACAGCCCGATAGCCTACTAGTGGTTAATTTTGACTACATCAACTCTTAACTAGAGTTACAAAATAAACTCTTCTAGAGTCTTTTACATCACAAACACGTGGTTATCCCATTTTCCATGAATAATGGGGTTGACGTGGCATCCTCCCGAACTATAGGTTTGAAAATAGGAAGGTCAACTTTTGAGTGGCATAACTTTTGCATACGGACTCCAATTGACGTGATTCTTGCGTCCTTGGAAATATTTCTGTGTAGAATAGCATGAAGAGGCGTGGTACTCTAGTGACAAATTTTTACCCCAAAAAAACATCGTTTGATGCCTCAAAACGCTCCCAAAAGGTTTTAGACACCATTTCACCAAATTGGGTCCCACCAGTCAAAATGGTCCCATGAGTTGATTCCTCCACTTTTTCCACTCCAAATGCATCGAGATGGATGACAAAAAATGCAATGATCCAATTCTGATTATATATATATATATATATATATATATATATATATATATATATATATATATATATATATATCTAGATAGTTTTTTCCCCAAGGAAAAATCGTAATTTTTATTATAAGAAAATTACATGTTGTAGATTCTTTGTAGCATATGTTGTAGTTGGGGCGACTCGCCCTTCAAAAAATAACTGAGTACAAAAAAATCTCCCTGTGGGAGTATTGATAGTGTATCTATCAAAATATACATCATAATGTTAACTGAAACATGTACAATGAGGTATCAAAATATATACACAAAAAACAGGCCCATTGGGCCCCTGTGCTCTGATGTCCATATATTGTCTGTGGTAGTACTGATAGTGGTTCTCGTCCCTCTACTCCTGAATCATCCATGAACCTCTAGGCCGGACCGCAACTTCCTTGGATAGTTGATCGCTGATTACGCTCCCTGCATATATGACGACAAACAATGGTGTCTAAATGTGTCTTTAATCATTGTACCTCATCCACAATATGCCTCAGAGAATATGCATGACAGACAATAATATTATTGAACCAATTGATTATGATCTTGGAATCCCCAAATATTTGTAATCTTCTACATTTTTTTTCTAATGCAAATTGGAGAAGGTGTCTGAGTGTAGTGAGCTCAGCGAAATTATTAGTTCCATTGCCCAACCCCATCTAGATTTTGAAAAAATGGGAATCATATAGGTGAAGTAACCCCCCCCCCCCCACATCCTTCCTCTTGTGCAGATCTGTCGTAATATGCCCATGGAATGTTTTTGTCTATAGATTTGGGATAACAAGGCGATTGGTGATGGGAGGATCATCATCAGGGATGAGATTATAAATGGACTAAACTCGGGCAGAGATGAAGTTCCAGTTAGGTGGGTGGTTACAGAATATAATCTGGTTCCTTGCTAACCAAATGACCCAGCATATGAGAATAGGAATGTTCATGGCTTTGTGTGGCTTGACCATCGCCCACCAGGTGTGCCAGGCATCTATTAAAGAGTTACCCTGCCATCGGAGGGGTAAGGGAATAGATGAGAGAAGCATATTCCACAGTTCCAATGTGACCGGGCATAGAAGAAAGGGGTGTTCAACAGATTCAGAGCTTTGTTTAGATAAACAGCGCCAATATGGGCCATTGAAGGAGCGTTTCATGAGATTATCCCTTATGGGGGCTTTGTTCTGGAGCACCGTCCACATGAACAGGCGGGAGTGGGGAGGTGCTTTCAGTTTCTAGAGCAAGCTCCACCACCTTTCCAGAACAGGTGAACGTTGTGCCACGAAGATGATAGGGTAAAAATCCTTGGGTGTATACTTCCCATTCTTTTCCGAAGCCCAGATCAATTCATCTTCACCGGTTGTGATCCTGATATGAGATTCGATAAGAGCATTGATGTATTATTCCCAATCAAGATGCCAGATATCAGGGAGGTGTAATTTATTTGCAGATTTCCAGGCTTGAGTGAAAATGTTGGTGTTCTCCGGATCAACAATATGATCGACATGTAAAAATCCCGCATTATTGAGATGTGTGATTAAGTCATGAGGGAGCCTGTATGTGTTCCCATTGCCAATCCATGAATCCAACTCGATTCTAATCGAAGAGCCTGATTTTATTCTCCATGTAATCCCCTTCTCGAATATAGGTAATAGAATTGAGTACAACTTTCCATATTATTGAGATGTCTGCTCTGCTCCAAGAGGGTAGTTGTATCCAGTCCATAATGCTATGAGGATGTATGTATTTTTTGGTGACTACTGTAGTCCATAGGCTTCATGATGTGAGAAGCTGCCACCCCAATTTTTGCAGCAAGGGTAGAAGAGAAATGTGACAGGTTTTTGATCCCCCCCCCCCCGCCCCCCAATTTCTTGGATAGAGCAAACAGCTCCTAGCGAGCCCAAGCAAATAGCCTGCCTTCCTGTCGACCTTTCCAAAGGAATATGCAGCATATATTTTGTATCCTCTAGAGTATGCCCCTAGGGTTCCAAGCCAGTGACATCTAGTAAACTGGGGTAGCCTTTAGTACAGATTCAATGAGAACTAGTCGGCCAGCTCTTGAGAGGTATTTATGATGCCATATGTTGAGCCTTCACTCGATCTTAGCAACCAACCATATCCAGTCAGCAATTCTGTAGTGATGAGACTTAAGTTGATAACCAAGATATTTTAGGCCATCATCCATGGATTGTATGGTGAAAGGGAACCTGTGAAGGGAAAAATGAATTTCATGAGATGAGCATCCCGCTGTAGTGATGGTAGATTTGTTGTTGTTCTACACCAAATAGTGTCATAACAACGGATAAACTTGTGAGATCCCCAATACCTCCATTAAGAAGAAGTAGGGAATCATCTACAAATAGCAAATGTGTCAAAGTACATTTGTTGGTAATCTTAATGCCCTGTATGCGCCCCAGCCTTCGCTCTTCCATTATTAGCCTGTTAAGTCCTTCCACGATAAGTAAAAAAAGTATAGGGGAGAGGGGACATCCCTGTCTAAGTCCCCTTTCCGAGTGAAAAAATGGAGAGGCCGGTCCATTTATAAGAACACTGAAAGAAACTCTTGTTATACAACACATAATCCAATTGATGAATTCCGGAGGAAACCCCAAATGAGTTAACAGAATTCTAAGATATAACCAGCTAGCATGATCAAAAGCTTTGGAAAGGTCTACCTTTAGGATCGTACCTTTAAGTTTTTTATACTTGATGGAGTGCATGACCTCCTGAGTTGTTCCAATAGCTTTATGTATCTGGTGTTCCTTGAGGAAAGCAAATTGTTTAGATGACATATGTGCAGAGAGGATGGGTCGAAGGCGATTGGCAATGATTTTTGCTCTGATTTTGTAGATACAGTTGCAGAGCGATATAGGTCAAAATTCGTTGAAGGATTACGGATGATCCAATTTCAGGATGAGCGCTATAAATATGGAACTAAAAGCCTCATACATGCGTCCTGAGGTGTGGCATTCTTCAATGATCTTGAGTAGATCCTCACCAAGTATGTCGAAGAAAATTGTGTAAAACTCCACATGCCATCCATCAGGGCTGGGGATCTTGTCCTTTTTGAACCATTTCAATGTGGATTCAAGCTCCCCCATCGATATAGGCTTGCTCAGATCCTCTGCATCCTCCTGATCAACAAAGCAAGGAAAAATACGGGCCACTCTTATAATTTCCGCGAATGATGCATTGCGGGGTGCCTTATAGAGGTTCCTAAAATGAGTGGTCCCACCCAAATTCCGTGCTCATTGGTCATTTGCCAGATAGTGTTGATCATCGTGCGTCCATTAGCAAATTTATGATAGAAATTAGTGTTTTCATCTCCTTCTTATAGCCATATGGATCTGCTACGAAGCCTCCATGATTCGTCTTTGTCCTTTGTAATTTTGTCCCTCTGGGTAACAAGAGAGGTGAGGTGTTTTTTATGGTCAACAGTTAGATAGCAGCGCCCATGCTCATCTTCTAAACTTTCTATCTGAGATTCAATGTTACGAAGGGTTTCATCATCACGAAGCCTCTTGTTATGAGCCCAGTTCATAGAGAGCCACTTAAGGCTTTTGAGATTTTGAGCAAAACCTTTTGATATGCTCCCACCTGCACTTGGAGGGTTAGCCTTCTAGTGTCCGGATACAAGCTGAATATAATAAGGGTCCTTTAGCCATGATGCATTGAATTTAAAAGGTGCTTTGGGCTTGTGTTATTGGCCACTGAGCTCAAGATAAATAGGTGAGTGATTAGACATTCCTCCAAAACCAACCCACTATCTGTAGATACGACATTGTCCTAAAAGTCGCTCCTTGATAAGGAAGTGATCCAATCTGTGCACCAACATGGCATCCCTCGTCCTCTTGTTCCTCCAGGTTGGTTGTGGTTGAGCCAAAGGGATGTCAATTAGCCCGTGCTCCTCAAGAAGAGCCTCAAAAGTGTATGATAGTGAATCAATTTGTGCATTATGTCCCCATGATTCAGTGTACCCTATAGAAAAGTTCAGATCACCTCCCAATATGATATTATCCACTTGTAGAGAACTGGATCGAAGGAGATCTTCCCAGAAAGTTGCCTGGCTTTGACAGGTTCCATAAACATTTATCAATCTAATGTCGAGATAGAGCTCAGATGAGAAAACGTCTGCCCCAATGTATCCATATCCTCCCCAGATGTTGTTCAGTTTAATCAGCTTTGGGTTAAATCCCAAAGCTATCCCTCTTGATCCCCCATTCACATCCAAGGCGTGAAAATGCCATCCTGGTATCATAGAGTCCGGTAAAGGGATGATGTGCTCAGCTAACCCAAGTGTCTCCTGAAGAAAGATAATTTCCACCTGATCGAGGTTCAATAGTCTACGAAAGGCAGGGTTTTTTGGCGGGACTAGCTAACCCTCAACAATTGAAAGAGAGCAGCTTCATAAGGGGAAAGATCCCAGGGTGTTTTGTTCTCTAAGAACCTGGTCAATGGCGAGTTGGTGGCCAACAACCACATCCATGCCTGCTTGTATCTTGGCCTTGGAAATGGAGGAGGGTTAGCCTTGAGGTGGTTTCGGGGGCCAAGGGGGGAGATAAAACCAATTCCCAACAAAGCCAGGGGATGGTTTGTGGATTGTAGATTATAAGAGTGGGATCTATTTTAAGAGTCTAAACCCGCAGAGGGAGTCCCCAGGGAGGATTGATTCGGGAAGGAAGGAGGAGTACAGGAGAAAATCGGCAGGGGGGGATTCAATGGGCAGGATAACGAGGGGGGAGCCGGTACAGATGATGAAACGAAATGTGATGCAGTGGTGTATAAAACAGAAGTAGTGGAAGTAAGTTAATTA